>OZ022498.1:52895262-54095262 GCA_963989385.1 Ctena decussata | reverse complement strand
TGAGAAAAAAGTTAATTTTGAAGCGGTCTGTTTTCCGTTAGAAACAAGAAAAATCTTTAAAAAAAGATAATCGTCGCAGATTAGATGGAAGTGTGTTTTGTAATTTGTCTCTAGTTGAAGAGTTGACAATAACATTCCTGAATATGACTCACGTGAGCTATGTAGGTAGGCACCACACATCCGTAATTTTGACACTGGGTAGCGACAATGACCTATCTGAAAATTGGGCTGTCCAATTTGAAATTCAAAAAAGATTAGATAAAAAATAAAACGGGAACGTTTAAAGAAGAAGAAAAAAACCTTCATGCGGCCGGGATTCGAACCCGGGACGCCCGCATGACAGGCTAGAATTCTACCACTGAACCACTGACGCTCATAACCTAACTAACTTAAAGTGTGTATTTAAGCAAAAGTAGAAATCAAAAGTAGATCTTGTTGGTTTTGTATATCTGTGTCGATAATTACAAACAAGAGAAACATTTGAATTAATATGACAGAGTGCTAGTATTTACAGTGCATGCGACTGGTAAAAAAACGAAGATTAAATATTCATTGACCTTTGATATTATTGGCTAAATTTTGGCATGCGCGTTATTTGACCAATGAAATCTTGTGAAATGTGGAACAATAGCTAAATTATACGCGTCTGTGACGTGAAAAAAAAGAAGAAGAAATTTTACTCTTTTTTTCGTAAAATATTTAATCTCATGCGTTGAAGTATCAGCAGTTTAACGAGTGCTGCGCACTCGTGAAATTGCTGATATTTTCAACACATTCGATGAAATATATTTGGTATTCATCTAACAAAAAAAAAATATTCTCTATGTATTTTACCTCAGCCGGTACCTTGTATTTTTACCATCTAATGAAGTTTGTGAAATCCGCTTCAAAAATAACATTAATGGTTATTAACAAGTAACCTGTCATGATTCTTATTTCACAAGAAAATGGCCACGTTTCGTTTTTCCACAAGAAAGCATGCGTGTGTCTAATTTCAAAGAAAAAGGGCGTCATTTAAGCTCATAAGAACAATTTCAGCCAGCACATCTTGGGCAGCTAAAAACAGGACCAGGTGGGGTGAAAGGTTTGTTGCAAAGTCATGGTAAAGCGATGGTGTAGATCAGAAAATAAAATAAAAATTCCCTTTAACCAAAACATCCTTGATTGATCAATGCGCCTTTGCTTTAACGATATTTGCGTGCTAGGTAGGTCGTAAAGAGTGAAATAGAAAATTCTACAGATCCTTACCAGTGAAGAAGTTTCCTACAACTCTGTATATCTGCTGTAATACTGTTTCCCTTTGTTGAATGGTCTTCTTTGACCATCTGCAAAGAAACAATAGAAAAGGTTGCCCCTACCCCACCCTCAACCCAACCCCACTTATTCTAAACGCCGCCCCTCTACCCAGACTCTACCGCCCTTACCCAGACTCTACCTGCCTGTCCCTCTACCCACACTCTACATGCCCTGACCGTACAAATTGCAATTACCCTCGTGCACTTATCCTAAAAGCCGTCCCTCTACCTAGACTCTACATGCCCTTCAAACCACCAATTACCCCACTTATCCTAAACGCCGCCCCAGACTCTACCTGCCTGCCAGGAGCGGCTGTAGCGTAGTGGATAACACTCCAGACTACCAATCCAGGGGTCGCAAGATCGATCCCCCGCTTCTCCGGTCTTTCGGATGAGACTTTAAACCGAGGTCCCGTCTCCATATGACCTCGTTGTTGGTGGGACGTTAAACCCGAGTTCACTCACTCACTCACTCACCTGCCTGCCCCTCTACCCAGACTCGTGCACTTGTCCAAAAAGCCGTCCCTCTACATAGACTCTACCTGCCCTTCAAACCCCCAAATACCCTCTACACGAAAAACAAAGACTATTTACAAACTGTACAGTACGGTATACTATTCAGTCACTATTCTCGTGATTGAGTGGTTCTAGGCGCTCGACCGTAGTGCAGGAGGTTTCAGGTTCGAGTCCCCTTTTGGGCCAGCAGTGACTGAAAAACTCTGTCAACCAAGAAGTAAATGGGTACCTTTTTCCGAATCAGGAAAGCATAAATGCAGCGAAATGAGAGGAAAGGACTTTGCCTTCTGCATGCTGTGCCTTAGATACGCTGCGCCCCCAACACCCATTGCCCGGCCTATGACCATTAGGCTACGGTTTTGTTATAGCTACTCCAATGTGCTTAAACAATGGGACAGCTAAAACCATTAATTTTCCATTTAGGAAAAACTCGAAAATTAATGGTTTCAGTTGTCCCAATACTTAAGCACATTTGGTTTGTCAAGAAACACGCAGATATTATTATTATTATTATTTGTGCAATTGAGTTTGACCATATATAAATCCTATTCTACCCAGATCTGTTGACATATGAGAATAATGGAAGCTTATGGTGTATTTATTCTCTTTCAGTGAAAGCAAATCTACCATTTTTATCCTCCCCCCTCCCTCTCCTCCCCCCTTCTAAACAGGGGCCAACTCTTAAAGGAAAGAATTCGCTCCTCTTTTACAGTAGATCCCATTTCGGAAGGGCTGTTTTATCCAGAGACGTAAACAGGAAGTCACAAATGTATTATCCTTTGTAAAAATGGCAGAAAACATGGCGGTTTACTCAATTACCTTAAACCAGCGATTCATTTGGCGTTTGTAAGGGCCTGTATACTGTATCATATGAGCTGCGACACGACAAAACCAACAAAGTGGCATGTGCGCCCAGCGAAGACTCAGATCAGCCTGGGCATCCGCCCAGTCTGAGCAGAGTCTTCGCTGTGCGCTTAAGGGATAGCCAAGGGTCTAAGCTAGCGCCATGCAGTCAGCGAAGACTCTGAGAAGACTTGTTGGATGTTCAGGGTTATCTGAGTCTTTGCTGGGCGCACATGCCACTTTGTTGGTTACATGTATCTCGCGTCGCGGCTCAATTATAGACAAACAACTTATACGTTAACAAAAGTTGAAGAAAGCACAGGCTAGACTATATACAGTCAACTACCGATATCTCGAACACTGGCATCTCAAACCACTTCTTATATCACAGACTGTATTTCCTATTTTTATTTACATTTCGACTCCTGTTATCTCAAACTACTGATATACATGTATCAAAGTAAATTTTCTGGTACCAGAAAATTTACTTTGAAATATCAGTACTTTGGGCTGAAGTTCGACTTCGAGCTATCGAGAGTGGACTGTATTTCCATAAATAACAACAACAATAATAATAATAATAATAATAATAATAGAAATAATGATAATAAGAATAATGATAATTATGTTGATAATAATATTAATAAAATTCCATTTAAGCTTATTTCACAATTGCTCGTCAATGCTGAAATGCTTGAAATAAGCAGAGATTATTCTTATTTATTGTTAACAGAAGTGGGTTCAGTCAGTTACTGCCTTCAGCTTTGGCGGTGTCTCAGCTTAATGCCAGCTGCTTGGAAAAGCACTCGTTTGTCAATACTCTTTATTTAACGTAGCGTAAAAGACAAACAATACGTGGATCTAATGCTCCATTCTTTCAAAAACACATAGCACATTCAGACGTAAACAAAACTGGTAAGCAAAAGCCGTGATATAATTTATGCCTGTACATTGTAAGAACAATTAAACCATCCTGGTTTCTGGTGAATGATTGTCCTTGGACGTATCACCAGTATACAATTCTGATCCATGCCAGTTCTACGATCGGACAGGCATGGATCGTATAAATTGCTCTCAAAACGCACAAGCATGAAACGTGTCATGACTGGTGATGATCGGATTGGTAAAGGCGATTATAAATACCTGCTGAAAAAATCTTCGACATGAAACCCTGCTGGCGCTGACGCCACAAGATCTTTCAGTAGATCTACCGCATAGGAAAACATTTCCATCATCTGGTAGATATATGCTCTCAGCTCGGCTGGAGCAAACGCTTTATATAGCGTCAGTAGCTTTGCTACCCATAAATGCATGTTCTTCTCAGACAATATTATAAATATTATATCTCCTTTCAGCAAAATTAACTGAAGTTTATCAGAGCGTGAAAAATATGTTTCCGTGTGCTGTGCAACGTAAACGTTACTAAGGAATGCTTAGCAACAACGTCTACGACGTCATTATACTTCCGTTCAAATGACCATCTGACTTCCTTCGGAAAATGCTCGTTTGAGGTGGCACGTACTACAGTAAAACAATGCCCCCAGCTCACAGTGCAAAATAGTACAAAGGCATTTTACTGCCAATTTGCCCGTGCCAATTTTCCCCTGGTCTACAGTTTTCAAGCTGAGGCATGGCATTGAATAGACAACATCTTTACCTACCAGCAACAGCTAAAAATGTGAGGGGTTGTGTGGCATAGTTTGGACTCACTGCACTTTCAGTATAAACAAACCAGGTCTGCAGTAAATAAATCTCGAAACTTTCAATAGCCCTCTGTGCATTTTTAAATCCCATGGAAAATGCAGCAAAACAGTTTTGTAAATAAACTCCATTTTTCTTATAATAATAAGCATAACATTCAGAGAATATTTAAGTTTGATAATAAACCAAACAGTAGCCAGCAAATTTTCAATTTACCACTGAAAGATCACCCCAAAAGAGGCGGGGCTTGAATGATTTTTTTTCACTAGAGTGCAACCTTGATTAAGTCACGTCACGACAAAAGACTTGTCTTTCCTTATTTTGAAAAAAACCAAAACATTCTTCACATCTACAAGATTTAAACGATTCTTGTTGTAGTACATAAAATATGATGATTTGTCAATAGTTTGATGGAAATGCAAAATATTTTGGCATCTGGTGGCTTTACCGTAAACCCTTAAATATAGCAACCCTGAAATAAGAGACCCATGTCCTACTTTTGTGTTTGTTAGGAACATGGTGAGCAAAATCAAACAATGTTTACACACATATAAACATTGACATCTTACATGATTGTTGTCAAAAAGAGTTAATAGATATCTGCTTCTGTGCACACGGGGCATGCGACTCCGATTGTGCACCGTCTGCAGAAACTCTCAAAATAGACACTTTCTGAAAATTATTTTTTTCTTTTTATTCTGAAATGGAATAAATTTATGTTTGAACATATCATCAATTACCGAGATGCTGTAGGACATATGGTTGCAAAAAAAATGCAAATGTTTGACTCTGCTAAAGTTATTGTCGGCCAAAGAGTTATACAGTGCACTAATGGCGCACTAACTGCAAAATTGTCATCCAATTGATATTTAAGATAAATTCCCAAAATTTGGTGATTGTTGCTCTGAAGAATGGCTGTTTAAAATCAATAACTGAAATTCGCTCTACAGGTTTCAAAACAACATTTTGTTGGTGCTGGTGGTGGAGTAAGAGTATTCATCATTATTATTATTACTAAGAGTATTTATTATTATTACTATGCAAAATTCTGGATCCTAAGCAGTGACCTTCAAATAAGATAGTTTGAAACCTCCACACACTAACGATGTCACAAAAGGGTAAGGTTGAGTAAATGATGCTTCAACTTGGAAAGAATCTGACTGAATGGGAATAAACGTAACTGAGCCGCGACACGACAAAACCAACAACGTGGAATGTGCGCTCAGCGAAGTCTCAGATAAGCCTGTGCATCCGCCCACTCTGATCAGGGCCTTCGCTGCGCGCTTAGAGGGTAGCGCAGGATCTAAACTAGCTCCATGCGGACAGCAAAGACTCTGATCAGACTGGGCGGATGCCGAGGCTGATCTGAGTCTTCGCGGGGCGCACATATCACTTTGTTGGATTTGTCGTGTCGCGGGTCAAAGTATTATTATGTCTTTCATCAATTGATCATATCGAGGTAGGGTGCACGAAATTTCGTCTAAAGGACCGACAATCCGCCTACAGCCTACATTTCGTCAAATGACCACTTATTTTGTAATAAGGAGGACATTTCGTCCATTGGACGAATATCCAATGCGACATTTGGTCTATAGATTTCATTCAGTGTCCTGTTAGGCTCGAGTTAGTTTGGGGGGGGGGGGTGCGGGGGGGGGGGGTACATTTTCATATGAGTCACCAAAATTTTTCCGACCCCCCCCCCCAGTCTCACCAGAAATTTTTTTCCGACCCCCCCCCCCCCCCGGGTACATTTTCATATGAGTCACCAAAATTTTTCCGACCCCCCCACCCCCCAGTCTCACCAGATTTTTTTCCGACCCCCCCCCCACGATAGGTGACAAAAAAGTTTATGACCCCCCCCCCCCCTACCACCACCACCATCCCAATTCCCCAGCTACCCTTCACACACACACACACACACTGTATTACCATTTTTATGTCACACTGATCTCAATCCAACCTGTATGAAACACAAAGAACATTTTTACACTCTGACAGGTTGGTAAATCGTGCAGATTAATGGTCTTTAAATTTTGTCAGCATATTTTGATATTTTGCACTTTCTGCCTGCTTATTGTCATCCAGAAATCTGTTGCGGAATGTTCAATAAGAATAGTAATAGAGGGAGGGGGGTATGGGGGCTGTGCCCCCAGAAGCCACAGTAGGTTTGCTGATGCCAAGACAACTGGAGAACTGATATCACAAATGCAGGCATTAAATTTAGTCAAGAACAAAATTATCTGCTCGACATGATTTTATAGACAATGGCATACTGTCCTACTAGCAAATTTATGAAAAATATCTTTCTGGATATGAAGCACCGACTTTTAAAAAAAGAAGGCTGATGGAAGAATTCTGACCCCCCCCCCCAGTATGCAGAATAGAATATATGACCCTCCCTGCTCCATGGCTTTTTGATTTCCGACCCCCCCCCCCCCTAAATGTACCCTTCCCCCCACCCCACCTGACAATAAATGACTCGTCCCTTACGTCTCCTTTAGACGATGCGCCGCACTTTACATCGTATATAAAGTACCGAAATGATATGAGTCGATGATCAGCTTGTAAAAAGGAATCGGTCTGCATTAGCTGCATACAGTTAACTTTGAGGCAGCTGGATTGAGGCAGAAACGTTTATGTGGAGGCAGAGGACTGTTTCTTTCATGTGGCAAAGTTCACTGGCGAACACACAGGATCTTGGTCTTTTTTGTGTGATACCCTGACTTAAGGTTCCTCTTAACAGTTATATTGCAAAATTTCTAAGTGAATTTTTTAACTGTTTTCCATGTCAAAACCTGGCCATATTATATACCAGATTAATTGTCCAGAAATGCTGATAAATTTGAAGCGGAAAAAGTCTTTTTTAAGAAATCACTATTTTGTTAAATTTTACTTTTTTTCAGAGTTTTCGGCAAAAATGTTACTTATCTCCCTTCACTCACGACCTGCAAAATAATGATGTAAAATGTTTGTTATGCTTGTATTTAAGGACTGCCACATGAGAAAAGAACGAAAATAGCCAAATTACAACGAAAATGGATGATTTCCAAAAAAAATCCATAAAAAAAATTCAAACATCATCCATGTTGGAACTACTTTTTCAGCAATGTGAACCAAAGTATGGTGGCCTGAATGCACCAACAGAAATTGTTATTTTAACTGAAAAGTATTTGAACATGAGTTTATTTATTGATTTTGATACAGCAAGTTCTGAAAGGTTTGTAAACTGAGGTTTAGATATTTTGGAAGGTTGGTTGGTTGATTTGATGCTTATCATCCACGGTAAACAGCTAAGGTCATGTTGGGATGGCCAGTAGTTAACCTAACCACACTATTCCTGGGCAGGCTTAGACCTCCTAAGCAGTTAACCAGTACTAAGTGCACATAGTTTCTCCTGTAACTGACAACTGCCCTTCTTGAATCAGCGGAAGGAGAAACAAAAGTATGTGGCCAGACCGGGTTTCGAACCCAGGGCCTCTGACTTATGAGTCAGGTGCTCTACCGATTGCGCTACGCGGCCCAGCGCATATTTTGGAAGGATGACAAGAAACACATATTCATATTTATATTGGAAGCCAAACACATACCAGTAGGCACATTGCAAAACACATACCAGCAGGCACATTTACTGGAAGGGACCGCAATGGACTGAATTACCGGAACGGACCCGTTTTCCCTATCTTCAGTTGATATTTGTAATATTTTTATTAAATACACATTTATTTAATATTTAAACGTATTCTGTATGCCCTCTAGCGCAAAACCAATTAGAGATATCAGTCAAAATACTCTTTGAGCATTTTGCGCCATGGGTAGGCCTCTTAATACCCCACGCATATGTGTTTCATATTAAAATCATATAATCTTATACAAAAAATCTGGCTATCTTTCGTCCAAGACTAAGAGAGAATGAAAAACACAAAGATTCCTGAATTTTTGTTCCATAGTATCATGACCAACATTTCATCCATAGGAAATAATTATGTAGCTCTATATGTATCAAGTCGGTGGATGAAATCAGGGATTGCTAGTTAAGATGACACATGTTAGTCACAGGTAGGGCCTGGAATTAATCTGCGAGTGCAGATTGTATCGAAATATCTAAAAAAAATGACTGGAAATATGAATAATATGGGTCCGTTCCGGTCCGATCCAGTAATTAGGCCTGTTCCGGTAAATTTACACACCGCTTCGCATCCTTATGACACTGTACTGACATTGATGCCATGTAATAACGTTGCAGTGACATCAGCATGACGTCACATGCCTACTGGGATATAACCGATATAACTGGTAAAATCTTTTCAGTGCTCGTTTTTTCCAAGCCTTTTATTTTACTTCTTGCCACCATGTGTGCGTTTGATAATCACAACATTGTCCGAGTTATTATCTTTGAAATGATATGAAAACTGATAGCTCTTTCGCCCAAGACATAGGTATTTTCTCTTTCTATGGTGTCTTCCCCTTGCAATTCCAAACTTATGTGAGTTTTTCTTAAAACTTGCCATGATAGTACACCCAACTTATTCAATATCACAGTGTCGGAGCGGAAATGTACAGTGTTTGAGATTGTATCGTCTCCTGTGATTCTGTACAGTGAGAATCCGACACTTGGTGTAAAGCGATACACGGAGAGAGTAAGTAAACATGACGATGGTTTCTTTAATTTCATTATTATCTTGCTTATTGCGATTTCTATGGATTGCTTATAATATACGAAGAACTTCAGAGGATGAATGCTTTATGTTTTTCCCCAAGTTGTGCACACACAAGTTCTTGATCATTTGAACACGCAAAACAGCACACGATTTCGTCAATGTGAAGGGTCGTGTATTCTCGTGTCAAAAGACAAATAAACTGTTATTTTTTCAGCAAATGAGTATTGGTCTTTAAAATATCTGAAGTTAACGGTAGTACCTCGGTTTTTATGTTTGGGATGAATAAAAGTGATGAAATGCTGAGTTGTTAATCGATTGATATTCGTACAGTCACTTACAGAAGACAGCTTGGAAATTGTACAGTGACCCGCTATTATCTTTGTACAGTGACTCGGATCGAGTTGTTTTTCATCAAGCTGAGTTAATGCATTTCATTTCGACAGCGACGACCCTTCGACATTTTTTTACTTCCGGAATTCAGAATATAAATCCTTTAATCAAGTTTGGACCCGAATAGTTTACTGGTGGTATGCCAACATCTGTTTCTTTCAGCTATATACTGACCACTACAGTTTTGTCTCATATAAGACAGTTGTCGCGGACAGAAAGAATACGCCGGGCCGCGTAGCGCAGTCGGTAGCGCGTCTGACTGAAGAGCCAGAGGTACCGGGTTCGATACCCAGTCCGGCCACATACTTTCGTGGTTAGGTTAACTGACCGTCCCGACATGACCATAGCTGTTTACCGTGGACGTAAAGCAACAACACAACAACAACAACAGAAAGAATACACTTTTAGAACCTCAGTCGTCGATTTCATGAGACTTACATGGCAGCATTTGATGAGCAGTTTGAGATACTGGTTTATCGCCTTTGATGCCATGAACGTAAAGCATACATACATGCATTGTTGAGCCACAATATGCTACCATACACAAAACGCTACCGAGATAGCATTTTATGTATCCCTGCCTACACAAAATGCTACCAAAAAGCATATTGTGTAGGCAGTGTACACAAAATGCTTTCTGGTAGCGTTTTGTGTAGGTAGGGTACATATGTTATTTGACTGGTCGTTCGAGGATACACAATATGCTCTACCAGGAAAAAGTATCACTTTTAAGCTCGACTTAATGACTTGGACTCAGAAACACATGTTTAAGGTAACCCCGGTCTTAGTTGACATTATCGTACCCATGCGCGGATACAGGGGCGGGAGACGGGGGGTCAGAACCCCCCACCCCCCTCATTTTCCAACAATGAGTTTTGCAATCATTATGGTAAAATTTGTCGGAACCCTCTGATCTGAAGCTGGACGGAATAGACGCCGGGGAAATTTTGGTCCCTCATTTTCATGTTAGATGGAGCATATTGTGTAGGGCATATATGATACCTTCACAATATGTTCCCAAATTTTGAGATAGCATTTTGTGTAGGCAGGGATACAGATACACAAAATGCTGTATATCGGTAGCGTTTTGTGTATGGTAGCATATTGTGGCTCAACAATGCATGTACTGTAGAAATTAAAAACAAATAAGCACATAGCGCGTTGATAAAATAGTCATACACCAATTACATTGCCGAAGTCAAATGTCTAGCTACAAGTAAAAGCTTTCGCTCTACTATACTAGTACCGTTGTATCACAGTGTACTTTCTCAGAAGACACACACACATGCACGACACACGATATTTCCTTCAATTTCACATGTACGCTCAGCGAAGACTCAGATCAGTATGTGCCTTCGTGCAGTCTTATCAGAGTCTTCGCTGGCTACATAAGGCAGCCCCACGATCCGTAGTTATGCAATGAGCGCCCAGCAAAAACCGATTAATTTCGTGCCTTGGGGAGCGCTGTGGCCTAGTGGTAGAGCCTCGGACTCCAGAGCGAGAGGTCGGGGTTCGATCCTCACTCGAGGCGCCGTGTTGTGTTCTTGAGCAAGGCACATTTACTCCCAAAAGATACTGGTGATACCCCGGAAGTGGTGACTCCGTCCCGACTTGACTGAAAAATTGTTTACTGGGACGTTAAGCAAAAGCGAAACGAAAATGTCGTGTCTCGGCTCTGAGTCGGGGCACATCATTTCCTACATTTTCACATGTGCGCTCAGCGAAGACTCTGCGCAGTCTGATCATCCTTCTCTGCGAGTGGCGAGCGAAGACTCTGCTCAGACTGCGCAGACGCAAAGGCTGGTCCGAGTCTTAACGCTGCGCACTGGGGAAACTGTATGGAATATTGTGCCTCGGCTCATTTATCTTTATGTCAGCGATTCCTTTTACAGAAATAGTATTTTAAGCTTGATAATTTTCAATGTGTATCTTATTGAAAGTCATAGATATGCCATAAACTGATTCTCAAATCGTCGAAACGTTACATTTTGAGGTTACGTTTTGTACGCCAGTGACATGCGCAATATCCGAGTGAACTTTGTTAAATGCAGGTCCGTACACAGGAAATTGGTAGTACCACCGTGATGATAGATGGAACTAACATGGTAAAAGAAGCAGATACTATATACAAGTGACTGTACAGAAAAATTCTTGAAAATCGCAGTTGTCTGTACGACAGCAAACCAAGTCACTGTACAACAATCGATACATGCAGTGTCCTGTAAAATGAAGATTTTTTAGGATTTATCTCTGTAGTGTTGTTGCCTATAGACTAGCATTTACATATTTAAATAAGCTAAGGTTATAGTTCATAAAGTATCAGATTAAATCCAGCATGCTCTTAGAATATACTTCAGTTGCTCTGCGGGTTTTATATAATAAACATCTAGAGTAGTTAAACAGTGTTTTCATTCACTATTTTACATTGGCGACGATTAGAAAATTTTTACAACTAGAGAAAAAGGAGGATATATGCAGCAACTCCAGCTAATAACTTTAATTAGTAGGACTGATTAAATGGACTATTAGTTGTTTAAACGGTAATAATGGCATCAGCTTTACCAACATTTCCACCTTTCAACATTCATGAAACAGGCTTGGACATACGCTGGCGAAAATGGATTAATCGGTTGGAAAACCTTCTTGTTGGTATGGACGTAAAAGATAAGAAACGTCAAAGAGCTTTGCTGCTTCATTACGCAGGAGAGGACGTTAATGACATCTTTGAAACCCTGCCGGACACGGGAGACGATTATGCAACAGCGGTTGCCAAACTGAAGGATTATTTTGCGCCACAAAAGAATACGGAATATGAAGTGTACAAATTCCGACAGGCCAAGCAACAGCCTGATGAGGGGATTGACGCTTATTTAACGAGGCTCAGGCAGCTCAGTATAAACTGTGACTTCGATGCAAACCAAAACAAGGAAATTAAGTCGCAAATTATTCAAGGGTGCAGCTCTTCTAGACTACGACGTAGGGCGTTACGCGAGGACCAGTCTCTTGATGATCTTTTAAAACTGGCCCGATCCATGGAACTGTCAGACAAACAGGCATGTGAAATAGAACACACAGAAAAACCGGAAAGTGCAAACACGGTGCGTACGTTTAAAAAGAAATACAGGACAAATAAAAAGAAAACATTTCATAAACCATCAGAGTCGAAGGATCATAACAAAAAGCAAACATGTAGGAACTGTGGAGGTGAATATCCTCATGTGGACAGACAGTGCCCAGCAAAAGGCAAAGTGTGCCACGCTTGTAAGAAACAAAACCACTTCTCTTCACAGTGTCGATCAAAAGCCAAATCAAAAACTAGATCTGTCAGTCAATTCGAAAAGACAAACGCTTGTCACACTAGCAGTGACTCTAATGATGATTACGTATTTGGAATACATAAACAGGAAAATGTCAACTCGGTGAAACCTAAGCAGCCCAGTTTGAATGTGACAGTAAATGGATTAAATGTACGAATGTTAGTTGACACTGGATCAAGTATAAACGTTTTAGATGAAAGTACCTACAACAGCTTCAAGGTAAAACCAAAATTGTCAAAAACTGATACCAAAGTTTTCACCTACGGTTCAAACATTAACTTTCCATTGTTAGGAAAATTTATTGGAACCATTGAAACCAAGCAGAAAATTACAACTGCGACCATATACGTAACACAAGGTGCAAGTGGATGTTTACTGTGCTATGACTCAGCTGTCGAACTACAGGTAATTCCTAAAATATCTATGTTTACATCTGGAAACAATAAAGCTGAACACTTATGCCAGAAATATTCGTCGATTTTCGAAGGCATAGGCAAGTTAAAAGACATTGAAATAGACTTGCACGTCGACCCAAGCGTTCAGCCGGTACAACAGCCGCACCGACGCATACCGTTCCATGTACGTAAAGACGTGGAAAGGGAACTGAAAACATGATTGACAAAGATTTGATCGAGGGAGTGGATGGTGGAGCAACGCCATGGGACTCACCAATAGTCGTTGCACCTAAGCCCAAATCACAAAACGAAGTAAGGATATGTGTTGATATGAGAGAGCCAAATCGTGCCATAAAGCGTACACGATACATAATTCCGACTGTAGACGACATAATAGTGGATCTAAACGGTGCCAAAGTCTTTTCAAAGCTGGACTTAGTGAAAGGCTATAACCAGTTAGTCCTGGCAGAAAGCTCGAGGAACATTACATGTTTCACAACACATGCAGGATTATTTCGATATAAACGATTGTGCTTTGGAATAAATTCCGCTGCTGAAATTTTTCAAAATACGTTAAGAAACGTGTTACATGGATTAGAGGGTGTTAAGAACATAAATGATGACATAATAGTATATGGCAAAGATCAGGAGGCTCGAGGCAACATTTGCTCGACTGCAAGAAAGAAACTTGACTTTACATAAGAACAAGTGTGAATACAACAAGGATAGAATTGAATTCTATGGACATGTATTCAGCGCAGCAGGAATTTCAGCTTCACCACAGAAGGTAGATGCCATCAAGAACATGGACACACCATCATGTGTGTCAGAGGTACGTTCATTTCTAGCCATGAGCAATTATTTGTCAAGGTTTATTCCACAATACAGCACGATCACAGCTCCATTAAGATACCTGACCAGACAGGATGTGCAATGGCACTGGTCAAAAGAACAAGACGATGCATTTAACGAACTGAAACGTGTGTTAACAAGTGAAACAGTAATGGCATATTTCGACCCAAAAGAACAGACTGATACATCATTGTTCGTGGACGCAAGCCCTGTAGGCTTAGGAAGTGTTTTGATGCAAAATGGAAAAGTAATTGCATACGCGAGCAGAGCGCTATCAGATGTTGAACAGCGTTACTGTCAAACTGAACGCGAAGCCCTGTCCATTGTTTGGGCGATTGAACACTTCAGATTGTACCTATACGGACATTATTTCACGTTAATCAGTGATCACCAAGCCCTTGAGATCATATTCAATAATCCAAAGTCAAAACCGCCTGCAAGGATTCTACGCTGGCAGTTACGTTTGCAGGATTACAATTTCAAGGTCGTTTATAAAAGTGGCAAGTCTAACATTAGCGATTACCTGAGCAGACACCCAAACAAAGATCAGCTGATTGCCGATAATAGCAGACAGCAGGATATTGCGGAATGTTATGTGAAGTACTTGATAGACAGCAATGTTCCTAAGTCAATGACCCTGAAAGAAATCTGCCTCAGTACAAATAATGATCATGAACTTCAAACGGTGATACAATGCGTAAAATCAGGCAGCTGGGATAAATCTTATCAAAACAAGACTGTAGATACGTTTTGCAGGTTACGGAATGAACTCACGTTGGCGAAAGTGCAGCATGGAGAAATTTTGTTGCATGACAACAGACTTGTTATACCAAAGGACTTACAGTCACGAGTAGTCAAGATTGCTCATCAATCACACCTCGGGATTGTAAAAACTAAGCAGTTGTTAAGAGAGAAAATACGATAGGAAAGTTGAAGAACTGTGTCGAGGGTGTATACCGTGTTTAGCAGCCACACCAATGAAAACATCTGAACCCTTACAAATGTCAGATTTACCGGATGCACCATGGACAGTGCTTAGCATGGACTTTTGTGGACCTTTTCCCAATGGGACTTATTTACTCGTTATAATGGACGAATATTCCAGATACCCAGTCGTTGAGATAATCCAGTCATTGAGTGCGAAAACTGTTATACCAGTTTTGGACAAAATCTTTGGATTATTTGGGTCACCAGGTGTGCTAAAATCGGATAACGGTGCTCCTATGAACTCAGAAGCATTCAAAAACTTTGCGAACTATCTAGGATTTGAACATAGGAAGATCACACCTCTATGGCCAAAAGCGAATTCAGAGTGTGAAAGGTTTAACAAAACAATATGCAAGGCAATTCGTGCTGCCTTCGTGGAGAACAAAAACTGGAAGCAAGAAATGTACAACTTCTTGAGAAATTATCGAGCAACTAAGCATGCTACATTAAACAAGGCTCCAGCAGAAATTTTGTTTGGTAGGAACATAAAAACTAGACTGCCGCAGTTTACACCCAAATCAAATGACAAGAAACTCAGAGATATCGATAAGCACAAAAAGCTGAAAAAGAAATTATATGCTGATGAGCGCAATAATGCACGACAATCAAACGTGACTGTTGGAGACAATGTCCTGGTTAAGCAACCAAAGGAAAATAAACTGTCAACCCCATTTGACCCGAAACCATATCAGGTTACAGACAAGAAAGGGACAATGGTCACTGCAGAAAGGGAAGACAAATCGATCACGAGAAACTCTACGTTTTTCAAACCGATTCGAGGACCAGTACAGGTACCACCAGCCAGTGACGAAGGTGAGGATTTACCGGAACAATCCGATGGTGACATGTTACGGAGGTCACACCGTGAAAGACGACCACCTACCTATTTGAAAGACTATGTTACGACATAGAGTATGTAAATACTGTAAATATCATAAGGCATCTTTTGGCTTTGCAAGATATCATGGCGACCAGTGCTAATGGGCATAATAACCCCAGATCGACCATTTCTGGACACATAGTCTAGACAAAATTGCAGTATTTTAATTATTAAAATCTTCATAAGTTTTAGAGTTAATACGGTAAAACGCAGGAATATACTTTTAGAGAATTATGTATTTTACAACACATGTTTCGTACATTACTCTTTGGGTGTGAGAATAAAAACAAACTAAAACTGAAACAACATGACGTTATCGTACAATTTATCTGAAACATTTGCGGAGAAGCTTTTGCTTGCTTTCTGTTTATAATTTGTAATTGCTTTCTTAAGAAGATTTAGTAGATAATATCTAGATTTAGTGTGTAACTCTAAACTATATAATCTCAAGTACAAACATTGTTTGGAATAACTGTTTAAGATAAAAGTGTTAATGGCAGACTGGAATAACTTTCCCATGAAGTTACAAAACCACAGACTTACATTCAGAATTACCAGGAACAATTATAGGTCAAATGCGAAAGAGTACTACGTGACTTTTAGCATCCCTAATTTAATACCAGTTTAATCTTAATGCATGATATTTTCTGTTTATAAAAAAATGAAGTTCAAATCTAAGGGGAAAGGGATGTAGTGTTGTTGCCTATAGACTAGCATTTACATATTTAAATAAGCTAAGGTTATAGTTCATAAAGTATCAGATTAAATCCAGCATGCTCTTAGAATATACTTCAGTTGCTCTGCGGGTTTTATATAATAAACATCTAGAGTAGTTAAACAGTGTTTTCATTCACTATTTTACAATCTCCAGTGCAGATCCGCTTCGAAGATGTTATTTCACAAATATATGTTTCTATAATGTGGTCCTTATGAAAACAATCGGTGTTTCGTTCGATAATGCGATAAATACACATTTCGTCATTGATGCGATCATGCATATTTTTGCATGCAAAGATGATTGAGACTTGTGCATTACACTAAGAACACTTTATAAATGACATTTACCTTCTTGAGGTAATCCAAATTTACTGATGCGTCAAACGGACCAAAACAGTCTGGCTTTTTAATCATAACTTGAGAACATTGTTAACATTATTTACCGTGTATATTGACATCCTTTACACCAAGTGTCGGATTCTCACTGTACAGAATCACAGGAGACGATACAATCTCAAACACTGTACATTTCCGCTCCGACACTGTGAATATAAGCCAAATAAATGAGCAAAATTATTCTTCATGTATTTTCAGTGATGGTCTGATTCTCGTTGGCCCTCATATGTGAACAACCAAAAACACATGCACAAACACATTTTATTATTTGTTATTATGTCTTTAGTGGACCACAAAATGGACAACACTTTCCAATGACATTACAAATTTAATGAAAAAAAAGTGGTTAAATTTGTTGAAAAAAGTGGTTTGAAAAAAATAAAAAATACGACCGCTACGTCATCAAAACAACGTTTGACAGGTCAGCTAGTGAACCTACAAGATGAAGATTTGAATAATCGTACTAGCGATCAATCGTTTTTCACACCTACCAATGAGTAAATAGGTCAGAACTCGACAAATACTTGATGTAAACTTCACATCAGCCAAGGTCAGCTTCAACAGCCAAGGTTTTCTAGTTTCTGTTTACGACCGAAGAGCATTTCCGCATAGAAGCAGAAATGCTTGCGCTAAAAAGTAGTTCCAAAATCAATTTGTTATTTCATACAATTACGGACAGAATAGTTTTTGTAGACACATTAACTAGTGTTATATGTAATGATAAATCAAAGTAAACCTCTTTCAACAAATAATATGAACATAATATTAATATTTTCAATCAAATTAGTTCGGTTAAATTTTACGCGTAGGAATCTGAGTTAATCGAAGACGAAGCAAATGTAAACAAATACATGTGGACACTATTCTTTCCAAATATGACACGATACTAAAGCAAGAACGTTTAATCGATTGTGTGTTAAAAGAGGGCTTTTGTATCGAAGTTTCAGAAAGTGTGTCTTGATAGTTGGCTAAATGTAAGATCTCATCGTAATTTTGTTCGAAAACTGGCATACCATGATTTTCCCAGTTTTCAAATATGGCCGCCACCAGAAAGCATGAGGGTGGCCAAAAAAAATCTGGTTTTCCGTATTCGGTCGTTTTTTCACAATCAAAACTAGTAGGAGTCGGTAGTGAGTGGTATAAAATATTTGTGTGCATAGTTGTAATAAACTTTAAACCACTGTCAAAAGAGCTTTAATTTTTTTCCTTTCAAAAGTGAAAATCTTGATAACTTTTTTTTTATCAAAGGAAAACACAGTGTTCTGGTAAAATAAATATTGTGCAAACACAACCAAAAAAATCTTAAGCACTTTTTCTGAGAATATGGATAAAATGGAGACAATCAGGGATATAATTTAGGTATTGGTATGATGCAAATAATGGTCCTATTTTTTTTCTTGCAACTGTGAAGAGGAACCTTAAGTAATAAGTCAATGTGTTTTTGATCATACATTAATTCAGAAAACAAAGTGTTTCTAATTTCTTTTTATTTCGTGTTTCTACCCCTTTATCTTATTTCCTATTTTAGACGAACTTTAGACACTTTTAAGCGAAATCGAGCGAAATGCCCTCTAGACGAAATGTCATGGATCCTGATGCTCCGACAGCTCAGTCGGTAGCGAGGTTTGCCTCGCGATTAGCGAAATACCTCTGCCGCGCAAGTTTGATTCCAGATAGATCAATTAGCGGTAGCCAGTATGAATTGTGGGATGTTACCTTCGCGTTTGCGGTGGTTACACGGATTCACGGTGACTCCCCAGCTCCTATACAGCTAAGACCTACTTCTTGCTTTCCACCACAGTGACTACAGAACAGTTAGTTATCTGATATGATTGCCACAGGGTGATCAAATGTGATCGAATCAGAGTAGTTAGGGAGAAAAAAATCAGTTCGTAAGCACAAAGTTCAGCTCTGCCAGAACTACATAACCATTATCCTCATCAGCAAAGCTGAAATTCATCTTGAACAGGCTCAAACCCCAAGATGAAGAGATTATCGCTGAAGAACAGGCTGGGTTCAGAGCAGGAAGAAGCCCCACAGAACAGCTGTTCAACCTCAGAATCCTGTGTGAAAAGTACCTTCAACATCAGCAGAATCTGTACAATGTCTTCATAGATTTCAAAAAGGAAGTGTCTGCTGACAACCGGTTGTCACCAGATTTTTGGGCCAAAAACGTCTGCTGACAACCAGCTATATATTTTCTATTAAATGGTTTTATTTGGGTTTCCTTTAACTGAATTTATATTAATATGTTATAAATACATGTATAACATATATTTTCTCATTTTAAAGGCAAATTATTATTTTTACTCGCATTCTTCCACTTTTTGGCATTGTGTTACATATATATGAGGACTGTTTGTACTTTGATGTATGGAAACAAATAATGTTGCCTTTAAATTTAGTCCTTATTTATTGCCTGTTGTTGTTTGTGATATATTATGTAACTAAAATTGTCCCTTTGTGCCTGATTATGATACCTATATGGTCTCCCCTATAACCAGTCAGGGGACTTATGGTTTTCCATCACGCACATTTGTGATGGTCAGCCATAACTCTTCCATTTCTCAGTACAACTCACTAAAATGACAATTTAACCCACTGGCAGTGTTCAGTATGACCTGGCAGGAATGAACCTTATGTGACCCTCTTTGAAAGTTATTCAAATGGTTCTAGTCCATGGCATAGCTAGCTCAAATAAAGCTAAAATAGAATTTTGGAATGAGAACTTTGAAAATCTTTTTGTCTAAAACCACAAGGCCTAGAGCCTTGACAAATTATGGGATTACCTTGTCTAAAACCACAAGGTCTTGAGCCTTGACAAATTATGGCCCTGTGGCCAGAATGACCTCGTCCTGGGGGTAATGTTTTTACACAGGCTTTTATAGGGAAACGTAAAAAATCTTCTTTTCTACTGGGTGCAGAGCCATGGTATTTGGTTTGTAGGTCTACATAGTGGGCCTCTACCAAGTTTGTTCAAATTATGGTCCTGGGGTCAGGTGGCCTGCCCTGGGGGTCACGTTTTACATAGGCTTATAATGGTGTAGATATTTCACTTCATTGGTTTCCATACATTAAAGTACAATCAGTCCACATATATATGTAACACAGTGACATGAGTGCAAGAATCATGCAAGTAAAAATGGTCATTTGCCTTAACTATGAGAAACTTTATGTTATATTTATTACATATTTATAGCATATTAATACAAATTCAGTTAAATTAAACCCTATTTAAAACCATTTAATAGAAAATATATGGCTGGTTGTCAGCAGACATTTTTGGTCCAAAAAGTCTGGTGACAACCGGTTGTCAGCAGACAATTTGGTCCAAAAAGTCTGGTGACAACCGATTGTCAGCAGACCTCGCATTTTAAAAAAGCATTTGACAAGGTATGGCATGCAGCTCTATGGGCCTACATGCGGAAGGACAATGTCAATGCAAATCTAGTTCCCACCATTGAGCACCTCTATGACAAGTATAAGTGTAGTTCAGATGAATGGCAGCACAGGAGAATGGTTCAGAACAACAGTTGGAGTTAGGCAAGGATGCTTTCTCTCACATACCCTCTTCAACATATTTCTCGAAAGGATCATGTCTGATGCTCTGGAAGAACATGATGAAAAGGTTAGCATAGGTAGCAGAAATATTACCAATCTGCGGTTTGCTGATGACCCTTCCGGGTAATGCAACAGTACTGTGTCATTTCCTTGTTTTCCTCTTTGGGTCAGCCCTTGAAGGAATAGATTTCTAATCTAAGAGCAAATTCTCTCATTTAAGAATAGAACCCCTTTAGAGGGGTGTCATCTCACAGGGAAGCAAATATGATGTCACAATTATAAGTCGAGCCGACTAAATTGTAACATCATAGTTGCTTCCCTGTAAAATTGGGAGAATAAAATAGAGGTATACCCAGGAGCCTTAGCTCCTTTGTCGTGACGTGATTTAATCAAACAAGCAATTCTGTATTCTGTATTATAAATTCTGCCTTTATAGGCACACCTGGTGCAATTTACAAAGGAAGTGATTGTTCAGTCGAACGGAAGTCTGATGACGTCGTAGACGTTGTTGCTAAGCATCCCTTTGTAACGTTTACGTTGCAACATATCACGGAAGACCAATTTTTCACGCTCTGATAAAATTCAACTTATCTATTTTACCTGATCATGGAAAAGATTTCCTATGCGGTAGATCTACTGAAAGATTTTGTGGCGTTAATGCCATCAGGGTTTCGAGTCGAAGACCTCTTCACCAGGTATTTTAATCGCATATGCAAGTCTGATGAACACAAGCCATGATTCATGCTCCGTTGGAAGAACAATTTGTACGTTCCATGCTGGTCCGATCATAGAGCTGTCATGGATGGTATAATTGTTCTTTAGCCTAAACGAACACGCATGAATCGTATCATGACTTGTCTTCACCAGACATTGTAATTATTCTATTTTATAATGGACCGCGACACGAGAAAACCAACATGGCATGTGCACCCAGCGCAGGATCAGATCAGCCTGGGAATCCGCCCCTTCGCGTACGTGGGTCTAAGCTACCTCCATGCGTACAGCGAAGACTCTAATCAGTCTGGGCGGATGCCCAGGCTGATCTCAGTCTGCGCTCGGCTCACAACCACTTTGTTGGTTTTGTCGTGTCGCGGCTAAAATATTTCAGCTTACATGGAGATTAAAAATAATGGCCAACTGTCAGCATGGATTTATATTTTTGAGGCTCTCCTCAGCTTCCTTAACTTAATCACTATGCTCCCTAAAATTATTTTGCTACTGCTCCCAAAATCCCTTAAAGTTAAAGAGCTGCTCCCCAGCTCCCCTAAACTATTCAGGTGTAAAATGTTTCTTACAGGGAACACCGGTTGATCAGAGTTGCATAGCATAAAATTTCAGTCAGATTTTTAGGTAGTGTTAGTTAAGCCATTTCAAAGATGACATTTATCAGAGAAATAACCAAATTAGCCTCTTGCCTTATGGAAACCTTACAGTACAGACAGTCTGGAGCCGGTCCGTCGTCGGCATATTTTAAATATTTACACACAAAATCTGTGAAACTACAAAGCTCTTTGTTTGTAGCCAAATTTGGAAGCATTTTGGCGACCCCCTGCATGATTTGTTACTCTTCATGATCCAATTAATGTCCCGCTTACATAAAATACAACGCCCCCAGGGAGTTAGATATGATTATTATGGTATTTCAGCTCATACAACCTCATATGCCTTGTCCGACTGTAAGGAAATAGTTGGACAAACTATGCGAAATAGGGCTACTTTCTGCTGTTTACGACAGGATCTGCACGCAGGAGCCATCGACATAGCAGTTTCTACTACAAGCAGACAATATAAAGAGGTCCCTTTGTGACTAAATAGGCACAGACTGTATGTATTGTGCTTGCTTGTCTGTAAACCACTTTAAATTACCGGAAGTATCTTTTAGAACGGATATGGAGGCGCTGGTGTGCTGTCGTATATATAATATCATGTGTGAATGCCCATCAAGAAAGACAAATGGGGCTGAAACAGCTCAGAAACCATGGAAGGGCCCCAATTTTACCCGGATACAACTTTAAAATCACTTGTTTAATTCTAACACATTTATTCTGCTAATAAGTAATTTATTTGCAGTGGAAAGAAAACTTTAAGGGAGTGTTTTTATGGCGTTATAAATTCACTGCGTTGCATTTTCTTTTTCCTTCAACTAATTTTGCATTGGACTTAGAGCAGATTTATTACATTACGAAACATTCATCAAATACTGAAACAAACTAGCTGCCTTGTCAAGAGAGCGTTGAGTCTTTGCTCACTGCTAGCAGACACGTCTCCCAGCTAGCTGTGAAGAACACTGTTTCTCACTGCTGGCGATAAGACTGTCTGCTGGTAGTAAGCAGCAGCCATTGTCAGTGCTAGTAGTCACTTCTAGCGATGAGCTGCGAGAAGCTAGCGGTGATGAGATATGAGAAGTGACAACAAGCACGGACAACGCAGAAAGCAGGCACTGCTGGTAATGTCTGTCACTATTATTTAAAAACAGTGCTTGATGGTAGTAGGCAGTGACTGAATGCTGACTGCTATCTGAGACCTCTTGTTGTAACAATATTGAAGAAATCTTATTTAAAGCAATTCATCTGTGAGTACCAGTTGTGACATGAGCTTATCTGAAATTCGTTTTATTATAAATATGTATTCTTCATATATGAGTACATATACAGTTTCTCTTGCAAACTGATTTAAGTCTTGCAGAAAGGCCTTTCTCATGTTCAAAAGCAAAGTTTTTCTGTATTTTAACTTATTTGCGTTAACATTTTGATGATATTTATCTATCTTCTATCTATATATCTATCTTCCATAACGTCTGAACCCCAGAGGGGAACACAAACGGTGTACTTGTGTACACTCCGGTGCGGCAGGATGAAAGCCTACATATAGCCATGTAGCTATAGTAGGGAACTTTAACCTGCACAGAGGATGACTCTCCCTGCACAGAGGGGTCCAGTTAACGTCCCGATCCGAAGGACGGCACACTTGTTAACATCATCCCTGCAAATGATGCTAGAAAAACGCGTTCGGACTTAGGAAGACTTCGCCCCAGGCGGGGATCGAACCCCGACCTCTGGCTTCATATATGCACATTGCTTTATTATCTTCAACAAGAGAAAAAAAACTTTTTTGGAGAAGAAAAAGGAAAAATAAGCACATGACTTCAGCAAAAAATATAAGCTCCTGCTCGAAGGGAGAGCGAAATGTCTTCAAGAGAAAATGCATTGACTAAATGATATAACGTTAGGCTGCGATTGTGAAGGTCTTTGTTGTTATTGTGGAGGGTACGTCGGCGGGATCTGGGTAGAGGGGCGGTTTGAAGGGCATGTAGGGCCTGAGTAGAGGGCTGTTTTTAGGGTAGGTGGGGTTGGGTAGAGGGGAGGGGCAATCTTTTCTATTTTTTCTTTGCAGATGGTCAAAGAAGACCATTCAACCAAGTGAAACAGTCTTACAGCAGATATACAGAATAGTGGAAAATTTCTTCACTGGTAAGGATCTTAGGAGAGAAATTCCTCTTTTGCGCTTCACAAATTTAACCGTATATACCCCAAAAAATCATGAAACAGTTTACTTGCAACACCCGGTAAAATGTGAAACACTGGTGGTGAAATTGTTCTTATGAAATTAGAAAGATGACTGCTTCCTGAAATTGGCCATGAAATCATGGCTGTTTTCTTGTGAAATTCAGTACATGGGTGAAATATGAAACGTAACTATTTTCCAGTAAAAATAATAACATGATTATTTTCTTCAACATTTCTTATGAAGACAGAAACAACGTTTGTGTAATTAGATGTCTGACTATTTTCTTGCAATAATATCAAGAGCAGTTTCTTGTTTTCTTGTGATGTTTGTGATACAAGAAACATGGCTATTTTCTTGTGAAATTAAAAATGCTGTACGCTTATGGCTTTTGAAACATGAATATTATTGTTATTATTATTATTATTATTATTATTATCATCATCAATTAAAAACATGGCTGTTCTGTTGTAAGTTTAAAACCATGGAGATGGCTATAATCATTTTCTTGTGAAATTGAAACTATTGCTGTTGCATTGTAAAAAGCATGGTTGCTTCCTTGTCAAAGCATGACTGTTTTCTTGTGAAATATTAGAAGCTTCGCCGTTTTCTTTACAGACAACGCTAGGATACCAAATGTGTTTGGCTATACAGACCCTCACGGATCCGAAAGTAAGTTTTAAGATAATACTTCTCTTTCTAAGATGTATCCTATAACAAAGCTTTGTTTCATCCGTGGGATGGGGTGGGACATGCTATGAGAACATGCACATGTACTATTATCAGAACAGCAACAAGACAATATCACGTTGGTAATACCAATTTCGATACCTACGCTGTCGACCGAGGCGGTACTATACACAATGGCTGTCGACCGAGAATCCAGTCGTATACATAACCAATAACGGTAATTATACTTTTGTTAATGGCTGTCGACCGAGCTGATACTGTTTTCGATTGTCTCGGTCGACAGACACTTTTGCATGTATGGTAACTGACTGGCCCGGTCGAAAGCACGGGTAGAGAAATTGGTATTACCACCATGATGAATATGCATGTAATTCAGTCAGAAGTGTAATACAGAAGAATTTCCAACTGAAATGAAATAGCAAAATAAAGCTGATCAATGAATTTACCATTTGACAGTTGAGCCGCGACACGACAAAACCAACAAAGTGGCAAGTGCACCCAGCGAAGACTCAGCTCAGCCCGGGCAACCGCCCAGTTTGATCAGAGTCTTTGCTGTTCACCTGGAGCTAGCTAAGACCCTTAGCTACCCTTTAAGCGCACAATTAAAGTTGTTGTTTACACTTGATAAAAAGGAATTATGTCCCCCCCACCAAAGGTGAGGGGGGACATATTGTTTTCAGTGCAGATCCCGGGCGTCGGCGTCAGCGTCGGCGTCGGCGTGACAGTTTCTTGCGTGCGCAATATCTCTTGAACCAATTGATGGAATTTCACCAAACTTGCATGGATACTATTGAGACAAGTTTAAGAGCTAATTAGATTTTGGTGACCTTGACCTCATTTTCAAGGTCACTGGAGGACTTAGATGACAATTTCTTGTACCCACTTTGCGTGCACGATATCTCCTAAACCAATGGATGGAATTTCACCAAACTTGCAAGGATACATCATTGGGACAAGTTTAAGAGCTGATTAGATTTTGGTGACCTTGACCTCATTTTCAAGGTCACTGGAGGACGACAATTTCATGTATCCATGTTATCTCCTGAACTAATGGATGGAATTTCACCAAACTTGCATGGATACATCATTAGGACAAGTTTAAAAGCTCATTAGATTTTGGTGACCTTGACCCCATTGTCAAGGTCACTGGAGGACTTAGATGACAATTTCTTGTACCCACTATATCTTATGAACCAATGGATGGAATTTCATCAAACTTGCATGGATACATCATTGGGACAAGTTTAAGAGCTGATTAGATTTTGGTGACCTTGACCTTTTTTCAATGCCACTGGAGAACATAGATGAGAGTTTCTTGTACCCACTATATCTTATGAACCAATGGATGGAATTTCACCAAACTTGCATGGATACATTATTGGGACATGTTAAAAGCTGATTAGATTTTAATGACATTGACCTCATTTCCAAGGTCACTGGAGGACTTAGATGACAATTACCTATTACCACAATATCTCATGAACAAATGAATGGAATTTCACCAAATTTGCTTGGATACATCACTGGGACTAGCTTAATAGCTGATTAGATCTGGGTGACCTTGACCTCATTTTCAAAGTCACTGGAGGACTTAGATGGTAATTTCTTGTACCCATAATATCTCATGAAGCAATAGATGGAATTTCACCAAACTTGCATGGATACATCACTGGGACTAGCTTAAGTGCTGATTTGGTTCTGGTGACCTTGACTTAATTTTCAAGGTCACAGGAGGACTTGGATATGTGAAAATTTCACTGAAGTTGATATATCTCTTTAGCCTTTGGCTTGATTTCCACTTTACTTTCATAGATATACTTTTGGGACAATCTCAAGAGTTTACTGTGTTTAGATTACCTTGACCCCATTTTCAAGGTCAAAAGCTATCTTAAAAATGCTTATTTTTTTTCTCTTAAAAATTAGTTATATCTTGATCCAATTGACAGATATTTATCAGACTTGCATGAATATATTGCTGTTACAGGTTTAAGACATGTTTAGGTGACCTTGACCCATTTTTCAAGGACATAGTCATATATGTAGGATATCTTTTGAATCAGTGGATGGATTTTCTCCAAACTTGCCTAGATATTTTACTTGTACAGGCTTTATATTCATTATAGGGAATGGGAAATGGGCTGGTGGGTGGACATCAGTTTTTCTCTGAAAAACATTTCTAGTTTTATTTTGATTACGTCAACATATTTTCACATAAATTATTTTGCAGTCACAAGATAAAAGCATTTTTTTTTGGAGATAACAAGAAGCCTAAATATAAAAATAACTGCATTAATACAGCTCACATTGAGGAAATATTGTGGCCACTTGACATTATGGCCACTTGACATTATGTTGAGGAACCATATTTTTTGTGGAAAAGTTGTAAGATCTTGTTTCAAAAAAGACAATATAGAAACTTGTTTTTTCAAGACACTATCTTGAGACATTATGGTAAAATGAAATTCAGTACTACATTATTGTATTGAGGGAACAAATATATGACCTTGTATCCACGCCGCGATATTGAGGTGCATTGATACACAGCCATGTTTTCCACCAGTTTTAAAAAACTTTTTGAACTTTGTCAAAACTAACGACATCTTTAGTTAACGAGATGATACATTTTCAAACGTATCTTATGCAAAGACAAAAGTTCCTCACAATTTTATAGCTAAAACATGAGCATTTTGTGTATATTAGAAGACTGAATGACTCACTGGCTAACGACTTCGTTAATCCAATGATGCTTTGAACAACTGGGCCTTGTTTGCTCTCCTGGACGTCGCAGATCCCCCCTCCTAAAGGGGTGGGGGATTCTTTCCTTTTAGAGTGGACCTCATTGAGAAGAGAGGCAAAGAATGAAAATGACAGAGTTGCTTCCCTTGAAAGGGTACCAGTTCACCTTAACTGAGGAACCAAAATATTATTTTGCTCCAACAAAACAACATATCCTGTTCCTACGGGAAATATCTTTAATTTTCCCTCCAGATGAGGGAAAATATAAAATAAAGAAAGTATGTGTTCCTTCAGGGCTGCCGTAGTGTTGCATTTGTTTTAGTTCTTTTATTTGAACTGTCAATAAGACAATAAATAAATGAACAAAACAGTTACTTCTTATGGTATGGGTCTAAACATTAGACCAAAGACTGCGTTATTATTATTGCTATAAGGACCACCATGTTATTGTATCTTTGTAGCATCATCAGCCCTGACAAATAAGTCATGGTGGAGCCACATAGACCTAGTGACAGTCAAATCAGGTAAGAAACTTATTCACATGACTACAGACGGTCGCAGCGGAAAAGGAATAATTGCTGGTGATCAGTAGCTGCGGCCATATTTGGTTTGCATTTGTAGCGTAATACACTACTCAAAATATTTAAAGGAGCACCTAATACTATTTCCATAGACGACAGTGCAACGCATCCCCACTTTGAGAGTCATTTACTTTCAATAGACGAAGACACAGAGTTTACAATCAATTTGCCAATTTTTAAAGAGGATCTCGAAGTTACTGACAGCACTAATTTTGATCCAGTATGTATCCGACACTTGTCCATGGACTGATTTTTGTGAAAAATGGAATTTAGGTAAAAGCCTTGTGATTTTTGAAACAGATGAAAATCATGAAAATTTCAAATACAATTGAAAACAACCATTTTGTTTACGAAATGCAATGTCCTGCAAAGTGACCCGTTTGAAAGCATCAGTTTTAACTCAAGTTTATGAGATTTTATAGACTTATAGAAAATTGCCTCATTTTTAGAAAATTCGAAAATTGCCAAAAGTTGTTCCATGGAAATGATTAGGGAGTCAATTCTATTGAATTTCTTGTTGTCTTAAACTTCGATCCTTCTTCAAAATACTGCAAAAGAGTGGAAAATTCTCGGCCGCTGGCGGTCGAATTTATGGGCCGTTGAACTGGATATATATTGTAGTAATGTTTATGGGAAAATAACTGCTCCTTTAAATATTTTGAGTAGTGTATATCATGGGCATTTGTAAAGACGACGAAGAAAAGGAACGCCTACAAGAAGAATCGGCACGAATTGCATCATAGGAGACAAACAATAAACAACACCCCTGGTACCCTTATACCAACGGATTTTTTTTTCCAGGGGACTATGACATTTGGCTCCCACATGGAAGAATCACTTGCTTTTGTATACCAGATACACTCACTCTATATAAATATGACAGAAACAAATTTGAGTCTTAGAACAGCAAATGCTTATTATTGCATAAAAATCGGTGGTGTCACACGCTATTAATAAGCATGTTTTAACGGACACAAAACCATGTGTTAACATGGGTTTTCACGCGCCGATAATGACCACCTTAGCGACTTTTCGTATGCAAGTTGCAGGACAATTCTCCGTCAGTACAGAAACGAGCGACAAGACTGCAGCTGAAGATATCGATTAGAGACTTTAATGGAAGAGTTATACAGATTTGGATATTGTAAAAAATGAAACTGCAGACGACATCGAGTGAAAATGTTGATAAGCATGATTATGATTTGTGAAAATTAATGCTGCCAATGGTTGCACAAAAATTCACGGTAGCTGACCAAGGCCGGAAACGATGATTTTTATAGACACGATAGTGCGTGTAGGAATCAGCAGAGTAATGGCGATGAGGCTGTAAACAAATGCGCCAACATTTTTGTTCTTTTTGTAGCATTGTAGTTGAATTTATGCAATAATAGCGATCAAACATTTTTTCCGATGCTTTGAAATATTCGTTTCAAGGTCCCTCAGGAGATGTTGGAAACTGCGGCCGAATGCCTGTTAAACCGAGACCGAAGGCCGAGGTTTTCAACATCTCCCGAGGGACCCTGCAAACGTTAATGCATGAAAAACCGTGTTTGATCCCTATACTGAAAGTTTAAATTCACGTAAATATTTGGGAAAATGACCCATTGAGCGCATGAAACCATGATGGCTGCCACTTGTACAGTTCGTGCATGTTTTACTACTCGTTGGTGATCGTTTTCGAGGACATGTCACAGGCACATTCTACAGGCTAATTCAAAGAATAAACTGGTATAAAAACGAAAGTTACCTCTAATATATTTATTCAAAACAACGAATAACTAAATACCCTAATTAGGTCATAACACTGTTACAAAAAAAGTGGCTGCCACTAGTCGCACGCTAGTAGCTCTGTCTGTGAACTTTATCATCATACCTCGTATATGCTATACAGCAAGTTCCTTTGTAATGCTATTGCTGTAGCTCAATCAAGGGCATATTGTTGTATAAGAAAATGTTATACTGAGACTTTAGTCTCAGTAACACATTTTCTTATATAACAATATGCATGTATATGGCAGAGCATTGTGAGGAATGATAACTCACTCTGTTTTGTATTCCTAAAATACATGTGGCGTTATTGTATCCACAACAGCGTTGAAATGAACGGCGTCATACTTTAAATAGACTAAGCTGCAGGTTTACTGTATATCTATTGTACATATTTCCTACAGCCATATTTATTGGAGCAAATTCCTATATAGTATCCCTGGGTTCGAGGTTATAAAACTTGAGAATGTACTACTCAAGTTTTATAACCTCTGGGCCTGGTTTGCAAATCTGTATGGCAGACCATTCCCGCCCCCCCCCCCCCCCCGCACCACCTTCTACACTATCTTTTTCCACCACCCTGGGGTTGATTATACAGTAATATGCTATTGTACAGTTGCATTGCCAGGTTGATATTGTATTAAAAGGACCTGACTTTTATTGACAAGATCCTGCCTGTTGATTCCTTAATGCAACTGGTGGTCGAATCTAGTAATCTACAGCAGTGATGGAATTCAATGTCTGATGTATTAGAACTTTGATACAGAACTTAGCAATTTTATTGTTGTAAATACATTAAGAAGCTTTCATTATTAATAAAGATGTGTATAGATACACCGCCATGTTTTTCTGCCATTTTTCCCAAATGAAAAACTTTTTTTTCAAAGTTCCTGTTTGCTTTTATAGATGACGCAACCATTTCAGAAAGAGGCTTCCTCTTTATGAAATAAATTTGCTTCCTGAGGAGCAAATTATTATCTGTGAGTGACTGCCATATTTTGCTCACTTTCTTCCATGGATGTTGACATCCATTGAAAAAAGTGAGCAAAATATGAATTGCAGAGTTACCTCCCCTGGAAGAGTACTTGTCCATTCACCTTAAAGGAGACGGTTTGTTCACTTTTAACCTGAACACACATTGAGCCCTGGCTGAAGTTGTTAGATGCTGTTTATTCCTTTACCCAAGCAAAGCGTTCATAGTTCATAAACATGAAATTCTTATCTATATGTTTATAGCTGCAGCAGTTGTTTTCAAGAGCACTATTCTTCACTCTGTCGCCTTCGTTGGACTGGGTAAGTATGGCATTTATTTTGGCCACATTTGGCATAATTACTTGGGTAACCCAAGCAGTACCTCGAGCTACAGTAGCCCAGAATAGTGGGTATTGTTAGGATTTACACTCAACGTGTTTTTAAGGAATGAATTTCATTTTTATGATGTTTATCGAAGTATAAACTACATTTGGTCGCGTGCAAAGTAAGTGCACCCGAAGGGGTTCATGGAAACTTTGTTAGAGACCCAGTGTAGTTTATACTTCGATAAACACCAGAAAAATTAAGTTCGTTGCTTATATTTACATTCTTTTCTATCTATTATTTGACCATTGCGTTAGGGGCTACAGTTGAAGCAGAAAAAAACATTTATACGCAGTTTTCTACTAATAGCGGAACAGCGTCAACGACGTAACAACGACGTCATAATGTTGCCTACGTCCAATCAGATTGGAAAACCATCGGTTATTTTGACGTCACTTAATGTCATGTAACATCGCGTGAACCGATGCAGTTATTGAGGTATAAACTTCATTACGTTCTAATGGTTTACCATAGGGCTTTTCAATAAATGCACGGTTAATGTAAATATGTATGTCTAATGCGGCTTTTTATACCAAGAACTTTAAGGCCTCAGTTCCGAAATACTATGTGGGGCAGCCGGAACCCAGTCCGTTTAACTTTCTCGAAATCGATAGAAACATACTAATAGGGGAGACCGGGGCTAGTTGGTCCGCGGGGCAAGTTGGTCCTAGGGCAATTGCTGTTAACTGAGAAAAGGTTATGACAACAGTATAGGATCAATGAAATCTTTGATTATGTCACATTTACTGAAGGGAACAAGATGGCGATCGGGGAACGCGTATACATTATTGTGCTGAAAACTCGATTTTATACCAAATAAGTAACTCTCTTGCAGCTGTAACCATTTGGTTTTGCATTTCCTGTGTATCGAATTACACGCTATTATACATTTCCTGAAAGCTCAACATCTATGGAATCCAATCATACATATTCGCTGATTCTAAGTTCAATGGCGGTTCGGTCATGAGTGAAGAATTAGAGTGTGGTATGGTCGGGGCAAGTTGGTCCATCTGCGACGGGGTAAGTTGGTCCGTCGGAATCTGTCATTTTCCGAACGGAAAACTATAGAATTAGTCAGAAAAATGTTATACAAGTTGCGCAATGCAAAAATCATACCAGCAAATGAATATTAACTCCAGCCTTTGAAAACAAAATGCAATTTTAGGACCAACTAGCCCCGGTCTCCCCTACATGTTTCCCCCTTTTGAGTTCACCATGTTCACGTGACTTTTCAGACACAGCTAACATGACACAATATACTGTATCAAAGAATGGAATTTCGATGTGCATATAGGTATGCATTAAAATCGCAGAAAAGGTGACATTATAATAAATGTTACAATCTAATCCCAAAGAACTCAGAAAGTCAGCCGTCAACATTTACTTGGTTTAACCCCTTTGAATGCCAACGGGCCACTTTTGTGCCACTGTATAATTGCAATAAAACAGATGCGTCTTCGGCAAAAGTATAATTTTACACAGAAATATATTGTAAAACAACAGTACACTTGTGAAGAAAAACAGACGACTGTTAAGAAAATGCATTTTTCTTATTTATCGACACCACAAAATAACATAGTCAAAATCTTTGTGACTGAGAAATTATCAGTGAAAAACATAGATGCACATTCTTTTGAACTAGTTTCGTGTTATCTATTGTTGTTTATTATGAAAATATATTGGTTTGAGGATTAAATTTATTTTCATTCCAACTTACCCCGCCGGTCCAACTTACCCCGCTGTCCGGACCAACTTACCCCGATAGCGGGGTAAGTTGGTCCGGTTGACTTCGTCTCGGAAAACGGCTATATTTATCAGAACGTGTCATTTTCCCCAGCGCAAAAATATAAAATAACTTAGAAAAATGATTGTATTTGTTACGCGATGCAAAAATAATACCAGCAAATGAACATTGGCCTCAGCATTTGAAAAAATGCAATTTTCGGACCAACTAGCCCCGGTCTCCCCTACTGTAAAACACTTATTTTTGGCGGTTACCGAAATTTGGCGATATTGGCGGTTAAGGCAAAGAGCGCTAAAATATAAGTCCGCCAATATAATATTACATAGCTTCAATACATATACATATGCACAGCATGACCGTGAGAGGTTTATTTGATGAGTAATTTCGATTTTTTTATACCTTTCCATCAAGGTAAACTATACAGTGTGGCATCTATTAGAATCGCCTCGATGAGGCGATTCTAATAGATGTCATAATGTATAGTTAAAAGAATAGTAAGAAAATTGTTTCAAATGAACATCAGATTTTCTTTATTATCTGGAGCCGTGGTACATCAAGGCCGCCAAAATTAACATGCGCCAATATGTCATATTCTTTTAACCGCGAAATTTTGATACCGCAGATATTAAGTGTTTTACAGTAATGTACTAAAACATGACAGATATTAAGTTGTAAACTGGAGAGCTCTACTCGACATTAATTCTTTTTGGATATTTTTCTTGAGTAGCTTTTGCAGGTACCCATATTTTAAGCAAAACATATCAGAGTATTTGATGCTATACATGCTAAAACACTGAACATGTCACTTAGGCTCGCTAACGACGCCCAGGCCCATTTGTTCAAAACATCTTTAGCTTAACGAAGTCGTTGGTCAAGGATTCGTTAGGCTTTCTATAACACATAAAATCAAGTGTCTTATATTTTTGCTAAAAACTGAGAGAAGTTTTTGCTTTGCAAAATTTCCTCACATTTTTATCAGCAAAAAATGACAGTGTTTGTGCGTATAAGCCCTTGAAATGTTAACGTTTCGTTATCTGTCGATGTCGACAAATTTGAACAACCGGGCACAGGTGTTTATTCATTTCAAATTTTTTATTCAGTGATCTTCCTTGTCTCACTATGGTGGAGGTACAAAATGCATCATAAGCCAGAACCAGTGATACAGAAACAGAGAGAACATGCTGCACTGTTTACTCCCGACCATGAAGCTTACCCGACTGATAGAGCCGATCACGATGATGAAAACAGCGAGTCAGAGGCTTTTCACACGGCATCATCTTACTCTTCCAACAGTGTAGGATCTGCATCACTTGCAAGTGCAGCTTGTTCCAACTCAGATAGAACCTCCTCAAGTTCAGGTTCTCCTAGCTACTCTTCAAGCACATCAACAGATCTCTGTTCTACGCTGCCGAAAAGGGTGAGATTCAGCCGTAAAATCCTTATCGCTCCATCCTTCCATCTCGTTTCTTCGTCCTCAAGTGAAGCCTCCACTGATACAGATGTTACCTCCTCAAGGTCAGATTCTCCGCAATTACGTGCAAGCCAATCACCAGATGTCTCTTCTACATGGCCGGAATTGACAGAAAATCGAGAATACAGAACCGTAATTCATCCAGAAAATCTCTCTTCTTCATCTTCAAGCGCGGCTTCCCTGACGTTACCTCTGGGGCTCGACTATGCTGAGGGAATGTCTATCAGCACCGGCAATTACAGTTTGACGGTCTTGGAAGTTCTTGGTCGAGGAACTCAAGCAACCTTGTACAAGGTCTCTGATGGATCTAACGCTTACGCGGCGAAATTGTGCCACGCACATACAATATCTTTGGATATTCTTCATGAATTTGAAATTCTAGCTGGATTAAATCATCCAAATATTGTTGCTGTCCATCAAAAAATTCCACGCGGTTTTCTGATGGAATGTCTTTTTCAGGATTTGGTAACTTTAATTGAATGCACACGTTATCTAGCTCCTCCTGTTCGCAACCGTATTTCTGTTGGTATTCTCAGAGGAGTGAACCATATACATATGTTTGGTGTTGCGCACTTAGACATTAAACCTGAGAATATTCTTCTGACGCCATCGGGTGAGCCAAAACTGGCAGACTTTGGTTTAGCTGTTAAGTATCTCAGAGATGACGGTTCTTGGAGACATTGGGAAAGCTTTCGTGGTACTCCACAGTATGTTGCTCCAGAAATGTACAGCAACGAACCTATTCTCGACCTTTCTAAGTCTGACTGCTGGAGTGTCGGTGTTACTTTGTACGCCATGATGTCTGGTCGGCCGCTGTTCCATGGCACTTCTGATGAGGAAATCCACTTTAATCGACTGCATGGACGTTATAACTATCCACCATTTTTGTCAAATATTACACCTGCTGACACTGATTATTATGGCTTTATGGAATTGGTAAAGGGTCTGTGTAGACTTGATCCTAGTCTGCGGTTAACCGCTCGACAAGCTCTCTGCCATGGTTGTTTGTAAACTAATCTGTAAGTTCTTTATTTACTCCATTACGTTTCTTGCACAGCGTTCTTTTTTTAAAAACAGATCTTTCTCCGTTGTCTACTCTTGTTTCATTGCAGTTATATTTAGTCTTTAATCTGTATCTTTGCTGTTATGCCATTTATTGTATAATCATTGCTCGGCTCTGTTGTTCTCAGTCTATTTTATCCTTTAGTGTATGACCTTGCTCTGGTCTGTCTTATCCTTCATTTTATGGCTTGCTATCTTCTGTTTTGTCCTGCATTGTATAGTTCCTTGTTGAGATCGAAGCTATGGTCACTTTTTCCAGAATCTTGTTGTGGTCTGAATTATTCTTTACAGTACGACCTTGTTGTGGTTTGATTTCTTTTCAGTTATCTGCAGCTTGAACCTCAAGTCACTCTGTCTGGTAGGGATAGGTCACATCTGTGTGACTTGGTTTTGCAATGCAAGTAAAAGGGGCTATTGAGTCCATCATTATATTATTTTCAGTAAAGTTCTTTTTTTCCCTTCTTTCTTTTCGTTTAACTTTCAACATGCATTTCGGTTATACTCGTAACATGTTTTGTGGATATATCATTTCATGGAGGAGCAGCATGGACCCATACTGTTGCTAATAAGCGACTTCTTCCTCCTGGTAGAGCGGTATGAGGTCATGCTGTGATAATATGAGATGCTGACCGCGAACAATTTACAACCCTACAACTGACCATCATTTGGTCTTTATTTATTTGGTTTTCATTTTTAGCATTTATATTTGCAGTGTGAACTCGAGTTGCTTGTAAGCGCGGACTGGGTTCAAGTTTCGAAACAAGAAAAAAATCATTTTTTGACCACCGTGTGGTCCTCGCTAGATGTTCTCATTTGGCACCTTTTCCTTTGCAGTGCGAGATCATTTGAGTCATTCAATTGTGATCACTCCCTACCAGGCGGGGTGGTATATGGATTCAAACTGTGGGAATCTCAAATGTTGAAAACATTAACACTTGTTTGTGTAACGTTTTATTGAATGTATGTCTGACCAATGTGTGATATTCGCTGTATAATAGGAAAACGGACTCAAGTCATTTATATTATGTCATCTTCCCACTCCCTTATCCCTTCCCCATCCTCCGTCGAAAGTGGATGGCTTGGTTGAATTTGTCATTCAGAAAGAAGCACATCTCTTATTATTATGACAATGTTCTGGTCTTCTTTAATATGCCTGAATCATTTTGTTTCCATTCTGTGACTGGATTTGAAGAGTGAATATGCTGTTTATCATGATGTCAGAAGATAATGTTTATCATCGAAGTGTTTGAGTTTTTATAAAAGATTTAGATAAATCATAAACACTATATAAAGTAAAATATATAAAAAGTGAACTGAAAAGAAAATGAAAGACAATTTTGAAGCCCTCTTGTATTTGTGTTAATGGTAATTGATAATAACAAAATACAGATTTTATCCAACTACGTTTTCTTATATCTATACCCTGTCCACTCTACAAGCACATCGTGTTTCTAACAATAGCTTTTTTCTCACCAATCCTTTCTATAGCTGTCTGAGGTTTTCTATCCTGGCTTGCTATCTCAGTCTAGGCTCAGAAAGCTGTCTCAAAATGTCAGTCATTGCTAAATAGTACTGCCCAGTCATGTTATACACTTAAACTAGAAATGTTTTTCAGAGAAAAACATGTCCCCACACCAGCCCATTTCAATCCCCTCCAATCCCCGATAATTGCGTTCCCACCTACTCGTTTAATTTTCATAAAACTTTGCTATGTTGACATAATCTATAAGATTTGGTCTAAAGATGTCAATACATTCAAGAGAGTTTAAAGTCCTTCTTTGACCTTGAAAATGGCGTCAATCTAACCAAAATCTCATCATCTCTTCTGCTTGTCATAATTATATATCCATAAAAGTCTTACATTCTACACGCTGGTTTAAGAAATAATTGAGCCACGACAGTTCAAAACCAACAAAGTGGTTGTGCGCCCAGCGCAGACTCAGATCAGTCTGGGCATCCGCCCAGTCTGATCAGAGTCTTCGCTGTCCGCATGGAGGTAGCTTAGACCCTTAGCTACGCTTTAAGCGCAAAGCGAAGTCTCTGATCAGACTGGGCGAATGCTCTTGCTAATCTGAACCTGCGCTGTGAGCACAACCACTTTGTTGGTTTTCTCGCGTCGTGGCTAAATTATATTCTTAGTGAAAATTACCAAGTGCTACTTGAACCTTGAAATTGGGGTCAAGGTCATCAAAATCTAATCAGCTCTTAAGCATGTCTAAATGATATATCCATGCTAATTTACAGAAAATTTATCCTTAGGTTCAAAAGATATCCTATACACAAGACTAAGACCTTGAAAATGGGATCAAGATCACCAAAAACCAAATGTGTCTTAAACCTGTCACAATTATATATCCACGTAAGTCTGATGAATATCCATCCGTTGGTTCAAGGAATATCTCATTTTAGGGAAAATTTAACACTTGTTTTTTTTTTGCTGTTGGTCTTGATAATGGGGTCAAGGTCTCCAAATCATAGTCAACTCTTGGGACTGTCCACACGGTATATCTATGCAAGTTTTGTGGAAATAAAGGCCAAAATTCCAGAGACATATCAATTTTCCTAAAATATTCACGTATCTTAGTCCACTGTGACCTTGAAAACGAGGTCAAGGTCACCAAAGTCTAATCAGCTCGTTATGGTTATCTAAATAATATATCTATGCAAGTTTGGAGAAAATCCATCCAATGGTTCAAAAGATATTCTACATACGAGACTATGACACTGAAAAAAGGATCAAGGTCACCAAAAATCTTAACATGTCTTAAACACGTCACAGTGATATATCCATTTAAATCTGAAGAATATCCATCCTTTGGTTGAAAAAACATCTCATTTTTAGGAAAAAAATAACATTTGTAAGTTGGCTTTTGACTTTGAAATGGAGTCAAGGTCATAAGAACATAGTCAACTCTTGAAATTGTCCCAAAGGTACATCTATGCAAGTTTGGTGGGAAACAAGCCAAATGCCCAAGAGATATATGAAGAGATATATCAATTTTGGTGTAACTTTCACATGTTTAAGTCCTCCTGTAGCCTTGAAAATGAGGTCAAGGTCACCAAAATCTAATGAGCTAATAAGTTTGTCCCAATGGTATATCCATGCAAGTTTGGTGAGATTCCATCGTGCATACAAGAAATTGTCACGCCGACGCCCGGGATCCGCACTGAAAACAATACCCCCCCCCCACACACACACACCCCTCCTCTTCACCTTTGGTGGGGGGGGGGGGATAATTTCAACAAATACACTTGCTACCTGTCATGTAAAATTTCAAGTAGAATATGAAATTGACGGCCGATGATGTGCGTAAAATGTCACAGTAGATTTCTGATTAGCTGCCGGTCGTGAAAATGCTTGCACAAGATGAAATTAACAGGACAGTGTTCTATTAATAGAAAATTAGCTTGAAGTTTTTTGGAATGGCCTCAACAAGAAGTTAAGATTTCAATGAATATTTTGTGTTATGAAATATAATGGGTGAGAAAAATAACCAATGATGGGGTTGAGGCCTCGCCATGGAAATCTCAGGCTCATTTTCAGGTTTTGATTGATTTGACTGATTTGTTGCAAGCCTCGCATAAGACTAAATAATCTGAAAACTAGCCTGAGATTTCCTTGTCTCGGCCCCAACCCCATCATAGGTAATCTTCCCCGTCCACCAATATTGCTTTCAGCGGGAGATCCTTACACTGGGCACGTTCGGCATATGTACTCAAGTATACCCGAGCAATACCAAGGCATTCCTCGGGCTACTAGAAGTATATCTTAGTTATATCTTCGAGAAGCCCAAAGAATACTCGAGTATTACTCGGGTCTTCCCAAGTACTTTATGTAACTTATGCCGACTGAAGCACAACGGCGAAACGGCAAAATTTATCGGAGCACCGCTCGGCCATTCCGTGATTCACGGAATTGGCCGAGCTGTGTTCCTGTTGACTTCTAAGGATTTGTGAATAAATATTTTATCATTGCCCATTTATGCCTAGTGGACTCTTCGACCCATGTAAATTGGATTAGTCCATTCATTATTTTAGGGGTGTGTGGTTTGATTATTTTTGTCATATTTATAGAAATTGCTGTAAATTAAATGCAAACAGTGAAGACCCTGATCGGATGAGGCATTCTGTGATTTTTGATCCTGGTCTGCACTCTGTTTGCCTATGTCAATCACAATTACCCGTTGCAAATGACAATGATCAGTAGGTTGGGTAATCCAGAAATTTTGTTTTAAGCTACATAATTCTTCTGAAAGTATTTGAGAGCGAGAGGGAAAAAAGAGAGAGCGAGAGGAAAGAGAGAGAGAGGGGGGGGGGGGGGGGGTAGCTCAGTAGGTTAAGCGCTGGCTGCTGATCTAGCGGTCTCGGTAAACGGGCTTCCATTACACACAGCCTTTCATTATCAGCCTCCCATCGTCCTGATATGACTGAAATACTGTTTAAAATGACATAAAATCGCAAGGCATCCATTTTATAATGTTCATGATTCTTTATTCAGACAGAGGATGATAACCCTGACAATACATTCTACACTGTTAAACATTTCCGTAGTTTTTACGGTAGAATAACTGGAAACCAGCTGCTAGTCCATTTCCCGTTATTTTTATGGGCGTCAGCCTGAAGAAAAGTGTTGGTAATTACGATTTGATAGTGTTATGTTTACTGGCTGCACTTGAAAATACCTTTTTACTGTTGAAGGACAATATGACCAAAACAGCATCTGTTCTTTTTTATCCTACTGTGCTTGATAGTTCCTGCCATTTTTATGTGCGCCCGTAAAAATAACGGGAAATGGACTGGCAGCTGGTTACCAGTTATTCTACCGTAAAATCTACGGATTTTTTTTACAGTGCAGGCTTCAGGTCCGTTGTCTCTGATAAAGTCATGTACAGTGGGGTACTGGGAATGTGGGCGGTGCTGCATCAGTACATTACTGCACATAAACAGACTCAAATAAACCGAGTCTGCTATTTTCCTTTCTTTTATACGGCTTGCTTCCAGAGGATCTTCCGGCAGAGTTTATTGAGGCCTGACATCTTGTATATGAGAGAGTCGGGTAACTTCGGAGAGCGGGTAAATTCGGACAGTGACATTTTTTCCTTTATATGTCAGTTGTCTGGAACTAAAACAAAACAATAAGTGGCCAAACAGTGAAAATCCTAATGAGACGGCTCATTTTGAGCCGTCTCATCTGGATTTTCACTGTTTGCAATGGTATGTCCGAATTTACCCGCCTGTCCGAAGTTACCCAACTCTCCCGTAGAAGGTCATGTAAAATATTAAGTAGGTAAATCTGCCATCATATTCCTGAAGTTGGGTTCTTCGTTCCGCACTGAGAAGACAACCCTGACACGAGAGTCCATGCTATATATTCCATAATCCTCGGTGCAACAAGAACTTTTAGGTTTTATAATCTGTTAAGAAGTAAATACATGTAAATGGGCACAGTTTCAGGAGAAGCAACTCTAACATTTTTATTCATGCCTCCCTTTTCAAAGGGGCAACTCTTAAAAGAAAGAATTTGCTCCTCTAGAAGCAAATTCTTTCCCTTAAGTGTACAGCCCATTTTGGAAGGGCTTCGTCCTATGAGGAAAGCAAAATGGAAGTTACAAAAGTTGTTCCCCTCAGTAAATATGGTGAAAAACATTAATTAATAGAGCGAAAACATAAGAACAAAACACGGGAAAGTAGGTTTATGCTTTAGGTGAGATTAGCTAATTTGGGCGAATTGGGCTTCATATTAAACAAGAGCTGTCGCCTGACAGCATAGCTCGCCTGAATAGGTGCTTGCCCATCACACAGTCGCTATGGTGGTGTGGACTGCTATGTCTAAAACTTCAGGCAAGCATGTCCATAATGACAACACATTTATAAACAAAAGCTATCTCAGAAATGTCTTAAAATAAAAAAAAAATCCACATGAAATTTCAAAGTCCATGAGCTTGAGGTCAAAGAACTAAGGGGTAGTGGGGAGGAGGGCAGGGCTAGGATGTATCAAAGCCTTAACCGTAATCTAACATCAGTCCAAGTACATTTGTATTAGTATCAACTGAGTCCATTGTGGCACTGTGAAATTATGTCTTCATTAATATAAAACTAATGAAAATCTTTAAGACAAAACTCAAAGTCCATGACCTTGACATCAAGGTCATCCAGTCGGGTAAGTATATAGTGTTTTGTAAAAACTCAAAAAAGTGTCTAACATCAGTTCAAGTGTAAACTAAATCTCTGCCAAGCATTATGAATCAGTACGCAATTAGAAAACTTTAATAAAGACCAAATTTCCTAAGTCCCTGACCTTGACATCAAGGTCACCGAGCAGGGCTGGGGTAGTACTCTGTAAAACTTTGGACTAATATCTAACTACAGTGCAAATATAAAAAGAATTCATCTATGGGTTCAGGAGATATGTGTCATTAAAAAAACTTTAACCAAAACATCAAATCAATAAAAAGACAATTTTCTAAGTCCATGACCTTGACATCAAGGTCACTGAGGGGGGTGGGGTGGTACCTTGGAAAACATTGGACCAATATCTAACTACAGTGCAAGTATCAAAGGAATCCACCCATGGGTTAAGGAGATACTGGGCTTTAGAAAACTTTAACCAAAACATCCAGTCCCAAAAAACTCCCAATTTTCTAAGTCCATGACCTTGACATCAAGGTCAAGGAGTGGGGTGGGGTGGTACCATGTTAAACTTTTGACCAATATCTAACTACAGTGCAAGTATCAAAAGAATCCATGCATGGGTTAGGGAGATATAGGTCTTTAAAAAAACTTTAACCAAAACATCCAATCCGGACGCCGACGCTGACGCGGACGCGGACGCGGACGCCGTGGTGACAACAATAGCTCTTCCTGAACTTTCGTTCAGGCGAGCTAAAAAAGGTATATTCACTATTTATACGCTTTCAACAGGAACAACTCATTTTGATTTTTCCTCCCTGCTCAGTTAATAAAAACTCTGAAAGGAAAGAATTTGTTCCCCAGGGAGCATTTTTTTTCAAAAGTAGACCCCATTTTGGAAGGGGCTTTTTATTCAGGCAAGCAAACAGAAAGTCACAAAAGTTGCCTCTCTTTGACAACATGACAGAAAAATATAAAGGTGTGCCCATTCACCTTCCTTCAGAAAATATATCTCAACAAGGTGTCTGGATAGTATCTTAGCAAGGTTTTTAAAGGATGGAGCATCATTTTCGAAATTACCAATCACATATACATGTATATATACTGAACAAAAATAAAAACTTGACAGCTTTTATTTCTTAGTTCCGGCCAACCTAGCAAATATGTAATGTATTTCTGGTTCGACAGACGTCTGATTACTTAATCGCGAAACATTATTTGCTAATTTTTGTCCTCCGGAGTTATATAAATTATTTCTATTTGAATAATTCAGATTATGCTGAGAAGAAAGTTTTCTTGTACGCAATAAGCAGTAGTTCCAGTACGCACAGAAAACACTTTAAACGCTTATGTTAATTGTAATCACAACCTGAAAATTACGTTTAAAACTTTCAAATTATCTCGCTTTGAATTAACCTGAAAATTACGTTTAAAACTTTCAAATTATCTCGCTTTGAATTAAACATAGAATGTTTTTGACAAGCCATATTTTCTATACCAGTGCTTCTTTTTTTATCATTTTCTTCCAGATTTGTTTGAATCTCTTGCAAACTCAATGTCATTATTATTTGTTTTATTTGAAAGCCATTTCTTAAACTGCCAGAAAGACTTTGGTGTGTAATGGGAATTCCATTGAAACTGAATTTCTGACTTCATAATGGCGTGTACCGAGATTTTTTTCGTCTGGTCCTTTCGGCCTCCTAGTCGACCGTACATTGTCATAATTTTACTTATGAGTCCATACAGATTGGATTTGATAATGGAAAGGCATTGCCAACAGAATATTTATCATTTAAGCAGACTTTAACAATTCTGAATTCTGTAATTGTTTGGTTTTGAGCATGGAAACGGAAAGTACCCTCGTGACGTTTACAATAGCCTCAATTTTGCTGTTCTAAAGAATCTTGAATTTTGCGTGACTATGATATTACAAAATGACTACTTTTTCTTAAGGTAAAATAATTTTTACGTCTCATCTTTTTCCCGATTACCGAAGGATGAAAAATAGCGACTGTCAAGTTTTTGTTTTTGTTAAGTATATAATTAATATGTCAGTCACAAGTGGTTAAGTTCCTGGTGAACTCATATCAACTAGGGTAAACCATTATTTAAAAAAAATTGTAGATCAGAAGTTGGTAACTAAAGGCCAGTAAACATTTTATTTGTTGTATCCAAAATTTTAGAGAGAGCTGACTATAATCAACTTGAAGCATTTGTAACAAAAAATAATCTTTTTTATGAATTTCAGTCCGGATTTCGACGAAACTTTTCAACTGATACCTGTCTCATACCTCAAAAGGACTTTATACTGGCATAAATTTGCTTGATTTACAAAAAGCGTTTGACACGGTAGAGCATGAAATACTGTGTCGGAAATTTAGTGCTTTGGAAGTGCTTTCCGTTGAATGATTCCGTTTTCATTTATCAGATAGGAGTCGAATGGTAGATGTCAATAATACTTCTTCAGACTTTCAGAAAATAACCTGTGGAGTGCCTCAGGGTAGCATTATTTGTCCTCTACTTTTTTTCTGTCATGTCAATGACATGGGCATGAGCATAAGTGGTGAGTGCAAACTGATGTTATATGCTGATAATAGTGCTATAATCTACTCACAAAGGGACCCACGGGTGATATCTGAAAGACTAAGTCAAGAGCTTGAGTCCTGCAGTAAGTGGTTAGTCGACAATAAATTGTCACTACATTTAGGCAAGATTGAATCAATACTTTTGGATCAAAAAGAGAATTAAAGAAAATTAAGGATTTTTCTATTACATGTAATGGTCAGACTATAAATAATCAGATATCTGTTACATACCGTGGTATTATGCTGGACCAGACAATGTCTGGAGAGGCAATAGCAAATGAGGTTATTAAGAAAATTCATGCAAGACTCAGGTTCTTGTGCCGGTGTAACGAAGAAAAGTGACCCCCATAGAATAACGACCCCGCCCCCGTCATCATTCTTTAAAGAATAGTGACTCCCGGGTCATAATTTTGACCCCCCCCTCCCCACCAGTTATAATATTATGGCTCCCCCTCGCGAAGTAAAACGACCCATCGCGAAAAATTGTGACCCCCATAGAATAACGATCTCCGGTCATTTTTTTTAAAGAAAAGTGATCCCGGTAATAATATTATGACCCCCTATACGCGAAGTCAAATGACAGTTGTCAAAGAAGAAAATAACGACTCACCAACCTACATCTCCCTCTCCCACACACTCATCCTCCCCCAATCCCCCCCCCCCCAAAAAAAAGGGGGGGGGGGGAGAAAAAGAAAAAAAGTCACTCCGAGTATACCTTACGGCATCAATGGTTCATATTTCATTAATTACAGCCTGACACTGTAATATTCAACAAGGCTAGCATTTAAAAATGATAGAAAGGCTCGGCTGTTTTGTTAACAGATTCATCATTTGTCTACTGGTTGCAGTATTATGGCTGTAGAACTGTTATAAGACTAAATCGCTCGATTACCTTGTTCATTGGGCATATATACTTCTTCAAAATAAGGGTAATCTTGCAAAACTTGAACTCTGAAAATCTTGACGATGCATTTGAGTAAATATATATATCAGAGATACAGATATTTGTTTTAGAAAACAGGAGATAATAATATCAATATACTTTTGTATATTTTGTCATGGTTTCTAGAATACCTCGTCATGCATTTCTTTTATTTTTAAGACTTGTCTATATTCAATGAAAAAAGACTACTCTTATTTTGAAGACTTATCTATATTCACTGAAAAAAGTGAATAAATGCTGCAAGAAAAAGCCCGTGACTAAGAATGTGCTGTAAACAGATATATTCGGACGCCAAGCTTGTCAATCATATATATAAACCTCAACATTTTCGTCTTACATGACTCTGCACATTTAGACATAGTTCTTATGATTTACAGACACTTCGGCCCCGACTAAGGGCCGAAGTGTCCTGTTACCGTTTTCATTTAGTTGAACAATCCCTTCAGCAGGGGTTCCTTTTAATCTTGACCACGAATTAGCTATGTCATTCCCACGAGTTTGCTATGTTGTTTCCTCGAGTTAGTATCCTGTTCCAACGGCATAGATACGAGTTAGTATAATCAATCAAATTTTGTGTGATTTCGGATAATAATTATGGGGGAGGGGGGAGAAAAAAAAAAACTCAGATCAATACCGTCCGTCATAATAAACACATTGTCGTGTACCTGAATTTGTGACATTGACTTTCGAGGTGGGAATCTAGATTTTGTGCGCGATACATTTTACGTTATTTCAACATTGCTAACATTTGTTTCCACTGTATCATGCGTATAGGTTTTATAATAATTACTGTCCGGAGACGATTTTCATATATCTATACAAGTTTCTGAAGTGCATAGTTATAGCATAAGGCATAGCCTACACGATTTTAAGGTTCCTTCAGTGAACAATATTAGTAAAAGCACATTCTAGTATGATGCTGTATAAGTTTGGAATCAGTTACCTGAAAACATAAAAAATAAGAAGACTGTATATATGGTTTTAAGAAAGAAATTAAGTCATTCCAGTACTCAAACTCAGAAAGAAAACTCTGAATGGGTGATGTAGTCTTTTTGGTTCTGAATGAAACTTGCTGAATCTGATGTAAATGCATTATTTGAGTTGTAAATGCAAGTCTCAAATGAATAACGACGATACATAAATATTTAAGATACTTTCTTGTAATCCCAATTTACCAAATTCTTGATCTTGTCTTTTTTTCTTGAAAGGGCCGCATTGGAAATCAGTTTTTATAACTATGGACTATCATGTGTACGCATCTAAATGTCTTAATTTTCCAAATTATTTTAAATATCAAATAATGCATTCAATTTTATCTTAAACTGTGATACATACTAAATGGTCTTAATTGTGCTTTGGTCTTAAACTGAAAGTAAGCAGAGTTTAAAAATTCCAGAAAATTTTAGGAAATGTCACGATGAAAGTTGTGAAGTCTCTTGGAATGAAAACTGAAGTTGTCGGAGATCAATGAAATTCCTATTAAAATGCCTTAAATTCCAATTGTTAATGTCAATCAAGTCAAGTCAGGTCAAGTCAAGTAAAATGTATTTAACGTCGGTGTAATTACAACATGTCAACACAAGCTCCTAGCAGCTTTTCCTACCGACTAACAAAGATAAAATACTGCAGATAATTTATATCAAGAAAATTAAAATTTTATCAACATGGACTGTATTGCACTTTATATCACCACTATCCAGATTGGGTGGGGCTTAAGATAAGATACTTTAGTGGAACCAGTCTGCTACCCCACCATATATTGGAAAGGGATAGAAATATAAAATTTCTTTAGCTCCCTCTCTGCGAAATAACTTGGGCCGAAATAGGAGCGAAAAGGGAAAGGGAAACAAGGATCCTTGAAGACTTACAAAGCTAAGTGTCAAGGAGAAAGACGAAACTATTTCCCAAGATATGTCACAGAGATGGCCCAATAAAGCATTATCTAAAATAAGACTAGAAAGTACAATGTGTTGAAAGGCCCAGTACCAAGAGAACAGGTTCGATTACTAACATAAAACACGTTTACAAACTGCGCCGTCCTAGGACTTGATCGTCCTCGGTAACCTAGGTGTGACCTATTACGTTAAACTTCATTCAGCACGATGAATGTAGTAATCGAAATGAAGTGCGCCTGGGTTACAAAGGATGGGACTTGATAAACTGTCTTAAATTATTAAAAGAAGCAATCTTATATGCATCTTCCGGTAAGGAATTACATAGATTTGCTGCCTGGAATCTGAAGCTGTTTGTACCATACATTGTGCTCTTGGTTCTGTGCTTTTCAAGGAGCTTGGTATACCTGAAATTATAAGTAGTCTTTGATACTAAAAAAACCTGAAGGTATTTGGGTGATTGGCCATAGACAATTTTGAAAGTTTCTATGGGCATTGTCCTTAGTCTTGACAAGTGGAGAGTGCTGGTAACAGCCTTTAAGATAAATTCTTTATAGCTAGACTGTAAATCTTGAAAAACAAATTTTAGAGCCATGTAATTAATTCTTTCCATTTTTTTTCTGGATTTGCTTTTGAACAAAAATGCCAGATTAACGGACAAAACTTGAAAAATAAACATTGTGAAAGCAGGATACACTGCTTTTCTGGATTCAAAATTTAAGTACTGACCCGTGCGTTTCAAAACATCAATCTGCTGAGATGCTTTTTTGCACATGGCAGAAATTTGGCTGTCAAGCTTGAGATAAAAGCCTGTTTCTACACCTAATAGTTTCACTGTCTCTTCACACTCGAACTCCGCCTTCCCAATTTAAAAATATGTTTCTTTTCAAGCGTTTCCCACCAACAGCAACACCTGAAACTTATCAGGGTTTGTGGAACTTCATGGGATTGCGGAAAAAAACAATCTAACAGCTTTCTACTCTCCATTTCGAGAACTTCAATGCGGGAAGAGAAGACCGGGTGCGAATATGATAGTGTATTGTCAGCGGCATAGTTGAATAGTTTTGCCTTGTCAATAAAATAAAAAAATATCATTAATGAATATGTTAAATATAATGGGGCCTAGAACTGAACCTTGTGGCACTCCCTTAATAATATAAATGTACTACTGAAATTTCCCTTCTTAACACATTGCTTACGACTGGATAAGTAGTCGTCAAACAGTTCAGCTGCATTTTGAGACAGGCCATATGCAATAAGTTTTTCTTTTATTAAGTTTAATGGCCTTTGACAGGTCCATCAATATGGCTGCTACATACTCGTTCTTGTCCAATGCACTTCGCCACTCTTCTGTTATAGCAAGCAGAACTGACGGGCAACTAAATCATTTTCTAAAGACTGAGAGGTAGGAATTAAAAATATTTTCGAAGAGTTTACTTAGCTGTTCCTCGAGAGTGCGCTTAAGTAGCTTAGATATGATCGGTAATATACTGACTGGTCTCCAATTTTGGACGTCAAACGGGTCTTTCTGTCTTCTTAAAAAAGGGTAGACCCTAGCATATTTCAGAGTGTCGCAGTTTCTTTCTTTAAGTGATCATCCTATTTATCAATAAAACTGTAGGTCTGACAATGTCTGTGATTGTGCTTAAATAATATTAATTTATTTTAATTGTATTGAAATTCAAATGTTTTAAGTGCTGTGACATGTATATACACGAAGGGTGCAAGACGATTCGTATCCGCGACGTTTCGCACCATGGACGTTTCGTATCCAGCCTTGGTCGATTCGTACCCTAGCCCTGGTCGATTCGTACCCTGCCTATAAGTCAATTCATACCCTATATATTTTACTGTAGTATATATTGTATGTAAATCCACACCATTATCTAGGATGTACATCCGCTGGCCTGCCTGTAATATAGGGATACTATTATGATTTAATAAAGCAGAATAGATAGTTCTGCCTCTGACTTTCTTATTTCTCATTTTCTAGTTCCGTTTTTTTTTTGTTCATCTTTACACTGGCTTGACAGTCCACAATTAATGCCTCTACATAATCATATGTTGGAAGTAATTACCCTAATAACATTTGATTATTCGGTATTTATTTATTGCTTTGATTTATCAAACGTGTTTTGTCCAGTTTTAATTTTACTTTATTTTGTTAACTTTGTATAGTTATTATTACTTATTTTGGACATGTTTATTGTTTATTTATCTGAGGCTTTTCCTCGTATGTCCCAAAGCATTGCAAAAGTTTTTATTTTTAATTAACTACTGTTGTGTTAATTTGTGTCTTTAATATTAATCTGCCTATTTCAATCAGATTGGTTGGTTTTCACTTACTTGGTTCGGTTTCTTTAATTGCATAGTAGATCATTATAGGTATGCCAAGGATTAAGTGGCTACCAATTAAATTAGTCACTTTATAGAATGTCAAAAATTTGGTATACGAATCGACCAGTGCTAGGGTACGAATCGACCAGGCCTAGGGTCCGAATCGGCCAGGGCAAGGGTACGAAACGTCCAGACTTGCGTACGAATCGACTTGGGTACGAAACGTCCAGGGTACGAAACGACTGTAATTCTACACGAATATCTCTCATCTTAGAGTGTTTTTCTTGTTGTTCCAATCCTCGTAGCGATGGTCTCCAAAGGCTCAGCGGATCGGAACGAATCCATGGCTGCAAGTCCTGATATGTTCCGCTACCGCTGAGGTGCGTGGGGTCAGTGTGTGTGTGTGTGGGGGGGGGGGCTTGGGGGGGGGGGGGGGGGCGTCGTTACAAGAATTGAAATTAAACAACTTACGTTGTTGTTGTTGAATTTCAATTCTTGTAACGACGTCCCTCGCGCACCTCGGCAGACAGTGGCGGGTCCAGAGGGCTTCGGGGGTTCGTTTGAAGCCCCTCTTCTGCCTAAAACATGTCATTTTCATTGGAAATTTCAGGAAAAATTGGCCAAACTGCACAAATCATACCCCTTTCACCCACCTATTCAAAATTCCTGGATCCGCCCCTGGCGGAACGTATTCATGGTCGCAGTAACGGGGCGCCGTTCGTCCTTCCAATTGCATCTCCTGCACTGAGTCTGTCCGTATATGCCTCGGTGCCCTTATACGATGAATGCCTCGGTGACCACCAGTCCCATTTTGGCACGACAGTCTTGCGGATAGACACGGTCGTCATACAGATAGTCACGTCATTTTGCCCCTGTCAAGAAAAGAGAGCGCACACGAAAAATTGAAAATTGCCGAAAAAATGTCATGAAATTTGTCGATAACACAAAATGAATTATTTACCTGGTACAGCCAGCCTCATTGAGGAAATTGACAGTTAGTATAGGAGCCCAGTATTACCTAGGAGGCTGGAATTCTAAAGCTCACGCACCTATTCTCGCCACATACTCGTTTTCGGCATGTGATGTGTTTAATGCACAACTTTTTAATGGTTATTAAATTGCAGTAAATATGATTTAAAACATAACGAATGAATAGAGAAGGTGGTGTATGGGTAATTTGGGTAAAACTGCAAATAATTTGTTAGTAGTAATAGTCACTACCTTAGTCCGCCTGTGATGGCTATTTTTTATGCATGCCTTGTTATAAAACTTTCTGTGATATCTAAATCCTGTTGGTCAGTAGGAAAAGTTTCTAGGAACTTGTGTTACATGTAAATGTATGTTACAGTACATGCAATGTGAAGACATGATCTGACACGCTCTCGCGAGAAATTTTGATCTTTTCCACGAAAGTTTAGTGGGGTTTTTGCGTGGGAAATGCGAGACACTCGCTAGATGTGTGACGTTAAACTCGCGAGAAAACAATTTCTTTTCACGCGAGATACGCAACTTTCGAGAGAAAAGATTAACTCAATGTATGCTCAGGCGAGTTATCGGCGCCAAACTTAATCATGCGTGACGCGTGTTTTCGAGTGGGAAGGATTAACCATTCCTGTCAATTTCACCGGTCATTATATGTTGTACAGGTAATTCATTTATATTTTTACATTTGGGCCGAAAAAAAGTTGTGTGATTCCGGTTTCCAACCGACTGGTCTTTTTTGGTACCGACTCAAAAAATTTTAGCGGCAAAAATTACAATCGGCAATTTCCGCCATTCCGGAAATAACAGAAAGTGCCAAACAAATAGACAGCGTATTAAACCGCTCACGCTATGACGCATAAAGTATACCAGTTTGCGCATTGTATTTAATACAATACAATATTTAATACTGCGCAGGCTGATCCTAATATTTACTTTCTGCGTATGGAATAAGATTCCTTTCACCATTTTGTGCTCTGAGCGGCGTCCTTTGATGTCAAGGCACGAGACTGACCTACAAACGTGCTGGGTTTACCTATTTCAACAAATGCTACCGTCTTTACATTTTATTATGGCGAAGACTAGTGTTTCCCCCAGAAATGAAAAAGGGCATGGTAAATTTTCTCAGAAAAGGGCACTTAAGCGCGTGAATTTTCACAAAAAGGGCACTGTATATGCTTTCATTCAAAGACCCTTGTTTTAATGGACATTAGCTTACAGAGATTAATACTGCTAATCATATCATTCTTTTCTTATTTATAGCTGCAGTTGCATCTTTATCTTGAAATGCGGTAAACATAATTAAGCAAATAGAGCCTGGATATAACTAAGCAAATAGAGTGCATATGATGATAATACATAAAAACAAGAGGCCCACGGGCCACAAAGCTCACCAGATCTCTAGCTCGAAATTGCTATCAAAATTACTGTCACATTTGTACAGGCTAATACAAAATATACAACTACAAAGACTCAGTCTGACAGTCTGTTGAGTTGATAACAAAATATATAACTATTTTCCATATTTTGATTGCAGTAAATGCCATTTTTCAATTTTCCCCATTAGAAGTAAATGCAACTCTAAGTTGCCATAGCAACCAAATGAAAGAGCTGATTTTCATCAAAAACACAAACTTTCAACCCCCCAGCCTAAGGATACTAAAGATGAAATCTGGGCCTTATTGGCCCAATGGCTTCTGAGGAGATAATTTTGCAAGTGTTTTTTTTTCCTTTATTTTTGCATTTTGATTTCCATGACAACCAGTAAAAGGAGCAGTGGGTCCAAAAACAATAAAGCTAATAGAAGACTTCTTATGGAACATTTCTATAAAAGTTTTGTCAACATATCTGCAATGGCTAGGCAGTAAATGCCATTATTCAATTTTCCCCATTATAAGTCTATGGGAAATCTAAGTTGCCATAGCAACCAAACTAAAAGGCAGATTTTCATAAAAAACACAAAATTTCAATCCCCCAGCCTTAGGATACTACAGATGAAATCTGGGCCTTATCGGCCCAGTGGTTACAGAGGAGATAATTTTTAAGTATTTTTTCCGTTTTTTTTCCATTTTGGTTTCCATGGCAACCAATAAAAGGGGCACTGGGCCAAAAAACATACAGCTGATAGAAGACTTCTCAAGGAATATTTCTATAAAAGTTTTGTCAACATATTTGCAATGGCCTGGCAGAAAATGTCATTTTTCAATTTTTCCCATTATAAGTCTATGGGAACTCTAAGTTGCCATAGCAACCAAAGCAACAGGCAGATTTTCATAAAAAACACAAACTTTCAATCCCCCAGCCCAAGAATGCTACAGATGAAATTTGGACCCAATCGGCCTAGTGGCTTCAGAGGAGATGTTGTTTAAAAGTGTTGACGGACAGACGACAGACGACGACGACGACGGACAACTGCCTATCCTATAAGCTCCCCCGGAGCCTTCGGCTCTGGTGAGCTAAAAAATTGCATCTGCTCTGTATTTTTTTTTTTTTTAGCTCGCCTGAGCACGAAGTGCTCAGGGTGAGATTTTGGGATACCCTGATGTCCGTCGTCCGTCGTACGTCCGTCCGGACGTCCGTCCGTCCGGACGTCCGTCAACTTTTGCTTGTGTACACTCTAGCGGGCACAGTTTTGATCCAATCTTTCTGAAACTTTGTCAGAATGTTTATCTCCATAAAATCTAGGCCAAGTTCGAAACTGGGTCATGTCGGGTCAAAAACTAGGTCACTAGGTCAAATCTTAGAAAAACCTTGTGTACACTCTAGAAGGCACAGTTTTCATCCAAAGTTCATGAAACTTTGTCAGAATGTTTATCTTAATAATATCTAGGACAAGTTCGAAACTGGGTCACTTCGGGTCAAAAACTAGGTCACCAGGTCAAATCTTAGAAAAACCTTGTGTACGCTCTAGAGGGCACAGTTTCATCCAAAGTTCATGAAACTTTGTCAGAATGTTTATCCTCATAATATCTAGGACAAGTTAGAAATTGGGTCACGTCGGGTCAAAAACTAGGTCACTAGGTCAAATCATAGAAAAACCTTGTGTACGCTCTAGAGGACACAGTTTTGATCCAATCTATATGAAACTTTGTCAGAATATATATCTCCATAAACTCTAGGCCAAGTTCGAAACTGGGTCATGTCGGGTCAAAAACTAGGTCAATAGGTCAAATCATAGAAAAACCTTGTGTACACTCTAGAAGGCACAGTTTTCATCCAAAGTTCATGAAACTTTGTCAGAATGTTTATCTTTATAATATCTAGGACAAGTTCGAAACTGGGTCCCGTTGGGTCAAAAACTAGGTCACTAGGTCAAATCTTAGAAAAACCTTGTGTACGCTCTAGAAGGCACAGTTTTCATCCAAAGTTCATGAAACTTAGTCAGAATGTTTATCCTCATAATATCTAAGACAAGTTCGAAACTGGGTCACGTCGGGTCAAAAACTAGGTCACTAGGTCAAATCATAGAAAAACCTTGTGTATGCTCTACAGGACACAGTTTTGATCCAATCTATATGAAACATTGTCAGAATATATATCTCCATAAACTCTAGGCCAAGTTTGAAACTGGGTCATGTAGGGTCAAAAACTAGGTCACTAGGTCAAATCTTAGAAAAACCTTGTGTACACTCTAGAAGGCACAGTTTTCATCCAAAGTTCATGAAACTGTGTCAGAATGTTTATCTTTATAATATCTAGGACAAGTACGAAACTGGGTCATGTTGGGTCAAAAACTAGGTCACTAGGTCAAATCATAGAAAAACATTGTGTACGCTCTAGAGGACACCGTTTTGATCCAATCTTTATAAAACATTGTCAGAATGTTTATCTCCATAAACTCTAGGCCAAGTTCCAAACTGGATCATGTCAGGTCAAAAACTAGGTCACTAGGTCAAATCTTAGAAAAACCTTATGTACGCTCTAGAAGGCACAGTTTTCATCCAAAGTTCATGAAACTTAGTCAGAATGTTTATTCTCATAATATCTAGGACAAGTTTGAAACTGGGTCACGTCGGGTCAAAAACTAGGTCACTTGGTCAAATCATAGAAAAACCTTGTGTACGCTCTAGAGGACACTGTTTTGATCCAATCTTTATAAAACATTGTCAGAATGTTTATCTCCATAAAGTGTAGGCCAAGTTCGAAATTGGGTCATGTCGGGTCAAAAACTAGGTCACTAGGTCAAATCTTAGAAAAACCTTGTGTACGCTGTAGAAGGCACAGTTTCGATCCAAAGTTCATGAAACTTTATCAGAATGTTTATCCTCATAATATGAAGGACAAATTTGAAACTGGGTCATGTAGGGTCAAAAACTAGGTCACTTGGTCAAATCATAGAAAAACCGTTTGTATGCTCTAGAGGCCACAGTTTTGATCCAATCTTTATGAAACTTTGTCAGAATGTTTATCTCCATAAACTCTAGGCCAAGTTTGAAAGTAGGTCATGTCAGGTCAAAAACTAGGTCACTAGGTCAAATCTTAGAAAAACCTCGTGTACGCACTAGAAGGAACAGTTTTGATCCAATCTTCATGAAACTATGTCAAAATGTTTATTGTCCAAATATATATGCCCCTTATGAAACTGAGTCACGTCAGATCAGAAACTAGGTCACTAGGTCAAATCTAAAAAAACTTTGTGTACACCCTAGAGGGCACAGTTTTGATCCAATCTTCATGAAACTCTGTCAGAATATTTACCTTTATGAAATCTAGGTAAGTTTGAAACTGGTTTGTGTCGGATCAAAAACTAGGTCACTAGGTCAAATATAAGAACGACCTTGTATACGCTCCAGAGGGCACAGTTTTGATCCAACCTCAATGAAACTTTGTCAGAATGTTTATTCTTACAATATCCGGTTTGAAACTGGGTCATGTCGGGTCAAAAGCTAGGTCACTAGGTCAAATTTAAATTAAGTTATGTTGCAAGAATCAGAACTAACATTGCAATGATGCCAGCCACAAACTCCTTGGAATACATTAGTTTCACCACAGTGAGATAATGATGCTACCATTCTATCATCTGTGTTTGCCTAGTTAAGTCTAGTTGAAATCCATCAAAGGAACTCAACATGAACGGGAACTTTTCGGAGAAGCGACTCTGCCATTTTCAGCTCACCTGATAGAGCCTTACAGTATTGGTGTTAGCTGCCTCTTTCATCCATCCATAAACATTTTCAAACATCTCTGAAACCACTGGGCAGATCAAATTTCATATGGAGCCTGCACATGGGTCAAAGGATTGAAAGTTCTTCAAATGATCTTGGTCACATGACCAAGGTGGCCGCCATTCCCATGTATGGTAAAAACTCTTATAAATCTTCACCAGAGCCAGTGAACTGATTAATGCTCAGGTGAGCGATTCAGGGCCACCATGGCCCTCTTGTTGTGTCAAGCCACTCTTTTTTTTTCTTCTAAATATCAAGAAACATAAATAGCCTGAAACATTTCAATATCCTAATTATTATTACAATTTATATTTTATTACATGTATTTATCATTATTGTCCTTTATTTATCTTTATTTATTTATAATTCTTACTGACCAGGATTATCATCAGGTCTGTATTTGAAAAAAAAATCTGGCACAGAATTGCCTCCCTTTAATTTCTATTCATATCTGTTTCAGTTAGCTCTGTTTATCTTCTTCACTCAAGTGAGTTTTGTTTAAGGGTACTCAGAGATGTTGAATACTATTAAAACTATATATAACGATGTTCAAATTCTATTTTGGACATAAAACTCGGCATATACAAGATAGAAATATCAAACTTGCATAATATGCGTAATTATTTTTACACCATAATTTTTCAAACGTCTCGAATGTAACCCATATATAATACGCATATCGGAAAGCAAGCCTTTCGGGTTGAGCAACGAGTGAAGACAATGATCAGCCTGCACATCTGTAGGTCAAATCAGTTTCCCAGATACAGTCCATGAATCCAAAGGAATTTAAAAAAAGACTTCTAGAAAAATATTAAACAAATTAAGTCTCTAAATGTAATGGGCATGTTGATTTGTGTAATTGTGAAACATGGCTATTGGCTCCTTTTCTTTCAACAAGCCTCACTTTGATCTTTCCCTTAACCGATATTCGGCAGATCTGTCAGGTATTTTCACGGATCAGTTAGTTTATTAGCGAGTGGACCATAACAGGATTATTGCCAACAGTTGTGTTTAATTACGGTGTCAAAACAATTGAGGCAGTGAACTGTGGATACACATGTGTATCTCCTTATTGGCAGGTGAAGTTTGGAGCAAAAAGGGCATGGCGCTGGAAAAAAGGGCATGGCGCTGGGGAAAAGGGGCATGGCGCAGCGCCATGCTAAAAGGGGCTAGGGGAAACACTAGAAGACCCTGAATGCGTTCAGTCACCTTTAAATATGGATATTATGTTTATTAGTCCGAATACTTTGAGAATTTTTCCGCGCAGCAGAATCAGTTTCGTTTTTCATATTATAGATAATGTGATTTTGCCATGCGGAGTTCGGAATAAAAAACAAACTTCTCACCTCTTATTTTTCCTTCATTTTGATGCATTTTTAAAATCCAAACACTTTTGACTATTGATCCACGACACAAAATCATATTTTCCATATTTCATGAATGAACTGATTAAGAGGATGCAGCTGTGACATAATTTTTTAGCTGTCAGTCAAACAGGTTTACAAATTTGCATAATTCAGAGAGTCGATTAAGTGGATGTCAATCACCTCTGAGACTGCCCAGTAGCGTGCGCTTTTAATAGAAACTTGACAGCTCTTACATCAGAAAGTTTATATTGGTTAAAGTAAACCTTTCGGCACGTGCCACTAGCGGCTATATCTTTGAGTTCAAAAGCTGATCGAAACGCTTTGATCTTTGTGACTGCTTTGACATGGATTGGGCTATTATCGGTGGCGGCTGAGCGAAATTTTTTGTCTGTGTCATCATTCTAGAATTTGAAAGAACTCCGTTTGCTACTAACTAACCTATTAACAATATTCTTTCAAACATAAGCCTCTCTAATTGACTCGCTGCATAACTGCAACAAAATTACGCTGATCATGATTGTTTATCAACCCATCCTTAATTAGTAAATGTTAATACCGTACGGTCAAACAATACTTGCGTTGAAGATACGATCAATTAGGTTATTCACGCACGCTTACAATGTATTAATTGAACCGTTATTAGCGCCGAAAAAAGATGCATTGCGAATCATATGCCTTGTCTGTAAAGGTATATGTACTTGTATAGAAACTTGCATTTACTGTACCTACCTGGACAAAATTCCACACGTGATGCGAAAAAGTTTCTCGCATACATCATTCTATGAATTTCACGCGAGATGCGAGGAATTTTCTTGCGTGGAACATGGGGATTTTCAAACACGCGAGGAAGTTTAGTGTGAAATGCGTGAGAGTTGCGAGAGAATCTCCTGGATTTTAATCCCTTCCTTGCGATTTTAAGTGTCACGTGAGAGCGTGTCAGATCAAGTCTTCACGTTGCGTGTACTGTATAACTGAACCGACGTTAAATAAATTTTACTTGACTTGACTTGACTTGGTAGATCTAGTATTATTATTGCTGATAATTCGTAGATTGACAAGTATTTTTTTGTCATTTCACAAACCTTGCAATATGTAAAAAGACAAATTGTTGTCTTTTTATGCCCCCGCCACGAAGTGGGGAGGGGCATTTAGTTTTGCCCTTGTCCGTCTGTACATACGTCCGTACGTCACACTTTGTAGCAGGGATACAGACTAGCGGTCGCCCACTCGCCCACTGCGAGTAAAAAATCGGGTGGGCGCCTAAAATTAAAATGACAGTCGCCCAGCTTGCGAGCATCAGCTGTCAGCGAGTGACTGGCCTGTTTTCGCCTTAGATTGGTCTCCTCTTGTTTTGGAGTAAAATCCACCACCTCAAAGCGCACTGCAAACTTCCGCACCGATATCTGCATTGAATATTCGGTGTTCCGTCATACTTGTGCGTTGGATTTTATTCACTATTGAAAAATCAACATGGCCGCCTCCTCCGTTTGACAAAATCTGGACCATTTGTAAATTTTTCGAGCAAAATGTGGCGATACATCGCTGGTGTTTCAAATCCGGTAGCTCAAAGAAAGCCCTGAAGAAAGGAGGATTTACTACAAAGCCTACGGAAACAGTACAAGTCTCGTGCAGATTCTGAATAAAAAAATTCTCATATTTCTGATGTTTTAAATGTGGGCCCCTAAATTTCTGGCTGGGCGACTAATTTTCAGTTTTTAGGGGCCCAGCTTGCTCCTATGAAAAATTAGTTAGTCTGTGTCCCTGTGTAGTACTGTTCTTGTCTCCGCAACTCCTCCTACAGTATTCGATGCAGGGAGTTGAAACTTGGAACACAGTTCAGACATGCATTGAACATGTGCATAAAGGAAACATAACTTTGATTAACATCTTTATTGCAGAATTATGTCCCCTTGAATAATAAACATATTTTGACCATATTTCACATCTGAGTACTGTTCTTGTCTCCGCAACTCCTCCTACAGTATTTGATATAGGGAGTTGAAACTTGCAACACAGTTCAGACATGCATTGAACATGTGCATAAAGGAAACAGAACTTTGATTAAGGTCTTGGTTGCAGAATTATGTCCCCTTGAATAATATACATATTATAACCATATTTCACATTTGAGTACTGTTCTTGTCTCCGCAACTCCTACAGTATTTAATGTAGGGAGTTGAAACATGCAACACAGTTCAGACATGCATTGAACATGTGCATAAAGGAAACAGAACTTTGATTTAGGTCTTTATGGCAGAATTATGTCACCTTGAATAACATAAATATTTTGACCATATTTCACATTTGTAATACTGGACTTGTCTCTGCAACTCCTCCAATTGTATTTGATGTAGGGATTTGAAACTTGTAACACAGTTCAGACATGCATTGAACATTGCATAAAGGAAACAAAACTTTGATCCAGGTCATTATGGCAGAATTACATCCCCTTGAATGACATGCATATTTTGACCATATTTCACGCTTTGTAGAACTGTTCTTGTCTCTGCAACTCCTCCAATAGTATTTGATGTAGGGATTTGAAACTTGCAACACAGTTCAGACATGCATTGAACATGTGCATAAAGGAAACAGAACTTTCAGTCAGGTCTTTATTGCAGAATTATATCCCCTTGAATAACATACATATTTTGACCATATTTCCATAGCTTAAATACAATCTCACCTTTTATCGTCGCTCTAGCGGCCTCATTTATTAACAGATTTTGGTATTACATCACAGCTTTATTGGGTATGACAGTACCTCGAACAAGTTTACATTTCAGGTTTGTAGGATGAAGGTCAAGGTCACAGTTGCTATTTTCAGAAAAACTAGGGCATTGCTCCAGCGCTTTCATTTATAGATCGATTTTGATGTAACTTCACATAAATGTTAAGTATAACAATATCTTGAATAAATTACTGTTTCAGCACCGCAGGTCCAAGGTCAAGGTCACAGTTGCTATTTTTAGAAAAAAAACTTTATTATTCCTCTACTCCTCTATTCATTGACAATTTTGATGTAACTTCACTCAAATGTTTAGTGTGACAATATCTTGGACAAGTTCGTGATCCAGAATTTCAGGGTAAAGGTCAAGGTCATATTTGCTATTTTAGAAAATATGCTGTCATCCCTCTGGAATGATTTTGGCATAACTTTACACAAATATTTAGCTTGACAATATCTGGGACAAATTTACGTTTCATCATTGTAGGTCCAAGGTCAAGGTCACAGATGCTATTATAGGTACATGTAAATCTTTGTCATGGTTCTAGCGCCTTTATTTATTAACTGATTTTGATAGAACTTCACACAAGTATGACAATATCTTGGACAAGTTAACCTTTCAGGGTTGTAGTTCCAAGGTCAAGGTCACAGTTGCTATTTTTAAGAAAAACTCAGTCATCCCTCTAGCACCTTTATTTATTGACAGATTTTGATGTAACTTCACTTAAATATGTTTTAACACATTACTTTTCTAGTGAGGCATATGGCGGGGGCATTCATCACCTTTAGTGATTGTCTAGTTTTTCCCTAAGTTTCATGAAATAATCATGCAAATCGGACCATTGGGTTTCGGGGATTGTTTTTGGTGTGGATCCTGTCGGCTTCCCCGTAGCTTCTTGTATGCTCTCTATCCCCTGAAGGGATTGATGAGATTGATGAATTTTGACCAAACTTGCAAAGATACATCATTGGGTGGGGTGGTGGTGGGGGGGGGGGGAAGGGGGGACTGAGTAGGATTTGGTGACCTGGGCCCTATTTTCAGGGTCACAGGAGCCCCCTGGAGGTCAAAGAATGTTGAAAAATACCTTGTCTGCACCATATCTCCTGAAAGAATGGATGGATTTCAACCAAATTTGCACATACATATTACTGTAAGAAATGGTGAAAAAACATTGGCAGTGCCCATACATCTTAATTCAGGATTGTGGGCTATTCAATGATTATGGTAGAGTGTCAAAGGGCCAGTCATGTAAACTTACTTAATTAGTGAAAGTATGAACATAATGCATTTTAGTCTTTAGTTAGCATATTTCTTTGGGTATAAGAATGGAGATTTTTCCTTCCAAAACAGTTCCTAAATCTAGATCCATCTTATGAGATGGATTTAAATTTTTGGGATTGTTTTGGAAGAGAAAATCTCATCTAAAAAAAGAATTTCAGAAGACTGATTTAGATGTTTGGGGATCATTCTAGAGTTGGGAAAACTGTAAGTGTTTTGTAGCAGAATAAATTCAGTATCCAAAAATTTGAACAAGTTTATTTTCATATCATGCAGTGTGTCAGAAACTTGCTGGTGACACTGATCAGTCTGTCTCAATTTGAAGAGCAGTCTTATCTTTGTCAACGCTGTTTGTTCAGCTATTTCTGTCCCAAAAGTTTTGATCAATACAGGGGTCAGCCTCGAGCTTTCAGATAGGGAGAAGTTTTGCGACGTTTTTTGGACTTTAGGGAGTTTTGGTCCAAATTTTGGATTTCCCTATATGCTCTATACATTTTCACTTCTCCCTCAGCTCAAAATAGGGGGTAGTCAGCCAGCTTCGGGAGACTATTTCTCCAAAATCGCCCTCTTGGCTGTGCCCTGTCAATATGATTTGTGTTTTATTGCAGAAAAACTTCTCGTTGTTCTGAGAGATGGACGGACTTTGATAGGAATTTTACGCAGCATAGACCAGTTTGGTAAGCCACTGAAATCATTACTATACAAGCGCTCCAGGTAGGGTTTTGCTAGTGAATTTTAAATCATTTTTTTCTTTCTCAGTGACACCATTTTCCTTTGTTGTGGCCTTCATCAAAACTGTATTGTAGAGATGGTTCTAATGAGGGGTCACAAGATACATTTTTATATGAAACAAGTAGCCCAAAGGGCAACAATTGCTCACCTGAGAGACATTGTAAACCTATAGGGATATTTAAGATGCTCCAGGGCAGCTAACTCCACAGTCAGTGGTCCAATCAGGCTGAAAATTAAACTCATCCAAAACATTATGTATGCCCTCATTTAATATATGCAAGTTTAAAAAGTATCCGATCAAGAGCACAATAGATAGAGCTGTCAAGGGCAGCTAACTTCGTAGTGGTTGGCCTGATCTGGCCAAAATTTGAACTCGTTTAAGATATTATGCATTTCCTCATTACCTGCAAGTTTGAAAAGGATCGGATCAGTAGAAACCAAGAAAAAGTGGCGACATTGATTTTTTGGATGCTCAGGGCAGGTACTCCATAGTCAGTGGTGGGATCTAGCCGAAATGCTAACTAGTCCAAGCTTTTACACATATCCTCATTACCTGCAAGTATGAAGAGGATCCGATGAAAAATGAAAATGTGATGACGTTGTTTTCTCCATTATAAGACTATGGGATTTTTTTCAAACGCTCAATGGCAGCTAACTCCGTAGTCTGTGCTCGAATCCGGCCAAATTTCGAACTCATCCAAGCTCTTATGTATGTCATCATTACCTGCAAGTATGATAAGGATCTAATCAAAAACCTTGATTGCAGCACCCGGCCAAATTTCGAACTCATCCAAACTCTTATGTTTGTCATCATTACCTGCAACTATGATAAGGATCTAATCAAAAACCTTGATTGCAGCACCCTGGAAGTCAAACTTGCTCCAGATATTGTCATACCCTACATTTGTGTCAAGTTATTTCAAAATCTATGGAGAAATGAAGTTGCTAGGACGATGACAAAGTTTTTCTAAAAAAAGCCACTTGACCTTGGGCACAGCACCCAGAAAGTCGAACTTGCTCGAGATATTGTCATGCCCTACATTTGTGTGAAGTTATTTTAAAATCTGCAGAGAAATGTAGGTGCTAGAGCGCTGACAAAGTTTTTCTAAAAATAGCCACAGTGACCTTGACCTTGGGTGCAGCACCCTGAAAGTCAAACTTGCTCGAGATATTGTCATGCCCTACATTTGTGTGAAGTTATTTTAAAATCTGTTGAGAAATGTAGGCAATAGAGCGATGACAAAGTTTTTCTAAAAAAATGTGATGACGTTGTTTTCTCCATTATAACACTATGGGATTTTTTTCAAACGCTCAAGGGCAGCTAACTCCGTAGTCTGTGCTCGAATCCTGCCAAATTTCGAACTCATCCAAGCTCTTATGTATGTCATCATTACCTGCAAGTATGATAAGGATCTAATCAAAAACAGTCGAGAAAACGTGATGACGCCATTTTCCCCATTATAACCCTATGGGATTTTTTTCAAACGCTCAAGGGCAGCTTACTCCGTAGTCTGTGCTCGAAACCGGCCAAATTTCGAACTCATCCAAGCTCTTGTGTATGTCATCATTACCTGCAAGTATGATAAGGATCTAATCAAAAACAGTCGAGAAAACGTGATGACGCCATTTTCCCCATTATAACCTTATGGGGGCTATCTGTTGCCATGGAAACTACAGTTCTGAGCTGATTGGCACCAAAACCTAGTGCAGCCTTTCCCCCACCCAAATGATGCTTCAGATAAAATTTGATTGCGATCGGCCCACTGGTCTCTGAGATATTCATGTTTGAAATTGTTGACGCACCCACGCACGGATGGACGACGGCTCCCATCCTGTAAGCTCACCTCTGAGCTAAAAATATGGAAAATTATCCCAAAATTTTTACTGATACCCCTTATTGTCTGGAGCCCTGCAGTATGCCCTAACATGCTGCTTGCAAACAAAATATTTTTTATGCTTCGCCCCATCATCAGAAACTACTTTAGTCTTATTATGGCAATTTAGCCATTGATTGTTGAAAAGTTCTTACTGATTTTTCAGCCAATCTGGTCTTACACAGAACCATTGAAAGAATACATGTGGGTAAGAAGTATGGTGATATACCTCGAGGAATCTTCATTGTGAGAGGAGAGAATGTCGTACTTCTTGGTGAAATAGTAAGTTAACACAAAACTCCAGGTTGATGTATGGATGACTTGTGATTTTACGTCCTATCCAACAGTATTTCAGTTATATCAGGATAATGAAGAGTGAAAATGAAAGGCTGTGTGCAATGAAACCTCAAAAACAATTGAAAAAAATTTCTGTCTGAAGCAGGAATCAAATCTTGAACAGCTAGGCCGGAAGGCCAGGGCTTAACCCACGGACCTATTGGTGCTCCCAAAGCTTCAGGTGCATGTAAAAATCCTAGGTCAGCTTTTGGATCAGGGCTCAGCCAAGAGGGGGATTTGGGAGAAACAGTCTCCCTAAGCTGGTTGACTTCTCACTATTTTTAGCCTAGGGAGAAGTGTAAATGTATAGAACATATAGGGAAATCCAAAATTGGGGTTCGAATCCCGGTCTGGCCACATACTTTCGTTTCTCCTTCCGCTGATTCAAGAAGGGCAGTTGTCAGTTACTGGCGAAAGTATGTGCACTTAGTACTGGTTAACCGCTTAGGAGGTCTAAGCCTGCCCAGGAATAGTGTGGTTAGGTTAACTGACCGTCCCGACATGACCTTAGTTGTTTACCGTGGACGTTAAGCATCAAATCAACCAACCAAAATTTGGGCCAAAACTCCCTCAAGTCCTGAAAATGTCACAAAACTTCTCCCTGTCTGAAAGCTGGAGGCTGACCCCTGCTCATTCTGAGTCTGTTCTAATGAGAGGTCACAGCATGTGCTGTTTTTAGCTCGCCTGTAGGAAAGTACAGAGAGCTATTGTTGTCACTTGGACGTCAGTGTTGGCGTTGGTGTAGGCGTCACACTTTTTATGTGATGGGCAAGGCATGGATGGATGGATGGATGACTTGCGATTTTACGTCCTTTTCAACAGTATTTCAGTCATATCAGGACGATGGGCTTGTGATAATGAAAGGCTGTGTGCAATGGAACCCCGTTTACGATGGAAAGAACTCCGCCTCCAGCGGGGCTCGAACCCGCAACCGCTAGATCAGTAGGCCAGCGCTTAACCCACTGAGCTACCGGGGCTCCTGATGGGCAAGGCACTGAAGCCGAGCTATCCTGTACTCAGACAGGTCTTGTTGTGTTTTTTTTTTTTGGAGAAGCAAGGAAAAAATTCCAGGATTTATCTTCAGAAAACAATCATATAAAAGTTAGGCTATTAGTACCTTTGGCCTCATTTTTAGGTCGGCCAATTATGAGGTACAGTTTATCCATAAATAAGGAACCCTCTTGTATCTGTCAGTCTATCCATCCATTTGTCTGTTAACTTTTTCAGTATTTGAGGTTTTGATGCGAGGAATTTGACATTAATGTAACATTATTTTCAGAGAGAGAGATGAGGAGCAGGATGTTTATTATGGCGGGGGAATTTTAAGGATTAATACAATAATTTACTGGCCATATTGGCTCATATTTGAACCGTGACACGAGAAAACCAACAAAGTGGTTGTGCGCCCAGTGCAGACTCAGACCAGCCTGGGCATCCGCTCAGTCTAATCAGAGTCTTCGCTGTCCCCATGGATTTAGCTTAGACCCTTAGCTACCATTTAAGCGCAAAACGAAGACTCTGATTAGACTGGGCAGATGCTCAGGCTGATCTGAGTGTGCGCTGGGTGAACGACCACTTTGTTGGCTTTCTCGTGACGTGGCTCATTTAATGTTGACGATGACATTCTTTTGGCAGGATCTGTCAAATGAAGACAACCACAATTTAGAACAAGTTCCCATTGATGAGATCTTAGAAATGCAGAGAGACGAACAAATACTCAAACAAGAGGAAGAGGAAAAGAAAAAGAAGTCACTGATAGAACGAGGGTTGCAGCCACATTCAGACTATCATGAAGACTTATACTGATTGGCTGTAATCTCTACTGATTGGCTGTAATCTCTAAAAAGCTAATTACCCTAATTACTGGGACAGAGGTGCTTCGGCAAACACTTAAGACTCAGTCAGAATGCTCTTTAAATGAGCATTCTGATCGGGGTCTTCAGTATTTGCCATTCTGCCAGTACTTTTTCCCCACTTCCCCAGTGCTAAGGTCAATAGCAACACCATTATCTTTTACGCCACTTTTTCAAAGAGAGATCACTTCTGTGACTACCTTTTTTGCTTCCCTGGGCATCAGACCTATTGGAGCAAATTCTTTCATTTAAGAGTTGACCTCCATTGAAAAAGTAGGCAAAAATAAAAAGGATGGAGTTGCTTCATTTCACCGTATACATAATGTACAGCAATTATTTGACGCCTCACTGGATAGTAAAAGTGAAGTTTTACAAAATTTTAGGATAACTACATTGTCTGGTTCAGCTGTCCCAATACCTTGGGTAATTATGGTACGGAATATGGCAGAAATGGTGCTATCTTAGGAAAAAAAATCATGTGTAAGCAGCATGTGTTAAAGTTAACAAACAAAAATAGAAAAAAATACATGCAAAGTTTGTTGATGTTGTGATAGGTTTAGAAAAGCTGTCGATATTGTGATGGGTTTAGAAAAGTGTCGATATTGTGATGGGTTCAGAAAAGTGTTGATATTGTGATGGGTTTAGAAAAGGCTGTCAGGAACGCAGATCAAGTGGATTAGTGAATGATAGTTAGGAGGTCGTCTGTCTGCATTTTATTCGTAGAAAGTATGAAGTGTGGGCTAAGTTGTTTGCTAAATCGTGACATTGCTGTTACTTTCAGTGCTTTTCCACTTCAAGCGAAAAATTTATTATCCGAAAAGCATGAAGAATATCTCAAAATTGAGCTACATGTAATAAGTAGTGAGACAGTTGATGCTCTTCACAAAATATTTATGTGTGTTTATGGTCTCTAATTATATAGGTACATCAGTTTAACCCTTAAAGCGCCAAAAATGAAAAATTGTTGAATTTGCAAACAGTGTAGATCCAGGTGAGGTGGCTCATAATGAGCCACCTCATCTGTATCTACACTGTTTGCCCTATAGTCTTTGAATTCTCAATATGAAAAAATTGGACAAAACATTTTTTGAAATTTCTGCAGACGTAAATTTTGTCGTCTGCTTTTTGGCGCTTTAAGTGTTAAAGGGTCTATAAATTTCTGAAAAGTCAATTTTACATTGACATCAGTGGTGACATTCTGAAAATTTACAAGGAGAAAATACCTGACAGAAGTTAAACTACTTCAGAATAAGTACAGACAATAGAAAAGCAATGCATGTCTTTTAATTCTGCACAAATATGCTGTATGGATGGATGACTTGCAATTTTATGTCCTTTTCAACAGTATTTCAGTCATAGGACAATGGGAGGGTGATAATGAAAAGCTGTGTACAATAGAACCTGTTTACGGTAGGAAAGGTTCTCGCTTCAAGCGGGGCTCAAACCTGGATCCGCTAGTTCAGCAGGCCAGCGCTTAACCCACTGAGCTACAGGGGCTCCTCAAATATATTGTAATTTGTGTGAAAATATCTTCTATATTTTTCACTCAGAAATTTTTAATTTGAGAAAGAAAGGCAGTAAATTACCAGCAGGGTCACAATTTAATGAGCGCTTCTGTCCACCCTCTGTACATTATTGCATCTCATTAGAATTTACATACAGACATTCAGCAGCCTGTGTCATGATGGTGAATGATACAGAAAATAATCATGATAAGGTGAGAAATTTTTTATATGTGGGATCTTACAAGGCTAATTTTTGGCCCAGACGTTGTCAATGGGTACGGCCACAAAACTAAATTGGTGGTTGTTATTTCAAATGAAGAATGATTCCATTACAGAATACTCTGTCTTCATTTATCTTGTAATAGAAGAATGGAAAAGAATTTTATTTGAATATATTAACTTTATTTCACTTTTGCAGATATATATGAAAAGTATAGGGTTTATTACATATTGAAAGTGAAGTGCTAATATCATAACTTTTTTGTGTCAATTTGATATGTGTATTATTATCTGAATATAAAACATATAAATGCAGAAAATTAGTACTGAAGATGAAAATACATGGACAGTGCACTTTTGATTCCTACTTATTGCATCCTGTTTGGTTGGTTTGTTTGTTGTTTTGGGTTAAACACTCCTGAGAGATATTATTTTATTTCATATTGAGCCTACTCCCAGAAAGCGGGAGAAGGAAGATGATAGAATAGCTTAGCCTTAAACAAAGTAGAACAAAACAGTCTCCATCATGCGCTTGCCCAGTGCATCCTGTTAGTATATGACCTGTGGTGAGATCAGCAACAAAGTCCAGCTGAGGTCACTTTGTAGATATTCACCCACAACTGTTTAGCAAACAATGCACCGATGTCAGATGTCCAGGTAAGGGTGGGTTTTGAGGATAATTCTGAGATACCATAATTGACCCATTTAGCGCCCTGTGCGCTAAACTTTTTCCTTTTTCGTAATGGAGACAAATACTTGTAGTAAATTTTCTGTCTTATAAGGACACATTTCTACTATTTATCATATATTGAAGGAAACAAATTTAAAGGTTAAGCACACATGCAGGAGAAAAGTTGCTTAATGTCATAGAAGGATAGAGAAGTTTTACAAACGAAAAATGAAAGATTCTGTACCATTTTTCAGCTCTTGTTAACTAGCAAACAAAGAGATAAACCAGTAAAGAAATGTGCGCTTATAGTCATATGCCTTAAAAATTACCATGATGTGTGCTTATAGGGGCTTGTGTGCTAATTAGTTTGAATATGTTAATGTTTATTTGAGCCGCCACATGACAAAACCAACAAAGTGGCATGTGTGCGCAGTCAAGACTCAGATCAGCCTGGGCATACGCCCAGTCAGATCAGAGCCTTTGCCATCAGCATGGAGCAAGCTGGACCCATAGCAATGACTCTGGTCAGACTGTGTAGATGCCCAGGATGACCAGAGTCTTTGCTGGATGCACATGCCACTTTGTTGTTTTTGTCATTTTGCAGCTCATTTCATAGCTAAAGCACATATTGTGAGCCCTCATTAGAACCCTAGGAGGTTCTAATGAAGGGTCACAGCATATGTTTTTATTGTGTTGGAAGAGAAGTCTCATGATTAACCACTGCCAAAAGTGGAGGGATATTATTTTGTCCTGTCCATCAGTCTTTCCATCCATCCATCCTTCAGAAGCCATAACTAAGTAACAGGGACAGGGAATGTCCTGGGCCCAGTTCAAAGCATCGTTAGTCTAACAAGCTCATTAAGAGGTCTGAACTCCTTAAGTGTTTTACAACTTTATATCCAAATACACTGATATTTTTGTTTAAAAATATGAGAAGCTTTTGCAATTGAAAAGCTTCTCACATTTTTTTTTCAACAAAAAATATTGGTGCATTTCAGATATTAATGTTTGAAATTTTAATGTTTTGTTAACTTATGACGTCATTAGTTCAGAACAACTGGGCTCTGAAATGAAAAAAATAAAAAATATATAAAACTATAATGTGGTGATGCATGATAAGTTTTGTCAGACTTGCTTAAGTAGTGCATAAATTGATTTAAAATCAGTGAAATGTGCCATAAGTAAGTAAACTAACACAGGAATTTCATAAAACTTGATTATATTTCACTATAACATGGTTATGCACATAAGTTTCATCAGAAAGGCATCAGTAGTGCATGAGTTATTGAATTGAATTGACCTTTAATCAATTTAAAATTGACAAATTCAGCTGTAATCTGAATAATCAATTAATGGAATTCTATGAAATCTATACTAGATATGTATCACCAAACATATTGATGCATCTTGGGTTTTATTGGAATCGCTTCAGTAATGCACAAGTTATTGCCCTTGACTCCTTTTAAAATCAACAAATTGAATCATGACTAGGTAACCAATGAATGGAATTTCATGAAACTTAAAATGACCAAGATGACTCTGCATTGATCTTGACATAATTTATGGCCACGTCAACTTTGGTAAGTTATGCTTTTATATGGGAGAATGCTTAAACAGTGGATTTCTCAGAAACTATTAAAGTCTGAGATATAATATATGGTAAATGTCAATGTTAACTTTATGAGCAGATACTGTTTAGCCAAAGGTCCGGGTTGTTCTTTGACCCTTATTCAATGTCAAGATTCTGTTGCCCATCAACATTTTCAAACATTTCCTCCAAAGTAACTAGGCTGATTGGTGGAGCCTCCCAGGGTCATTGGAATTAAAATTGGTTTAAATGATCTTTTTCACATGACCAAGATGGCTGCCATGCTTATATTTGGTAAAACCCTTTTTAAATCATCTCCAGATGCGAAATGCCAATCACTATGAAACTTTGTACATGTATGTAGCACTCCTGGCCCTTTAAAGCTTATTAAGTTATGACCCTGTGTTCACCTTGGCTTGATTTACGACAGGATCAATTTTGGTACGTTATATTTCTATATCAGAAAATGCTTAAACATTAGATTTCTTAGAAAGTATTTATATCTAAGACCCCCATTCCGCTGGACAACGCTTTGTCAGCACCCATGGAGATCATGGTGCTTCTTCAAAATATCTTAAATCGCCATAGAAGTATCCGTAGGTGCCAAAATTAAGGACTTGTGGGGCTTCCAGTATGCTTCCAAATGAGCGAAATGACAAATTGTGTCTTTTGACAGTAAGGTGAGTTGCAGGACCTCTGGTTTAAAATGGCCTCACTTAGGCATGAGTTATTGCCCTTGATTTGATTTAAACTCCACAAGTTCAGCCATAGCTAAGTAATTAGTTAACATAATTTTATGAAACTTAAAATAAACCAAAAACAGATCATGGACACTTAGGCAGGGGAGATAAATTCAGTCAATATGCTTGTTATTTATGAAACACAGCCTTTTGGATTTACATCTATCTATTTCTAACGGTTTTGTATCTTCTAAAATTTATGATAAACGTGATGACTTTGACTTTGATATAGTTAATTTTCCATTTTTGGATGGTGACGTTCCACGTCGTCCCTCTTATGGAGTGTATATTTCTCAACTTATAAGATTTGCTAGAGTGTGTAGTCATGTAGATGACTTTAATGCTCGTAATAAATGTTTAACTGCTAAACTTCTTCAACAGGGCTATCGGTATCATAAGCTTAGAAAGGCTTTTTCTAAATTCTATCGCAGACACCATGAATTGGTTTCAAAATTTGATGTCGGATTAAAATTTCTTTTACACCAAGGCCTATCGGAACCAGAATTTTATGGTGACTTAGTATACAAATTCAAAAAGATTAAGGGTAGGACTGATTTTTCTGATCAATTCCGAAAAATAATAATACGTCACAAACGTATTGGCTATAATTTAAATGTTATGCGACAGTCTGCATGCTTAGTGATTAACCCAATCACGGTTGATAACTTTGCTGCACTCTTTAATTGCACACCGGGGGATCGGTCGTCAGACTCTATGATTGCCCCGACCTAAAGCTGTATATTTTAGTTGGTTGGGACCGGAGCCTTTTTGTCTGTTGCTTGGTCCACCGGGGCTCAACTGGTGACCTTCTTTTGCTTCAGATTTCCAGTAGGGTCGCTTGGCAGGACAGGGATCTCCACCTGTCAGACGGCCCGTTGTATCTGTTGAGTCCTCGTCTTTGCTTCTTCATGGTGTTGAAATTTGATTTATGTGTTTACCGTGATGATTCATTGACGAGTTAGAGGGTTATCATGCGAACCGAACAACCAACTAAATGTTTTGTACCACTTCAGAAACTGAGGGTGAGGTTGGGCCTGTAAAATCGATTTAAGCCCCCCAGTAATTCATTACTGACCGTTCCAAGGCGGTAGTTCTGTTGTGGTTCTCTGTTGCCTGTTTTTGGCGTCAAAGTTTCTGTGATGTTTTACCTTATGTATGTCCTTATTATTTTTGGTTCGGTTTGGGTTGCTGAGTGGCCACCTTTTGGGAACAAGCTGCTCACTCGGTTGGCCATATGTTCTCTGTATCTTGATTATTTGTAATCTTAGTTGTTTCCAACTATGGTTTGAGGGCTGGATTTGGATTTTGATTGTTTCAGTTCCTGGTCTTTGCATACTTTTTACTTTTATCTGGGCTGCTGAAGAATATTAACATTTGTCCACCAATCTGTAGACACTGGTAATCGAATCCATAGCAAAGTCATTGGGAATCTTTAATGGATTACTACAGTTTAGATAGGGAAGTACTGGTAAATTTTTTGGAAGGTGACAATTTATTTGCTTCACTTCGAAAAATATTCGTTTCTTTTGTTGCCTCTTGTTTGTTTGTTTTGTTGTTTTTTTCTATCGGATTTGATCACATTTTAATATGCAGGGATATTCTGACCCAAAATATGAGAGAAAGTATCTCATTAAGCCATTTTTCATTAGAAATTCTCCATTTTCAGTGACAATTTTTGTTACTATCCATTCAAGAAATGCATTTCTGCATGAGATTCTTTTCTCCAACTAAACAGATTTTGGTGAGACTTTTGGCAAAATATAGAGCAAATCTCGCAAAATCTCGCCTAAAAAAGATCCCTGATCTTGAAATCAGAATACTGTTCTGTTGTGGAATGAAGACAGAAGTTCTAAGCTATATAGGGGCCGGAAAATGTGAAACCATTATTATCCCGAAGGGAACTGTCAACCACTCTTACCTACCCAATTTCCAATACATCTTGCTGGACACGAACCCTCACAGCATTCTAGTATAGAGCCAATTGTGAAACAAACTTTGCTACCGGCTGAACTATTTTGGAACTCTTTTGCAAAATAGTTGGTTCCCATACTATACTTTTCTTAGGGGTTGTGAGTGTACATGAATTTCTGTTTTTTCAAAGGGAGACAACTTTGAGACTTCTTGTTTGTTTTCCCTTTTAAGCCAAACCCCATTTAGGGAAGGTCTAACTCTTCCAAAATGAGGTTTGATTTAAAAGGGAGGGGGGGGGGGCAAATTCTTTCCTTTTGAGAGTCTGCTCCCATTGGGAGGGGCAACAAAAATAATAATGACAGAGTTACTCACCTTGAATGTGTATCCGTATACCGGAAGAGAGGTAATCCAGTGATATTTCTGCCTCGTTCAGCCTTCTGAGCTGACTTAGTATACTATTTGGTATTTGAGGTGAAGGATTTCGGTAAGTTTGAATCCATTCTTTAAACAAATCAGAGCTTTTCTTCTTGCTATGGATTTGAAAGTATGCGCAGATGACTGCTGAGTGATATTGCTGAGTTGCGGGGCCTTTAAAGCTGTATAGATATACCTGTATTGTTTAGCTCCTGTTGTAAGGTAGCTGGCTTGAAGGACTGATGCTGTCACTCTGGGGACTATCTCCGTGTCAGCACTGGCATCCGTATTTTTGATGTTCTGGGTTAATTTTTTGAGGCAGTCCTCAGAAACTTCAGAGAAGGAAATAGAGAAGAATAAAGTGTATTCAAATCCCATACGGGGCCTGGAGTGGCTGCTGTCGCATATGGTATTTGGAATGCTGCAGAATGATTGAGCTTTGCCACGACAAAAGCAACAAAGTGGCATGTGCACACAACGAAGTCTCATATCAGCTTGGGCAGCCGCCCAGTCTGATCAGAGTCTTCGTAGCCCGCATGGAGCTAGCTTCGACCTTTGACTAGACTAAGCACACAGCGAGCAGCCGCCCAGTCTGATCAGAGTCTTCGTAGCCCGCATGGAGCTAGCTTCGACCTTAGACTAGACTTAGCACACAGCGAAATCTCTGATCAGACTGGGTGGCTGCCCAAGCTGATCTGAGTCATCGCTGGGCGCACATGCCACTTTGTTGGTTTTATCCCGTCCTGTGCTGGGGAATGTGATCATTATTAGATAAAGCAACGTCGCCATGCTTATTATCTCTACTCTCCGTTTTACTTTATTTGAGACAAACTTAGTTTATGTCCGCAAGGATACCAGTCATGCTTCATGTTTCGTATCGAAGGTCATGGAGTCCAGTTTTAGACTTTTTCCATCTCTCCCTGAACAATTAAGCTATGAGAATCCTATGTGTATGGGTTCAACATGATTTTCCGCCCTCTTTAAGAGTTCTGCTTGCTTTCCTGGACAAGGAAACCAGGGTTCGAGGTTATGAAACTTGAGAATAATCTCAAACTCAAAATAAAGCACACTGATTGGCTGCTTCCGAGCATGTGCTCGGAAGCAGCCAATCAGTGTGCTTTATTTTGAGTTTGAGAATGTACTCAAGTTTTATAACCTCTGGGCCTGTTCGAAAAGGGGTCAACTCCCAAAGAAAGGTATTCGCTCTCAGAGTAGCAATAGAGTTGACCACCATTGAGAAGGGAGACAAAGTAAATGACATTTGCTGACAGTGTTCCCAGTGTGCTCGATGATATGCATAGCTGTCTTCAAAGGAAGCCAAGCATTCTGTTTACAGAAAAGACGCCTTGAAATCATTTATATGGAATCTAGCGCCATGGCAACTTACCGGCCTTGAACTGTCCCACGTTGCTAAAGACACAGTTTGTTTCTCGGAAGAAAAAATCAAAATCTGATCATTTCCGCGACGTTCTGTGACGTTATGTCGCGATAACTACCAACCGGAACTTACTGACGTTACTAAGGACAACGTCCCAGTCAGCCATATTGTCTCTTGACAAGAATCCAAGATTTCTAAGCTGTCTCAAGATTTCACGGATATCAAAGTATATAATCAGAGATGTATCATCAGAACTTGCAAGGAACTAGGTAAAGTAAAAACATACAGTTTATGAAACGAGCTAATGGAAGATGGATGTTTTATGTATATTGTCCAATATGTGCAGCATATTGTTCAACCTACAGCTTTGTGTCACGCGCAGGTTTTGGGTCTTGGTGTAGAAATGCCCCTGTCAAGCAGTCTACACGACTCGAATTGCTGTAGATGTGGAAATATTAGAAAAAGCTTTGCGAAAAAAAAAGTTATAATAATTGAGCAATAAATAAATATTCTATTCTATAATGTTTATGGCTTCTGTGATTGCAAATTGAAAACTTCTATATTTTCTTCTACTAGAATTTACTGTAGAAAGTTTTACGGAAGAAACAAACAAAAAACCATAAAGGCTAATGCTTCTAGGTTTTGTTAGCGCAACTATAAATGATGGCAAGTTCAAAATTTTTCTGATATTTTCTTTTATTAAAATTCAAAAAGAGGATTTTTTTCTTGTGGTAAATACTTGGATAAACAATCAAGAGTACTAAAAAATGGGGCGTAAGAGTGTAAGCGGATAGTGAAGATCAGGATCAGCCTGCTTCAGGAAGAACAATCCAGCCTAAGTTTGCACTATTCGCACGTTGACCCAATATTTCTAACACATATTCTTAGGCAACACGTTTATTTACTTATTTCATGCGAACGTGAGTAAGGCGAGGGGGGTGCTCGTTACTACCGAGACGAGACCTGCTCATCATCTCCTCTTTCAAACTTTTTGGGTTAAGCGACACTGAAGAAGTAAAATACAGAAACGCGCGTCTGCCTCACTAAATTTGGTATTGATACGCTTATATTCACCTATTCATTTATATTTAAGTAGAATAGTTGCAGCATACGCACTGGTGAACCAGATTTCCGTAAGATTTAGGCCCATTAGTATATGTAGCTCATAACTATAAATTGTATGTACATTCTGCCTGATAGGGCGCTGTCAGGTTACACACTCTGGAGACCCCTTGCTATCTGTAAGATCCACATTTCCATTCTTTGCTGGATTTGTATGTTTTATGTTGGTTTTACATACAACACTATGTTGTAACAGGATATGCTGCAGAATATGATATGCTTTCCCTAATAAAGTTTGAACCAACTTTGCGAAAATAACCGTTCGCATAAAAAGATTTCAAATGTTCAGAGACCAAGTTATAAAACCTTGACACAGTGTACACACTGAAAAAAAAATCCGTAGATTTTACGGTAAAATAAGTGGCAACCGACTGCCAGTCCTTTTACCGTTATTTTTACGGACGACCGTAAAATTGCAGGAGTCATCAAGCAGAGTGGGACAGAATAGAGCAGGTGTCGTTTTGGTCACATAGCCCTTCAACAATACAAAGTACTCTGAGTGCGGCCAGTTAACATATAACTTCCATTTCGTGATTTCCAAAAATGTCTTACAGGCAAACGCCCGTAAAAAATAACGGGAAAAGGACTGGCAACTGGTTTCCAGTTATTCTATCGTAAAATCTACAATTTTTTACAGTGCAGGAATAAAACAGTACAGGCGGACGGCGTCATGTAGAAATATATGTCAGATATTTAGACATGTTTTGACAAACTTCATTCATCTTGGAGATACCAGTCATGATTTTCAACCCGCTTAACGAAGCGAAAGAGAACTCGTGCCTGCCTCTTTACTTACCTGTATCAGAAAACTCGTCTGAAAAAGTCTCGATTTCAAAACCGAATTTTCCGCGACGTTCTGTGACGTTATGTCGCGATAACAACCAACCGGAACTGACTGACGTTACTAATGACAACGTCTCAGTCAGCCATATTATCTCTTGACAAGAAGCCAAGATTTCTAAGCTGTCTCTAAGTATCACGGATATTAAAGTATACAGTGAGAAATGTATCATCAAATCTTGCAAGGAACTAGGTAAAGTTAAACTATACAATTTATGAAACGAGCGAATGGAAGGTGTCCATGTTTTATATGAATATTGTACAACCTGTGCAGCTTATTTTCCAACCTACAGCTTTGGGTCACGCGCAGGTTTGGGGTTTTCGGTGTGAAAATGCCCGGTCAACCTGTCCACTGTCGAAAACAGCACTCAAATATACTATAGATCGGAAAATTTGCCAAAAATTTTCGAAAATAAACAAGCAAATAAAAATAATAGAATGCTTGTAGCTTTTGTTAGTGCAAATATAATGTTGGCAAGTTCGAATCTTCTCTGATATTTCTTTTTAGTTTAAACATATTTGATTGCCTTTATAGCATAGGGGTCTGGCTACAATTTCTCTCAGCATTAGTAACAGCTCTTCCTGATATTTCTTTTTACTCCAATGAGGAATTTTTTTCTGGTGAAAAATACAGTCAGTAATAAAAGAGGGGGCATAAGGGTGTAACCGGATAGTGAGGATCTAAGGGGTGTCGTTTTACTACAAATTCCCGTTTTGTGATATTAAAAATTGAAATTAGCGATATCACAAAATCGAGTTTGTGATATCACAAAATATGTGCGATTAAGTGATATCACAAAATCGAATCAGTGATATCACACAAAAAATTAATGATTTCACAAAATCCATTTTGTGATATCACAAACTCACTTCTATTTTGTTATATCACATTTGTTTTTTTGATATCACAAAATTCAGTGATATCTCTAATTCTATTATGTGACTACTCAGTCGAATTAGGTATATCATAAAATCAGTTTAGTGATATCACAAAATCATATCCACTTTTTGGTATCACGAAATCTATTTTGTAATATCACTAAATCGACTTTGGCATATCACAAATTTTATTTTGTGATATCACTAATTCGCTCCTATTTAGTAACATCGCTTAAATGGATTTTGTGTTGATATCGCATTATAATAAGTGATATCACATAAAGGGGTGGTGGTCGGGCGATAGTGCTGGTTATAACTTCCAGTGCCGGAGCGTCCTACTTATTTGGATAAAAGTAGGACAAGTGTCTTCTGTGCTTTCAGTAGGTGCGGATGGGGGTTGTTTGGATTTTTTCTCTCGTCTATCAATTCTCTTTTCTTTCTCATTTGCTCTGGGAGACGGCCCGATATAGACTGAAATACTGTCTGAAAGGGCCGTTAAGCCTAAAATAAGCAACCAACCAAAGATATCATATAATAATAAGTGATAATACAAAATAATATATGATATATCACATTTTAGAAATAGTGATATCACAAAATCGATATAGTGATATCACAAAAACGGGAATTTATAGTAAAGAGGCACCCCATAAAGCCCAGGATCAGCCTGCTTCAGTAAAAAATCCTCTCTAAATCTGCACTATTTGCCATGCTGACCCAGTATTTCTAACATATTCTTAGGCAACAAGTTTATTTCCTTATTTCATTTATTTATTCATGTTTTTAAACTAGGATAGTTGCAGCATAAGCACCGGGTAACCCAATCTCTGTAAGATTTACTCTCATAAGTATATGTAGCTTATGTTAGAAAAGAAAATCTCTGATCCGGAAGAAAGGGGAAACTAAACATTGTATGTACATTCTGCCTGATAGGGAGCTACAAGGTTGTACGCTGTGGAGGCCCCTTATTTTCTGTAAGATCTTTGTTGGATTATATGTTTTATGTTGGTTTTACAAACACCAAAATGTTGTTACAGGATACGCTACAGAATATGACAGGCTTTACCTAATAAAAGTTTGAATCAAATTTGCGAAAATAACCGTTCGCATAAAAACATTTCAAATGTTCAGGGACCTAGTTATAAACCTAGACACAGTTGGCAGAGCTAAAGTACAGAAATAAAACAGTACAGGCTGACGGCTTCATGTAGAAATAAATGTCAGATGTTTAGAGATGTCTGATAAACTTCATTCATTTTCGAGGATACCAGTCATGATTTTCAACCCGCTCCGCTTTAAGAATCGGAGCAGTACTCGTAACCTCGTCACTGCTCTTAAAGTAACTCTTTTAGATTTTAATTTTTCTTCGCTTCACTGGATCAGAAAACCTGTCCGAAAGAGGGTCAACTCTCAACAGGAAGAAATTGCTCTTCAAGTAGCAGTTTCTTCATTTTAAGCGTCGACTCCCAGAGCTTTCTACAAGGAAACCCAAGTGTTCTGTTTGATTTTATGCTGTCAGAAAAGATGCATTTGTATCACAGTTCAGGTAGAAAGGGGAAACCGGCGACATGACGACTATCCGAAACCATCTTACCATGCTAAATACAACGTTCGAAAAAGTCGCGATTTCATATCTGAATTTTCCGCGACGTTCTGTGACGTTATGTCGCGATAACAACCAACCGGAACTGACTGACGTTACTAACGACAACGCCGCAGTCAGCCATTTTATCTCTTGCTAAGAAGTCGAGAGTTCTAAGCTGTCTCAAAGTTTCAAAAATATCAAAGTATACAGTGAGAAATGTATCATCAGATCTTGCAAGGAACTAGGTAAGGTTTTTTTTTTTTTTGCTACTGAGTTACTAACAACATTGCAATCAGCCATAGGCTTATTGTTTTTTGACAGAAAGCTACAATTCCAACGCTATAACGAGAAGCAAAGAACATAACCAGAAATATAGGCCCTATAGTAAAAAGTTGCAAGAAAATAGGTTAAATGAAACAAAACAGAGGTTGGGAGAAAAAAAATTAACGGTGAAAGTGTTCATCTTGACCATTTATTGACTACATGTATTTAACTGAAGCTCGAAAATGCCACTGTGAAAGTGTTGTATTTTCTTAAATTTTAAGTAGTGAAAAGGACGCACAGCGCAACTCAGACTACGGGAATACAAGTGTGTTAAGTCTACCTAGATTAGACTACCACGATAATCATACCGAGAGTTCATTCTGTGCAGTCTGTTTAGAGTCATTACAATGAAGATACGGAATGTCATATTGGCTGGTGATGATTTTATTTCTGTGTTCTTAGTGTGCTGTTCGAGTTTTGCTGCTGGCTTGTTGAAAATGCATGATACTATATAAACTGGGTTTTACTCTCTTCAGTACCGATTTATCAGGGACATAAGACCATGAGGCATGGCGGACCGACAAGCTCAAGAAGTATCACTCGAGAGGGAAAACATCCCAGTTATAAGCAATGGGGTATGTGTGGCCGACACACAAAACGGTGTATTGGAACCCTGTAGATTCAGCTGACGGGAAAGATGGGAACCACAATTAGATCCAGGCCATTGGTAAGTCATAAAGAATAGTGTCTGAGCTGCGGTCTGGGCTTTTGTTGACTCAGGAGTAGGATTTAAAGAACTGCCAGCTGATATATTGTAAAGTCAGAAAAATACAAACACGGGACAGATTCAGACTCAAAGAACGGCTATTTCAATAAAGATGGTTTTACGAAGGAAAACAAAAAAAGGTATTGTCGGAAAGTTTGAAGAACTTGTACAAGAAACTAGAAGCTAGAAGATTCAAGACAAGTTCTTCATGCATGTAGCATAGCTACATGATATTTTTAGACGACAAAAATACTGCAACAGAAGGGCAACGAACCAAATCCAATCATTCGGAAAAGTAATTTAAAATCCTGAGAAACGACTTCTGAATTAATTAGTTCATTGGCATGCCAAATGCCATAAACATGTCAAAAATTTATAAAAAAAGAAAAAAAAAGAATGATACCATGGGTTGTAGCTGCGCTTTGCTCATGTGACAGGCATACTTTGATTTACAAAATACTGATAAAGTTTTAAGGGGTATCGGTGCATCTCAGTGTTTTCCACCATTTATATAAAGGGAAACATTTTTTGTGACTTTAAGACGCCCTTGGTCCACTCTGAGAGCAGACCTTTCTCACAGGAGAGCAAATTCTTTCCTTTACCCATTGAGAAGGAAGGACATAATCCTTTTGAGTTCCTGTATTGCTCCCGTGTACTGAGGAGTTGCTTGTATTAAGTATGTTGACATTTTAGCATTTAAGATAATCAAACAGTTGGCACAGAATTATACGTCTGAAAGGTTTACCTAGATACTTCTGTAAAAGATTATTCACTACATATGCAATGATACAACGGCAAGAGTCATTTTTTAAAGCCATTGATCTCAATAATTATTTAAGTTATCATAGCAACCAAAATACCGATGCAATTAGCATGAAATAAACCATTTTTGTCCCACCTCCCAACCCCGTGCTATAGATGCTACCTTTGAAATTTGTTTAAAAACGGCCGTACTAGTTTCAGCTGAGGCGGTGTGTTTGAAAATGTTTACGACAGACGGATGTCTATAAGCTCCGTCGGAATCTTCGGGCTCAGGAGAGCTAAAAATAGCAGACTTGCTCTTCCTGAAAGAGCACCCGTTCAGCTAAACTTCGAGAGCGCGGAGTTTGGTATGAACGAAAACTAACGCGAGGTGATTATAGCCTTTACTGATACAAAGATTTATTCAGAGACTCGCAAATTCAAATTTTTGCGAATATTTCCGAGGAAACAAATTACATTTGCCTTTTGCAAGAGCCTAAGCAGGATCTGAAATGCGTGTTACTTGTGTAATGTCTTTACCTCTGGGCACACAGCGTTGAATCATCATTAAATTTATCTTAGTTTTAACCATATTTTATTCAGATAATTCAATACAGATGTAACACAAAAACAGTAACACAATAGACTTCCAGCGAGATTAGATATCAAGCTTTGCCACTTATAGACATCTTCTCCCGAATCAAGGTTGATTCAGCGTTGATTCAACTTTGTGTGTCTGCTGGGTTCTCAGTTTTAAAATTATGAAAGTTTTATGCTTACTTTATTTTTCAGTTTATAATGAGTGTGCTTTCTTTCTCATTTCAGGTTGAAGAAAAGTGATGGTGCTCGGGCGAGGGAAATTGACTGGAAAAAGATTAATTGGACAGGAGTTGCTCTTGCTGTCTTGGAAGACGACGAGCAAAGAGGTATATGTAATACATTACAGTTGTCTTTATGGCAGGAAATAACCTTACTTCCTGTGGACCTGTGGTAGCCGCGTACCAGTGGTGGGCATATTCGTTTTGCACGCGCTGTTGGGTAAAGAAGCTAAAAAGGAAGACTTAAAAAATGATCGGCATAAATCGCAAGCTATGAAGAAAAAGATGAACATCTTCCTTCAGATATCCTCATACTACCATCATTCGTTTTCCGAGGGAATACCGGTATTACTCTTGACCCTCACATAGTATGGTCACTTGGGCTTATACAGCTCCCACTGTAAAATGTAACAAAGACCAGAGTCTTACAACAGCAATTGATTATTAAAATGGTTAAATAAAGTTTTTTTTGTTTTTGATAATATATCATTCAACGCATGGCAGCTTTGAGGGCCGCCACTGGTACAGTTCGTGTATAATTTGCTGATCGTTCTTTACTTATACGGTCGTGTCTGGCATTATTTACCTGTTTGTCTACATTTATGGACCTAAGACCTTTAACATTTCATTTCAGCCTTCTGTAGAATCAAGAGAAGCAGAGATGGTGACAGTGATGATGAAGCTACTGGTTGTGGTGAGTGCACGTGTTTAAACTTTAGATCACGTGTTAGAATATAGACCGTTTGTACAGTCAGGTTACCGAAGTCTGCTTGCTGAATCCAAGTAAGTATATAGCATAAAAATGGCTTGGCACATCATTACGAGGGATGTTCAGAAAGTTCTGTTCGTGACGTCATATTTTGGAAACCATCATAAAAACAGAACTTCTGGTAGAGAAAATATAAAAAACTATGATATGTCTAGACAACTCTGCAAACACAGTGATTATTTTTCTAAAGGACCCATTTTATCATCTTTGAAAGGGAGATAACCTTAAGCATTCATATACAATTAAATAGGAGTCCACGGTAATCCACTATGAATACTATTTCATAATGAATCGGTATTGAAAACCTTATATTTTATTGCTTGTTTATTTCAAACATATTGTATATTTACTGACCAAAAAGAAACGTTACATAAATTGAAACACTAATTTTTGATTTTCTACCCCTGCAACTTGAAGTGAACTGGCGTGAATAAAATACGAATTGGTAATGAATGAAATCATAGATGTACAGATGGACGGACGCTCGGCGCCCTGTTACTGCGGCTATTGATTCGTTCCGCTGAGGTGCGGGGGCAACGTCGATATGAGAATTGAAATACTACTACTAATGAAATCATAGTAGTGACTTCTTTGTTCAATTTGTTAGCCTTGGATAAATTTTGAAATTTGAATAAAGTGTTTCTGGAAAACATGCTTTGAATGATGATGTAACGTTTCTTTTTTGTTCAGTATATTTCATATAAATTGTATACTTCTACAATTTTGTTTCGGTAAAGTTATGCTTTTCAAGATGTTTTTAATATCTTTCTTGTTCTCTTTTTTTCAGCTCCCCTCACTGCAAGTAGCAAGAGAACTCGCCTAGATTTGGACAGTGAAGGGAGTGAGGTTGACGAAACGGAAGGGTCATCAAGTGATGGCGAATCGGATGATGACATTATTTCCACCATCGTAGTTCACAAACAAACAGAGAAACAAACAGGTAAGGTTTTCTAAAGTCACGTTATTCTGCCAAAGTAACTGTCCATAAAAGCATATTCACAGAAATATTATTAAAAATTGTATGGGTGTAAGTGGTTAATGAACCAGCAGACGGGATATCAGTCGTTCACGAAAGAGAAAAGAATTAGAAGAAGTTTTGACACCCATCATACCTGGTCCTGCACAGGGACCAACAGTACCTGTTTGTAAATCCCGGCAGAGTTCCATACCAGTTGTTTGCAATAATGATCCCCCCCCCCCCCCCCCCACACACACACACATCAGAATGTAAATACGCGCAGTCTGAATCTTGCCTTGTCAGTTTTTATTGCGAATGTCAGCGTTTAGAAATCTTTTTTTTTTCAGCCTATTCAGGGCCAAGTTTCACAGAGTGGAGGTCATCATCCGGGTCAGTGCCAGCCCCCGTGACGTCAGCCTCAGAGCCACCATCAGCCACAACAAGCAGACAGAAGATTGAAGAGAGAAAAATGAAGAAACTGATGGCTCTTCTTTGCTCCTTATTCAAGCTCGTCCATCTGTGATCATCATGAGATTAAGGAGGATATGTTAGGACTTTAGAGTGACTACAGAAAGTTCTTTATGTTTTAGTCAGGAATATTCATTCTACAGTTGCACTGTTTAAGGCATATGGATACACATCTGAGGAAATATCTTGTCTCCCTAATCTTAAAGGAAAGAATTTGCTCTCTTTTGCTCTCAGAAAGCAAATTCTCTACTTTAAGAGTTAACTCCAATTGAATAGGGAAGCAAATAGAAAGATACTAGAAACGGCTTTCCCTGAAAGTACATGTATATCCATTTACCTTACATATGTGAGGAGTCTGATCAAGTTCTGCACTGTTGCTATCAAGTCATTCATTTTGAAACATCAGTGTATAATAAAACCAGCATGCTCAGCCTAGGAGAAGTATGTGAGGTTATAAAACTTGAGTATAATCTCAAACTCAAAATAAAACACACTGATTGGCTGCTTCCGAGCATGTGCTCAAGTTTTATTACCTTGGGGCCAGATAAGGTGGGGCTTTTGAGGATATATTCTGCGATAAGGCGGTTCTAATGAGGGTGATAATATATTTTTTTATGGATAAATATGGGAATTTTCCCTAACTTATTCCTGTTCCCCATTCTTATCTGGAGCACTGATTTTAATTGCTTAGATGTCCCAATAATTTAGGTGTCTGCCATTTAATATAGATTTTTTAACCCATTTATGACGAGTGGACTATCCTTCGTGGCTCTTTGGCGGATGTCAGCTTTATTCTATGTATACATTTGTACTAAATTTCAACATTTAAAAAAAAAACAGTGAAGAAACGGATGAGACTTTTGCGGCGTCTTATCTGGGTCAACACTGTTTTCAAATATCCTTTTTACGGGTCTCCGGTCATTAGTGGATTAAAAATTGAGCCGTGACTCGAGAAAATCTATAAATTGGCATGTGCGTCCAGCACAGAATCAGACCAGCCTGGGCATCCGCCCAGTCTGATCAGAGTTTTCGCTTGGCTTAAAGGCTAGTTAAGGGTCTAAGTTAGCTGCACACGGGAAGCAAAGACTCTGATCAGACTGGGCGGATATCCAGGCTGATCTGAGTCTTACATGCCACATTGTTGGTTTTGTCGTGTCGCGGCTGTAATAGGGTCAGTTAAGGTAAACCCGGACAGTTTTTGCAGGGTCGCCACGATTCGTATTGCCAGTGCTTTATTTGGCTCTGAAACACTGTTTCGGTGTTCCGTCAGGCCGGAGGCATCTCATTTGAGCTATTTTCTGTCATCTTTTGATTGGATACTAGCATTTTAATGACAAAACAGTCATTTAAAAAGCCAAACCGTCGTGTAAGGCAAACCCGGACATGGAGAAGGTAAACCCGGACAGCTGATTCTTTGTTAAATATATCGCCTATGTGATCTTTAGCACACAGATGCACTAAATTTGGTACTTGTTAACATATTTCATGGTAGGACTAATATAGTATAAGACATAACTTTCATTTATTAATGTTAAATCGTCAATTAAAAAGTTATGGGTGGTAACTTCATTCAGTCTGCTACGGGTCACCATTCAAACTATACTATATAAAACTTATTATCGTTGTATAACTAAGTGTCATATTTTAACTGTAAAGTAGAATGCACAAATATTGTATTTCTAATTTCAAACCATTAAAAACATTTTATATTTAATTTCTTTTTATCATATAGTGCCCAAAATAGTTGATGTCCGGGTTTACCTTACACTGCATTTTGGCGGAAGGTAAACCCGGACATGTCACATTTTTGATAAAACATTGTCTAATATTTATCTTATTCAATAAATAAACATAGATAATGAAACTTATATTATATGTGCACTAGTTTGAAACAAAACTCTATATAATTTAACGTAACATTTACATTTGCCATGAGTTATGCAGGGACCTGGTTCACCATCGCTTGCAGCTAATTTTGAATTTGTTGCCCTGAAAACTTAAACAGACTTGCAAAGGACTAGATTCGGAGGCTGTAGAAAATTAATAAGTGTTCATATAATCTAACAATACAAAACATTTAGTTGAGAAGTAAAGGGGGAAACTGGAAAGAAAAAGAAATCACTGATACATGTTAATTAAGCTTCTTTAATAGTGGAAAACCAGTGAGTGTCCGGGTTTTCCTTCTGTCCGGGTTTACCTTAATTGACCCTATATGGGCGAAATCAAAGCACCATAATAGTATTCAGAACAGTCTTGCCATGCCGGTAAGAAAATGGATTACACTGTTTAAAAATCCCTTAGATTTTACGATAAAAGACCTGGAAAATGGCTGACAGGCGCTCTCCCATAAAAAGTTTGGAATAGTACCGTAAGTTTTAATCAGGAAACCGACTGGACTGCTTAAAAAATTTGCTGTAAATCCGCATTTAATTTCTTTACTATCATTTAAGACTTCTTCCTATGAAGAGGTTCAATCATTAAAAAAAAGTCAAATGCGGAATTAAAACGAGGTTTTTACACAGTGCAGTGATTTTCCATCCTAAACAGTTAAGATTTTACGGTAAGGGGGCAGCCAGTCGCCAGTTTTTTGTTTTTTTTTTACGGTAAGAGCTTCGGATTTTGTTTAAAGTGTAGAGTAGTTGACCACAGACACAGGGTAATACCAATTTGCTTACCTGTGCTGTCGACCGATCCGGTATTGTACGAAGTAGCTGTTGACAGAGAATTCAGTCGTTATTGATACTAAATATTGTTAAAGGCTGTCGACCTAGCTGATTCTGCTGTCGATTTTCTCGGTTGACAGCCCCTTTCTGCAGGTATGGTAATAGACTGGCTCGGTCGACAACATAGGTAGGGAAATCGGTATTACTCCCGTGACAGAGTTATTCTAATCGGCCTGTGCATATGAATATACTTGTCAGTCTTCACTTTTCACACTGGCAACGCTTTGATTTTACTATTTTTTCTGCTATGCTGATTTTCAAACTCATCACCGTAAAAATTCTAATTATTAGGACAGATAGGTCTGACCAAGACGCAGTCGGATCAGGGTCTACACTTTGCCATTCGACATGCATATTTTACTACTGCATTGTAAAACCAAAAAACTATTCCATTTTAGGACAGTTACAGTAATTATTTTAGGTGTCCCAATTTTAAGAGTTTATACGGTAATCATATTTGGCAATGAGTATTCCTGGCAATTATTCTGATTATATAAAATAGTGAATTCAGAAATAATAGTTGTTGTGTCTCGTATGCTGTCTGTCTCACGGTAGTATACAGATCTCAAGATGGATAATCACGCAACTGCATGAATGACGGTGTTCACAGAATTCCCCTGCCAGTATTCGGACGAAACAGATTAGGTTAGGGCCTTTTCCAGGAAAAAATACATCCTGGGACAGGAACGGAAACTTATTAAAATTTTGGTGGCGGGGATTTAAAGTGATAGATTAGATTAAACATATTTTATTGTACCATATAGACAAAGGGATTGGACACAAGTTATACCAACATTAGCTAGTCCTCTCCCTATAAAGATAACACACATTAGAATTGTGGTACATATACAACAGTAAGTTCAGTTCACAAATTAAATCATAGTATCGAAAGAAAGATAATATTGTTTTATCCCCACAGCAGCACCAGTCGCCCCGCCCCAACCCCGACACTCACAAATTCCGAATTGCAATTTATTACTTGACTATGTGAACCTATGTGTGTCTTTGATATATTTTAACACAGCCGAATGTATAATTGAATTAGTTTCAGCATTTAATGCGGGATCTCCATTAGTAATCAAATGCAAATGAACATTTGCAAGTGGATTAATGGAACTAAATAAACGATTTCTTTGTTCTACATATAACAAACACTCAAAGAAATAATGTTGAGCGTTCTCATTAACAGCGCCACACGAACAATTCGAATTAGCTGAAATATTTACTCGGAATAAATCAGCATTCAAATTACTACAATTATGACGAATTCTAGTTAAAATGATATCGTATAGTCTGTCCTTAGTAGATGGAAATTGATGAGTCCTAGAAAATTGTTTCTTAATATTTGTTTTAAACGAAGAGAGAGTAAGAGAATTTCGTATTGATTGATCAGTGTTATTCCACAATTTAAGGGTTGACGGAAAGAACGATGACTCAAATGAACATAATCTAGCGAAAGGTATTTCAAAGTTCTGACTATTCCTTAAATTATAAGTCGAAACTGAATCAATTCTATTTGGAAGAAGATCTGTCAAGTATGATGGTGCGTCATTATTTATTATTTTATACATGAGAGTTAATTTTTTAGTTTTTCGCCTTTCAGCTAAAGTTTCCCAACCCGTTTCGGCATAGATCGAATTGAGAGATGCAAAAACTGGCAAGCCAGTTACAATACGCGCAGCAATTAATTGCACTTGTTCAAGACGATTTGCATCCGTTTGTGTACAACCATCCCATACTTCGCTAGCGTATTCTAACAATGGCCGGATATAAATACAATATAGTTTGCATAGTATTTCTTTTGAAAATTGAAATTTGACTTTTCTAAGATATGAAACTTGTTTAGACGCTGATTTTATGATTAATTCTACATGTTTGCTCCATTTGTTATTTGATGACAGAGTAACACCTAAATGTTTATGCGTTTCAACGAAATTCAAGACTGAGTTATCCATTACTAACTGCATATCATAATCAATCAATAAGCAAATAAGCAAAACTTCAGTTTTTGATGGATTAAATGAAATTAACCATCGACAAGCCCATTCATGTAGATCATTAATAATAATTTGCAGATTCGGAAGATTTCTCGACGAATAACTAAGAGATGTATCGTCAGCAAATAACCTAGCTGATCCCTGTAAGTTTTCAGATATATCGTTGATATATATTAAGAACAACAGTGGCCCAAGGACTGAGCCTTGGGGTACACCAGCAGTTATGTTTCTTGAAGACGAGAAAGATTCATTGATGCATACTTTTTGATTTCTTTTTTCTAAATAACTTTTAAACCACAATAAAAGATCATTCCCTATTCCATAATTTTCCATTTTTAAAAGTAGACCACGATGCCAGACCCGATCAAAAGCCTTGGAAATATCACAGAATATTTGGCAACTTGTCTCAAAGTTTTCTAATGCTAAACATGTATTATGAATACTTTCTATAAGATGATGAACGGTTGAATGACCCGGAAGAAATCCTGACTGATATTTGTATATTAAAGAATTTCTATCCAAATGATTGTAAACATGTTTAAATAAAATGCGTTCGAAAGATTTCCCTACACAGCTAATGAGTGAAATAGGCCTATAGTTACTAGCAATTGATTTGTCACCTTTTTTAAAAATTGGAGTAACATGTGCTAATTTCCACAAACTTGGGTATGTATGCAGCTTAAGAGATAAGTTAAAAAGCGAACATAAAGGGATGGCCAGTGACATAGAACAGTTTTTTAACATACGATGACTTATTCCGTCTGGGCCCGTTGCTTTGTTAACTTTTAATGTATTTAGTATGTCAGCGACCTCAGAGTGAGTAATAATTATGTGTGATAATAAAATATCCGTTCTATTTTCAAAAACTGGAAGCTCAATGTTAGTGTCGTCAATTGTTGATATTGAACAAAAATAATCGTTTAGGGTCGTTGCTTTCTCATGGTCCGAGAATGAATAAGTGTTATCGGCATTGCAGAGGGGTGGTATTTTATACGAACTTTGATTTTTCCCCATAAACCTTCCCATTATTTGCCAAAAAGACTTGCTACCGATTTCTGATTTCGAAAGTATATCGTCTATTGAGTCGTTAAACTTTTCTTTTGCATTCTTTTTCATGTTATTTACCCGATTTCGTTGCCGTTTGTATCGAGTTTTATCTGAGTCATTATTTGTTTTCAATGCTTTTTTCCTTAGTCTGTCTCTTAATCTTATATTATATCTTAATTCCGAATTAAACCATGGTTTATCATTTGGACGTATCAAGACTTTTTTTCGCGGAATGCATTCTTTACAAAAATCGAGAAATAGATCAGTGAATTTATTGCATGCGTCGTCAACATTGGCATCGTCATTTATTACCGAATCCCAGTCGTATTGTAATATATAATTGTTTAGTTTATCGTAGTCTGCATTTTTGTAATTCCAAATTTCTCTATAATATGAGCTCGACAAGTCAACATGAATTTTCAATGACACATAAGTAGCCCTGTGATCACTAATTTGGTCACTAACTGGTATAACCCCTGAGTCTAGAACGCTACATGCGTCAGTTACTAAGATAGGATCGATTAAAGTTGAGGATTGGCCAACAATTCGTGTAGGTTCAGTTATAACGTTCGTTAAATTAAATAAAGACAAACAATCTTGTAACTGAGCATTTGCCATACGAATGAAATCTATGTTAATGTCGCCAACTAAAATTATATTCGGACAATAGTCAATCGCCATTTCGATGGTCGTTTGCATTGACGAAATAAAAAGAGATTGAGAAGTATTAAAGTCGCTTCGATAAAAGCAACAAATTAAAAAGTTCTGAGTTTTTAATTTAACCTCTATCCAGATGGATTCAAGGTGGGGATCCTCAAAATCTTCACGACGTTCATATTTTAACAAACTGGAAATATAAACCATTACTCCTCCCCCATGTTGGGACCTGTCATTTCGAATAGGGGCATCAAATCCTTCCAATTCTAAACTATCCGTATCAATACTGGGGTCAAGATGAGTTTCCGAAAAGCAAAGAATATGAAAATCCTCAGCGAAGTCGTTTATATTATTGAGTTTATGTCTAATGCTTCTTGAATTAAGGTGAAAAATATCAAGAGAATGTATATCAGTTATATTCGGTCCAGGATGCGGATGAACATCCATACAGATTAGCAATAAAATGAGTCTATAAACCGTAAATGCATCATTCTTTACAAAACATCTTACGAAAAGTAATGCAAATGTAGCGAATGCACAAGCCGTGTGAAATTTAATGTTAAAACATAATCTCGGTAGGTTCAATCGTCGATGTGTATTTGCATAGAATGATCCGATTGCTGCTCTATAGGTTATTAAATCAACCCCCATGTGATATCACAGAGAGGTAAGCACGAATGAAAAAGAGCACATCCGGAGCATTAAGTGCAAACAAGATGCATGACTGTTTATCATGAACAAGAAAGTGACGGTAGTGGAGGCTAGACGACGGCGCTGCTGTAAGTATCCAACATATATGAGCTTTATAAATAAACAAGACACATAAACTAAGAGTTAGAAATAGCCTTGAATATTTCATTTACCCTTCTTTCGTTTCAGTTGCACTTGAGCATGGGCTGTGAAATTTATTTTATCGGCTCAGCAGGTACACAGCGACCGAACGACGTCAAAATAACGTCAAACTAACGGCGGTGCGACGTCATCAACATCAGTGATATCGTCACATCGACGTATACATGCCCGCTACCCCGTCACTGCGCACCCGCTGGGAAGCTGTTAGTGCAAAACCATGTATGTGAAAATATAAACATCGGACCTATAAAGAACAAAGCGTTGAATCAACAGAGACTCAACCCGGATTCAACGTTGAATCGAGGTTGACTCGTTGTTCATTCAACGCTGTGTGCTTACTAAAGAAGGCCTGGGATATCAGATTTTCACTGCATTAGAAAAGAAAAAAAAAAGATTAGGCACAGATACAACAAGACTGCTCACTTAAAGAGCAGACTAGTCTGGGTCTGCTCAATTGCAGCTGTCTCCTACATTATTAAGAAATGTGCGCTGCAGACCGATAATTATTAACGTATTCGAGTTGCCTCCCATTATATAGTGTGTGTGTGTGTGTGTGTGGCTGGTATAAGACGCCATTCAGCCACTAATATGATTAACGAAGACAGGAATAACGACAAATTAGTGTAAATAAGTTTTCACTATACAATTTTGATCCTTAATTGTGTATCCATACAATTAACTGCATCCATACAGTTTAACTAAGCCTATTAAAACAAGCATACGTCGCCGGAACTTTGCACCAACATCGATTCAACATCGCATCGTTGCATCGACGTCGATAGGCCAGTGCTAAATCAATGTGAATTTACAGACTGTCATTCCACCCAACAAGATACTCAATTAAAATCTGTCATATGTGCTGACGACTAGGAATTAGGCCGGCATATTTCATATGACTAACCACCAATATTGTTGATAAGGGCTACAAGCCAGGACATATAATGATAACTTGCAACTGGGGCTGTGCAACTTACCAATGGGTCCACAAAGCACAGCAGTAACTTCGATGGAATGACATGTATCTCAATGACGCCAGTGCGACGGTAACTCCGATGGCGTATGCTTATTTTACAATACCGCCTTTCTCACCATAACAGTATTATTAATCATAAAGTAAATATACTGGAATAGACTATACAAACGATGCAAATATAAATCAAAAGGGCAAACCAATGCACATAAAAATCCCACTATATACAGAGTATAAATGTCAACTCGCTCACCAGAGCGACTGAAATATCTACTCAATCCTGGCACGCGCTGCCAGAACAACGACACACCAGCAAAGTGCAACGTCGTAACGTCGCACGGACGCGGGTACGTCGTTGTTCGGACAGTTTGTGCTTACCTAATTACCTTGGTTGAGTTCTAGAGGCTTGTCAGTCATAACGTACAAATAGTTGTGCAATTATACAGACCACTAGTACATAATCGAACCTTACAAATTTTACGGATAACACACCGACCTTGATCGTTTCGCTCAGGCTCAAGAAGGGCTTCCCGCCTCACCGTAAAGTGATAGAAATACAGTGATTTCTTATTGTAAATGTAATTGAAATTTTCTTGGTGGTACCCCTCAGAAAAAGTTTCTGTCCGGCCCAGGGAGGTTCTTTTATCTGGAATAGCCCTCAGAAAATTGGTCATTTTTTCTCAGTACCCAGTCGAGTTTCAGGCAGTTATGGAATGAATTTCATTTTTCTGAGGTTTATCGAAGTGTAAACTACATCGGGCCGCGTGCAAAGCGAATGAACCCCGCAGGAGCTCATGTAAACTTTGCTATAGACCCTATGTAGTTAACACTTCAATAAACATCAGAAAAATTATGCTCATTGCTTATATTTACTTTCGTTTCAATCAAAAACTCGACAAAAATCAGGCTTAAAGGATCTAAACTTTTATCATTATACACGCGCTTAAATTGAAGAAGTTAAACATTTACATGCAGTTTTTCTGCTAGCAGCGAAACAGCGTCAATGACGTCATGACGTTGCCTACGTCCAATCAGATTGTAGAGAGCCATGTCTTTTTACGTCATTTAAAGTCATGTGACGTCGCGTGGCTCAGTAAAATTATTGAAATGTAAATTACATTACACTCCAATGGTTAGCCTGGCATTCGGCCCATGTATTTATGTTCTGGCTTTGTGTATGGCAAAGTACATACAGTTGGAACGCAGACTCATCACATTTGAGTAATTCATTTTCTGAACGGTCGTCTACGCACAAAGAAATAATCCTTTTTTTTTCGCCGGAAAAGAATGGCGGGAAATTTTGAACAGAAACAGTCCCAAAATAATGCTCGTTTGATAAGATATGCAGTCATAGTTTTCCAACGGACCAGATCAGAAAGAAATTTGATGTTTTGTTATTGAAATCAGATGCATATCGGTACCTCAATGCAGTTTGCACACCCAAAACAACGATCACAGTTTGACAACCGTTTTTCAGAAAAGTAAAACCCTACGACCGTACCCCAAAGTTATTTTGCAAAGAAAATTGTCCCACAAACCAAATTAGATGCCATTATAACTGAACCGTAGTTCATACATTCGACCGTCTTTTAGCCAGGTATATCTTCGGGAGAAAGTCTATTTTCGTTGAAAATCGATAATGAAGTTGATCATTTTTACGTATACATGGCACGTGCGTTTGTCAACACACAGACATTTTTTCAGCTGGATCGACTTGAGGAGACAAACTGTTTCTTCATTTATGGTAAAGTAAAGCTTGTAATCATTTAGCATACTGTGAATTTATTAAGATTTTGCGTTAGTCTGTCTGCCTGTGATTTTTTGGGCTTCTGAATTTAGGCTACACGCCGAGAACGAGAGAAAGCAAAACAAACACACTGGTCAACCACAAAGTTTGACAAACGAAAAACATTGAGTGATTGACCGGTTATTTAATTGATAGTGGAACAAGCAGGAGCATGCGGAATGATAATAAATATCTTAAATAAATATCTAAGTGAAACCTAGGACATGCTTTAATCGAATTGCGGACAACTCGTCCCAAGACAACTCGCCCCAAGACAAGTCGCCCCACCTTCAGGTGACAACTCGCCCCAGATTTTGAGACAACTTCCCCAGACAACTTCCCCCTAGACAACGCACCCAACATTCTGAGACCACTCGCCCTTCTAAAGAATTCTGTCCCGGACGACGCCCCCGCTCCCCCCCCCCCCTCCAACACACACGTACCCTTTCAGAAGGCATCCCACAAAAAGTACAAGAGACAGCTTGCCCTTCCTCATAAATCTGCCAAAACCCTGTCCCGCTAGGCGCTAAGGGACCCGGGAGGGGGGGGGGGGGCTGGTATATTTTTCGAAAAAAATCCCTGTCTTTGGATATGCAAGAAAAAAATGTAGCTCATAATAGCCCGGCCGATTCTCATAGAAAACTGCATTTTGTGGTACAAGCATGAAACTTGGCATGATTGCTGAGGGGGACTATCTAAGTCATTTTAGATAGGGCGGCATCTGTGAAAAATTCTACTTCCGGTTTTATCCAAGATGGCGGATCTGATAGCAACCAACCAACGAGTTGTTTGCCGCCGAAGAAGGCGCAAACAACGAGTGTTGGTTGCTTTACGATTAAGGCGTATTTCTGTTCTGTTCTATTCTGTCCCGTACCACTAAGGCTTCGAAATTTTTGTGTCACTGAATTTCCGGTTGGCGTTTTTCTTTCTATGGAGAAACGAGACGCTGGCATTTTTATTGGACGAAAATAAATTCCTGAACTTCCGCCGCCACTTCCCTGGCAACACGCGTCTGAATTCCAAAAAAAAAATCCTATGATGGCCGTCAAAATATTCGGCTAGAAGGCCGTACAGCTCGAAGAAAAAAAACAACCCTTACCTTTTAACTGCGGCTTCTCGGCATCTGTTTATTGGTGACACTCATTATATTTCTAGGTCGGCAGCAGGCAGGTGCACACGTGATGTAGATAGCAAGCTTTACAACTGTCTAGAAACGACAAAGGCTGACGGAGAGACCGAGTCTTTCTGCAAAACAGCTTATGATTTCCACTAGGCCTATCGGTTTTCCCTCAGTTATATAAATAATCTAGTAATCGATTGGATAAAGCACCAGTGTGACGTTGAATCTTTTATATGTGACGTCAAAACCAATACTGGTTGCGTTCGGGGTTTTACCAATGTCACTATTGACATGTCAATGATGCTCTGAGTTTCAGTATTGACACCATTGGCTCTACCATTGAAACCAGCATTGCCGACCATGGCTGCCAATTCTGCAGACAACTTAGGGCGTGGGAAAAATTACCATGGCGGGAAATTTGCGTCATTCAATATGGCAATTTATTGAACCCATCATAAACACTCGAGTTGACACAGGAGAATTTTTCCCCACAATAATGAAAGAAAATTAGAAAAACTAAAAAATTTCTAAGCACAGAAAAATATTGGCCTGTAATGGTGCTATAGGCGCCGTCGGCTCTACCAATGGTACAATTGGCTCTACCAAAGAACTGCCAGTGGTGACATTGGCAATTTTGCCAGTGGTGCCAACGGTTGCCAATGGCACCATTGGCTGCCTATAATGTGCAGGGTTTTACGGTTGCCAGTGGTACCATTCTCTCTCTCTCTCTCTCTCTCTCTCTCTCTCTCTCTGTCTCTTCAAAACACCTGTTCCCTGTTCTGTCTCTTGCCTAGGCCTATTTTTTTTATTCTCATTTCATTATCAATTATTTAATATCTGGTGATACGAATGTGTTGTTCAGATGTCGATCGAAAATGGTACAATCAATCAATCAATCAATCAATTAATCAATCTCATAACAAAAGGAGCTATCCGTGAAGCTGTGCTAAAATTTTCTTATTTCAATTTTTTAATGGATTCATAATGTAGGTTGGTTGCAATTTAGGTGGCGCCTATTTCATATTATTAAAATACTCCAGTAAGATCGACCTACACCAATGTATTTCAAAAGTATGTAGTCTTAATCAATCAAACAACGATGTTGGAATGCCATGATTGCTAAGGAGGAATATCTCAATCATTTTAGATAGGGCGGAATCTTGAAAAAATCTATTTCCGGTTTAATCCAAGATGGCAACTCTGTTATTAAAATACTCCAGTTAGATCGACCTACCTTAATGTATTTCAAAAGTCTGTAGTCTTAATTAATCAAACAACAGTGCTTGAATGCCATGATTGCTAAGGGGGCTATCTCAATCATTCTAGATAGGGCGCCATCTGTGAAAAAATCTACTTCCGGTTTAATCCAAGATGGCAGATCTGATATTAAATACTCTAGTAAGAGCGACCTATACCAATGTATTTCAAAAGTCAGTAGTCTAAATCAATCAAACAACAATATTTGGATGCCATGATTTCTGAGGGGAACTATTTCAATCATTTTAGATAGGGAGACATCTTTGAAAAAATCTACTTCCGTTTAATTCAAGATGGCGGATCTGATATTAAAATACTCCAGTAAGATCGACCTGTCCTAATGTATTTCATAAGTCTGTAGTCGAAATCAATCAAACAACAATGTTTGAATACCATGATTGCAGAGGGGAAGTATCTCAATAATTTTGATAGGGTGGCATCTTGAAATAAGTCTACTTCCGGTTTAATCCAAGATGGCGGATCTGGTGTTAAAATACTCCAGTTAGATCGACCTACCCAATGTATTTTAAAAGTCTATAGTCTAAATGAATGAAAAAAATGTTTGAATGCTATGATATCTAAGGGGTCTATCTGAAAAAAATCTACTTCCGGTTTAGTCCAAGATGGCGGATCTGATATGAAAAATACTGTAGTTAGATCGACTTATGTTTCATTAGCATGTAGTGTAAATCAATTACAAAACTGCTGACGCATGAGAACACATTCAACTAAGGGATTTGCCCGCTGCATGCACAAAGCGCTGTACATGGCAAGGCACTTCTGAATCATTTGCAGGCACCACGACAACCCAACTTACATTTGCAGTGTACAAGCTCTTGGCATGACGCAGATGCTTCAGGAAGTGTCTTCCAAAGGGGTTCCCACATCACTGTTTCTGGGCCAACCAAAGTCAGCTGGGCTTGGTAGCATAGGGTTTGGCCCCAGAGCGTTTCCCCATACCAATGAGCCTTGATATAAAGCCTTCTTCGTATGCTGTAGCAAAGCAGCTTCTGTAGGTGGAATAGCTTCTATTTGCCTGCCCTCGCTCGTCGTACATTATAACTACAATTCTCTGCAAGATCGGCATGAATACATCAACTGAGGCGCAGGGCTCATTATCTTCGCAAAGGCATCTGCCAACTTTACATAAGCCATCCATGTATCCCATGCCAACTTTTTACCTTTCCCATGAAATGCAGAAATGATGTCGCATCTAGTAAATACATGGAAGAGAGACAATACTAATGCTCTTTCAGGACCAAGTGCCTTTGCAATGCCTTGAACCGCTATATACCTGAAAGGCTTGCCAGTTCCAAATGCTATCCAAATTTTAGATACTGACATTGTGCAAAAGTATGTGATAGCAAGAACAACCACATCCGTGTCCACCGTTCGAATCATTATTCGAATGCATCAAGAGCTCAAGTATCAGCTTCTTCATGTGAGCAAGGGGAGAGATTCGGCTTCTGACCACCTTTGTTACACAGACCTTTATTTCTGAATGTCATCACTATGTGTTTGTCTGCGTTTGACAATTGAGCGATGCACTGGGCTAAGAATTCAAACACTTCTAATTTGTTTTCAAATTTGTTTTACGTAAAAACATCTACCAATATCGTGGGATAGAATTACGTCTCTCAACCCGTCGCCGAATGCCCGTTCCTCTATTCTCTCTTGATTACCCTTCAAACTGTCTGCAATATAGACGGACGTCCCAGACAACATCACAGATGTAGTGGAGGAAAACCAAGATGCATATTCATCAAACATTTTACTTGTTCCAGGCTTTAACATGTTAACCAGAGCTGCACCGTCAATTATCACTGCATCAACTGACAAAGCCTCTTCTGTTCCCACTTACAGAGGCTCCAAGCCTTTAGTAACGAGATCAGACTTATTTCTTAGATGGATAGAGCCACTCTGGCTTAACGAAGGTGGAAAACGTTGGTTTTCATGCTTGAAGAACTCCGACAAGATATGTAGAGCCTAGAGAACAGAGAGTAATCATTCTTGAGAAGATTAAGTTTTGACTTTTCCTTATTCTACAATATTTGTTATTGCTAATGATGATTGTCTCTGATATCTGACTTAAGTAGATAAAGAGTCTCGAAATCTTTACATAAACGAGAAATTTCAGGACCAGCCACCATCCAGCGTCGAAAAGCTCCTGGGTTTTCTGTAAGGCCACCTGCACCTCCATCTGATTTGACCAGGGCATTGTTTTGCCCATGAGCATGGTCTGTTGCAAGAGCTGAAATTTTGTTAACTGCTTTGTGAACCACTTATTGACCTTCTCGAAATTTAGCTTCTGTACTAACACTGAGGACAGGTAACAGTTTCAAATCTCTTAAATAAACCACAAGCCCTATGATTCAGAGCGAAAACCCAAAGGATAGCGAAGTATATGGTAAAGTTGCCCTCCCATACTATTCTGAGAAAAGTGAGTACGTTCAACTCAAGCATGAGTGTCATGTTCCTGAACTTAAAACGGGGCTTTGCGATTGACATTTTGTAGCAACAAAAGCCTAGAATATCGTCGTCCAGACACTCTAATGTGTATTCGTTGTAAGCAGCTTGGAGAAGGATGTACAAGGCGCATGCAGTGATCTGGTGTGCACGGCGAGTTTTGGTTACATGAGTTGCTTTCAGAAAAAAAAGTAGGCAGTATTTTTTACAAAATACCTTTGACAAGGTACCACACAGGAAACTATTGTACAAATTAGACTATTACGGGATTAGAGGCTCTACTCATAAGTGGATCACTTCATGACTCTCTGAGCGCTCTCAATAAGTAGTTTTAGATAGCCAAGTCTCAGATCCAATCCCGGTTCTATCTGGTGTCCCTTAAGGATCGGTTACAGGACAGGTCCTTTGTCTTTTTTTCATAAATGATCTTCCAGATAATATCAAGTCATTTGTTCGTCTTTTTGCTGATGATTGTGTTTTGCATAGGAATATCTTCTCTCCCATGGATTGGCAGATCTTGCAAGATGCGCTGAACAATCGCACACAATGGGAGACCGGTTGGCAAATGAAATTTAATGTAGCCAAATGTCAGTGTATGAGGGTGACTCAGCACCTCCCGAGCAAGCAAATATACTTTCCACCAGCAAAGACTGGAACAGGTTCAGTCCGCCAAATATCTTGGAATGATAATTACAGACAATTCGGATTGGGGTCAACATATTTCAGAAATATCAAGTAAGGCAACTAAGATCATGGGTTTTCTTTGGCGCTGGCACCTCGGCAAACGAAGGAAACTGCATGCAAAACATTGATTCGCCCTCAACTGGAATATGCAGCACCTATTTGGCATCACTATCACTAAACTCAGATTCAGTAGGTTGAAAAGGTGCAGAGAACAACTGCTAGGTGGACCTGCAGGCGATGGCGGAACACAAGAAGTGTCGGCGATATGCTGGACGAGCTTGAGTGGCCATCCCTGGAGGCCCGCCGGGAGCAGTCCTTCTTCACCTTCTTTTACAAGAGTCACCCCATACAGTGTTCCTTGAGAAAGATAAGTACTTGACTCCAGCACCAAAGTCGAGAAGAACTAGGGCATCTCATGATTCACAATACACTAGATACCTTGCATATAGTGATGCCCTGAAGAATTCATACTTCCCCAGGACTATTCCTATGTGGAACAGTCTCCCCTCTTCGGCGGTGTGCGAGTGCCGCCCTATCTCAAATGCAATAAATTACTTTGAACAACAATTGTGCCAAGTTTTATGCTTGTACCATAAAATGCAGAATTCCTTGATATTTTGCAACAATCGGCAGGACTATAAGGGGATTTCAAAAAATAATCTGGCCTCAAAAATCAGTGAAAAACCACCCAAAATTTCCAAAAAAAAGTCTGGACCCTGCACTTTTGGTGGGTAGATAGCAACTGCCTACCTACCCACCAAAATTACCTTACCCCCCCCCCCCCCCAAAAAAAAAAAAAAAAAAAAAAAAAAAAAAAAAAAAAAGATGGCCACTTGGGACACCCTAGATCTATTTTTTTTCCATTTAAGGGCACATTTAACGTGATCAACCTGCATAGTAAGACAAAAAGGTCTGAGCAAGCAGTGTAGACCCAGGAGCAGTCTGATCTTGGTCAGCAATTTTTCCCTAATACCTGCACATTTTGGGTACACCATTTGTGGGTGACATAGATTGTTTAAAATGTAGGATGCTGTTATCTTAGTATTATGGGTAAATACTGTAACTGTGTGTGACATTTTTATGTAGAACTGTAGAATTATTTGTTTTTGTTGTTTTCATAGTTTGCAGGGATTAAAAAGAAAGCCTACCTACCTACTCTCCAATAAATCCTAGTTAATAGGCAACTGCAAACAAAATACTTTTTATGCTTGGCCTGTTGCTGAGATGGGAGGGGGGGGGGGGAGGGCATGAAGAAATATCTATTCTGTAGAATTAAATGCCATAAATGCCAAAAGTTATGTTTTAGCTTAAATCTCATAAAGAAAATTAAAAGGCACATGTTGAAGTTTTATCATTTGAAATGATACCATAAACTGAAAAATAAAAAACATTTTTATATTTCTTGATTAATTTTATCCAACTTAAATGTTTGCAGCTTCTGACCAAAGCAAAGAAACTTGTAATTAAGTTACTAGAGAGAAAAGCTTGATGACAGACTTTAAATGATGAGTCATGACTACAGGGATGCAGTTTAGTGCAGTTGAATGAGAGGTAGCCCCTTCCTGTCTACCCCCCCCCCCCCCCCCCCGTCCCCCCACCCCCCACACCCACCCACACACCAACCTATTAAAAAGCATTTTCACAGAGGATTTTATTGACTAAATATTAAGGACTTTATTATGCTAGCAAGCTTTTTATATCATGATAAGAGCACAAAATCATGAATGGGGCATACCCTGCTAACAACTGCTGGACCCTGCACTGGAATGTTGCATAATGCTGTTTGTCCTTCTGCATTTCCAGACTATGTTAGAATGAAAACAATTACACAGTTCCACCATAAATGTTGCACCAGCATCAATGGGCTTCATATTAACACCTGTTGTGCCCTCTCATTAGAAACCTTTCAGCAAGAGCATAGATGGTTCTATTCTTGAGGCAGCAATGAATATATATGAAGAACTGGCTAGTTTATTGCACAGGCGCTTGAAGTTCTATGCTATGAAACAAACTTTAATGCCGCTAAACATCTAGGCTATGAGCCATTTTGAAGAAATGACCTATAGACTGCGTCAAGTATAATGGGTTTTGAGGGTCTTTTGAGCATAGAACTTCAAGCGCCTGTGGTTTATTGGTATAGTCAGAGCTTTAGATGGGAGGGGTATTTGGTGATGATTGGGGGTAGTTTTCTTTGTTTCTCGTCGAAACCATATATACTGACACAAAAAAGAAACGTCCGTTTTCTAAGGTTCTGTATCTTTTAAAGCAGAACAGTTGTAGCCATTAAAAATAAAACAAATTGTGTCCCGAGCGTCTGGCACACATACAGTTGCAACCATTTTAATTTTTCTCTATATCAACAAGATTGATCGAGTCTAATGTCAAAATACAATTTTTCATTCTCATCAGCATTTTATTCATCAAAACCTGAAATGTTTTGCGTAAAACAATGGTTAGAAACATCGCAAAACGAAAAATCAACTTTTAAAAACAAATACCTCTTATTAAATGAACGAGAAAGCAGCCCAAAGTCTTCGATTTATAAAATTATCTCCCTTTTAATTCAATTAATAACGATTTTAGAACTTCTGTATCTCCATAACCGTTCATTATTTTGACACCGTTTTTGTTTTAATTGACTATACTTCTGTACGATAATAACAAAATGCATCAGAAAATAAAAATTAAGGCTGAAATCTGAAATCCAGGTGCATTAAAACCTGCTATTATTACCCCACCTCTAACAGAAAGGCAATCGAGTAGTTTTGCAACCAAATTTTTGCAATGCTGAATGATACTGATTTCAATGCTATTGATAGCTAGAAATGAATTCTGAGGTAGTCCTATGCCATTGACTTCCAAACTGATGGACCAACAAGGTAATGTTTGCGTGTATGTACGCACTGTCGTGATCGACGTTTTGTGACGTCACTTCAAGTGATAGATTTATGCCAGTGGTTGTGACAATTTAGAATATATCCAGCACCCATAAAATCTCAGCAGCGTCTCTGCTCAGTAATGCTAGGATGAGTAGTGATGGTTGAAATGGGAAGAGCACACGAGATACTGAGTTTGTGACTTTCGAAATTTGGGTACTGGCGTTTGCGACATTGCCATTGTCGCCGATGTTCATTTAACGGATTTCCGTTCAGCGCACACTATTGTTGAATAATCAACGTCATTGAAACAAAACATTTGAAAGAAATGTCTGTGTGCATTTGAAATTCAGAGACACAATTGTAAAGCGGACGTTTCTTGTTTGTGTCAGTATATGTTGTGGCCCCTCATCTGGGCCGTCTCGTCGAGACTGTTCAGATGAGGGGTCACAGCGTGTTTTTATCCAGAGTTAACGAGAGTTATCCCTGATTATCGCCAAGTACTCCCTCTTATCTGGGGCTCTGTATAGTACTCTCAGTATGACTGTTTTTACATGCCATGTGGAACGAGGATCTGCTGTATTAATTTGACCATATAATTCTGACAATAACATTGCTTTATGTATATGTATGTTTAACTATAAATGTCACAATCAAGGTATAGTAATGCATATATCACTTTGCATGCTTTGTGGTGTGTTGGTACACCTCTATATCCTTCCCCCATGTTTACAGGGAGGTAACTTTTCTGGCGTCCTATTGCTTTTCTGGTTACTGTAACCCTTCAGGGGTAGGGTCTGCTCTTGGGGGAAGGAATTTGCTCCGGGAGGATCATGTTCTTTCCTCTAGAAGTTGGCCCTATGAAAAAAGGGAGGCTGAAATGAATGGCAGTGTTGCTTCCCTTAAAGGGTTCCCCTTGCATATTATTTCATGTTTATTATAAAGTATACGGTGTCCAGTGAACTCTCGAATATGGAATGTCTGTCGTTGCTCATGGCATGTAAGATGGAAGGGTGCGCTTCCATATCTCTTTTTTTCTGCCATTTTTACAGAGGGCGTCTTATTGTGACTTCCTGTCAGTTTCTGTAACTATCCCAGCCCTTTTCAGGGGGCTCTGCTCTCTGTGGAGGAGTTTGTTCCTAGGGGAACAAATTCTTCCCATATGAGAGGATTGGCTTTGGGAGGGGAAGCAGCTGTCTAAATGACAAAGTTTGTCCCCCTAAGGGGTGCACCCTTTCACCTCAAATTGTAGTTGTAAGTACCTAAGCGTGCATATCAGTCTTTTTGTTCCTGATATGATCTGTCATTTGGATTTCTTGCCTTGATTATATTTAGTTACTCCATTATCTATTACCCTTTGTAGGTGCTCCTATGTGGGCCGAAAATTCGTAATAAACTTCTTGTATCTTGTATCTTGTATTAATGGATCACAACAAATGTTTTTATGGCTGAATAAGACAGAATTCCCAGAAATGCTATCATGCTCCAGCTGAGTCTTTGTAAAATCATTATCATAAAACCATCACTTGTGGAAATGTCTCCAGATTTTTTTTCTTTTTATGTACATGTTATAATTTATTTTGGATATTTATTTATTTATACTTACAGGGAAAACATTGAAGGGCAATGTCAGACTGCATGTGAAATTGTGAATATAATAATTTGATCAGAGCTTTATACATTTAGAATACCTATATAGTAGTCATTTGTTCATTTGAAATTTGTGTTAAATATTATTTTTTGATCAAAAGCAACTGTGATGAGACACCACAACATACAAATGTACATTTTACTTGAAGAGAAATGATAAAGAATAACTCCACTTTGGCTCACTAAATATTGGCCTATTACTTTTCTTGTTCAATCATGTTTATATCTTACCATTATTCAACTTAGAGAATGGATTACCAAGTCCTGAGCCTTTGCCACATATTTAATCAAGTTTTCTGGTTTGCTGGACAGCTGTGCTTTTTATTTTTTATTTTTTTTTTTGTGAGTGTGACTCAGAATCATATTAGAGAACACATCTCATTGAACTAAAATTTTGAGAAATTCTCCATTCTCAATGAAAAGTTAAGGTACCATTCATTATAAATTATATAGTTTTTGCATGAGATTTGCCCCTACTGATAGATTTCCATGAGATTTTTGGCAACAGTTAGAGTAAATCCCTCAAAAGATCACTGAGTATATAAACACACTGTGGCATTTTGATTTATGAACCAAGGGCATTGCAGAGCTGACAGCCCCCACCCCCACCTGATGAGCTAGTATTTGACAAACCTGGCATTTCACAATAAATGTGTATTTTATTAAATCTCTGGTTTCTTCTTATGAAGAATCAATAAATGCTTGTTAGTTATTTACACTCTTTAAAAGGGGGTAAACAACTAACAAGTAAATATGTATGTTGTAACCCCTCATTAGAACTCCTCATTAAGGTAGTTCTACAGAGGGCCAAAACATATGTTATAAAAAATGCATACTGCAATTTTAATGCTCAAAAGCTCATTTAACAGTACATATGCTGCTTCTCAGTGTTGGTTGAAATTATATGGAGTGTAAAGGAGTGTATAAGTATGTATGGCCAAGTCATTTTCTAAGCTTAAAGTTGAAACAAAATCTTCATTACTGCAATTGTCCTACCACTTTCACCATCTGACAGTGTGTCGAAATTGCTGGGAAAATCAAATAGTACTGACCCTGATTAGACTGCTGTTTTGGAAGTAGTCTAACCCAGGTCTACACTGCACATTTTTTCAAGGATTTAGTCATTGAAGTTTTGCAAGTATTGGCTAAACAGCTATTATATTTTGCTTAGTTTTTCATGAAAAAGAAAGGTTAAACGTTGTGTATCTGTGTGTGTGTGTGTGTGTAGGGGTGGGGGGTGGGGGGAGGGAGGAAGGGTAGAGAGGCCTTAAGTTGGGTAGGGTGATCGTGTGGGTTGCAGGAGAGGCTTTGAAATATTGGCACGTGCAGGATTAATTGGATGGCAAAATTACTTTTTTTCTAGCAGTCCCTCTGATTTTGACCACAATGTACCGGTCCTAATAACTTATAAGCAAGTAAATGCGAAGGCTGAAACAGTTGACGCAGTTATGTAATTGCGTCACAACTGTCATAAATCGATCGATTTGTTTACAGTATGGTGTAGGCACAGGAGCTTGAAGTTCTAGCTTAGAAACGTTTCTAAACCTTGTCATCCAAAGTGCCCAATACAACACTGTACAATAATATATTTTTAAATGACATATGGTCTTTCCGATTTTTGACATTTTGAAGAGTCTTGCAGTCTAAACTTCAAGCGCCTGTGGTGTAGGCTACTGATCAGAATTCTTTTCCCAATCATTCTGAAGAAAGTACAGAAAAAAGTATTGTTGTATGTTGAATTACAAGATGCGTTCCTCTTCGTGTGTCGGATTTCAGGATTCAAGAACATTTCGGTAATGTTTAAATTTATTACAGATTATTTTGCTGTCTATCGATCAGGTAAAAAATCCGCCATTTTTTTTCGAAAATGAAATAGAGTACCTAAACATTATTTTGCAAAGGAAATTTTCCCACACACCGAATTACTTAATTTTTATAATGGAGAAAGGGCAGACAGCATGGTTTTTCATGGCATATGTCCGCCGAGGGGAGAACGTCGATTTATTTTGAAAATTGCTGTTGAAGTTGGCGGATAAGAGTCGTCTTTACATGATCACGTAAAACGTTCGATTGCCGAATATCTCGGTTTTTAGCTCCGCTCTTAAAGGCATAGAGAATTAAATTAAGATGTAAGGAATAAAACCATATCTTATTTTCGGCATTGTGTAGTTTGATTCGCCGACAAAGCATCACTGAAATTGCGACACGTTCGTCGATTGAATCTGAGTCTCAGAAATTTAGAATGTTTTTTTCGTTGCTATCTGTATAAAAATATCACTCCGCCATGGATACGCGTTCCCACTGATAACCGGTACATTACTTTCACCAAGATGTTTTATTACTTGCCCATTCCTGAAATACATTAAATCCAACATCTTTCGAAATGTAGTGATAGAGAATGATATGTATATTCATTTTCATGTATTCATTTATGATCTTGTCTTATTTAATGGACTGACACCAGTCTATCCAATGGTTAACAACAGGGCGTTTCAGTAAATACGCCGAGAACGTAAATATATGCACATATGCCTCAACATTAGAGAAAAACTCTTATTTAAGCGTTTGTCCCAGATGTGCAGTTGTTTCGAAACAAATCCGAACAAAGTTTGTTTTCAATCTCTATCCAGAACTTTCCGAATAGTGTGACCTGACGCGAAACTGGAATGCGCCTGCTTGACAATATAAATTATATTTTCCTATTGGGTCATGAATAAATGCCACATATTCTTAAATTTAAAATTCAACCTACCGTTGTACATCTTTTTTTAAATCGAACTAATAGGTGGTGTTTTTTAGGAGTGTGCACATGACATGCTGAAATGGTACAGATGAAATAGATGAAAAGGATAGATAAAATTGAGTTTAAAGTTCTTTCCAGCAGTATTTCATTCATTTCGCGACAATGGGTGGGATGATAATGAAATGCTGTGAGAATTGGAACCCACCGTGACCATCGGCGGGATTCGAAGCCGGTTCCCCTAGCAAAGGAAAAAGTGTGCTCACTAAAATTGCTTCGATGCAGGGAAGTAAGAGTTAAAAACGATAAAATTACATAATCACGATCATCCAAAAATTACATATGTACATGATGAAGGGCAAACACTTTGAATCATAATACCCTGATTACTATTGTTTCAGTTCATGTCTCCAAAGTGTAAGTAAAGAAAACATTATGGTGTCATATACAAAGGTATACTCCTAGAGTGGGTAAGGGGGTAGAGTTCAGCCGAAAGAATTGAATCATATGTCGTAATATTAACAAAAGATGCCCTTCTAGTTCACGGAGCAAATTCTGTCAGTTTATAAATGAACTAGAAAAGTTGAAGAAAATACACGATGTACAGATGAGTAATGATCTCCCTTGAAAGTGTGTCCGATCACCTCAATCACATGAAACAAGGTGACAAACTTTATTAAGCGACTTTAAGTGGCCTATAAAATAATTTCCAACAACTCTTGGTTTAATTTTAAGAAGTAAGATGAGCGCACCATCGTTGACAATGAAGTCCCGAAATACCTATTCAAAACTGTGGTAATAAATGCATGCTGTTTTACACCCCTGGTTAACTATGTTTTAAAAGATGTTAAGAAACGAAAAAGAGCTGTTACGAAACGAAAAAGAGTCTTAAGCCGTGTTCATGTGCACAATTTGCACCCGGGTGTAGTTTTGGCCATGTGAACGGTGTTTTAATAATTTGCACCCGGGTGCAAATTTGCACCCGGGTGCAAATTTGCTCCTACTTCTGAGGTGGTGCAAATTTATTTGCACCCGAGTGCAGGGCTGTGGAAATAACAAAATTTTCTACTTGTCCATTGACAAGTAAATGAACAAAATTTATTTGTCCGAACAAATAATAACTTGCCCAGAAAAAAGGCATACATGAAATAGGAAAGAATATGTAATAGATAATGAATTAAAGGAAGAGTTGATGATAGTTTTAGGCTAACTGTTACAAAGTTTAGAATTAAAGCATATTTTGTGGGCACCTGTTAGAATCGCCTCAATGAGGCGATTCTAACAGGAACCCACAACTTATGTTTTTATGAGAAAATATGAAAACTATCTCAGAATTATCCTAAAATACTTCTACTGATACTTGAATACTTGTCCCAGGGCAAGTAAACTGAAATTTCTCACTTGTCCAGAGTCAAACGGGACAAGTAGGACAAGTCGGGCATAGTATTTCCACAGCCCTGCCCGAGTGCAAATTTGCTCCCGGGTGCAAATTGTGCACATGAACGCAAAATGTTTCAATTCTATGCATTTTGATCGGGGATTTTGATATATGGCAGACCTTTTCTATGACGATCCTGTATAAACATCTATGAAAATACATTTTAAATTGTCTTTATCAAATTGAAAGTCGGGCTTTATATTTTGGCTGAATAGACATCAGAATTAATGAGAGTATTATTTTGGCCATTCTTAAGCAATATATCTTAACTTAAATGGGTACCGTCGATCGCCACCCCCCCCTCCCCCCCCCCCCCCCCCCCCCTTCTCAACCTCCTGAATTTTCAGGAAGGCTGCTAACAGGTCGTCAACGCAAACCAAGCAAACCCGTTTCACACATTCAATCACATAGACTTGGTTGAGGAGGCTCCTCTGATGTCCCAGCTAAAGAGTACACGCGAGAAGGAGTGCACTTCCTCTATAGGTGAGGACGCTTCCCTGGTGCTGTAGAAAAGCTCCCCCCCCTCCCTCTCTGGCGAGACTTATATTCGAGGCCACGTCTACGTACATGTATAACCTGGGCTGTTGGAGGGTCGCAACTTAAAACTAACACAGTTAACACCATCGCCACCATTCCTTTAAATCTCTGATATTATATGAGCCGCGTCACGAGAAAACCTGTCTTCGGGGTTTCCTATCAGGTCCGACACTCCGACACAAACCCTGTTGTACAATCACAGAAGATGGCCAGAGGCTTTAAATTCCGGAATCAGGAGAGGGATTTTACTATCCTTGTAGCAAAACTAAAGGCGCTACTTTGCGCTGAGCTGTGGCTATGTTTTTGCAAAATGCAGGTTTACTTCATGACGCGTTTCATTTTAAATTCTAATTATGAGCAGCCTCTGATTATTTCAATTGCGTGCAACTAGTTTACACTGCAGACAAAGTTTCTTGTAAATTGCTGCTGAGAGAATATTAGATTAACAAGAGGTTTGTAAGTAGTGTGCATTGTGAACATCAAGACACAAGGATTTACCTCTGTGCGACCCCTTCAAGTGGGCTTATTAGTTTGCAGCCAGTGTGTGGGGTGGGCAGGCTTGGTTGGGTTGAGGAACGTAATTGATTGAAATACAATCATACGAATGGATATGGTTTTCATGTCGAATTATATGAATATTATGCCTTTCGGGCTTGGCCTTTATATGAATGGAGTATAAAAGTTTCGGGCCCACACCCCGCCATAGCAAAATCGAGGACGACTCACCCATCCACACACACACACACACACACACACACACACACACACACACACACACACACACACACACACACACACATGATAAAGAGTTATTGTCATATAGAACATACAACCACAATTTCTCCTAAAAACTGAATACATTGTGTTAAATCTAAAATAAAATCTAGGAGTGTATGGACACAATTTATTGGCATATGAACGCGACATGAGGGGGTGTAAATTTGCACCCAGGTGTAAATTTGCAACCGGGGGCAAATTTGCACCAGGGTGCAAAATGTGCACATGAACACGGCTTTAGTTACCAAACAACCTGGTCGTCAGGTCGTGTGGTAACTGTGACTCTATTCCGTTTCGTAAGAGCTCTTTTTCGTTTCGTAACAGCCCTTGTATAGTTAACCAGGGGTGTTTAAGGAGAAGTAAAATACAAACCTTTCCCGATACTAAAGTCACGTGCACCCCTTATGTACTTCCTTTGCCTCTTTTTCGTCCAGTTTGATCAAATCTGATCATGACACCACAGAACTGTTCTGTGGTGGGGGGTATTCAGAAGTAGCTCTAAACTCTAATAGGGCAGGGAATTACTCTGTGAAACCATATATGAGCCGCGACACGAGAAAACCAACAATGTGGTTGTGCGCCCATCGCAAACTCAGATCAGCCTGGGCATCTGCCCAGTCTGGTCAGAGTCTTCGCTTTGCGCTTAAAGGGTAGCTAAGGGTCTAAGCTACCTCCATGCGGACAGCGGAGACTCTGATCAGACTGGGCGGATGCCCAGGCTGATCTGAGTCTGCGCTAGGCGCACAACCACTTTGTTGGTTTTCTCGTGTCGCGGCTCAATATTATGTCCTAAGATGTATGAATACAATCTATTTTTTCTGCCATTTTTTTTTTCAAAGGGAAACATCTTTTGTGACTTATTGTTTGCTTTCCCGGGCAGAGAAGTCCTTCCGAAAAAGGCCATGGGTTCTGTTCTGTTCTGTTCAATTCTCGTATCGACGTTACCCAAGCTCAACGGTACGTAACCATAGTTGCACACACCTGGCGCCGTGTGTCCGTCCAAAAAAGGCCATGGGAACAAATTCTTTCCTTTTATAGTTGGCCTCAGTTGGAAGGGGCAGGAAAAATAATAGTGTCAGACTTGTTCACCTTAAATGTGTATCTATAGACGTTAACTTGTATAAGAGAGGTAGTCCGTTAATATTTCTGCCTTGTTCAGTCTTTTGAATTGAATTTCGGTATACCATTGGTATTTGACTATTTGTAGTTGGTAATTTCGGTAAGGTTGGATCTGTTAGAGAGTAGTTTTCTCCCTTTCCCCCCGGAAAAATGGCTGTTGCAAGGACGACTATATAGTGGATTGTCCGGACCTCATAGAGCCACTTTTCGACCATAGTACTGAGAGAATTTGGTATGGATATTGGTATTTTGCGGACTAGAGCGAAACAGAACGGCATGGAACAGAGACATTTTACGGAATTATTTGCATTAGAAATGCAAGAAAGGTAATATGTACTGGCGGGCTACCAGTGGTGAGTGGTGGCCGTTTTTTATTACATTTTTTTTATCTTTTAACCGACATACTGTGTTTAATGGTTCTTTATTTTGATTCAATAAACTAGGAGTTCTTGTCGCTATAATACTGATCTATTTTTATACTCCGCCACACGTTAGTGGCGGGTTATTATGTTTTCACGTTGTTCGCACTTCGTTTCGGTTCGATAACTTAAGTATTTATTAACGGATTTCATTCAAATTTTGCATATGCATTTGTATCAAGAATGTCTCGCTTGGGATTGTTAATGGGCATATTTCGATAATTTCTGACAGAGTTATGGCACTTGTCAATGCACAAAAAACGGTTTTTGGCCTCTGGTTCCTTTACTACTTGGAGTATCATGATGAAACTTCACAAACATAATTGAAGTACTAAAAGCTTTGTATGAGCACAGAAATTTTATTATCGGGGGTTATCTACCCCTGCCCTTGGGCTATATACATGTATAAAATCATGAAAAAATCTATATAAAATCGGAGTTTGAAGCCATTTTTTTCAAACGTACAGCAAATAATCCGAATGGTGAAAGCCTCCAGTGAAGCTCAAATTTACCCCACCAGAGTTATCTACCCCTGCCGCAGGGCTATATACATATATAAAATGATGATAAAATCTATATAAATTCAAATTTCAGATTCAGATTTTTCAGAAATTTACAACTGAAAAGATAGAAGTAACAAAAGCTTCTTGTGGTGATTAAAATTTGGCCCTTAAGGGGTTTTCTGCCCCTTCCACCGTGGCCACATGTTTAAAATCACTTTTATTATATTGTATTTTATTAGAGTGGTAACTGATTTAGGGACACGTCATTTATTATCAGGTGGGGGGGGGGGGGGGGCGGGTACATTTTCATATGGTTCACCAAAATTTTCCCGACCCCCCCCCCCAGTCTCACCAGAATTATTTTTCCGACCCCCCCCCCCCCCCAGATAGGTGACAAAATTTTTTATGACCCCCCCCCCCCCCTATCCCCAGTGCTAGCTACCCTTCACACACATACCATATTACCTATTTTATGTCAGACTGACCTCAATCAAAACATATCTGTATGCAACACAAAGAACATTTCTTATTCTAACAGGTTAATTACATGTAATCATGGTCTGTTTAAACTTCGTCTGCATCTCTTGCATTTTTTCTTCTGCTAATGGCCATCCGGAAATCTTCTTGTTGAATGCTTAATAATTATAACTGTAAATAATATTAATTGGGACTCTGGGTGGTGGGGGTCTGGGGCTGTGTTTTTGCAGATGAAAAGGCACCTGGAGAGCTGATATCACAAATGCAGGCATTAAATTTAATTGAGCACAAAATCATCTACTTGACATGATTTTATAGACACTTTCATACTGTTCTAGCAAAACAATGAAACGGCTTGGGCTGATGTTAGATAATGGTTCAGGGTTTTGGTACATATTAGCCCCCCCCCATGTCCCCCCTACCCGTCAGTTTTTTTACCTCAAGCTCATGCACTTTGAAATTTCATTTCATTTTTTTTATTTTAATTTTATTTTAAGACTTATTTCTGAGATGGCTTTTGTGTTTTCATTATGGACCCCCCCCCCTGCTCCAAGGCTTTTTTATTTCCGACCCCCCCCCCAGTACATCACCAAAAAAAAATTCCGACCCCCCCCCCTAAATGTACCCGGCCCCCCAGCTGACAATAAATGACTCGTCCCTTAGTGGAAGCTGATTGTAAGTGCTCAGAGTAATGAAGTGTCCTGTCATGACAAATACTTTTTCCCATATTTCATGGGCTCTGGCTGCCCCTGCCATGGGGTAATACAAAGAAAAAATAAATCTGGAGACATCAGCGCATAAACAAAGGTTTGCAGTGGCATAAAAGGTTTGCAGTGGCGGGGTATCACGCAGTCGTTTGCGATGCTTTTATTGAAATAGACTATAACAGGGGCCTGCGACCTGGTAAAACTAGGTCACCAACGAACATTTAAATACGAACGTAGAGTACCAGTGGTGGCAATCAGGATTGCCCTGTGTTGAATAATGCATTTGCCAAAACCTTGTTGTCCATTTAAACTTTGATGATATGCTGTTGTTAGTCTGTGGTCTTTGTCACATTTTAACAGTTTTAGCGCGTTCGGCAGAGGCGGAATATAAGCAACAGAAACAGTTATCAGAAACGGACTTTAAAACTGTGACGTAGCCATTTCGTAGGCACACGCTACATATTACGTCGAAAACAAATATAAATAATGGTTACACGTGTGCTGTGATTTACAAGAATTTAGATGCATTTCTGCAGGTTGGTTGCAGGTTATACCTTTTTCGTTATAGGTGAACATTAATACAGCGATTTGTACATGTTTATTAGGCTGGCTTCCAGTCCCTTTGTTTTATTTTTTGGTTTTGACCAAAGGTAAATGGTTGGCCATCAGAATAAAAAAAAGCCATGTTAAAATTTTTACTATTTGAATACATATAACCATTTAGCCTGGAAGCCATGCTACATGTTTATTTCTGTATTTGTTTATGTGCGTTTCAAGGGTTGTTAGTGCCCCGGAAAGGCAATGGTGTTAATATGAGGGTAGCTTGGGGAAATTGTTTACCTTTTGCCTCCCAGGCAGAGAATTTTACCCATCTTTTTTGTGAGCATTTGTTTTGTTTGTTTCCTTTTACAAAATGGCCGAATCTGAGACACAACAAATAGCCTACATAACTGCGAGTGCAGAACGCAAATGGCCACCACTGGTACGCGGCCACCACTGGTCGCACGCCAGTACTATTTAGTGCGTAAAATAATATGCAATTTAGCAACCATATTTATTATAATAATTATTACTGCATTATAAATATCGGTGTCACACGCTATTAATAGGCATGTTATAAAGAACACAAAACCATGTATTAACATGGGTTTTCACGCGCCGATAATGTCCACTTTAGCGACTTTTCGTATGCAAGTTGCAGGGCAATACTCTATCAGTACAGAAACGAGCGGCAATACTGCAGTTGAAGCTATCCGTTTAAGACTTTAACGGGAGCGTTATATAAATTCGGATATTGTAATAATGAAAGTGCAGACGACATCGAGTGAAGCTTTGATTAACATGATTGTGACTTGTGAACTGCTGCTGAAGGTTGCACAAAAAATCACGGTAGCTGACCATGGCCTGAAACGAGGATTTTTATAGGCATGCATAGTGCGTGTAGGAATCAGCAAGGTAATGGCGATGAAGCCGAAATATAGTGCTCCAACATTTTCGTCATTTTTGTAGCATTGTAGTTGAATTTATGCAATAATAGCGATCACACATTTTTTTCCAATGCATTAACGTTTGCAAGGACCCTCGGGAAATGTTGAAAACTCGGCCTTCGCCCTCGGTTTTAAACATCTCCCTCGGGACCATGCAAATGTTAATGCATGAAAAACCATGTTTGATCCCTATAATAATTACTTATTTAAGAAACGAGCTGGAGCTGAACCACTTGGAGAACGTCGTTACGAGAATTGAAACAGAAAGGACAGATGTGATTTCTTCCCATCGCAGATATCATACACTTATATATAAACATGCATGTACACAGGCGCTTTGTCCATCCGTGTTTGATTTAGAGGGGTGTTTAAGTAGATTGAAAATGATTACCGCACTTGTGTCCTGATGGTAGTCTAACCCATGGAAGGCATACACTTGTCCAGGCACTCCGCTGCGCGCACGTACAGATGCACGCTTGTACATACAAAAAATAATACAAATTTATGCCTAAATAACGTACACTCAAAGTCTTTTTTTTTTGCTGGCATGGAAAAGCAAAATGCCTACCTGTTTTCCCCAAAACTAAAAATAGGACAGACTGATGGACATTTGCATGGAGTTCTAGGATCTGTTATCCGGCGGTATTTTTCGAACAGATACTGGCATTTCTGTTTCAGTTCTGAACCTCACTATTATGATTGGGTAAGGACCAAACTCCACCATGAAGCGTGTTTTCCTGCAATCATATTACGAGGGGAAAATCCACTACGGGTAGAGGGGAAAACGGCTATGCAAAAGCACGTATAGAAGATTGTTTCCGAGAGAAAATTCTGCTTTATAGGCATTTTTTCCTGTGAGAAATTCTACTATGGAAAAATCAGTCATTTTTCCGAAAAAAACAAACAAACAAAGAAAACAACAACAACAAAGCACTATGGGGGTGGCGGTGGGAGCTACCTTCTGACAGAATCCACTATATAAATCAATGACAAAGCCTTTCTCCTTTCTATGGATTTGAAAGTTTGCCTTGGGAGTGCCCGTAGCTACTGAGTGGTACATGTAATTGCTGAATGCGGGGCCTGTTGTGCAGATAATTAGATATAACCAGCACGGATTGGCTGTCAATGTTAGGCTGACACGTCAGAAGAACTGTTGCTGTCATTCTGGCCATAGGTGATGGTATCGTACATATGTCCCTCAGCGTGGGCGGGTGCGGGCGTGGGGATGAAAAATAAAAACCACGGTATGGTACATGTACTCTGGCGACTACTTCAGTCTGCTGAAGGCGATAGGTGGCGGTGCAGTAGATTGTTTTATGTTGTGCCACCATTGACCGTTTTTAACTGTTTTATAACGTAAATAATGTAGTAGCATGGCATGGTACAGATTCGCACAGCTTTCAGATTCGTACACTTGGCTGTACAATGCCTCTGCTGCATTAAGCATGCTAATTAAAATGAAAATAACGACTCCAGCAATCAGGGGATTTAACTATCAGTCAATCATTTGCACTGCAAAGCTTCTGTTAGAACTAAATGGTACGAAAGTAATGCTAGTTTGTCAATTGGGTACTTACATTCGTCCCACTTTCTTTGTTTAATTACATTGTGCACACGACCACCAATCCAGCTCATTCATCGCATATACCAATGGGGCAAAACTTTCTGTTCCTTATTTTTGAGACCAAAATTCGATAAAACAGACAATGCTATGCGATGGGACATTCATTGGAATTTTGGACACAGGTATTGGTTTATAAAGAATTTTATGCTTGACCGTTTGAAATGCTTTGTAGCGGAGAAAATGGCACTTTCTCCAACGCAGATTCTCCTTTCAGTCTGTGATCCAGAGCATTTCTTTTAAGGTATGTTGTAGGTCGAAATCAAGGTTATCCCATAGCATTGTCGGGTTCAAAAAAGTGGCTACTAACAAGAAAACAACAACAAAAAAACACGGTTTTATTGAATTCAAGGTCCATCTCATTCATACTGCAAACAATGAGTGAGATAGACCTTAAATTCTATAAAAGCTTTAAATTTTCTTGTTAGTGAATAATTTTTGAAATCCGATAGTTTTCTGTATGGTTCTGTGCCATGAGAAAAATATGCATTTGAAGCATAGTTCAGATAGAAAGAGAAACTAGCGCAATGACGATTAACTGGATTTGTCTCACGTTACTAAAGACGCCGTTTGTTTTCTTGTAAACAACAACGCCAACAACAAGAATAAGAACATCTATTTTTGCTCAACTTTACCCAAACAATGGGTCAACGGCAATCTACATATACATACAATTTACAAATCACATGATTTCAAAGCTGAATTTCCGCGACGTTCTGTGACGTTATGTCGCGATAACAACCAACCGGAACTGACTTACGTTACTAACGACAACGTCGCAGTCAGCCATATTGTCTCTTGACAAGAAGCCAAGATTTCTAAGCTGTTTCAAAATTTCACGGATATCAAAGTATCCAGTCAGAAATGTATCGTCTAAACTTGCAAGGAACTAGGTAAAGTAAAAAATATACATTTTATAAAACGAGTTGCTGGAATGTTTCCTTTTTTATCTAGGATATTGTCAAAAATATTCAGCACATTGTCCAACAAACAGCTTTGGATCACGCGAGGGCTATGGGTCTGTGGTATGGAAATGCTCCGGTCAAGTTGTCTCCTGTTGAAAACACCACTAGAATTTACTGTAGATCGGAAAATATTAACCAAAATTTTGCGAAAATGATTAGGCCATGAGCCAGATATGGTTTACCTCCCCCCCCCCCCCCAGGCGGAATTTTGTAGACCATACTTTTCTTAAAGCCCAGCATCTTAGAAGTATTTTGCAGCATGTTAGCCCTCTGGCGAGTGGGGCGTTAAGCTGTAACAGCCTGTTACAAACGTTACCCATTGAAAAAATAAACACAAAATAAAAATTATAAAAAATTATAAAAAAATAGAAGTCACTTCCTACGTTTAAAGTTATAGTAGAGTCTAATAGAACAATCCAGTAGCTAAAAGTTCGGATGTTTGACAGGTCACTTTAGCCTACATGGTGTCATATACGTGACACTTGTCTTTACACTCCATTAAAATTGCTATTTCCATCCAAAATACTTTCTTTTTGTAACTTACTCCTTTATTATTAGACTATGTGTTTGTAACTGTATTAAAGACAATTTATTGATCTTTTCAGATCTGCAAAAATTATTATCCTATCTTGTATACTTTGGGAGAAATAGGATGTTTGACACAGTACCCCCATATAAATGTTCCATATTACAATTATCACTTTCTGTATGAACTACACTGTATGAATTAAAAAACAAAAGTAAAAGGTAATATTGAATATGCCAGCCTATCTAAACAGCAAGGAACAGTTCCACAATATTTTGAACGCATTTTAGTCGGCCATAATGATCAATTATATACGTTACCGAGGGCTATTTTCGTTAAACTCATATAATTTGATGATAGAATCATTATATTTTCGTTGGTAGCAGTTTCTTCATAAAAGAATCTTTTAATATAAAAGAAAAAAAGCATTCTGGTTTATTTTCTATGATAAGTCATTACTAGTAGTAACGTAAATAACATTAACATTTAAAATATTTCATTATAATACCTTTAAATCAGGTTTTTTCCCACTGTCACATATAAAACAATAACATATATAAGTCTGGGTGTTCTTCTGATATATTGTGTACTTGGACCTAGCAACACTCTTCTCAGTTATTACTTTTAGGGATTCATGAGGTGTGTTTTATACGTGATTAAACACAGTAGGCTACAAATTGTAATGTTAAGGGCATTGACATATTCTGCACATGTAAAATTGTTTTTGCTAGCAACTTTGTCATTATATCAAAAATAAAAGTATTTCATAATGGCATTGCCCAGTTTGTTTCTTTTACAATTTGTACACTTGAGTTCTAAAGATAATAACATACGTGAAATTTTGTTATATACAACTTAAAAAAAATAAATAAACAAAATACCACATCAGAAAAGATAAAAAAAGATAAAGCCGCAGCTAATCCAGCATAGATTTTGCATATAGGGCTCGAATAAAATGATATACAATCAGGTTGATAACATTAAAAGCTAAGCGTTTTGACGTGTTTAGTATACAATTATAAAATAATCAGTAATTAACAATGCAAATGGAGTACCACCTTGTTTATTGACAGGATACGGTAAAGTTTTTACGTGCACACTGAAAAAACTAAAACACAGAACAGTAAACCTGAAGTTTGAAGACTTAAACCAAATGCAGTTCTGCATCAAAGCTAATGTAGATATTTGCTAGCAGCGTATACTTAATTTTGTAAGACTATCGTATAATTTACGTTACCAAGGGAAACAACATTGCTGAGTTACAGTTAAGAAACAAAGTTTTGAAAATAATTAATGGTAGTGTCAATACATTGCTTTATTTAGTTCATTTATATAATTAACAATAATGTGTCAACCAGGAATTTGGGAGAATAGTATCAGAAACATTTAATACAGAAAAGAGACACTGGCAGTTTACTAGCATACTGTAGCAATCTATAAATGCTTTGTTTAAGATGATCTATATTTCTATGTTTTTGTTTCTTTTTCTTTAAAGTCTAACTACTTTCGATAGTCTCTTATAGAATCTAACTACATTCAACCATCTATTAAAGCATCTATTCACCAAAGAACATAAAGATACGTTTAGTTGGACAAATATGTTTTTTTTCCAGGGACAGTGTTCCAGTAGCTCTGCACACATAATGAAATGGCAAATGAAAATGACAGAATATATTAATGTTGGTCCTCGCTCTTCAGATATCTATGAGCAAATCTTAGTTGTTTTCCTTCAGAATGTATTCGCCTACACTGTAGTTATGCTTTGCAGCATAATACTGAAAAAAAAAAGAAAGAAAGACCGAACAAGTAACGTATACAACGTATTCATTTCGAGTTTATGGATTCTTCATTTCCCATATCCTAAACTAGCAATACAGTATTTATAAAGAGCAAATAATCAAACAATAGCAATAGTGCATACCTATACATGCCAAGGAAGGGTTAACCTAAATAACTTACTGCATTTGATCTCTGTGACCTTGTATTACCATATTGTTTACTTTTTAGCAATAAATATGGTTGAAAACTGCTTATTTATGATATCTTACTGCTTATCTTATCATCTTTGTCCAAATATGTTAAATACTGTTAGGGAATACAGCATTTTGGCAATATCCAAACAACAATTTTAGTTGCTTACATATTGAAAAATTGACTGACTGATATTTGTATTTCGTAACACCTTTAGTCCTTGATAGTAACAACAAGTGGGAATAAAACCATGGGGTTTGCAAAATTACCTGACCAGTTAAATATTTGTAATAACATAATGAAAAATAGAACTCCTGAACAAGCTGATGACAGAATGGTGTATGCGCTATAAAGTATGCCACTTTCTATCAGCCTTAAATTTTCACATTGTTAATAGTTTGTAATGTATTTGATGGCCGGGAGCTGCATAAACAGATCACGTAGATCACAAATTAACATGTAAGTTATGATCACGGGTGCCACACATATTTTCTAACCTAAATAAAGCAGTTACTGTGCAAAGAGGCTCGTGGCTGACGATTCGACTGACAGCATAGCAAAAATGGTGTTTATCCCTGTTGGGAGAGTTTGTACTGCTTTTGATTGCCTCGGCTGGCAGTCACAGTTGCATATTTGTATGTAGGGTAATTGAATGGCTCAGCCAACAGCACAGGTAGCGAAATTGTTTTTTTTTTATCCCTATCATGACGAGAACCTAAATATTAATCAGTTGCAGCATGTATCAACTCTTACTTATTTCATTCTACGCATAAAATTAAAAAAATCAGTTTTTGAAGTCACTTTTAAGTGAAACTGAAAAGAAGGCAAGGTCAAACTGCTTCAGCTATAACAATCTATGTGCGTCTTGCTGAGTTCTTGTGTATTTCAAAGAGCTAAATTGTCATCTGACTACCAGTGGTAAGCTAATACTACAGCATGGAATAATTCATATCGCCCGGGAACTAAATATTTGATAACAGATGACTCACAAATCTTATCCCCCGACATATTACAATTATGTAACGTAATGTTACTGTTAGATTGCTTTTTAAATAAACACTATCCGATGTTTTTTTTAGTTTGAGGACACATAACATTGGCGTTTCTTCATATTTACATATACAACAGTGTCTACTTAAGACATAATACAGATAACATTAAAAATGAAATGCAACTGATGTTAGCTTTCTTAGCTTTTCTCGTCATTTTGTAGGTTAAATTCTTCAAAAATAAGATAGTTTCTTTCCACATTTAATATATCCTCTGCTAAATGCTGCCTAACTTATCTAAGCTGGGCATGAATCATAGAAGATTGATGGAGCACGTATAAACTTTAGTCCACCAATTCAGCGATTTAATCTGGTTGTTTTTTCCCCCAAATTTTGTTGTGGTTATATACGTTACATATTTATCGTGACTGCTGACGAGTTTTGAAAGAGTTTAGTTTGTTTGTTTTTTATAGTAGACTACTGAAACAGTCATATATATGACAATTACTTTTCTCTTCATTTCAGTTCTTACAATTTGCTCCTTATATTACATGTATTTAGACACTGAAGGGGAAAAATGTCAAATACAATGTAAACTACGTTATACGGGTTAGTCAACTTATCCTTGACAATGTCAATTACCTTGAAACAGTGATTTATGTACTAGCAGACAAAACCCAACATTATTTAGGGCGAATACTAACATGTGTTTATCAATGTGTATTTTCTATTATAACGTAAATATGTAAATTTGGGTAGTGTAATTAACGTTAACGTTACACGTTAATGCCCCAACGTACAGAGGGCTAACATGTGTCATTTTGTTTCGTATATAATGTAGTTTCAGAAAATCATAGTGTCCAAAATTCCCCCCGTGGGGGTGGGGGGGGGGGGGTGGGGGGGGGGGTCTATGGTCAGCTCAAGATCTAGAACTATATAGTTTTGGCTTCTGTTTGATAGTTTCTTTTACTCAAGTTCAGAAACAACTGAAGATTTTTTCCTGTGATAAATACTTGGATTACATTGAGGGCACGAGTAATAAAAGATGGGCGCAAGCGTGTAACCGGATAGTGACGATCAAGATCAGTGCGCTTCAGAAAGTGCACTCCGATCTGAGTTTGTATTGTCTGCAATTGCATCAAGCTTATAACTATCATTATTTTTTTTTATTTTACTCCAGAAACCCAATTACTGCGATCTTTACGATTTAGGGCCATAAAATATCTAACGGTTCATTTTAGAAAAGAACTGCAATTCGTGAAATATCCGACAGGTAGGGCGCTCTTAGGAGGTACATTGTTGAGATAGTTGCTAACTGTAGGACTCACTTTTGCATTGTTTGCTGGTTTTACACGTTTCATGTTGATTTTACATATGCCATTATCTTGTTAGAGAATACGCTGCAGTAATGTGATACTTTTTCTTAATAAAAGTTTTACCCAATTAGTGGAGAAACACGCGTTCATAAAAGGAGTCTATTTGTTTCAGGGCCCTTGTTACAAACCTCGACACGTGTGGCAGAGCTAAACTGCAGGCATAAGGTAGATTATAAGCTGGCGGTTTCATGTGGAAATAATTGTCAGATTTTTAGAGATTTACAAAAAATAGACGCACATTAGTTATCGTTGAGGATACCATTCATGATTTTCCGCCCTCTTTACAAAGCGGAGCAGTATTCCTGACTTCCTGTTTGCTTTCAAGTGAAAGAATTTTCTGAAATAGTAGCAATTTCTTTACATTAAGAGTTGACCCCCACCCCTCCCCCTATTGAAAAAGGGGACGAATAAAATTGACAGAGTTGCTTTGCCGGAAAAAGTAGGACCTACCCATTTACCTTAACATCTCGAGGACATGCATAGTTTGTGTTTTGGCATGAGAAAAGATACATCAGCCGCGACACGAGGAAACCAACAATGTGGTTGTGCGTCCAGCGCAGACTCAGATCAGCCTGAGCACCACCAAATACTTGCGAGAAGTTAATATAGTTAGCATACTAAGAAGAATAATACCTGAGAGTCATTGCGGCCTTAGGGCCCAGATTACAACGATTACAACGAATATTTCTTAGCTGACATAAAGTTTTGTAGATATCAAAGTATCCAGTCAGAAATGTACCGCCAAAGCTTGCAAGAAACTAGGTAAAGTAAAAATAAACAATTTATGAAAAAAAGCTGATGAATAGGATTCCATGTATTATATGAAATATATGTATTTTGTAACATATGCAGCACATTGTCCAGCCATGCGCAGGTTTCGGATCTGCGGTATGGAAATGCCCGGTCAAGTTGTCTACAGTTGAAAACACCACTAAATTTTTTGTACATTGGGAAATAGCCCGATTTTTAAAAAATAAACAAACAAAAAACAAATCATATAAACAAACAAACAAGTCATATAATGCTTCTAGCTGTTTTAGTACAAATATAATGATGGCAAGTTCAAAATATCTCATAAATTTTCGTTAACTCAAATTCAGAAAGAACAGAGGAGTTGTTGGGTTACCGTCGATAATGAAAATGGGGCGCAAGAGTATGACCGGATAGTAAAGTTCTTAGAGGTGCCGTTTTACTATAAATACCCTGTTTTGTGATATCACTAATTGAAACTGAAATTAGTGATATCAGAAAATCGAATTTGTGATATAATAACAAAATATGTTCGATTTAGGTTTATCACGAAATCGAATTAGTAATATCACAAAAAAGGAATAAGTGATATCACTAAATCAATTTCGTGAAATCACTAAATCGAGTTTGTGATATCACATTCGATTTTCGATACCATAAAATCTAGTTAGTGATATCTCATTCGATTTTGTGACCACTAAATCGAATTTTTGATATCACAAAATCGTACCCCATTTTGATATCACAAAATCTGTTTAGTAATATAACTAAATCGACCAGGTGATATCACAAATTTCATTTTGTTATATTACTTATTCATTCCTTTTTATTGATATTACTAAATCGATTTTGTGTTCAAATAACATAATATTAAGTGATATCACGAAGTTATATGTGATATCACATATTCGAAAAAATGATATCACAAAATATAGTAATATCATATATTAGATTTTGTGATATCACAAAAAGAGGATTTATAGTAAAACGGCACCTCATTATGATCAGGATCCGCTTGCTTCAGGAAGAACAGTCCGCTCTTAATTTGCATTATTTGCCATATTTCTAACACATTCTTAGGCCACAAGTTTATTTACTTATTTCATCTATTTATTCATTTGTTAACTAGGATAGTTGCATAAGCATCGGGTAACCCAACCTCTGTAAGATTTCTCATAAGTATACGTAGCTAATGTTAGAAAAGAAAATCTCTAATTCGTGAAGTATGATCCGGAAGAATGGGGAAACTATACATTGTATGTACAGTTTGCCTGATATGGAGCCACAAGGTTGTACACTGTGGAGGCCCCTTCTTATCTGTAAGATCCACATTTCCATTCTTTGCTGAATTTACTTGTTTAATGTTAGTTTTACATACACCATCCTGTTGTTACAGGATACGCAGCAGAATACGATAGGCTTTACCTAATAAAAGTTTGAACCAAATCTGCGAAACTAACCGTTTGCATAAAAAGATTTCAAATGTTCAGGGACCTAGTTATACACCTTGACACAGTTAGCAGACTTAAAGTACAGGAATAAAACAGTACAGGCTGACGGCGACATGTGGAAATAAATAAATGTCAAATGTTTAGAGATGTTTTGACAAACTTCATTCATTTTCGAGGATACCAGTCATAATTTTCAACCCGCCCCGCTTGAAGAATCAGAGCAGTACCCGTGACTTCGTCACTACTCTTAAAGGAACACTTGTAGATTTTAATTCTTCTTGGCTTCCCTTGATCAGGAAACCTGTCCAAAAGAGGGTCAACTCTCAACGGAAAGAATTTGCTCTTCAAGTAGCAAATTCTTTATATTAAGAGTCAACTCCCAGATTTTTCTACAAGGAAAGCCAAGTATTCTGTTTGATTTTCAGAAAAGATGCATTTGTATCACAGTTCAGATAGATAGGGGAGACCGGCGCCATGACGTATTCCCGAAACTATCTTATCATGCTAAATACAACGTTTTAAAAAAAGTCACGATTTCAAATCTGAACTTTCCGCGACGTTCTGTGACGTTATGTCGCGATAACAACCAACCGGAACTGACTGACGTTACTAACGACAACGCCGCAGTCAGCCATATTATCTCTTGACGAGAAGCCAAGATTTCTAAGCTGTCTCAAAGTTTCAAGGATATCAAAGTCAGAAATGTATCGTCAAAACTTGCAAGGAACTAGGTAAGCCTTTTTTTTCTTTTTGCTACTGACGTTTAATACTAACAACATTGCAATTAGCCACATTGTTTTCGACAGAAAGCTACAATTCCAACGCTATAACGAGAACCAAAATACATAACTAGAAATGTATAGAAAAAAAATTGCAAGAAAATGTGAAATGAAACAAGAGGTTGGGAGAAAAAATTAACGGTGAAAATATTCATCGTGACCATTTATTGACTACATGTATTTAATTGAAGCTCGAAAATGCCACTGTGATAGTGTTGTGTTTTACGTCTTAATTTTTTTAAAAAGTAGTGAATAGGACGTACAGCGCAACTCAAACTATGCGAATACAAGTGTGTTAGGTCCACCTAGATTAGACTACCCGAGAGTTCATACAGCCAATTTCCAATGTCAGTGCAGGCTGTTTATAGTCACTACAATTATACTTGTTTGGGAATGAAGATATGGCATGTCATATTGGCAGGTGATGATTTTATTTCTGTGTTTGTAGTGTGCTGTTCGAGTTTTGCTGTTGGCTTGGTGAAAATGCATAATATAAACTGGGCTCACTCTCTTCACTACCGATTTATCAGAGACATAAGACTATGAGGCATGGCGGACCGACTAGCCCAAGAAGCATCACTCGAGAGGGAAAACATCCCAGTTATAACATGTATAAGCAATGGGATATGTGTGGCCGACACACAAAAACAGTGTATTGGAACCCTGTAAATTCAGCTGACGGGAAAGATGGGGACCACATTTAGATCTAGGCCATTGGTAAGTTATAAAGAATAGTGTCTGAGCTGCGGTCTGGGTTGTACTTGACTCTGTGAGCATCAACACAGAGTAAGATTTAAAGAACTGCCAGCTGATCTATTGTAAAGTGTGAAAAATACAAAGAAAGAGGGGAAAGATTTAGACTTCAAGAAAGGTTATTTCAATAAAGTTTCCGTACCATTATCTGGTGTTACGAAGGAAAACAAAGAAAGAATAGTCGGAAAGTTTGAAGAACTTATACAAGAAACTAGAAACTAGAAGATTCAAGACAAGTTCTTCATTCACGTAGCATAGCTACTTGATATTTTTAGACGAGAAAAATACTGCAACAAAAGGGCTACGAACCAAAACGAATCATTCGGAAAAAGTGATTTAAGATCCGGAGAAACGACTTATGAATTTTATTTCATTAGCTTGCCGGTGCCATAAACTTGTCAACGATTTATATGAGAAAAATTAAATCATGGGTTTTAGCTGCGCTTTGCTCATGTGACAGGCATGTTTTCATACTTTGATTTACAAAATGCTCGATAAAGTTTTAAGGGGTATCGGTGCACCTCCGTGTTATCCGCCATTTATGTAAAGGGAAACAATTTTGTGACTTTAAGACGAACTTGGTCCACTGAGAGAGTAGACTTTTTCTCATAGGAGAGCTGATTCTTTCCTTTACCCATTGAGAAGGAAGGTACCAATCCTTTTGAGCTCCTGTATTGCTCCCCTGTACTGAGAAGTTGATTTTTCGTGGCGCAGCCTCGTATAATTTCGATATTGTTTCACTTTTCACAGATTCCATTGGTCAAATAACGCGTATGTCAAAATTTAGCCCATAATATCAAAGGTCGATGAATATTTAATATTCGGGTTTTTTTTCTAATCATACTGCACTGTGAATAATAGCACTCTGTCTTATATTTTAGAAATGTTATCGAAAACAGACGCAGATTTTCAAAACTTTATTTTTTTCGTCGTAGATTAACTTTGTTGGAACATGTTGATTTGAAATCTTGTCAATTTCAAGATTGACCGCGGTCCATTTTGGAATTGCAAATTGGACAGCTCAATTTTGAGATAGGTCGTTGTCGCTACCCAGTATCAAAATTACGGTTGTGGGTGCCTACCAACATAGCTTACTTATTCATGAAAGTTATTGTCAAATCTATAACTAGAGACAAAACACACTTCCATTTAATCTGCGCCGATTATCTTTTTTTAAAGATTTTTCTCGTTTTAAGTATGTTGACATTTTAGCATTTTGGCTGCTATGGGAACATATCTAATAAAACAGTTGGCACAGAATTATATTTCTGAGAGAGGTCAACCTAGATATTTCTGTAAAAGATTAATCACTACTTCTGCATTGTCATAGTAGTATGAGACAACTTTCAGATTTGCCATTGACCTTAATAATAATTTAAGTTGTCATTGCAACGAAAGTACTGGAGAAATTAGCATAAAATAAATAATATACTGTCCCAGACGACAGACGGATGTCTATAAGCTCCGTCGGAATCTTCGGGCTCAGGAGAGCTAAAAATAGCAGACTTGCTCTTCCTGAAAGAGCACCCGTTCAGCTAAACTTCGAGAACGCAGTGTTTGGTATGAACGAATACTATCCCTTTGATGTTGGGGATAGGGTTTGGGATCTGATTCAGTCAGTTCCTGAAGTGTAGTTACTCTTTAAATTTACAGCGGGAATAGATAACAAACTTTGCCACTTATAGACATATGCTCCCGAAACAAGGATGATTCAATGTTGATTCAACTCTGCGTGTCTGCTGAGTTCTCAGTTTAAAATTATGAATGTGTTATGCTCACTTTCATTTTTAGCTCGCTTGTACGAAAGTACATGGAGCTATTGTTGTCACTCTGACGTCGGCGTCGGGGTGGGTGTTGGCGTGGGCGTAACACTTTAAAGTTTTAGGTTAAAGTTTTTTTTTTAAAGTTTCGAATCTCAACAACCACTGGCCAGAACCTTTTGATATTTGGCATATAACCATATCATAGCATATCCTTCTATTCTATAACGCCATACCCCTGGGTGAGGTTTTTGGGTGGGGCATAGGGGTCAAAATATAGGTCACACTCCCTTTAAAGTTTTACGATAAATTTCTTTAAACATTCATATCTCAGTAACCACTGGAAAGAACCCTTCCATATTTGGAACATAATAGTATAATAGCATAACCTTTCATTACCTAACACTATCACTATACCTCAGGGTTGGACCGTGGGGTGGGGCTTAGGGGTAAAAAATTAGGTCGCACCCACTTTAAAGTTTTGCGACAAAGTTTTTCAAACATTCACATCTCAGCACCCACTGGCAAGAAGTCTTTCATATTTGGAACATTATTATATCATAGCATAACCTTTGATTCTATTCTATTCTATTCTAGCCCATAACCTTACTAGGTCGTTGGGACACAACAGATGACTTCGAAACAATCCCTTTCCACCTTGTCCTGTCTTAAGCTGCCCTAGTTGAGCTGGCAAAATCCATTCCTGTCCACTTCCCACCTCTTCTTCTGTCTACCTCTTCTTCCTTTTCCTTTCACTGTGCCCTGAAGAATCGTCTTTGCTAAACCAGAAGACCTTGACACGTGGCCAAACCACCTCAGTTTCCGTTTCTTGACCAGCGTCATATTATCCAATGGCTGCTTGGATCTTCCTGCGAACCTCCTCATTAGTTATATGGTCCTTGTACGAAATGTTCAGTAATCTTCGGTAGCATCTCATCTCAAAGGCCTGCGTTCTTTTCTCTAACTCTGCTGTCAAGGTCCACGATTCACAGGCATACAGAAATATGGAAATGACAAGGGAGCGCATAAGTTTCACCTTTGATCCAAGAGATATGTTGTTATCTCTCCAAATTGGTTTCAGCTTGGTAAGAGCTGAAGTGGCTTGTGCAATCTTTGACAGAACCTCCTGTTTTGAGCCATCATCTGAGACAACTGCTCAAGGTATTGAAGCTGTTTACAGTACCCAGCTTCTGCCCTTTTACCTTAATTTCCCTCTGGATGCCATATGCGCTGTTCATAATCAGTTTGGTCTTCTCAGCACTGATCTCCATCTTATACCTTGTGCAGGTTAGGTCGAGACTTTCAACTAGAGCTTCTAGTTCCTGCTCTTTCTCAGCTAGAGCGTCTATGTCATCGGCAAACCGCAGATTGGTAATGTTTCTGCCGCCTATGCTAACCTTTCCGTCATGCTCTTCCAGAGCATCAGACATGATTCGTTCGAGAAAATGTTGAAGAGGGTGGGTGACAGAAGACATCCTTGTCTTACTCCAACTGTTGTTCTGAGCCATTCTCCTGTGCTGCCATTTATCAGGACTGCACTTGTAGCCTTGTCGTATAGCTGCTCAATGGTGCGAACCTTTGATTACATAACACTATATCCCAGGGTTAGACCCAGGTGGGGCTTAGGGGACAAAAATAAGGTCACACTCACTTTAATCTTTTCAATTAAATATATCTCCTTTTCTCACGATTGGATTCTTTTGATATTTGCACTGTAGTTAGATATTGATTCAAAGTTCTACAGAGTACCACACCCACCCCACTCAGTGACATTAAGGTCAAGGTCATGGACTTAGAAATTTTGGGTTTTGTTAAAGTATTCTGATATCATACTGTTCCATAGTGCTTGGAATGGATTTAATTTATACTTGAACTGATGTTAGATATTGGCTTGGGTTTTCACGAAATACTACCCCCACCCCACTGGGTGACTCCTAAGCCAAGGTCATTGATTTTATAAATATGTTGACAATACTTGGACATGCTTGTATGAAGTTTTAAGCCATACCGACAAATAGCTCTGAGATGGGCAAGCGCCAGTTCAGGCGAGCTATGCTGTCAGGCGACAGCTCTTGTTCAGTTTGTAATGAGTGTGATTTCTTTCTTCTCTTTTTCAGGTGGAAGAAAAGTGATAGGACTAGGGCGAAGGACATTGATTGGAAAAAGATTAATTGGACAGGAGTTGCTCTGGCTGTCCTGGAAGACGAGGAGCCAAGGGGTATGTTTAATACATCGCTATTGTCATTATGGCAGGAAATAACCTTACTTCCTGGGGACAAGTTGCAACCGCGTACAAGTGGCGGGCATATTCGTTTTGCACGAGCTGTTGCATATTTGTTGCGCCACAGATTTCGAACATTTCTTAGAATCGGCACATATAACAACCTATGAGGAAAAAGATAACGACTTTCTTTAGGTATCCTCATAACACCATCATTCGTTTTCCTCACTTAGTATGGTCACTTGGGGTTATACCGCCCAACTGTTAAATGTGATAAAGACCACAGTCTTACAACAACAATGGCAAATGATAATTCAAAGTTTTAACTAAAGTTTTTGTTTTTGAAAATGCATCATTCAACGCATGGCAACCTTGATGGCCGCCACTGGTACAGTTCGTGCATAATTTGCTGATCGTTCTTTACTTATTTCGAGAAACTGTGACAGGCGCAAAAATGTTACGGATGCTAGGCACGCATAGCTGAGATAACTTCTTCACATCGCGTTAGGTCTACTGATAATGACTTCACAATAATCCGAGAACTATGTGATTATAAGTATCTTTTGAAACATAGATTAACATTTCTTATCCACATAGAGAGGGAATGATCTCGTCAGATTGCCTACGAGTGTGCCTTTCATATTATTCCTTGGATAACAAAGCCCTTCCAAAACGAAAGGTAAGAGTTTGCTCCTAGGGCAGTAACTTCTTCCCTAGAAGAGTTGACCTCCTTTGAGAATTAAGGGAGGCATGTATGCAACTCTCTATAAGGTTATAAGCCCTAACACCATTCTAAAGTTGGTCCCTGAAACAAGAACTAGCAATCAAAATCCAGGAACGAACTTCTTCAAGGGGATCATAAAAAAGCGGGACAGCAAGATAACGTTTTGCAAAAAGAATGATTTCGAAAATCAAACTTTTTATTATACTTCTTGAGATGACCAATTTAGCTTCTAACAATTAGTAAAGAAAATTGAAGGCCGCTGTTTACAATTTTGAGCAGCACTCAACACTCCCTTTCCTTGCTCAAAGGTGCTAATTTTGACTTTTTTTATATTTGAAAGGCTATAACCCTGTTTGCATTATGTAAAAACTGCTGGTTCTTAGCAATAAGATCTATAAATTTGACAAATACATTATTATTAATGATAGCTCTAGAGCACTAACAAGGCAGTCTCGCAATTCCGGTTGTTCTCATTTGTGACGGTGTCTACGTTCGGCCTCTTTATCATACTTTTTACATTGCAATGCACTTATTTAGTTTTTTCCTTGTTAATACATGCGAGCAAAATCACGATACAGATACACATAGTGGAAAATCTTGAACATTTGAAGTGGCGGCCATATTGGAAATTCCTGATTTAACAAAGAATACGGTTGTGTCTTGCGTTATTTCCCAGTTTGTGTACATTTACAGATATGGACCTAAGACCTTAAACATTACATTTCAGCCTTCTGTAGAATCAAGAGAAGTAGAGATTATGACAATGATGATGAAGCTACCGGTTGTGGTGAGTGTACGTGTTTACACTTTACATCAAGTGTTAGAATATAGACCGTTTGTGCTGTCATGTTCACAAACTTTCAAATCCCGAGGGCTGCTTGCTGAATCCAGATAAGTATATAGCATAAACAATGGCTTGGCACATCATTTTGGAAACCATCATAAAAACAGAACTTCTGGTAGGGAAAATATAGAGCTTTATCCAGACAACTCTGCAAACACAGTGTATATTTTCTAGAGGACCCATTTTAACATCTTTGAAAGGCAGATACCCTTAAGCATTCATATACATTATATAATTAAATAGGAGTCCACTGTAATCCACTATGAATACTATTTCATAATGAATCTGTATTGAAAAACTTAAATTTAATTGCTTGTTTATATCAAACATATTGTATATATTTCATATAAATCTGTATATTTCTTCAAATTTTGTTTCGGTAAATTTGTTATGCTTTTCAAGATGCTTTTAACATCTTTCTTGTTCTCCTTTTTTCAGCTCCCCTCACTGCAAGTAGCAAGAGAACTCGCCTGGATTTAGACAGTGAAGGGAGTGAGGTTGACGAAACGGAAGGGTCATCAAGTGATGGCGAATCGGATGATGACATTACTATTCCAGCCATCGTAGTACACAAACAAATTCAGAAACAAGCAGGTAAGGTTTTCTGAAGTCACCTTATTCTACAAAAGTAACTGTCAATAAAAGTATATTCACAGATTTTTGTCGCACCTGCTTTAGCAAGGTGCGATATAGGCGTCCGGTTTTCCGTCCGTCCGTCCGTCTGGACGTCCGTCCGGATTTACAAATGAGCATATATTGAATACTTTCTAAGTCCCGAAGGTCTTTAGTGGGTATTATAAAATTGTTGGGTACCCCTTGTTGGATATAGGGTTTAATGTCAAAGACGTAATGGGTAGGGTGTCTAGATTACTTAGGTAGATTGTTGATTTTAGGCCAACAAGGTTTTGACAATTATGTGTCTGAAAAAAATGTCCAGTTGTCCAAAGTCCATATTGGGGATATTCTTCTTGGGTTTCCTTCCAGTGTTTGAACCCGATAAAATTTGGACACTGTCCAGTTTAGACCCAATTAATTTTGGACGCTGTCCATATTAAATGGGTACAATTTCTTGTTGGGTATTTTTGAGTGAAATTAAAATCTTAAAAAGCTCCCTCAAGAGCAAAGAATACACACAGAAGTAGGAACATGTGCCAGACTACGTAGTTTCGGCTAATAAAGCCTCGTCAGTGACCCTGACAACATCTGGTGACGAAACCAAAAAAAGAATTACCCAAAAAGCGCCCTGTTTACCAACAAAAAAGTAATATTATCCAATTAAACTTGGACAGATTTAATTACTACCCATTACAGAGTTTGAAAACTACCCAGTTACTTTCGACATACCCAAGGAAATTAGGACACCTTGTCTTGGACACTTTCAAAACATACCCAATTTGTTTTTTGTACCCAATAAACAGAATCCAAGAAGTTTTACGGACACAGTATCCAATAATGGCCTATTTGTGGGTACGTCCGTCCGTCCGTTCACAATTTACGTCGACCCTAGCGTTTAAGTCCATTCAAAAGACTTATTCTCTGAAACCACTGCATCCATGGTTCTCAAATTTCACATGCAGCATAAACAGACTGCAGGGCTTCAGAATGGTAAAATTCAGCCGGGTCGAGAATCCAAGAAGGCCGCCGTTACTAAAAATAGCAAAACCAACAAAATCAATTTTTCTCCGGAACCGCTTGGTATATTTGGCTGAAAATTTGTATGAGGCATAAGTGCAACCTTAGTATTCAGAATTATCAAAATGAAAAAAATCTGTAGCGGAATTAGGTCACAGTGACCTTACGTCGACCCTAGGATAATTTACGTCGACCCTGGCATTTAAGTCCATTCAAACGGCTTATTTTCTGAAACCACTGCATCCATGGTTCTCAAATTTCACATGAAGCATGCTCAGACTGCAGGGCTTCAGAATGGTAAAATTCAGCTTTGTATATTTGGCTGAAATTTTGTGTGAAACATCAATGGGACCTTGGTATTTAGAATTATAAAAATGAAAAAAATCTATAGCGGAATTAGGTCGCAGTGACCTTACGTCGACCCTAGAAAAATTTACGTCGACCAAGATGGCCCCGTTACTAAAAAAATTTTTTTTTTTTTATATTTTATTCATATAAAGTTGACACACTCACAACACACAACATTTCACAATACATTATTACTTATACTTGTAAACACGAAAAACAGTCTTCCTTGCAAATTAGCAAGCTAATTATCTGAATATGTTTAGGTGCACAGCAATTTCCCTCTCTCCAATTTTCAGATTTTTGTCGCAATTAATAGTTATAAACTTATAAAGAAATATAAAGTGTGTAATGATATTTCTGAAAATGGAGAGAAAAAAAAGGAAAAGATCAATCCCTGCATCTGCTCATTTTGGTCAGAGAATTATCATTCGCACCAATAGCCAATGGAATTATAAACACATAACAGCAAAATACTGCAATCGAACATACCGCTGCACTATCCAATTAAACCCACTATTTAAAGTCAGATCTCCATGCTACCTTTACATAATAAAGAAGGAGAAAACAAAAATACAAATTTTCAGCTGACATGCGACGTCGAAAAGACTAAAAATAGTAAAACTAATAAAATCAACTTTTTCTCCAGAACCGCTCGGTATATTTGGCTGAAATTTTGTGTGAAACATTTATGGGACCTTGGTATTTAGAATTATCAAAAAAAATATCTGTAGCGGAATACGGTCACAGTGACCTTACGTCGACCCTAGCATAATTAACGTCGACCCTAGCTTTTAGTTTTTCATGTGAAGGCACATAGCAGGTGCGACGTAGCATTCCGCGGAATTCTTGTTTTTAAAAAAATGTATGGGTGTAAGTGGTTAACGAACTAGCAGACGGGATATCAGCCGTTCACGAAAGAGAAAACAAATAGAAGATTAGTTATTACACCCATCTGACCTGGCCCTGCACAGGGGCTAACAATTGGGGCCTACAAGTTTTTAAATCCCAGTAAAGTTCCATACTAGTTATTTGCAACAGAGTGCTACCCGCATCAGAATGTAAATATGAGCAGACTAGTCTGAATCTTGCCTTGTCAGTTTTTTATTGTGAATGTCAGCGTTTAATTTTTTTTCAGCCTATTCAGGGCCAAGTTTCACAGAGTGGAGGTCATCATCCGGGCCAGTGCCAGCCCCCGTGACGTCAGCCTCAGAGCCACCATCAGCCACAACCAGCAGACAGAAGATTGAAGAGAGAAAAATGAAGAAACTGGTGGCTCTTCTTTGTTCCTTGTTCAAGCTCGTCCATCTGTGATCATCATGAGGTTAAGGAGGATATGTTAAGACTTTAGAGTGACTAGAGAACGTTTGGCTATTTGTGTTTGTGTCAGGAATATTCATTTCTACAATTGCTCTTAAGGTGTATGGATACACATCTGAGGAAGTATCTTGTCTCCCTACTGTTAAAGGAAAGAATTTGCTCTCGTCTGCTGTCATATGGCGAATTCTTTTCTTTAAAAGTTGACTCCCATTGAATAGGGAAAGAAAAATAAATGAAAATACCAGAGCTGCTTTCCATGAAAGTATATCCATTCAGCTTAAAGGAGTAAGGAGTCTGATCAGGTTCTGCACTGTTGCTATTAAGTCATTCATTTTGAAGCATCAGTGTATATTAAAACCAGCATGCTCAGCTTATCTGTGCTCCAGATAAAGAGAGGTTTTGTAGATATTTTCTACAATAAGACGGTTCTAATGAGGGGTGACAACTCTTGTTTTATATGGATAAATATGGAAAAATATCCCTGAATTATTCCTGTTACCCCTTCTTGTCTGGAGCACTGATTTTAATTGTATAGGTCAATACCATTAAACATAGATTTTTCTTAAAAAGTATACTCCCTCGTATTTCATTACGAAATAATCACAAAATTAGGAAACTGGTTAGTTGTTTGCAACACAATTAAGACTTGTACAAACAATCTTCAGCGAAAACATCTTTGTTACGGAGGCAGAGATGATATATCAGTGCATACTCTTCTTGAATATTCATGAATATTTTGTCGTTACAAATTGACTGACTCCCACGTGGCAATAAAAAGGCGTTTCTGCAGGCACACTTTGAATTTTATGATTGGTGGAGTAAATAACTTAACAATAGTATTAACCTCTAATCCGTGCACGTGAGTTCATTTCAGCTAGTTACTGTCTGAAGGCGATTAAAGAAAGGTCTTGAAATTATTCATGATATAACTTTACCCTGATTAACTATGATTGCTGGGCGTATCCAGTCTTCATTTTTGACGCGAATAGCGTACCGCTATTCCCGCCAATTTATTTATTTTATTAAATTCTCCTACTTCCAGTGACCATCACAAATCATAACTTAGACAGATAAAAATACTTTTACACGCGATCATTATCATGCCTAGGATATAGTTTTTCGTAAGAAATTTGAAAGTAAATAGAAATATTGAGGGTGTATGTCTTTAACCCATTTATGACGAGTGGACTGTCCTACGTGGCTCTTTGGAGGATATCAGCTTTTTATTATGTATACCTTAGTAAATTCCAACATTTATGCAAACAACGAAGACCCTAATGAGACGTTTGCGGCGTCTTATCTGGTCTACCCTGTTTTCTAACATACTTTTTACAGATCTCCAGGCATTAATTTAAATGGGTTAAATTTTTGAGCCGCGACAGGAGAAAACCAACAAAGTGCTATGTGCGCCCAGCGCAGACTCAGATCAGCCTGGGCATCCGCCCAGTCTGATCAGAGTCCTCACTTTGCGCCTAAAGGGTAGCTAAGGGTCTAAACTAGCCCCATGCGGACAGCGAAGACTCTGATCAGACCAGGCGAACGCCTAGGCTGATCTGAGGTTTCGCTGGGCGCACATGCCACTTTGTTGGTTTTGTCGTGTCGCGGCTCAAATGATTATATGGACGTTTAATCATAAATTAGGAAATAGAAACAAAGAACCATAATAGTGTGCCGTGTGGGAAAATAGATTGCACTGTATAAAAATCCCGTATAATTCAATCAGCATCTTTTAGACGGATTACCGCTTCGTAAAACCAAACTACAATGTATCCCTTTTTAGGACAGTTACAGTAACATTAATTATTATATGTGCCCCAATTTTTAGAGGTTTTATAGTAGTCATTTTTTCACTGAGTATTCCTGACAATTATTCTGAGTTACCAGTAAATTGTCCGAAAATAAAATAGTGAATTCAGAAATAATAGTTGTTGTGTCTCGTGTGCTGTCAATCTGACGGTAGTACAGATCTCAAGATGGATAATAACGCAACTGAATGACGGTATTCTCAGAATTTCTCTGCCGATATTCGGACAAAACAGTTTAAAAAATTGGTCATATTTTTTCTCAGAACCAGTCGGGTTTCAGGCAATTAATTATGGAATGAACTTCATTTCTCTGAGGTTTATCGAAGTGTAAACTATATTGGGTCGCGTGCAAAATGAAATATTTACATTCTTGGTGTATTTACTGAAAAGGCCTATAGTAAACCATCGGAACGTAATGTAGTTTACATTCCAATAATTACATCGAGACACGCGACGTCAATTACGTCAAAATAAACAATGGCTCTCTACATTCTGATTGGACGTCAGCGACGTCCTGACGTCATGCATGCTGTTCTGCTGTTAGCAGAAAAACTGCGTGTACATGTTTTACTGCTTCAATTTTAGCGCATATATAAAATTTTTCATGAAAGATTTGATTGAAATGAATGTAAATATAAGCAATGAACTTAATTTTTCTGTTGTTTATCGACGTGTAAACTACATTGGGTCACTAGCAAAGTTTACATGAACCCCTTCGGGGTTTATTCACTTTGCACGTGACCCAATGTAGTTTACACTTCGATAAACCTCAGAAAATGAAATTCATTCCTTAATGAACCCCGGAGGGGGTTCATGTAAACTTGCTATAGACGTCGCATGGCGCAATAAAATTATGAAATGTAAACTACACTACGTTCCATTGTTTATCTATAGAGCTTTTCGGTAAATACGCCGAGAAAATAAATATATGCATATACGCCCTCAACATTAGAGACAAACTAGAATTGTTTTTCTACGAAAAAACAGATGTCTCCCCCCTTTCTGATGTCAAAAGGATCAGTCATTAAATACAATTTCAAACGGAAACTTTAAATACAATTTCTAATGCAAATACTGGTCATTTTTCATGCAAACAATGAGCTCGTATCCAGTAAAGATATTTTGTGATAGACTAATAGACAGACGCCAAGGGAAAAACAATATGTTTCCCTACCCTGAAGCAGGGATTCATAATAAGTAAAAAATATAAATGCAAGAGTTATAGTTGTTATGCTCTGCATGTCATGTAATGTTGACTGATATTCATATTTAGTTTTTGTCAAAAAATATAAATGCAAGAGTTACAGTGCTCCGCACGTCGTCTATTTATATGCTGACTGATATTTGTATGAAGTTTCATGAATATAGCTTAAACGGTTTTCAAGTTATAGAGCTTAGACGATTGAGACACGATTTTGTGAATGACAAAGTTCCAAGGAAAATAACTCAAATAGTATAAATGCTGTGCTCTGCAGGTTGTCTAGTGTTGACTGACATTTGTATGAAGTTTCGTGAATATACCTTGTCCGGTTTTCAAGTAATAAAGCGATTGAGACACGATTTTGTGACTGACAAAGGTCCAAGGGAAATAACTCAAGAAGTATAAATGCAAGAGTTATGGTTCTTGCACTATGCAATTCTTCTAATGTTGATTGATATTTGTATGAAGTTTCGTGAATATACCTTGAATGGTTTTCAAGTTATAGAGCAGACACGACTGAGACACAATTTTGTGACTGACAAAGTTCTAAGGGAAATAACTCAAATAGTATAAATGCTAAAGTTATGGTTCTTGCATTCTGCACGTTGTCTGATGTTGATTGATATTTGCATATTTACATGTTGACTGATATTTGTATGAAGTTTCATGAATATAGCTTAAACGGTTTTCAAGTTATAGAGCTTAGACGATTGAGACACGATTTTTTGAATGACAAAGTTCCAAGGAAAATAACTCAAATAGTATAAATGCTGTGCTCTGCAGGTTGTCTAGTGTTGACTGACATTTGTATGAAGTTTCGTGAATATAGCTTCGGTTTTCAAGTAATAAAGCGATTGAGACACGATTTTGTGACTGACAAAGGTCCAAGGGAAATAACTCAAGAAGTATAAATGCAAGAGTTATGGTTCTTGCACTATGCAATTCTTCTAATGTTGATTGATATTTGTATGAAGTTTTGTGAATATACCTTGAATGGTTTTCAAGTTATAGAGCAGACACGACTGAGACACAATTTTGTGACTGACAAAGTTCTAAGGGAAATAACTCAAATAGTATAAATGCTAAAGTTATGGTTCTTGCATTCTGCACGTCGTCTGGTGTTGATTGATATTTGTATGAACTTTCATGAAAAAAGCTTGAATGGTTTTAAAGTTATAGACGGACTCGACTGAGACGCAATTTTGTGATGGACAAAGTTCCAAGGGAAATAACTCAAAAAGGATAAATGCCAGAGTTACTATTTATACACTCTGCACATCGCCTCATGTTGATTGATATTAGAAGTTTCGTGAATAAAGCTTGAGCAGTTTTCAAGTTATAGAGCGGACACAATTGAAACACAATTTTGTGATGGACTAAGTTCCAAGGGAAATAACTCAAAAAGTATAAATGCCAGAGTTACCATTCTTGCACTCTGCACGTCGTCTCATGTTGATTGATATTTATATGAAGTTTCGCGAATATAGCTTGAGCGGTTTTCGAGTTATAGAATGGACACGATTTGTGACAGACAGACGGACAGACAGACGGACGGACAGACGCTCGGGGAAAAACAATATGTCTCCCGACCCTTAAGGGGGGAGACATAACTCTTATGTAAGCGTTTGTCCCTAATGTGCAGTACTTTCGACACGAGTCCGAGTAAAGTTTTTTTTCAGTCTTCGACGTTGCTTGGTCTTGTGTGGAAAACTTAAACGAGCGTCAGGCCTAAATGCATTTCAATATTAACATGATTAATGATGGTTATTTTTAGCGCGCCTTGGCGGCGAAGCAAAGGAGGACTTATGCGACGTAGTCCGAGTATGCGTCATCGTTCGCGTTCGTGTTCGCGTTCACGTCCTCAACCGCGTTCGCATCCGCGTCTGTGGGCAGTTTAGCTTATTTAACGTTAAGCATTTGCGTTTAGGTCTTTCCTCACAATAAATAAGGGCTAGAGTAATCAAACTTGGTACACACTTATATCAGCACATGATCACCTGAATGTATTCACCATTGACGACCTTGACCTTCTTGTCATAGTCCACTGACTTCGAAAAAAATCAGGTTAATGTTTGTTAAACAGTTATGTTAAAGTCAGTTATGTAGTAGCTATTAGGGTAAGAGTCATTATATTTGGTCAGTACTTGCATCTGAGTGAAACCAACCGTGTTGGACAGTGACCTACATTTTACGCTTCCCTTATTTTATGATATTTCTCAGTCTCTATGTTGGTTACAGTCATGATTCTTTGCACATATTTACATACGGACACTCATTTCAGTAGCATCATCCCTGTATGGATTTGACCTAAATTTTCGCTTCATTGACTTTATGTTACGATTCATTGACTTACTGATATTTCTGTCTCTTTATGGGTTAGGGCCATGATACTCGGCACGTTCTTACATACGAACAAGATCATTTAACAAACCACCGTCCATGTATGGATATGACCTATATTTTTGCTTCACTGACTTTATGATACGCGTCACTGACTTAATGATATTTCTCAGTTCCTATATGGGGTAGAGCCATGATACTTGGCCATCACTTATAAATAAACATTTTAATATTCCAATCCGTTGTATGGATTTGACCTATAGTTTATGCTTCATGGACTTGATCCTATTCCTTAATCCTACTTAGCTCTCACATACATCCCCCATCACTGTGAGAGCCAAGTTGTCGTTAGGCGCGCTTTGTTGTCTTTTGACATTTCTTGTTAGATTTTTGCGCCCCAAATAACCCTTTGAGCTTTTCTTATATAAGGTTTTTTTTAGCATGTCACTCATTTTCATATGCTTAACTACAGAGATCAACAAGTCTAGTAAGTTGCGGGGAGATATGTTGTTTTTTTCATGGCTTTCTTCAAATTTTTATGTTTGCCGTAAATTACCATCTTAATGTCACATGTAGATGTTCGCCCACAACTGTTTTATGTACAGATAGGGGTGCGTTGTAAGGATAATTTGAAGATTTTTTTTATGTCGAAACACAAAGCGTATATTGTGACACCTCTTTAGAGCCATCTAGATGGTTCCTAGGTGGGATCACAACATATGTTTTAAGGAGGTTAAAGAGAAGTCTCGTGATTATTCATAAAACTCGCACTTATCTAGACTGCTGAAGAACATTAGTGTTTTGCCTACCATTACTGGTAATCGAATCCAAAGGAAAGTCAAAAGAAAACCTAACTGAGTCCGAGGTTATAAAACTTGAGTATAATCTCAAACTCAAAATAAAGCACACTGATTGGCTGCTTCCGAGCATGTGCTCGGAAGCAGCCAATCAGTGCGCTTTATTTTGAGTTTTAGAATGTACTCGAGCTTTATAACCTCGGGGCCTGGATTATCTACCGTAAACAGTTAACATAGGGGAAATAAATGTTTTGGAAAGGGAGACAATTGAATTGTTTAATTTCTGCGAGAAATATTAGAACCCTTGCGGCATTGGTATATATGCAAACAATCGAACCTTGCAACCGACTGAGCCATCTTGGCACCTTTTTCAGAATGGTTACTATCCTTACCAAAAGCATATATGTCTTAAGGTGTATGAAAACGCCTCTGTTTTTCTGCCATTTTTTGAAAGGGAGACAACTCTTGTGACTTCTTGTTAGCTTTCCTGGACAAAGAAGCCCTTCCAAAATGGGATCTAACTTAAAGGCCAGGGGAGCAGATTATTTCCTTCAAGAGTTGTCCCCCATTACGAGGGGTGACAGAAGTAATAAGAACAGAGTTGTCTCCCTTGAATGTGTATTCCTACATTAAAGAGATGTAAACCTGTAATATTTCTGCCTTCTGAATTGATTTTTGGTATACTATTGGTATTTGGGATTACTGATTTCTGTGATTTTAAATTTCTCCATTCTACGGATTCGAAAGTTTACCTTGTGAGCACTGGTAACTGCTGAGAGATAACTGCTGGATGGCGGGCCTTTAAGTTGTATAGATCTACATGCATGGTTTAGCTGTCAGTCTTGGGATTGCTCGCCTGAAGAACTGATGCTGTAACTCTGTCGAATACCCCAGTGTTAGTATTCACGGCGTCAACATTTGGGATATTCTGGGTCACAGGTTTTTATTTGATGGACAAGAGGCAAGCATGAGTTATGCGAGACATTCTACACAAGGGTGACAGCTGAAAAAATGTATTCCGGTGGTAGGTACCTAAAGGACATATTCGTCCTTGTGAAAAGAAAGACAACTACTTCTTTACTAGAGTGATCTCTCCTGAAGGGTACGATTAAGAGTTTTAATCTTTTGATCTTAGTAAAAGGTAATCCTCAGCAACTTCAGTAAAGGAAATAAGTAAAGAGGAAAAAGTGTTCAAATCCCAAACTGAGTCTGAAATGTAATATTTAGAATGCTAAAGAATGATTTATCTTGTTCCTGTTTTGCGAATGAGGTCAACTGTAAGTTTAACAGCCTGTCTATCCTCCTTCCTACCCTCCTTCCTACTTTGAGAGAAACCCGGTTTAACCTCTCAATGATACCAGTCATGACTGTTTCATGGCCTTTTCCAGCTCTCCATGGAAAGTTGAGCCTTGAGAATCATATAATGCATTGAAGAACGCCTCCAAACCGAAACGATATTCGTGACATCTTGATTGTTTCCCGTCCGAAAGAGGGATCAACTCTCAAAGGAAAGAAATTGCTTGCTCTTAGAGAAGCAAACTCTTTCCTTTAATTGTTGACCCCCATTAAGAAGGGAGGCACATTTGAGGCTTCACCTGAAAGTGTACCCATTTACCTTAACATCTCGAGGACATGTAGAATTTTCTACGAAGGAGGCAAAGTGTTCTGTTTAGTTTGTACCATGAGAAAAGATGCACTGGCATTACAGTTCAGATAAAAAGGGGAAACCAGCGCTATGGCGACTATCCGGAACTGTGTTACGTTACTAAAGACAACGTTTGTACAAGTCACGATTTCAAATTTGAATTTTCCGCGACATTCTGTGACGTTATGTCGCGATAACAACCGACCGGAACTGACTGACGTTACTAACGACAACGTCGCGGGCAGCCATATTAACTCTTGACAAGAAGCCAAGAATTCAAAGCTATCTCGTTATTTCACGGAAATCAAAGCATTTAGACAGAAATGTTTTTTTTTCAAAATTTGCAAGGAACTAGGTAAAAATAAAAATAGACACTTCATGAATCTAGCAAAGTTTGCATATTGTTCAAAATATGCAGCACTCTGTCCAAGCCAACAGCTTTGGGTCATGCGCAGGTTTTCGGTCTGCAGTATGGAAATGTCCCGGTAGTTTTCAACAGTTGACTACATCACGCGAATTAACTCTTGAATGGGAAATATTTGCAAAAGTTTTGCGAAAATGATAATGATTTATAATAATAATAATCAATAATAAAATGATTATAAAATATCGTATGGGTATGATGGTTACGGCTTTTGCTTATGCAAATCCAATGAGTGCGAATTCAAAACCTCTCCTTCCTATATATTCTTTTACTCAAAGGACTTGGTATGATAAGGCCCATATCTGGCCCCCAGAAAGTCATTTTTTAAAAGTTCTATTTGGATAATAAAATGTTTTTATAGGAAAGTTCTAACCTGGAATGTTAGGCAGCAAGCACAAAATTAACAAGTTCTTGTATAAAATATATGTCTTTTTTTTATATTGAACATACGCATACCCTCAGCGGATTTTGGTGATGATGACGAATTCGTAGCCTTTGTGGCTTTCAAAATGTATGCCAGGCCCCTAGAACATTCTATATTTTGTCTAAAGACAAAGTTTTGATACATGTCATGACAATATTATATGTGCTGGGGACAGGGCTCAAGAATTGAGTTTTTTTTGCAAAACCGTGATTGAGAGTACATGTAATAAAATCTGGGACTTAATGCCTTGCTCACATCTCCCGCCGACCGTCGGGTAGAGCGAAACAGGGCATGTCGGCCGATGGTCGGACGATCATCAGTCGATTCTGTACCTGAATTCTGCCTTGATATTTTCGATTGGCCGATCACTTTTTTTCAACACAACCAAGTTAAGGTTTGGAAGAAGCTAGTGACAGACGTCTGTCACTAGTCAATATTCGTTGTATTTGCTACTGCAAGTCGTTTGTCAGTAGCCAATTTTCGTTGGATTTGCTACTGACAGATGTCTGTAACTAGCGAGTATTCGATGATGGTTGGGAATAACGGCCCTTTGAGACAGTATTTTAGTCTATATCGGGCCGTCTCCAAGAGAAAGGGAGAAAGAAAAGAGAAATGACAGACGAGAGAAAAATATATCCAAACAACCCTCTGCCAGCATCTACTGCAATCACAGTAGGTCCTTGCCCTACTTTTATCCAAGCCAAGGGTCTAGGCTAGCTCCATATGGACAGCGAAGACTCTGATCAGACTGGGCGGATGCCCAGGCTGACCTGAGTTTTTGCTTTCCGCACATGTCATTTTGCTGGTTTTATTATATCGCGGCTCATGTAGTTTTTACGCTTCGTACGAGTCGGCCAAAGGGATAACGGTAGGGTCCAGAAATTATGGGTTTGAGATTGACCTGGGTCGGGATTTTCGCTGAAGCTTAAGTTACGGATATTTCTATTCCAGTCATCAGCCCGGAGTAACTTTAACATTGTTGAAAGGAAAAAATATACGAAAAGCCGAGAAACCGAAACATACACAAATATTTTTTTCGAAGTCTGAAGACCGTCAGGATCTTTCTAATTTCATCTCTTGCGCACCACTAGGGTCGAGTCGGGTAACTTCGGACAGCGAGTAAATTCGGACATAACATGGCAAACAATGAAAATCGAGATGAGACGGCTCATAACGGCTCATAATGAGATGTCTCATCAGGATTTTCACTGCTTGCCCAGTTAATTTTGTTTTAATTCCAAACAACTGACATATAAAGGAAACAATGTCACTGCCCGAATTTAAGGAGTGGACTGGAATGGATTTTGCCAGCTCAACTAGGGCAGCTGAAGACAGGACAAGGTGGAAAGGGATTGTTTTGAAGTCAGCTGTGGTGCCCCAACGACCTAGTAAGGTTATGGGATAGAATAGAATAGAATAGAATAGAATAGAATAAAAGATGGGGCGTAAGAGCGTAAGCGATCGTGAAGATAAGGATCAACCTGTTTCAAATACAACAAGGGCTTCGCAAGCGGCGCATAATACGCCCGTTTAAATGTCATAAAGGAGTTACAGAATGAACAAGACTGTTTACAAAAGGATAGACAGACAGACAAACAGAGGCAACCACTCTATAATAAATGAATTCAACATTATATTTAAATATTCAACATTAGTATATCAAGTCAAGGGAGATAAACTAAATATACTAGATGCACCATTCTTGGTTGTATTACATTCCCTTGGCATCACTACAATATTTTAAACAGTTGAAATGTTACAGAGTAAACAGGATATTTATGCAAGGGCAGGTAATTCAGTAAGTAAGCCAGAGTTGTGGTTCTTGCTCAGGATACATTGCCTCATTATTATACACATTCCTACAAAGTTTCATTCTAATATTTCAAAAGTTTAAGGAGATATGGTGTGAATGAGAAACACCTAAAATATACTAATCAAAGGGAGGTTACTCCAAAATTAAGAAAGGGGGAGCAACCATTCTTATATGTGACACACTGTCTTGTGATCATGCACATTGTTATAAAGTTTCATCATGATATTCCAAATGGTTACCAAGTTAAGGTATGCACAAGGTTAGTATACACAAAAATAGTCAACAAGAACTAATGAAAGGGATGTAACTCTAAAATGAAGAAAGGGAGAGCAGCCATTGTTGTACACGACACATCGTTGGGTCTTCATACACATTAAGTTATCCCAAAAGGTTATCTAGTTATGGCGCGCACAAGACTTTCAGGGAAAAAAATTAATCAAAGGGGCATAACTTGGAAACTAAGGAAGGGGGAGCAACCACTTCTGTACGCGACACGTTCCCCCAACCTAATACATATTCCTACCAAATATCATGAATATATCCCAAACGGTTAATGAGTTATGGCGCGCACAAGAATGTTTACGGACGGACGGACGGACAGACGGACGGACGGACGGACGGACGGACGGACAGCGCCATGACATAATACGTCCGTTTTTTCAAAACGGGCGTATAAAAACAAAATAAATAATCCGACTATTTGTCATGTTGACCCAGTATTTCTAATACATTCTTAGACAACAATTTTATTTACTTATTTCATTTAATTATTCATTTAGTTTTAACTAGAATAGTTGCAGCATACCCACTGGGTTACCAAGTTTTGTAACATTTAGGCCCATAAGTAGCCTATATGTAGCTCATGTTAAAACAGAAAACCTGTGATCCGAAAGAATTGGGAAAATATACAATGCATGTACACTCTGCCTGATAGGGCGCTATTGGGTTGAACACTGTGGAGGGCCCTTATTATCTGTAGGATCCACATTTCCATTCTTTGCTGGATATATGTGTTTTATGTTGGTTTTACATACAGCATTATGTTGTTACGGGATACGCTACAGAATATGATAGGCTTTCCCTAATAAAGTTTGAGCCAAATTTGCGAAAATAACATTTCGCATTAAAGGTTTCAAATGTTCAGGGACCTAGTTATAAGTTGTGACACAACTACACGTAGCAGAGCTAAACCACAGGGGAAAACAGTGCAGGCTGCGGGGGAAATAAATGTAACATGTTTAGACATGTTTTGACAAACTTCATTCATCTTCGAGATACCAGTCATGATTTTCAACCCGCTTTAAGCAACCATGAACAGTACCCATGACTGCCTGTTTGCTTCCCTGGATCAGAGAACCCGTCCGAAAAAGGGTCAACTCTCAAGGGAAAGAATTTGCTCTTACAATAGCAAATTATTTCCTTTAAGAGTTGACTCCCATTGGGAAGGGACTCGGGCAAAAGAAAAATGACAGAGCTGTTTCACAATATAGGATACTCACTCGAGGATATGTAGAGTTTTCTACAAGGAAAGCCAAGTATTCTGTTTGATTTTGTAGTGTGAAAGAAGATGCAGTTGTATCACAGTTCAGATAGAAGGGGGAAACCGGCGCCATGGCGACTATCCGAAACTATCTCAACTAAATACAACGTTTGAAAAAGTCACGATTTCAAATCTGAATTTTCCGCGACGTTCTGTGACGTTATGTCGCGATAACAACTAACCGGAACTGACTGACGTTACTAACGACAACGTCGCAGTCAGCCATATTGTCTCTTGACAAGAAGCCAAGATTTCTAAGCTGTCTCAAAGTTGTACGGATATCAAAGTATTCAGTGAGAAATGTATCGTCAAATCTTGCAAGGAACTAGGTAAAGTAAAAGATATTCAATTTATGAAACGCGCTGATGGAAGGTTTCCATGTTTTATATAAAATATTGCCCAGAATTACAATAATAATAAGAATATTAATTTTATATTTTGCTCAACTATACCCAGCTACTTCAGCACATCGACCAGCCAAAAGCGTTTTTTTTTGCTCAACTTTGCCTTAATGATGCAGCACATCGACCAACCAACAACTTTGGGTCACGCGCAAGTTTTGTGCCTTTGCTGTGGAAATGCCCCGGTCAAGGAGTCTGCCAAAAACACTACTTGAAGTTGAATTCGGGAAATGTTAGATTTTTTTTTGATAAAATAATAGTGAAGAGGTAAAATAAAGAGGTACAGGCTTCCCATAGCCCAGTAACCGTAGGGGCAGTGGGGGTTAGAGGCCCACTGTGGCTTTGGCACAGCATATATGTGATTTATAAATTGTATGTATATGTAGTTTGCCGTTAACCCATTGTTTGGGTATAGTTGAGCAAAAATGAATATTCCTATTCTTATTCAAGGCGGAGCCCATCTCTCTCCTTTCGCTGCCTTATTCATCCCTGATTCGAAGCAGGCAGTCATTTACTGCTGGGTTGACAGAGTTTAACAGTCGTTGGATGGTGAAGCCCAGGCGCGATCTCACGACCTTCCGGTGACTTTCTGTACCATAACCGAGTGCTCGTCTCTAACCATTCGACCACGGCGCCTCTCCAAAACAATAATAATAACAATAAAATGATAATGCAGTAGAATTAGACATGGGACCTTGGCAATAAGTTCTAGCTATATAATGGTAACCCTAGCCACCGTGGTTTAATATAAAGCAGAAAATGAACTGTAGGAACCATAGCAATAGCCTTCCGCCTAACCAATGCTAGTGAGCCATCAGAGTTTGAGCCATCGAAGTCTACTGTAATCATAAACTATCATAAATGGTGATGCGAAATCAAAACTTTTATATTTTCTTTTACTCACATTTAGAAAGATTTTAGGATGTGGCCCTGTGATAAATACTTGGACTACCATGATTGAGAGTAATGAAAGCTGGGATGTAAAAAGAGAGTGTAATCGGATAGTGAGGATCAGGATCAGCGTAGTCCGATTTGAGTTCACACTGTTTGTCATTTTGACCTAACATCTGAACACATTCTCATTCTGATGCTACAAAATTTATTATTGGTATTTACTTATGTTTTAACTTCTGTTACAGCATACCAATTTCTGCGACCTTTTCTATTTAGGCCCATAAGTTTAACAAGTTCATGTTAGAAAGAAAACCCCAATGACAGTTTTGAGCACAGTTATCCCCTCATTATACCATGTATGACCCAAATCCAAGACAGCCTTCGGGTAATATAATATCCTGAAATTTTATCAGAAATGTGACCTTCAATGCTAGATTATACGTATTATTATTGTGGATGTATAGAATCAAATCTTTGGCCCAACATCTATCATTAAACCAAATACAGGCAACTTTCTATGTCTCGAAGTTGAAGTTCATCTCAAACTACTGATATCCCGAAGTAAAATTTTGGGATCAGAAAATTTTCTATGAAGTACTCCTAATTCGAGATAACAGAACTTGAAATGTAAAGAAAAAAATAAATTTTTCATTGATATAAGAGGGTACTTTGAGATACAAGTGTTAGAGATAACGACAGCTAACTGCATAAGCAAGCTCAACGAAATGTGTGAATTGACTGAACGCTAATTTTGACAGTCTTGGTCAACTTGTAATTAGGAACTGATAAAATCGTGTAGCGCACTTTGTCTTAGAGGAAAAGAAATAACGACGGCACAAAAAGCTAAACAAGGAAAGCGAAAAGCCAAGAGGTCCGGCCCCGAGGTTATAAAACTTGAGTGCATTCTCAAACTCAAAATAAAGCACACTGATTGGCTGCTTCCAAGCACATGCTCGGAAGCAGCCAATCGGTGTTCTTTATTTTGAGTTTGAGATTATACTCAAGTTTTATAACCTCGGACCCAGATCTTTCCCGGCAGATGGTTGTGGGACGATTCTGGGTGATGTACAGAAACAGAAAGTAGATAGAAAGATAGCAAAGTAGAAAGTAGACAGAAAGTGAATAGAAAGCCAAACAATGACAACAACAGTAATAAACCACACACCAGAAGCATCGCCTTGGAGCGGTCAGTTGGCGAAGAGGGGGGTGGGGGTGGGGGTGGGGACTAGAAAACGCGTGTTCAGGAAATTACTGCTTTCAATGTTACATTAAACTCTAATGCAAATTTATGTTAACTTGTGACATACGAGAACGCGCACAATCGGACATCAGAAACTAATATATTCTCAATATATTTCAAATTGTAATACTTGTTAAAACTACTTTTATCCGAAATGGCTTAACTTTCCGCGACGTTCTGTGACGTTGTGTCGCGATAACAACCAACCGGAACTGATTGACGTTACTAACGACAACGTCACAGTCAGCCATATTATCTCTTGACAAGAAGCCAAGATTTCTAAGCTGTCTCAAAGTTGTACGAATATAAAAATACTCAGTGAGAAATGTATCGTCAAATCTTGCAAGGAACTAGGTAAAGTAAAAACATCGCACATTGTAAAACGAATTGGTTGAAAGGTTTTCATGTTTGTTTAAATGGCCACACATACTGTCGCATTCCGCGGGACACATTAGCTGCAGACATCAGGTAAGAGACGCCTACGTAAACGCCTATCAAATAGTGTATACATATCTTCATTCATTCACTTTCTCAAGTTCCACGATTTACAAATTACAGATGCCGAGGATATAGTTTCGGCTCGCTTCCGCTCACACTCGCCAAAATACGCTTGAAATTACAACTCAAGAATTTGATGCTTATTTGGCCTGGCACTGATGTAATGATACTATATATCATAATATATAAATCTATGCATTTTGCAGAAGCCTTTATTTTATTTATTTATTGCTACTGACGATCCTAACAACAACATTGCAATCAGCCATATTGTTTTTGACAGAAAGCTACAATTCCAACGCTATAACGAGAACAGAAATGTATAGTAACAAGTTGCAAAAATAGGTAAAAGGTCGGAAAAAAATAACGGTGAAAATGTTCAGCGTGACCATTCATTGACTACATGTATTTAATTGAAGCTCGAAAATGCCTCTGTGGAAGTGTTGTGTTTTACGTGTATTCGCAACTCAGACAACGCGAATACAGGTGTTAGGTCTGCCTAGATTACACTACCAAAGAATCATACCGAGGTTTCATACGACAGATTTCCAACCAACCATGATATATGTGCAGGCTGTTTATAGTCACTACAGTTATAGATGTTTGAAAATGAAGATTTGGAATGTGAGATTGGCAGGTGATGATTTTTATTTCTGTGCTCGTCGTGTGCTGTTACAGTTTTGCTGTTGTGCATGATTGCGAAAAAATCAAACTATATAAACTGTTGTTACTTTCTTCAGTACCGATTTATCAGAAACATAAGACTATGGGGCATTGCGGACCGACTAGCCCAAGAAGCATCACTGAAGATGGAAACCATCCCAGTTATAAGCGGTGGGATATGTGTGGCCGACACACAAAAGGATGCATGGGGACCCTGTAGATTCGGCGGACGAGAAAGATGGGAACCACAATTAGTACCAGGCCATTGGTAAGTTATAATACGAAGAATAGTGCCTGAGCTGAGGTCTGGGTTGTTGTAGACTCGATGAGCATCAACACTAAGTAGGATTTACAGATATTGTATAGTGTGACAAAAGCAAAGAAAGCTGGGAAAAGACTAAGATTTAGACTTAAAGAAACGCCATTTCAATAAATTTTCCATACCATTATATTGTGTTACGAGGGAAAACGTTCATAACTTTACAAAGAAAGTGTTGTCAGAAAGTTTGAAGAACTTATACAAGAAACTAGAAGATTCAAAACAAGTCATGCTTGATATTTTTAGACGAGAGAGTTACTGCAACAAAAGGCTACGAACCAAACCAGAATCATTCGGAAAAGTAATTTATGATTCTGAAACGACGTGTGGATTTTATTTCATTGGAATGCCAAATGCCATCAACATGTCAAAGATTTATAAAAATGATACTAGGGATTGTAGCTGCGCTTTGCTCATGTGACACGCATACTTGGATTTACAAAATACTCGCTAAAGTTTCAAGGCGTATCGGTGCACATCGTTTTCCACCATTTATGTAAAGGGAAAACTTTTTTGTGACATTAAGACGAACTGGGGTCCACTCTGAGAGTAGACTTTTCTCACAGGAGAGCAAATTCTTTCCTTTACGAGTTTGATACCCATTGAGAAGGAAGGAAACAATTATTCTGAAGTCCTGTATTGCTCCCATGTACTAAAAAGTTGATTTTTTGAAGTATGTTGACATTTTAGCATTTTGGCTGCTATGGGAACATAGCTTATCTTACAGTTGGCACAGAAATATATGTATGGGAGGTCTACCTAGATACTTCTGTAAAAGGCTTATCACTATATCTCCAATGTGCTAATCTAATAGTAAGAGACAAGTTTTCAAATTTCCCTTGACATCAGTAGGGTTTTAAGTTTTCACAGCAGTCAAAGAACTGGAAAAATAAGCTTAAAAATAGGTTTAAAAATATATTTATTCTTCACCTATGCTATAGATGCTACCTCCGAAATTTGGTTACAAAAGGCCGTATAGTTTCGAGGAAATGTCGTTTGAAAATGTTTCTGACAGATGGACAGATGTCTGGCTCATGTGAAGTAAACATGGCAGACTTGCACTCCCTGAAAGTGTACAAGCTCAGTTTAACTTTGCGAACTCAGAGTTTGGTATGAACGAAAATTAACGTGAAGTGATTGTGGCTTTTATTGTTAAAAAGATTCATTCAGAGAATCGCTAATTCAAAATTTTGCTAATATTTCCTTGGAAACAAATTACATTTGCCTTTCAAAACAGACAAAGCAGGATCTGAAATGAGTGTTGTTTGTATTGTACCTGTCTCAGTTTAAAATTATGAATATTTATGTTTACTTTCTTTATTCAGTTTGTAATGAATGTGATTTCTTTCCTCCTTTTTCAGGTGGAAGAAAAGTGATGGGGCTGGGGTGAAGGAAATAGACTGGAAGAAAATTAATTGGACAGGAGTTGCTCTCGCTGTCCTAGAAGGCGAAGAGCCAAGAGGTAAGTTTAATACATTGCTATGTTCATTGTGGCAGGTAATAACCTTACTTGTTGGAGACCAGTGACAGCCGCGTACCAGTGGCGGCCTGAAGATATTCGTTTTGCACGTGCTGTTGCGTGTTTGTTGCGCCACCGATTTCGAACATTTGTAAAGAAACTAAAATGGAAGCCTTAAAAAAGATCGGCAGAAATCGTAACATAGGAGGCAAAACTCAAACTACCTTCCTTAGATATCCTTTTAACTATATTATTTCTTTTCCGAGGCTCTATTACCCTTGACCCTCACATAGTGCGGTCATTTGGGTTTGTATGCCGAACGCGTCATACTGTAAAATGTGACACAGACCACAGTCTTACACCAGCACATGCTTATTTAAAATTCAACGTAAAATATTTGGAAAATGCACCATTCAGCGCATGGCAACCGTGATGGCCGCCACTGGTACAGTAAGTGCAGGTTTTGCTGATCGTTGGTGACCTATTTCGAGGACCTTTCAGTAGGCACACAAACATGTCACGGATGCTAGTAATGCTTGTCGAATTTACTCTTTTTTACATCGCGTTAGGTCTACTGAGAGCTTTACCATACTAAGTCGATTACTTAATGAATATCCTTAAAGAGCTGGGATAAACTCATCAGATTTCCGACGAATGTATCTCTTTAAGATTACAATTCTAAACACTTTTCTCAAGAATATCGTGTAATATGGGACAGCATGATAACGTTTCTTAAAAAGAATTATTTAGAACATTTAACTGTTTATTATACTCTTGAGATAACAGTTGATTTAGCATTTATGTTAAGAGCATTTACAAAGCACCTGTAAAATCCCGGTTGTTCTTATTTGTGACGTTATAGATCTACGTTCAGCCGCTTTATAATTATTATTTTAAACACTGTAATATACTTATTTACATTTTCCTTTATTTGTTACATGCAGATAAAATTATAATTCACAAATAGTGGAAAATCCTGAACATTTGGAGTGGCGGCCATGTAGGAAATTCCTAACTTAACTAAGTTTACAACGACAGAATACTACGTTTGTCGTGTCTAGCATTACTCACTGGACACACAATATTGAATAAGGCTTGATATCGAATCAACGTTGCTTCAACGTCCCGATGTTGAATCAACGTTGTATCAATGTTGATTCAAGGTTGTGAGGCTGCTGGGTATTTACAATACAAGTTTGTCTACAGTTTGGTTTGCAGTAATGGACGTTATTAAAACATTAAGGTCCTTAATAATTCCAACTCAATTTTCTACTGCTAATTCAGCGCAATTTGATTGATCAAGAGCGTACAGAAAACGGCGTTTTTTTTTACTTCGCTAAATCCCTTGAACCTGAAATCGGGAACTGCTTGGACTATTTTCTTTGCGGGAGTTTCTCAATAGCCCCGGCAGTATAGCTTACACTTTTAAGATAAAATTGACCGAGATGGAATTATAAATTTTATTTTAGTGGATTTTATGGATGTGTAAACGCCGGCGAAACACTCACAAATTTAACATAATGCCCTTCGGGCTTTATTCAGTTTGTGGGTGATTCGCCGGCGTTTACACATCGATAAAATCCACAAAAATAAAATTTATTCATATATCAAAACATTATATTTCAGCCTCCATTACGTTCAAGAGAAGTAGAGGTGATGATAGTGATGATGAATCTACGGGTTGTGGTGAGTGCACGTGTTTACACTTTAGATCACGTGAGAGTCTATTGACCAGGGTCCAGTTGTTCAAAACTAACAGCCTCGTAAGTTACTGTTTCGTTAAAATTTCAATCGTTAATATCTCAGATACGCCAATATTTTTGGTTGAAAAACAGTGAGAAACTTTTGCACTGAGAAGCTTTTGCAGTGCAAAAGTTTCTCACATTTTTTTTCAGCAAAAATATCAGTGTTAATGGTAATAAACTTGTAAAACACTTAACGAGTCGACCTCTTAACGAGCTCAATAGCCTAACGATGCTTTGAACAACCAGGCCCAGTTCAATGTACTGCCAGTAACGGATCAAACTTGTCATCCATTTTTCTCATAAACGAAGCAAATATTAATTACAAGTATACTGTAACAATCGAGCAAACTCTTGTATTAGATAAAATCAGCTGATCGGAGGCTGACGCACTTGATCCATTATTATTGTAAGACCCTCCAGTAGGTCTGGATAGAAATATATTTGTACATATTTTGATTGATATTTTGCAATTATTATGTTTCACGACAAAATTACTTTAAGCACATTCAGTCGTATGCAATAAAATAGGATTTTGAATGAAATTGATTTGATACTGCTTAGTCCACAGTGACGAATCTGTATTGAAATTCTTTAATTTTATTGCTTATGTCTATCAAACATACTGCATATGTTCGATGTTTTGTATAATTCTAAAATCTTGTTTCAGTAAATTTATTGTACTTTTCAAAATGCTTTTAATATCTTTCTTGTTCTCTTTTTTTTCAGCTCCCCTCACTGCAAGTAGCAAGAGAACTCGCCTGGATTTAGACAGTGAAGGGAGTGAGGTTGACGACACGGAAGAGGCTTCAAGTGGTGATGAATCGGATAATGGCACTACTGTTCCAACCATTGTAGTACACAAACAAACTGAGAAACAAGCAGGTAAGGTTTTCTAAAATCGCGTTGTTCTGAAACAGTAACTGACAAAATAAGTACTTTTTCCCTAATATATATATTGATAAAATTGCTAAGAAGCAAAGTATTACACCGAGGATCTGACCGAAAACAGTTTTTCTCAAAATTTCCAGCTTGACCTTTGATGACCTTTGATGCCCAGTTATGGGCATACTACCAAGCAAATACTTCTTCCTGCAACACAGAGTAAAACCTTCAGAAAAATGGCCCACTGCAATCGAACTATATAGGCTATTGGGTCATTTATGAAATAATGTTTTGATTTAACGGTATGACCTAGTGCGAAAAGAAAGCAAAAAAATCTGACTTAAGAATGACTTTCAAATCAACAGAATAATAATCTTTGACTGTTTATTGTTTGGGAAAGGTCTTCGTCGCGAAATTCGATCAGGAAAAAATGAAGAATGTAGACGTTTTTAGTTATGACATCCATCAGGCCCGGTCCTATACAACAATGCCAGTTTGCAAAACAAATTACGTAAATCGAAGTAAAATTCCGTACTAGTTAATTGCTACACAGTGCTACCCTCATCAGACCGTAAATACGCACAGGCTATCCGCATCTTGCCTTGCACTTTGTTTTGTTTGCGCATGTCAGCGTGTAGAAATAATAAATGTTTGTGTGTTTTTTTTTCAGCCTATTCTGGGCCAAGTTTCACAGAGTGGAGGTCATCATCCGGGCCAGTGCCAGCCCCCGTGACGTCAGCCTCAGAGCCACCATCAGCCACAATCAGCAGACAAAAGATTGAAGAGAGAAAAATGAAGAAATTAATGGCTCTTCTATGTTCCTTGTTCAAGCTGGTTCATCTGTGATCATCATGCGGTTAAGGAGGATATGTTAGGACTTTAGAGTGACTAGAGAACATTCATTGTGTTTGAGTCAGGAATATTCATTTTACAATTGCTCTTTTTACGGTGTATGGTGCGCTTGATAAGAAGGGGCAACAGGGATAACTGAGGAATGATTTTCCAGATTTTTCAAGAAAAACATATGTTGTGACTCCTCATTAGGACCGCTTTGCAAGACGGTGTTAATGAGTGGTCACAAAATATAACATTTGTTGTGACCCCTCAATTGAATCTTCTGGCAGGGACGTTCCTAATGAATGGCCACAACATATGTTTTCATTGAGAGATGGGAAAATTATCTTTGAATTGCTCTAATGCCAACTACAGGATTATTCAAAACAGCCTTGCCATGCGAAAATTATGCATTAGAGCAGTTGACCTTAGGCACAGGGGTAATAGCAATTTGCTTACCTGTGCTGTCGACCGATCCGATACTGCACAAAATGGTTGTCGATAGAATACTCGGTCTTTAGCGTTTCCACAAACGATATAATTTAGCCGCGACATAAGGAAACAAGCAAAGTGGTTGTGCGCCCAGCGCAGACTCAGATCATCCTGGGCATCAGCCCAGTATGATCAGACTCTTCGCGTAGCACTTAAAGGGTAGCTATAGGTCTAAGCTAGCTTCATGCAGACAGCGAAGACTCTGATCAGACTGGACGAATACCCAGGCTAATCTAAGTCTGTGCTGGGCGCATAACCACTTTGTAGGTTTTCTCGTGTCGCGGCTCATGTGGTATTATTGTTAAAATCTGTCATCCGAGCTGATACTGCCATCAGTTGTCTTGGTCTACAGCCTCTTTTTGCAGGTATGGTAACTGACTGGGTCTGTCTGCAGCACAGGTACGGGTATTGGTACTACCCCCTTGACCCCTGTGGCTCTTATCAGCCAGTGCATATGGGCATACTAATTTGTTTTCACTCTTCACACTGACGGCACTTTGATTTTCTGATTTTGTCTTCCATGCTAATTTTCATTTTCTTCCATGCTGATATTCATTTTCTTCCATGCTGATTTTCATTTTCTTCCATGCTGATTTTCATGCTGATTTTTATTTTCTTCCATGCTGATTTTCATTGTCTTCCATTCTGATTTTCTTCCGATGACCTTAAAAATTCTAAGTATTGGGACAGATAGGTCTGAACAAAACAGAGCAGACTCAGATCAGACTGCTCCTGCAGAAGCAGTCAGATCAGGTTCTACACTGTTTGCCATTAGATCTGCATCTTTCAGACGCATTACCACCTTGTAAAACCATAATACAGTCAACGCTCGATATCTCGAAATCGGACTTCTTCTCAAACTACTGATATCTTAAAGTAAATTTTCTGGTACCAGAAAATTTACTTTGAGATATCGGTAGTTTGAGATGACAGGAGTTGAAATGTAAATAAAAAAAAGGAAATATATTCTTTGATATGAGAAGATATTTTGAGCTATCAATGTTCGAGATATCGTGAGTTGTTCCATTTTTAGGACAGTTATAGTAATTATATTAGGTGTCCCAATTTTTTAGAGTTTTCATGGTAGTCATTTTAGCAAACATCTCAAGACTTCATACTGGCAATGAGTATTCCTGACAATTATTCTGACTTGTCAGTACAATATCTGACAATAAAATAGTGAATTCAAAAATAATAATAATTGTTGTTTCTTGTATGCCCCTTGATTAAATTTTGATCAGTCTGCAGGTATAAAGATCTAATAGTTTAACCACCAACGGACAGAGAAATATGTAGGACTTGCAACTACCGCCACGCCGACCTGATGTTTTTTTTTATATTTTCTTTTAAATCACATACAGACCAGTCCTATAAAAGGTATTTATACATACATCCACAAACATGTCGATTCCACTTACCCGGCTTTGACAAAAAACAATCAGGCCCCTAGGTTATAAAACTTTTTTCATGCTCAACTCAGCTGAGCATGAAATTTAAAATGCCCGTTAATATGAAAATACCAAGAAATTAAGCATTTTTCAGGCTCAGATAAGCCAAGAAGGCTATTTTTTTCTGCTCATAAATGTTAAAATGCCAACAATTGTTGGCATTTTAAAATTTATGAGCAGAAAAAATTTGCTCAGCTGAGTTGAGCATGAAAAAAGTTTTATAACCTCGGGGCCAGGTATATGAGTACATTACGGTGACATTTTTGTTGCGACTGCTCAGTTTAGCAAGCAGGTCGACATGGGGGTCATTTTCCGGCGTACTCGCAGCCTATTGTAATGAAACTTCATATAGGCTTATGGAATTGTCTCGACAACACGGAATTAAATGACTTGAGAATAATTATTTGTTTGTGAAAATCTGAAGATTCTGTTGAAAAATTTCAGTTTGAAATGTCATTGAAAATTTGATTTATTAGTGCGCCGATAGCAATGACGTCAATGATCTGTTTCCTTGGCAACAAAGACTTCACATTGATGTCAAAGTAACGTCATCGAGATGTCATTCTGACGCGGTACTAACATGTAGGTACAGCAGTTGGTAATTACATAGTTGCTAGGATAACAGATCTATGGCTTCATCTCACTTATAATTCGAGAGGAGCATGGCATACAATGTATGCCATGCTCTTCTCGAATTATAAGTGAAATTTACCTGAAATTTGTGTGATTCTCTCAAACCTACAATTCAGTCTTAAATAAGCTAATTCTCTATTATATGCCAATTTCTTGTCAAGATCTGACTCACGCTCTGCAGAACATTGCCAAGTTTATGTCTGTCGACTACGTTTAGCTCCATTTTTTCAGAGTCTGAACTACCTTTTGTAAAAAAAAAATAAATAAAAAAAAAACTTTACATCGCGACATCATCTCTGCCACGCAAGTTTTGTTTAGTGACCTCAACCTACTTTTCATGTTCTGTTGAGCCAAATTATGTCAAACCATAGCAGTTAGCTCCATTCTCAGAGATAAAATACCTTTTTCTAGACGAAAATCCATACAAACTTTCATCATGCCATTTTCTTAGCAATACCAGTGTTGTTTTTGCTAACCTCGACCTACTTTTCATGCTCCGTTGAACAAAGCCAAATTTGTGTCACTCCGTTTCTTAGAAACCAAACAACGTTTCGAATAAATGAGCCGCGACACGACAAAACCAACAAAGTGGCGTATGCGCCCATTGAAGACTCATATCAGCCTGGGCATCCGCCCAGTCTGATCAGAGTTTTCGCTGTCTGCATGGATTTAGTTCAGATCCTTAGTTATCCTTCAAGCGCTCAGCGAAAAGTCTGATCGGACTGGGCGGATGCCCAGGCTGATCTTAATCTTCGCTGGGCGCACATGCTACTTCGTTGGTTTTGTCATGTCGCGGCTCATATAAGCTTACATCGTGACATCATCTGTGCTATGCCAGTGTCGTGTGCTGACTTTTTTTGTTATTGATATAGGATTTGCTGCCCTTTCCTTTTATGCCTCTCTTTTTCTCAGTGGAGTAGACCGCACATCGCCCTGGGAAGCAAAGAGGCAGAAAAAAAAAAAGAAAAAAAAAGAAGAAAGAAAGCCCCCTTTCTAAAATGACTGAACAGGATGAGAGATTATCTAAACACCTTAAGACAGACTAATAAGTCAAGTATCTCACCTTTTCGTACTTCCAGGGCTAGAGTATGAAAATTCATGAGTATCAACATGTATCGTGCAACCGTAAAAATTCTATGTATTGGGACAGCTAGCTCTGCGAAAACAGTGCATGCACTTAATCAGCTAGCAGTCTGATCAGGGTCTGTACTGTTTGCCATTCTATCTGCACCTTTTGAACGCATTGCTATATTGCAAAACCAAACCTGTTCCAGTTTAGGGCACTACCGTAATGATCCTAAATGTTCGAACAGAAAGTTCTAAGCAAACACATTGTGGACAAAAATCAAACTGATCCTCAAGGATGCACTTAATCAGCTAGCAGTCTCAAGGATCAGTTTGATCCGGGTTTACAACGTTGTCATTCACTAAGCATATTTTGGATGCATTAACGTACGTAAAATCCACTTTCTAAGAATTGTGGAACAATAATTGTACAACTTTCGCGTGTCCAAAATTTTAGGGTCATTACGGTAGGTATCCAATTTTTGGGGTTTTTTTTGTGGTATTTAAATTTGCACTCTTCACAGTCAGAACGTGTATTTCTTCTAATGATTGACAGATCGCACGTGTGCGTGATTCTTCATTGCTTAATTGAAAGGTGCTTGGCAATCAGCGCACGTAATCTAATAACATTTAAAAAGGATCTATCATGAAAAAAAAATCAATTGTAGCATAAAAAATTATACTACCAGTCGAAAGTTATGCAAAAACGAAAACAAGTAGCCATGACTTATTCAGGCACACTTTTTCTTTCCGATACCTTATTTTCACTAACATTCGGACACCATGGCTACTCCCCCCCACCCCCCACCCCAATTGGCGAGGTTTGTGTGTGGGGGGGGGAGAGTTGAGGAAAGGGGTGGTGTGTGGAGTGTGTGTCTGTGTGTGTGTGTGGGGGGGGGGGGGGGAGCGGGCTTCAAAAGTGTTCTGTTTTCCGTGGTTACCGTGGTTGTGTCTCCCGTAAATAGTGAGTATATTGTTTGTGCCAACTTCTCTAAATTCAATCATTGAAAAACTTTGCAGGAGAGTCCTTTATGCTTGCCCAGTTCTACATGTGTACATCTACACGATACATAAACGGAAAAAAACCCTCTTGGAAATCTCATATCAATACCAGTCCTTTTCCGGGGGATTATGGCCCTTGGTCCTCTTATTGTAGGGCCACATGGGTCCTTTTCCTGGGGATCAATGCCCTTGACCCTCTTATTGTAGGGTCACATGGGTTTATATGCCAATTGCGCTCACATCGTAAAACTGTGACAACGACCGCAGTCTAACAACAGCAAATGATTATTTAAGAGTCAAATTCACCTAAAGTTTTTAGAAAATGCATCATTCAGCGTATGACAACCGTGGTAGTCGCTGGCACTGTACGTGTACGTTTTGCTGCCTGTTGCAGACCTGGCCCCGAGGTTATAAAATTAAGTACATTCTCAAACTCAAAATAAAGCACACTGGTTGGCTGCTTCCGAGCACAGCCAATCTGTGTGCTTTATTTTGAGTTAGAGATTATTCTCAAGTTTTATAACCTCGAACCTTGTTTCGAGGACTCGTCACCACAGGCACTTGTTACAGTATACATCAAAAATCAAAGTATACCTTAAATAAATAGCTTTATAAGGTCACAGGGTAAAATGTTACAAAATATGGCCGGCACGCAGTATCTCGGAATAGACTATGTGCAGACAGACGCTCAACTTCTAATGTATTTCTCCTCTCCTTGGCAGAATAACATAAATAGTTCGTTTGTTGGAATCAGATAAACAATGTAAAATTTAGTCAGATTCTAAACTTTTTTGAGTAGTATAGCACCGCAGGACGGTTCTTAGAATCTTAAAACCTTCTTAAATTATTCTTATATGCAATTCGGCACGTAGTTTATATACATTGCCACAAACAAACAATTCGTCATGTTAATACCTCATTACAGCTATGTTTTGTTGTCTCGCCTTCGACTAGCAGAAGCGAAACTTTCTCAACGTCGTCGACGTCGGCGACATAAGCTTTTATCGAGTTTTCTGGTTTAGCCCAGTTTTATGACAGGAAAGACACTGTATGGCAGGATGTTGCCATGGCTGTCCGTCCGTCATCTACAGTTTTTAGATGGTTTATCTTGGCCGACTTAAATCAGCCCTGGTTAGCTTTGTATATACAAGGGCTGTTACGAAACGAAAAAGAACTGTTACGAAACGAAAAAGAGTCATAGTTACCAAACGACCTGGTCATCAGGTCGTTTGGTAACTAAGACTTTTTTCGTTTCGTAACAACTCTATATCCTTGAAAACTTGTTAACGAGGTGTGCAAATCAGATTTACTTAGCTTGTGCACTTTCAGGATATGTTTTTATTTTATTTATATATGTGGTTGCTGTCATGGTCAAGCCTAACTGCTTAAGGTGTATGGGTACATTTTCAGAAGAAGCAACTCTGTCATTTTCATTGTTGCTTTCTTTCTCATGGGGTGCCAGTTCCAGAACCAAATTCTTGCCTTTAAGCAGTCAGGCCCAAGACCGATAATCGTCCGCAAGCATAGGACGTTTAAACCGTCCTGACAAGGCTTGAATCTGTAGGAAATATCCGATCTAATTTATAAATTTTTCACATGACACTCAAAGCCTAAGTTTATCATGTGATGTTTAACTCTGCAAAAAATGGCGGAACATGAATGAACAAGGTAATATATGGACGTACTGGCAGTTATTGTGTACCTTTAAAGTTCAGAACATAGTTACATCTTATGATAAATCCTTTTACTTATAGAAAAAAAAAAAAAAAAAAAAACAGTAACATAATGAAGTTAGGAGTGCAAACGTTTGCCGAACGTATTAAACAATAATTGAGCCGCGACATGAGAAAACCAACAATGTGTTGTGCGCCCAGCGCAGACTCAGATCAGTCTCAGCATCCGCCCAGTCCGCTCAGACTCTTTGCTAAGCGATTTTAAGAGTAGCTAAGGGTCTAAGCTACCTCCGTGCGGACAATGAAGACTCTGATCAGACTGGGCAGATGCCAAGGCAGATCTGAGTCTGCGTTGGGCGCACAACCACTTTGTTGGTTTTCTCGTGTCGCGGCTGTCATTACTTTCATTGTATCCTATATAAGAATAAGGTATTTACATGTAGTTTCGAAAATTCAGCCACATTAAACGTGGCAAAAGAATTCATAATTATCATTTGATTTATTCAAAGTGATAGGGTCTTCAGTTTGTCATTGAAATCAATATTTATACCTGCAAATATGGAGCACTGATCTATGCGCATAAATGGATAACTTGCTGATTGGTGCACAAACATACCGTAACACACTTAAGAGAGTGTAACAGCCGGACTGGATTCCTTTTATCTAGAACTGAAATGCGAAAAGAAAAAAAAAAGAAATGTTTTATTTGCCCCAGAAAGTAATAGTTTGTCAATAAAATACGACTTAAACAGGAAAATGTTGAAACGATCACTTGCAACAGAATGTACATGCCCTGTGTCCTATATAAAGGACTACCCCACATGCAGCAACATCCTGCAGCCTAAGCTGGTGAATGAATCATGTTCAGGTATTTTTTTTCATGTCATTATGAGGGCTTTTTAAAGTTATGATCTAATTATGCAAATAATAAGTTAATCATATAGTTCAAGGCTATAGAATTAAGTGCCACTCTGTTTCCAGGGAAGTACAACTGATACTGATACTTAGTAATTCTTGCAAAAAGCATCCAACATGAGTTCTTGAAAAAAGAACAACAACACATGTTTTTTCATGCATTAACGTTTGCCAGGTCCCGAGGGAGATGTTGGAAACCGAGGCCGAAGGCCGAGGTTTTCAACATCTCCCGAGGGACCTGGCAAATGTTAATGCATGGGAAACAAAATTAATGTTTGGTCGCTGTTATTGCATAAATTCAACGAATTATTCGTTAAAATTTGAGAAAAACTTGGCACTATATTTTGTCACCGTTTGACAGCCAACGCGCTGGTACATCTTTTTACTAATATTCGTCTTCCGGGCCCAAGAACATTCAGCTATTCAAAATGGCCTCCATCATCCTATTCAACCTCAATATTTCGAAAAATTGTCCAAGATGGTCGTTGTAGTTGATGCAAAATAGATTGCAATTTAATCAACAAAAAGCAGATACCTTGAGCAATAATTTCCATGCAGAACAAGCCTGACATCCTGCAGTTCTTGATTGCTGAAAGCTTGAGATGCATGTTTTCTGTAACACTTACTTACTCTCCATTTGGCATCGTAAGAATGTAAACAACATCGCTTTAAACCTGAGTGGCGACGATGACGTCAGATTACAAAGGCATGATGACGTCATATAGGCATATTTAGGTAGCGCACCACCATTTTTGTAATTCGACTAAAACCGGAGAGACAAAGTTGCATGGCGGGTTTTTTAGTGGCCCGGCACAAGCATAATGAAGGTTCTGTCATCGTGCAGCAACAGCGCGTGCCAAACCCTTGTTGAAACACGGCTTTTTGCCGGTTGATGCACGGCTGTTAATACCTCTCGGCACTGCTTTTTATGCAATAACAAAACATCTAACATGTTTTTGAAACATCACAAGTTCAAATTATCTGGATATGTTTATCTACTGTAATAACTTAGCACTTTCTATGGGTTTTATTCAAATGTAATGACTCTATTCAAAACGGCTGCCATTATCCTATTCAACCTCAATATTTCGGAAAATTGTCCAAGATGGTCTTTGTTGTTGATGCAAAATATATTGCAAATTAATCAACAAAAAGCAGATACCTTGAGCAATAATTTCCATGCAGAACAAGCCTGATCCATTAATATACCATCCTGCAGTTCTTGATTGCGGAAAGCTTGAGATGCATGTTTTCTTTAACACTTATTTACTCTCCATTTGGCATCGTAAGAAGGGTAAACAACATCGCTTTAAACCTGAGTCACGACGATGACGTCAGATTACAAAGGCATGATGACGTCATATAGGCATACTTAGGTAGCCCACCACCAATTTTTGTAATTCGACCGAAACGGGAGAGACAAAATCGCATGGCGGATTTTTTAGTGGCCCGGCACAAGCATGATGAAAGTTCTGTCATTGTGTTTCAACAGCGCGTGAAAGCCCTTGTAGAAACACGGGTCTTCACCGGTTGATGCACGGCTGTTAATACCTCTCGGCACTCCTTTTTATGCAATAACATCGATTTCACGTGTTGTTAATGACCTACTGGGCAACTTTTCGTATGCAAGTTGCAGGGCAGTGTACTCCGTCAGTACAGAAACGACGGCAAGACTGCAGTTGAAGATATCCATCAAAGACTTTACACAAGAGTTATACAAACTCGGATATTGTAAAAATGAAAGTGCAGACGACATTGTGTGAAGACTTTGATGAAAATGATGAAATGCTGCTAAAGGTTGCACAAACATTCTCGGTAGCTGACCATGGCCTGAAACGAGGATTTTTATAGACATGCATAGAGCGTGTAGGAATCAGCAAGGTATTGGCGAAGAGGCCGAAAAAATGAAATAGTGCGCCAACATTTTCGTTATTTTTGTAGCATTACTCTAGTTGAATTTATGCTATAACAGCGATCAAACCCTTTTTTTCAATGCATTAACGTTTGCAAGGTCCCTCGGGAGATGTTGAAAACCGAGGTCGAACGGTCCCTCGGGGGATGTTGAAAACCGAGGCCTTCGCCTTCGGCTTTTCAACATCTCCCTCGGCGCCTTGCAAACGTTAATGCATGAAAAACCATATTTGGTCCCTATAATCTAATATTGCCTCTGTATGTTTACTGACCAGCCGAGGAGAGGTTAGATCGCAGTTGGGAAATTAGATCTAAATTTTTGAAAACTTAAATACCCGCTCTACCTCTGGGGTAAAATCTTACTTCAAAATATTTTAACATTACTTTCTTCCTTCCTTTCTTTCTTTCTTTGAAATTCAAACGCCGTTACCCGGGATCTAACTCGGGTCCTTTAGCATCAGAGGCAAGTGCGCTAACCACTGAGCTATCTGGGTCCAGTTGTTCAAAGCATCGTTAGCCTAACGAGCTCATTAAGAGGTCAACTCGTTAAGTGTTTTATGACTTTATTACCAAATACATGTAGATACACTTATATTTTTGTTGGTAAAATGTGAGAAGCTTTTGCAGTGCAAAAGCTTCGCACATTTTTTTTTTCAACAAAAATATTGTCATATTTGAAATATGAACGTTTTTTATTAACGAAACGTTAACTAACGATGTCGTTAGTTTTGAAGAACCACGCCCAGAATGCTATTAATAGTTTTGACAACGAAATGATTTATAGTAGCAAGACTGATTTGTGACGTGCTGCCGTTAACGCGTGGACGTCAAACAATTTATTTGTCATCGATAATTATTCTGATTGGTAACACTGTCGTTTTGACAGTACAGTGATTAATTGTTAGAAATCTTCTTGTCCAATTTTCTTCTTTTCTTCTACTGTTGTTTTCTTTTGGACCTAAATATCTGAAACAGTATCTTTTAGCTTTGAATATGGATGCCCAGGGTCCGAGGTTATATATCTTGAGTATAATCTCAAACTCAAAATAAAGCACACTGATTGGCTGCTTCCGAGCTTGTGCTCGAAAGCAGCCAATCAGTGTGCTTTATTTTGAGTTTGAGAAACATGCTCGGAAGCAGCCAATAAGTGTTCTTTATTTTGAGTTTGAGAATGTACTCAAGTTTTATAACCTCGGGACCAGACCGCTTGACTTCAACAAACTGTATAGCTTCAGTCATGTCTCTGAGAATTTGCTTTTCTTTTGCGTAATTACCATTTCAACAAGTGCAAAGGCTACATGTTAGGTTATTTTTCAGCATTTTAGTTTACGTCACGAGTCTCAATTCTCTAATTCCCAAAATTTGTTGAAACTTTGATGCAAATCATTTTCTTTTAATGTACTGATAAGGGAGTCTCGTGCTGATGTGATATAATGTACATGCCGTGCAATACTCTCTATGTAAGGTACCGCTGCATTGTTACATTGACATTGATTCTTTGTATAGAAGCACCAAAAGGAAGTACAAAGCTTGTTTGCTCAATATGTGGGTTTGGCCTGTAAAGATTTTTGCATGAGGATTTCAGGCAAACTTGACTGTAAAAGCCTCCATGTTTTCTGTACCTTATTATAGGCCGTTAAATAGGACGCTAAAAATAAAAAATTAAACCTAATAATGTATTACATATGTATAAAACGGTCATCATTATATGATCTATTGCGGCTATTAATTAATAACAACGCCGTTAAGAATACTGCTATGCGTTTCACTGCACGGTAAGCTAGCTAACTCGGCGTAAGGAAATAACAGACAGCCACAAACCGCTGACAGGTTTATATGAGAGTCATCAAACAGCCAACCAGTCAAGCGCAATAATTTACATAATATTTTCCTTTTTTTTTTCTCTACAGTCGTTCATTTGTAGATCTTGGATTTTAACGATCTGCTACGTAATGAATAATTAAATCACGTTCAAACGTTTATCGACGCGGCTGCGCGTCCCTGACGTAACTCGGATGATGTGATATTTTGGATTAAGGCACTCGTGCAAACTTTAAGCATGGAGTGCAAGCATATTGTATTGGCGATTGTGCTGTACCTCAGTTCTTGTTCGTCCGTCAGTGCAGTAGTGAGGAGATATTATATTGCCGCTGTGGACGTCGAATGGGATTATTGTCCATCAAAACGAGATCTTATATTTAGTCACCAAAGGTATGTAGAAAATAGTGCATTTGTTTTTTTTCCTATGAAATATTAGTTATAAATAGTGTGAAATAAAAGAGCATGTAAATAATAATTTGAGCCGCGACACGAGAAAACTAGCAATGTGGTTGTGCGCCCAGCGCAGACTCAGATCAGCCTGGGCAACCGCCGAGTCTGATTAGATTCTTCGCTAAGCGCTTAAAGGGTAGCTAAGGGTCAGCGAAGAGTCTGCGCCTGGCGCACAACCACTTTATTGGTTTTCTCGTGTCGCGGCTCAATTATATTTTCCATATTGTTTTACTACCGCAAGTCCAACAAAAAGCAGACTGTTCCCGCTAGATAAGGCCCGGGTTCATTAAGAGTTCTTTTAGAAAAGGTGCCTAAGAACATTTTGCACAGTGATGCTCCTGGTCAGTTTAAGCATCTATACTTAAGCTGTACGGTAACCTCCCTATTTATACTATGCGAAATAACTTCCGTGACCTCCGATTTACTTTCCCGGACCACAAAGCTCTTTTCAAAGAGAGTCTACTCTTAAAGGAAAGAATTTGCTCCTAGGGGATTTAAGAGTTGATCCTCATTAAGAAGGGATGCTATAATGAAAATAGCAGGACTGATTCACCGTTATCTTAAATTTTCCATGATGGAAAATTTAAGATAACGGTGAATCAGTGCCATGATGGAAAATTTAAGATAACGGTGAATCAGTCCTGCTGATCGTACCAACTGCGTACCAACTGCTCAAAATGATTGTGGGATTCAGGGGAGGCAACTTTACCATTTTCCATTTTGCCTTCGTTTTCAACGGGGGTCAACTCTTAAAGAAACTGATCTCATACTGAAGGGCTTCCTCATAAAGGGACTCAAACAAGGAGTTAATCGTATTAAAGTACGGACAGACGTACTTACGGACAGGTATTTTATTTATGGTCATTATGACAGTGCATTCTGATTATTAATATTATACGCCTACATGTGTCATCATTCCCATTATGAAATCTTGTTTATGTATAAATATGGAAGAGTAAATTAAAGGCAGGACGTTATATATTCATGTATGAACTTTTAAAGAATGATGTGTTTGACACCTTCTGTGTGGTGTCAGTTGGACAGGCCATTAATTAATGGAACAATTGGGGCATTTTATACATTTATCTTATAGGTTGGATGAAAAAACAGCAGCAGCAACAACAACAACAATCTTCTCATGCATCTATTCTAGCATTCCTCCCAGCGTGTCGTTCAATCGATTTCGTGCACCTGGCGTCCTAAAGTGGACTCTTCAGACTCGTGAGTCGGACGAGTCGATTTATTGTCTAAGGGGTACTTTTTGTGCCAAATCTGTTGTTTTATATGGGAAAAAAGTGTTAAGAGAGACAACAGCATTTGAAAGTATAAATGTTATGCGATGCGGGGCATGAGTGGTTTAAAAACCAAAGTCGTATGTGGACAGCGGCATCTTTCGCTGATGACATATTTTGCAGTTATGTGCACGTATGATTATTGATAGTTACTACCACCCCCATTGTGCCCATTACTTCAATACCTTTTTTATTGGTGACTTGATGCCTTTGTTATACGTGCTCGTATTTAACTAATGATTAAACGTCGCATACAAGAACGACAACTCCCGCTTTCCTTCCTTTAAAGTAACTCGCATAATCTCGCAGGTCATGGCGGTGCTTCACATACATGAATGACTTACGCTTTAGCATTTATTTGCTCATTTTCATAGTTCTTGGATGCCCTATAACTTGAATTTATATCCAGCTGTGATGACTTTTATCAGTTCTTCACGTTTTAGCTCCTATTTTTTTTAGTGCATATGCCCGCCCAATTCTTTCATACATGTACCTTACAGATATGTATCTAACAGTACAGAATGACAACCTTTGTTTTTATATTGTTTGATTCATTTCCATCATTTTTTTCTTTCCTTTATAACCGTTTTGTGGCTTGAACAGCCTTTGGAACTTTGCAGTAGCTATATACAGTAATTTGAGCCACGACACGAGAAAACCAACAAAGTGGTTGTGCGCCCAGCGCAGACTCAGATCAGCCTGCTTGGGCATCCGCCCAGTCTGATCAGAGTCTTCGCTGTCCGCATGGATGTAGATTAGACCCTTAACTACCCTTTAAGCGGTTAGCGAAGAGTCAGATCAGACTGGGCGGATGCCCAGGCTGATCTGACTGAGTCTGCGCTGGGCGCATAACCACTTTGTTTGTTTTGTCGTGTCGCGGCTCATTTCTTGGCTTTCCAGTAGATGATGGTGGAGTTGCAGGTTGAGTTCCAGCTTGCTTGAATATATGAGCCGCGACACGAGAAAACCAACAAAGTGGCTGTGCGCCTAGCGCAGACTCAGATCGGCCTTGGCATCCGCCCAGTCTGATCAGACTCTTCGCTAAGCGCTTAAAGGGCAGTTAAGGGTCTAAGCTACCTCCATGCGGATGCCCAGGCTGATCTGAGTCTGCGCTGGGCGCACAACCACTTTGTTGGTTTTCTCGTGTCGCGGCTCATATACTCTTTATAATAATTGCATAACAAAGTCATGCGTTGGCATATATTAATTTTCAAACGTATTTCTCAGTTGATGCAGTAATTGCGCTCGATATGTAGAGGGCATATATATTGTGCAAAGGTTTGACTTCTTGCACTTATTAAAGTTTAAAACATTGAAATTCAGCAAACATATTTTGCAATATTGCAAAAGCTACTCGCCATGAAAATTCCCATGTTCGATCTTCGATTAAATTCTTCTTTACATCTTATCAAGCCCCCAGCTGCAACTGTGCTACTATGAAAAAGATATACTGAACGCCAAAAGAAACGTTCACAAGTTTATCTTCTTTTATCACGGCCTAGCCACTACGTAAGTCCAAACGGATCATTGCATAATTCTGAGTTTCAGCCAATCACAGTACATGATGGCGCTATCATGATTTGAACTTTCAATTAAAGAGTTATCTCACTTTCTCGAAAAACATCACATTCCGTTGCAACAGATATCTTCCCATTTCCAGCAGTTTATATCGGGTTAAAAATGGTCTCTTATTTGTAACTGTTAGGAAACGGCTGAATTCGTTTGAGTGTCACGATTACTTACTAAATGACAGCTTCGAAATCGGTAAATTTTCAAATTAATCCCTTTGTATGAAACAAAGATCACTTTTTGAAGACCGATTATGCCACAGTTTCTGGCTTTATGCTGCAGTTATTTTGTGTGAATGATTTTTTGGTGTTACTTTTCAATATAGTATTACCATTAATAGAAGCAAGTTATATTTTTCTGGTTGACTTTAGATTTAGAAAAGTTATGTAGAAACACTATGTTAAAGTGAAATGCCTGTTTATACTTTCTTGATACATGTATCTTACTTTCTTTGTAATGCTTACGACCAGAATAAGTTGTAATAACGTTCGTTCTCCGGATAAAGCCACACACCGCACCTGAATCGAAATTAGCAAAAATTATGCATTTGAGGCTGGAACTTCTTAAAAACAAGACACAAAGTACATGAAGTAGTAGCAATTCCCTGCTGTGTTTACTGTGTGGACGTTTCTTTTGGTGTTTAGTATATATGCTTTAGTTTTGTGTCTGTAATGTCCCAATTTAGAGAGTCAGTGTTCGGGCTGGAATGGCAATCGTATGACTTGTAGGTGGACAGCGAGACGGTCACTGAATGGTCATAATAATGACCATTAGACTATATTTGATATACCTTAGCATATTTACTTTTCATTTTATACCGTCAGAACATACGCGAATTGGGCATGCTTGGGCTCGTGACGCATGGATAATAATTGCCGAAGATAGAATTTTAAAGAGCAACTTACGCACGTCCTGACTAGGCTGCGTCAGAACCCCAAAATACACTTCTGTGTTAGTTGCAAATTATCTCAGATTAGTTATGGACAGAAATCGGGCGTTTATCAAAAACGCGGAAGTCATACCGTGACCTTGTTTGAAAAGCGCGAGAAATCATGGTATCAAATATGCGGGTGCCGGCCTTTAGGAATATAAACCGATTTTTACTCACTCTTGTATTACTCGTTCTCAAACCTTTTATTTTTTTTCTTTTGGCCGGCTTAAAAGCCATTATTTTAGTCAAATGGAACCAGGATTTTAGATGTTTAGGAAGTTTTTAGAAGTATTTTTATGTCAACTTTTAACCATGGATTTTTAAAATGACACCACGAAGAGCAGTAAAAGCTTGTTATGCGGAGGATATGTATTCCGAATCGATGCTGTTCTAAAATGCGAGGATATTTTCTGGCGGTGCACAAACAAAAAATGTCAGTCGCCATAGAACTGATGGTGCTGTGACAACCCTAGTGCTCATTCACATGGGTCATAATCACGAATGATTTGAAAAGCAATAACTTCGAGTTCAGGTCGAACGCAAGGCCAGATGACCTTACCTATCGCCTGTGCAAGATTATTAGAAACGAATTTCATAAATTTGCGGATCAGCAGATGTGCGTTGTATTGCTTGCTCTTTGTATCGCGAAAGAAGGCAGACCTATCCTGTTCTACCAAAAACAAGGGAAAATGTGCACCACCCAATACAAAAACAAGGGAAAATGTGCACCACCCAATATAATTAATCGTTAAGGTAAACGGATAATGAAAAATCCGCGCATTTGAAACGCGCTTTTGATACTTAATTTTCCGCGAATTCGAAAAAAAAAATCTGCGCTTTTGATATATTGATCCGCGCCGCAAAAGTCACCGGTGGAAAGAACTTTTATTTACCTAATCAGGGAATTTCCCATTACTCTCTTTAAAGTTGGTATCCTTTGTTACCTTTTCGACAATCTGTGACACGCCGCGAATTATATTGTATATTGAACAATATTGGCCCAGCGCTTTACCAGTATCAGGCCCGGATCCAGGGGGTGGGCTTTGGGGCTTCAGCCCCGCCATCTGGGCCTCTGTGTTATGTAAAATATATAGGCTTCCAGATAGTAAGGAGTGTGAGATTATTTACCCTTGTGACTAGATTAAAATATATGTTGTGACATCTCATTAGAATCGCCTCGGCGAGGCGATTCTAATGAGATATCGCAACATATATTTCAAGGCAAAAAGACATTATCAAAAAATCTCATCAAATTGCTCCCTAATTATGTCATATATTTTTAATCTCCTTCCCCTCCCCCACATATACATACATTTCGGCATTTCCCAGCCCCACCAGTCATCCAGAGCCCCACCAGTACGAGGTGGTCTGGGTCCGGGCCTGAGTATTCAGTTTTATCGCAAATTAAAATTGCACACATGAGACAAACACTTTTGAATCAAATTAAAAAAAAAAAAAAAACTACTATCGAAAGCATTTTTTTCGAATACTTGCCAATTAAAGTACTCCTGATTTACCATGTTCGTGAAGTTGGCTGCCAGTTGCCAGTTGCCATTTGCCTATTCAATCGGCAACTGGCAAATGGCAGCTAACTTCACATTCTAGATGCCAATTCGCCAATTCTCGCGAATTGGCAACAGACAACTGGCAGCTAGATGCCAATTCAATTTGAGATGCTTTTAAGTTGAATAGGTAAATGGCAAACGGCAGCCACATGCCAATTCGCCAATTCCAGTGAATTGGCAACTGGCAGCCCGATGCCTATTCGACTCGAGAGGGTTTTTGAGCATACCAGGTGAATAGGCAACTGGCAAACGGCAGTCAGATGCCAATTCGCAATTTCTTGTGAATTAGCAACTGGCAACTGCAAGCCAAGTGCCAATTGGATATGAGAGGATTTAAGTCGATTTAAGCTAAATAGGAAACCGGCAAACGGTAGCCAGATGCCAATTCGCTAATTCTTGCGAATTGGCAACTGGCAACTGGCAGCCAGATGCCAATTGGATTTGAGAGGGTTTAAGACGATTAAAGTTACATAGAAAACCGGCAAACGGCAGCCAGATGACAATTCGCTAATTCTTCTGAACTGAAAACTGGCAACTGGCAGCCAGATGCCAATTAGATTCATGAGTGTTTAAGACGATTAAAGTCATGAAGAAAACCGCCAAACGGCAGCCAGATGCCAATTCACTAATTCTTGCGAATTGGCAACTGGCAACTGGAAGCCAGATGCCAATTCGATTCGAGAGGGTTTAAGACAATTGAAGCTACATAGGAAACAGGCAAACGGCAGCCAGATGAAAATTTGATTTTTTTTTATGAATCGGCATCTGGCAACTGGTAGCAAGATGCCAATTCGATTTGAGAGTGTTTAAGGCGATTTAAGCAACGTAGGAAAACTGGAAAATTGGCAGCCAGATGCCAATTCGACTTTAGACTGTTTAAGACGAGTAAACCTACATAGGAGACCGGCTGACGGGAGCAAGATGCCGATTCGAAATTTTTTTTTGAATTGGGAACTGGCAACCAGGTTCCAATTCGATTTGAGCGACTTTCAGACGATTAAAGCTAAATAGGAAACCGGCAAACGACATCCAGATGCCAATTCGCAAATTCATTTGAATTGGAAACTGGTAACTGGCAGCCAGTTGCCAATTCGATTTGAGAGGGTTTCAGACGATTTAAGCTACACAGAAAACCTGCAACCAGATGCCAATTCACTGATTCTTGTGAACTGGCAACTGGCAACTGGCAGCCAGATGCCATATCGATTCGAGAGGGTTTAAGACGATTAAAGATACATAGGAAAACGTCAGCCAGATGACAATTCGCTAATTCTTCTGAACTGGAAACTGGCAACTGGCATCCAGATGCCAATTCGATTCATGCCTGTTTAAGACGATTAAAGTCATGAAGGAAACCGGCAAACAGCAGCCAATTCACTAATTCTTGCGAATTGGCAACTGACAACTGGAAGCCAGAAGCCAATTCGATTCGAGAGGGTTTAAGACAATTGAAGCTACAAAGGAAACAGGCAAACGGCAGCTAGATGCCAATTTGAATTTTTTTATGAATCGGCATCTGGCAACTGACAGCCAGATGCCGATTCGATTTGAAAGTGTGTAAGGCGATTAAAGCTACATAGAAACCGGAAAACGGAGGCCAGATGCCAATTCAAATTTTTATGAATTGAGATCTGGCAGCCAGATGCCAATTCGATTTGAGACTGTTTAAGACGAGTAAGGCTACATAGGAGACCGGCAATGGCAACAAGATGCCGATTCGTAAAGTTTGTTTGAATTAACAACTGGAAGCCAGGTGCCAATTCGATTTGAGAGGGTGTAAGACGATAAAAGCTTAATAGGAAACCGGCAAACGACATCCAGATGCCAATTCGCAAATTGAAATGAATTGGAAACTGGCAACTGGCAGCCAGTTGCCAATTCGATTTGAGAGGGTTTGAGACGATTTTAGCTACACAGAAAACCTGCAAACGGCAGCGAGATGCCAATTTGCAAATTCTTGTGAACTGGCAACTGGCAGCCAGGTGCCAATTCGAACGAATGGGTTTAAGACGATTAAAGCTACATAGGAAACCGGCAAACGGCAGCCAGATGACAAATCGCTAATTCTTCTATACTGGAAACTGGCAACTGGCAGCCAGATGCCAATTCGATTCATGAGTGTTTAAGACGATTAAAGTCATGAAGGAAACCGTCAAACGGCGGCCAGATGCCAATTCACTAATTCTTGCGAATGGCAACTGGCAACTGGAAGCCAGATGCCAATTCGATTCGAGAGGGTTAAAGACAATTGAAGCTACATAGGAAACAAGCAAACGACAGCCAGATGCCAGTTCAATTTTTTTTATGAATCGGCATCTGGTAACTGGCAGCCAGATGCCAATTGGATTTGAGAGTGTTTAAGGCGATTAAAGCTACATAGGAAACCGTTTAACGGCAGCCAGATGCCAATTCAAATTTTTTATGAATAGACAACTGGCAACTGGCAGCCAGATGCCAATTCGATTTTTGAGTGTTTAAGGCGATAAAAGCTACATAGGAAACCGGAAAACGGCAGCCATATGCCAATTCGATTTGAGACTGTTTAAGACGATTAAAGATACATAGGAGACCGGCAAACGGCAGCAAGATGCCGATTCGAAAAATTTGTTTGAATTGGCAACTGGCGGCCAGTTGCCAATTCGATTTGAGAGGGTTTCAGACGATTAAAGCTTAACAGGAAACTGGCAAACGACATCCAGATGCCAATTCGCAAATTCATATGAATTGGAAAATGGCAACTGGCAGCCAGTTGCCAATTCGATTTGAGAGGGTTTGAGACGATTTTAGCTACATAGAAAACCTGCAAACGGCAGCAAGATGCCAATTTGCAAATTCTTGTGAACTGGCAACTGGCAACTGGCAGCCAGGTGGCAGCCAGGTGCCAATTCGATTCGAATGGGTTTAAGACGATTAAAGCTACATAGGAAACCGGCAAACGGCAGCCAGATGACAATTCGCTAATTCTTCTATACTGGAAACTGGCAACTGGCAGCCAGATGCCAATTCGATTCATGAGTGTTTAAGACGATTAAAGTCATGAAGGAAACCGACAAACGGCATCCAGATGCCAATTCACTAATTCTTGCGAATGGCAACTGGCAACTGGAAGCCAGATGCCAATTCGATTCGAGAGGGTTAAAGACAATTGAAGCTACATAGGGAACAGGCAAACGGCAGCCAGTTCGATTTTTTTTATGAATCGGCATCTGGAAAGTGGTTTGCAGATGCCGATTCGATTTGAGAGTGTTTCAGGCGATTTAGGCTACATAGGAAACCGGAAAACGGCAGCTAGATGCCAATTCGATTTTTTTTATGAATTGACAACTGGCAACTGGCAGCCAGATTCCAATTCGATTTGAGACTGTTTAAGACGAGTTAGGCCATATAGGAAACCGGCAAACGGCACCAAGATGCCGATTCGAAAAATTTGTTTAATTTGGCAACTGGCAGCCAGGTGCCAATTCAGTGTTTAAGACGATTAAAGATAAATAGGAAACCGACAAACGACATCCAGATGCCAATTCACAAATTCACGTGAATTGGCAACTGGCAACTAGCAGCCAGATGCCAATTCGCGTTGAGACTGTTTAAGATGATTAAAGCTACATAGGAAACCGGCAAACGGCAGCCAGATGCCGATTTGAAAAGTTTTATGAATTGGCAACTGGCTACTAGCAGCCAGGTGCCACTGCAATTTGAGAGTGTTTAAGACGATTAAAGCTTCATAGGAAAACGGCAAACGACATCCAGATGCAAATTTGAAAATTTTTATTAATTGGCAACTGGCAACTCGCAGCCAGATGCTAATTCGATTTGGGAAGGTTTAAGACGATTAAAGTCATGAAGGAAACGACATGCAGATACCAATTCGAAAAAGTTTATGAATTGACAACTTCCAACTGGCAGCCAGATGCCAATTCGATTTGACACTTTTAAGACGAGTAAGGCTACATAGGAGACCGGTAAACGGCACCAAGATGCCGATACGAAAAGTTTGTTTGAATTGGCAACTGGCAACCAGGTGCCAATTCGATTTGAGAGTGTTTAAGACGATTAAATCTACATAGGAAACCGGAAAATGGCAGCCAGATGCCAATTCAATCTTTTAATGAATTGACAACTGGCAACTGTCAGCCAGATGCCAATTCGCTTTGAGACTGTTTAAGACGATTAAAGCTACATAGGAAACCGGCAAACGGCAGCCAGATGCCGATTCGAAAAGATTTATGAATTGGCAACTTGCTACTGGCAGCCAGGTGCCACTGCGATTTAAGAGGGTTTAAGACGATTAAAGCTTCATAGGAAAACGGCAAACGACATCCAGATGCCAATTCGAAAATTTTTATTAATTGTCAACTGGCAACTCGCAGCCAGATGCCAATTTGATTTGGGAAGGTTTAAGACGATTAAAGATTCATAGGAAAACGGCAAATGACATCCAGATGCCAATTCGAAAAAGTTTTATTAATTGGCAACTGGCAACTCGCAGCCAGATGTCAATTCGATTCGGGAGGGTTTAAGACGATTAAGCTACATAGAAAATTGGCAAACGGCAGCCAGATGACAATTCGCTAATTCTTCTGAACTGGAAACTGGCAACTGGCAGCCAGATGCCAATTCGATCATTCTTGTGAATTGGCAACTGTCAACTGGCAGCCAGATGCCAGTTTGATTTGACAGGGTTCAAGACGATTAAAGGTACATAGGAAACCGGTAGAGCGCAGCCAGATGCCAATTCGATTTTTTTTATGAATTGTTGACTGGAAACTGGCTTTCTATTATATTATATCCCATAACATTACTAGGTCGTTGGGGCACCACCGATGACTTCGAAACAATCCCTTTCCACCTTGTCCTGTCTTCAGCTGCCCTGGTTGAGCTGGCAAAATCCATTCCTGTCCACTCTTTGATATTTTCTTACCATCTCTTCTTCTGTCTACCTCTTCTTATTTTTTCTTTCACTGTGGCCTGAAGAATCGTCTTTGCTAAACCAGAAGACCTTGAGACGTGGCCAAACCACCTTAGTTTCCGTTTCTCGACCAGTGTCAGGAGTTCATCATATTCTCCAAAGGCAACTGGCAGCCAGATGCCAATTCGATATGAGAGGGTTTTAGACGATTAAAACTACATAGCAAAACGGCAAACGACTTCCAGATGCCAAATCCCCAAATTCTTGTGAACTGGGAACTGGCAAACGGCAGACAGATGCCAATTCCCTAATTCTTTCGAAGTGGCAACTTGCCACTGGTAGCCAGATGCCAATTCGAGTTGAGAGGGTTTAAGACGATTAAAGCTACATAGGAAACCGGCAAACGACATCCAGATGCCAATCCGAAAATTCTTGTGAACCGGCAAACGGCAGCCAGATACCAATTCGATTTTTTGTGTGAATTGGCAACTGGCAACAGTCAGCCAAATGCCAATTTGATTTGAGACGGTTTAAGACGATTAAAGCTACATAGAAAACCGGCAAATAACATCAAGATGCCAATTCAAAAAGTTTTATGAATTGGCAACTGGCAGCCAGATGCCATTTCGATTTGAGAGTGTTTAAGACGATTAAAGCAACATAGGAAATCGGAAAACGGCAGCCAGATGCCAATTCGAAATTTCTATGAATTGGCAACTGGCAACTGGCAGCCAGATGCCAATTCGATTTGAGACTGTTTAAGACGAGAAAAACTACATAGCCAACCGGCAAACGGCAGCAAGATGCCGGTTCGAAAAGTTTTATGAACTGGCAACTGGCAGCCAGGTGTCATTTCCATTTGAACTGTTCAAAAGTTTTATGCACATGCCGTCTTTCGGCTTTCTGCTAAGCTGCGTTATTAAAAAAATTAAGTTTAAACATTTACGATTAGTATTTAAAAGTTGCCTTACAAAACAAAAAGAAATGAGTCGCGACACGACAAAACAAACAAAATGGCATGTGCGCCCTGCGAACACTCAGATCAGCGTGCGTATCAGCCCAGTCTGATCGGAGTCTTCTCTGTCCGCGAAGAGGTAGCTTAGCCCATCGGTTATCCTGCCCAGGCTGATCTAAGACTTCACAGGGCGCTATGGCACTGTGTTCGTTTTGTTGCGACGCTGCTAAAAGTACTATTTTCATACGGTTAAAAAATCATCAGAAGACGATCTTTAATATATATATCGGATTGAATATCAATTTCTGACTTTCATTGCCCTTAGCGAGTGTAAATGTTTTGACAAGACATGTGACCGAATTTCACACCTTCCGACAGATGGCGTGTCGACAACAGCGGCTCAGTAGGCTTCTCAGTCGATGACTTAAGCAAACAATTAAATGAGCCTTGACATGACAAAATACAGCTGCATGTGCGCCCAGCGAAGACTCAGATCAGCCTAGCCTTCCGCCTAATGTGATCAAATCTTCAATATCGGCATGGCATGGAGGTAGCTCAGAGTGTTAGCTACCCTTTAATCGCACAGCAAAGACTGGGTGGCTGCTTTGGCTGATCTGCGTCTTCGCTGGGTGCGCATTCCACTTTGCTTGTTTATCGTGTCGCGGCTCGTATGAGGAAAATTATGAAAAATGACCAGAAAAAAGTGGCCCGGCCTTGGCCGGTGACTAGTGCCTTGTATCTTCGTATTTCTAACTGTTTTTAATTCTAACTAAATTTAATTGCAACATGAGAACAGCGTGCCAATTTTAAATGGTTTGCGCAGAGGCACAGCCTGGTTTGATCACACATGTTTAAAATATTTTGATCAGAAATTCGGATCAGTTCGGTTTGTGCAGAAACATGTTTGGTTATACAAACATATACTAAAATTGACAAAAACAAAAATTATTAAGTGATCATAGACTCTGACCATTGTTTCGCAAGTGCATAAGCTGGTCTGAGTTAGTTTGCATATTGATCAATCTATATTGTTTGAACTAAAATATATATTGTAAGTCATGCCCGAAATCGTGAATAACTAATTCCATAAATTGAATGTTGCAGCTTTATATTTCTTTGCATTTATCTTTGGTTGTTTCATGATGAGTTCATTTCAAACTTAAATGAGATGACAATTATTATAACTGATAGGAGGTAATATCGGATTTTATGATCGATAATCGAATAATGCACGCGTAATAAACATGTTACTTATACTGTATACATAGCGTATTATCAACGTATTCCGATCAGCTTGCGCAAACTGTTCAGACACTGTTTGATCTTATCATTTTGCACATATCAGAGGCTGATAACATTGCGCAGATGCACAGGCCTATTATCGTAAGTTCTCATCGCAGAAATACCAAAAATAGCACAAAATTTTTATCTTTAAATAATCCTTTCTAGCTTCACTTAAAACAGTTATATATTAAAGGGACGAAGTTTCATTATGGACAGAAATATTACCTATAAAGTGAAACATAAAAAAAAACAATATTTCTATAGCCTTGCAAGAAAAATGTTTCATAGCATTTTTTCCTTAGCTATGCGTGCTATGCTATAGTAAGGTTCCTTACACAACGTTACGAGGAAATCTTCATCATTATTTAGTTTCTTACAGTCAACAGTTTTTCGACAATACTGTAATATCTAAAGAGAGCAATTATGATACATGTCTCCTAATAATAAATGAGCAAATTTACAAGTTAGCTAGTCAATAAAAATCTTCTAAGATCCTACCCTGTGACAGACAAAACATATTTCGGTTTCTTTGATAAATACGCACCACCACAGTAGTATATAAGATATCTCATTTAATATAGATATCTGATACATCATTTTAGATACTTTAAAAATTGTATATAACTATATAAGATGTCTTATTTCTCAAAACATATCTGCTGTATATGATATCTTATTTTACTTTCAAGTTATTTTATATTTAACTTTTAAGTTATATTATATGTTAAATAAGACATCCAATATAGTATATAAGATATCTCATTTAATATAGATATCTGATACATCATTTTAGATACTTAAAAAATTGTAGGTAAGTCTGATTTTTTTCTGATCAGTTTAGGAAAATTATCGTATGGGATATGATATAAATGTAATACTACAGTTGGCGTGTTTAGTGATTAACCCAATTATGGTTAAAAAGTTTGCTTCCCTCTTTAATTGCACGCCGGTTGGTCAGGCATCAGACTCAATGATGGGCCCGACATAAAGCTGCTTAATTCAATTGGTTGGGGCCGGAGTTTGCCTTGTCTGTTTCTTGGTTATTGGGGTTCAACTCATAGTTTTCTTTTGCTCCGTATTTCAGTGGTGTTGTCTGACTTCCCAGGAGTCTCCTGGTGTCGCAATACGTTCTTTCCGTTGAGTCCCCATCTCTGATTCATCTCAGGCCTTATCCGTGATTTGTTTGTTTCCGGTGATGATTCATTGGTGAGTTAGGAAACCTTCATGCGGACCAAAGAGCTAACTTAATGTTTCAAACCACTGCAGAAGCAGAGGGCGAGGTTTGGTCCAGTAAAACTAGTTTAAGCCCCAAGTAATCTTGTGCTGACCGTTCCAAGGCGGTACTTCTGTTGCTGTTCCTTGATATTAAATTGTGGTGTGTCCGCTTGTCTATGGTCTCTGGCGGTTTGGTCACCTGTATTGCTGCCCAATCTGCCTTCTGTTTTGTTTTGTTTTGCAATTAAAATAAAAAAAATATAAGTAAAAATAGATGTTGATGCTGTTATTGGGGTAGCTGAATGACCATCTGTTTGGGAAAGAGCTACTCATTCGGTTTACTGTGCCTGTCTTTCGTAATCTTGTGTCACTTTCTGTGTGTATGTGCTGCTTTCCCTATTGGTTTTGAGAGCGGAATGTGGGATTTGATTGTATCATTTCCTGATCATTGCCTATCTTTTTACTTTATTATATCAGATCTCTTATGTATCTTATCATAGGTCTCTTAAACAGGATAAATGGTAAAATGGATTGCCATAAAAACAAGACAAGTACATAATTACTGTTATTTCAGCTTTAAGAGCTACACAAATTACTGAGGAAGACGCTCTGACGCTGCCCTTATATATGTCCACGTTATCATGACACACAAGAGTAAAACGCTTGAACTATTCAAATTCGGCTGACTTCGCCGTATCGATGCCATCGCACTACACTTCTATGGCTACACGCCGGTATAACGAGAGCTTTACGAAGTCGTGTTGCATTCCCAAGACAACCAGGCTGCTTTTGTTTCCTTCGTAATGTCTTCGTGAGGCGAAAAATGCCCGATGGCACCGATGATCACACGAAGTAAAGACGAAGATGACATGATTAGACAAGATGCCCTCACGATGGCCTTACGAAGGCAAAATGGACACACGAAGTCAACACAAAAATGAGCCTTCGCAATGTCATCCGGCATTTTTTTTTGCATGCCAAAGATTTTGCCACCGCTCACGAAGTTGCTGCCGAAGCAAGAGAAAATCATCCGGCGGTCATACGATGGTTTTAGATGCTCTCACGAATGACCCGATGTTATTACGATCAGAGCCGAATTTGAACATTTCCATTATCGTATGGCCATCAGGTGTCATTATCGGGACAGTGTGATGCCTGCACAATCGATTGCATGGCATCTTTCAAGCAGTATTTCTCCGAATCTCTTGTTCAGTTATAACACTCTATCCCACAGTCACCTGCCAACTATGAAAGACAGATTTACTCCGTGGTTAGAATAAAATAAAGCAAACAGTATTTGAAAATGTCATCGATGTATGTATTTACAGAGATACCGCAGCTTCCTAACTGCTGAAAGTGAAAGACCCACCTCCGTAGCCGAGTGGCTTAGGTCGTTTACTTCAAGTCACTGTAACCTCTAACCGATTGAGGGTCGTGGAATCGAGCTCTAGATACCGACCATGTTTCTTTACGTGAAAAAAGTAGGCAGTTGCTTACGGGGGATGAGAGATTGGGACTGGTTCTTCCCAGTAACGAATTTATATCCCCCGCTTTCAGGACTTTTTAAGCTTAAAACCCCTCTCAAGTTGAATTGGCCACTGACTCCACGTTGCCAGTTGCCAATTCATTACAACTTCGGGATATGCATTTGACAGTTTGCCAGTTGCCTATTTAGATTTTGGCATTTGGCTGTCAGCTTCCAGTAACTGTTCCCTATTAATATTTTCTAGTCTGAAGCCCTCTCACTTAGAAATGCCAGCTGGCTGCCAGTTGCCACTTCACCAGGATTGACGAATCGACAACTAGCTGCTGTTTGCCGGTTGCCCATTTGAATAATTGTCTCTTTAACTGCCTCAATTTGAATTCGCATCTGACTGACAAATGCCAGTGCCAATTCACATTAATTTGCGAATCGGTATCTTGCTGCCATTTACAAGTTTTCTAATCACCCGCAAAGCTCTAACTGGCATCTGGCTGCCCATTAACAGTTGCCACTTCGCATGGACCGCGAATTTGCATCGTGCTGCATTTCGCCGGTTGCCTATTCACCTGTTATTCTCTATAACTGCATCAAAACTGCCCGAAAACGAATTGGCTGCCAGTTGCCAGTTCATAAGAATTAGCGAATTGGCATCTGGCTACCATTTGCCGGTTTCGTATGTAGCTTTAATCGTCTTAAACCCTCACAAATCGAATTGGCAACTGGCTGCCAGTTGCCATTTGCCAATTCACAAGAATTTGCGAATTGGCATCGGAATGTCATTTGCCGTTTTCCTAGATAGATTAAGTCGTATCAAACCCTCTCGAATCGAATTGGCATCCGGCTGCCAGTTGCCAGTTACCAATTCATAAATTTTTTCGAATTGGCATCTGGCTGCCGTTTGCTGGTTTCCTTAGTAGCTTCAATCGTCTTAAACGTTCTCAAATCGAACTGGCATCTGGCTACCAGTTGCCACCCGCCAATTCGCGAGAATTAACGAACTGGTATCTGGCTGCCGTTTGCCGATTTTTTTCTTGGCTTTAATTGGCTTATAGCCTATCGAATCGAATTGGCATCTGGCTGCCAGTTGCCAGTTCATAAGAATTAGCGAACTGGAACAAGGCTGTCGTTTGCCGGTTTCTCAGTAGCTTTAATCGTCTTTAACCCTCTCAAATCGAACTGGCATCTGGCTGCCTGTTGCCAGTAGCCAATTCACAAAAGTTAACGAAATGGCATCTGGCTGCCGTTTGCCGGTTTTTTACTTGGCTTTAATCATCTTAAACCCTCTGGAATCAAATTGACATCTGACTGCTAGTTACCAGTTGCCAGTTCATAAGAATTAGCGAATTGGCTTCTGGCTGCTGTTCGCTGGTTTCCTATGTAGCTTTAATCGTCCTAAACCCTCACAAATCGAACTGGCAACTGGCTGCCAGTTGCCTATTCACAAGAATTTGCGAATTGGCATCGGAATGTCGTTTGTCGTTTTCCTAGATAGATTTAATCGTCTAAAACCCTCTCGAATCGAATTGGCATCCGGCTGCCAGTTGCCAGTTACCAATTCATAAAAATTTTCAAATTGGCATCTGGCTGCCGTTTGCTGGTTTCCTAAGTAGCTTTAATCGTCTTAAACGCTCTCAAATCGAACTGGCATCTGGCAAACAGTTGCCAATTGCCAATTCGCGAGAATTGTTAAACTGGTATCTGGCTGCCGTTTGACGGTTTTTTTACTTGGCTTTAATCGTCATAAACCCAATCGAATCGAATTGGCATCTGGCTGCCAGTTGACAGTTGCCAGTTCATAAGAAATACCGAATTGGCATCTGGCTGCCGTTTGCAGGTTTCCTAAGTAGCTTTAATCGACTTAAACCCTCTCAAATTGAACTGGCATCTGGCTGCCAGTTGCCAGTAGCCAATTCACAAGAATTAGCGAAATTGCATCTGGCTGCCGTTTGCCTGTTTTTTACTTGGCTTTAATCATCTTAAACCCTCTCGAATCGAATTGGCATCTGACTGCTAGTTATCAGTTGCCAGTTCATAAGAATTAGCGAATTGGCATCCGGCTGCCAGTTGCCAGTTACCAATTCATAAAAATTTTCAAATTGGCATCTGGTTGCCGTTTGCTGGTTTCCTTAGTAGCTTTAATCGTCTTTAACGCTCTCAAATCGAACTGGCATCTGGCTACCAGTTGCCACTCGCCTATTCGCGGGAATTAACGAACTGGTATCTGGCTGCCGTTTGCCGATTTTTTACTTGGCTTTAATTGGCTCAAAGCCTATCGAATCGAATTGGCATCTGGCTGCCAGTTGCCAGTTCATAAGAATTAGCGAACGAGAATATGGCTGCCGTTTGCCGGTTTCTCAGTAGCTTTAATCGTCTTTAACCCTTTCAAATCGAACTGGCATCTGGCTGCCAGTTGCCAGTAGCCAATTCACAAGAATATGCGAAATGGCATCTGGCTGCCGTTTGCCGGTTATTTACTTGGCTTTAATCATCTTAAACCCTCTGGAATCAAATTGACATCTGACTGCTAGTTGCCAGTTGCCAGTTCATAAGAATTAGCGAATTGGCATCTGGCTGCTGTTCGCCGGTTTCCTATGTAGCTTTAATCGTCCTAAACCCTCTCGAATCGAATTGGCAACTGGCTGCCAGTTGCCTATTCACAGGAATTTGCGAATTGGCATCGGAATGTCGTTTGCCGTTTTCTTAGATAGATTTAATCGTATAAAACCCTCTCGAATCGATTGGCACCCGGCTGCCAGTTGCCAGTTACCAATTCATGAAAAATTTCAAATTGGCATCTGGCTGCCGTTTGCTGGTTTCCTAAGTAGCTTTAATCGTCTTAAACGCTCTCAAATCGAAATGGCATCTGGCTAACAGTTGCCACTTGCCAATTCGCGAGAATTCATGAACTGGTATCTGGCTGCCGTTTGACGGTTTTTTACTTGGCTTAAATCGTCATAAACGCAATCGAATCGAATTGGCATCTGGCTGCCAGTTGACAGTTGCCAGTTCATAAGAAATACCGAATTGGCATCTGGCTGCCGTTTGCAGGTTTCCTAAGTAGCTTTAATCGACTTAAACTCTCTCAAATCGAACTGGCATCTGGCTACATGTTGCCAGTAGCCAATTCACAAGAATTAGCGAAATGGCATCTGGCTGCCGTTTGCCTGTTTTTTTTACTTGGCTTTAATCATCTTAAACCTTCTGGAATCAAATTGACATCTGACTGCCAGTTGCCAGTTCATAAGAATTAGCGAATTGGCATCTGGCTGCTGTTCGCCGGTTTCCTATGTAGCTTTAATCGTACCAAACCCTCTCAAATCGAATTGGCAACTGGCTGCCAGTTGCCTATTCACAAGAATTTGCGAATTGGCATCGGAATGTCGTTTGCCATTTTTCTAGATAGATTTAGTCGTCTCAAACCCTCTCGAATCGCATTTGCATCCGGCTGCCAGTTGCCAGTTACCAATTCATGAAAAATTGCAAATTGGCATCTGGCTGCCGTTTGCTGGTTTCCTAAGTAGCTTTAATCGTCTTAAACGCTCTCAAATCGAACTGGCATCTGGCTAACAGTTGCCACTTGCCAATTCGTTAGAATTAATGAACTGGTATCTGGCTACCGTTTGACGGTTTTTTACTTGGCTTAATCGTCATAAACCCAATCGAATCGAATTGGCATCTGGCTGCCAGTTGCCAGTTGCCAGTTCATAAGAAATACCGAATTGGCATCTGGCTGCCGTTTGCAGGTTTCCTAAGTAATTTTAATCGACTTAAACACTCTAAAATCGAATTGGCATCTTGCTGCCAGTTGCCAGTAGCCAATTCGCGATAGTTAGCGAAATGGCATCTGGCTGCCGTTTGCCTGTTTTTTACTTGGCTTTAATCATCTTAAACCCTCTCGAATCGAATTGGCATCTAGCTATCAGTTGCCAGTTGCCAGTTTATACGAATTAGCACATTGGCATCTGGCTGCCATTTGCAGGTTACCTAAAATCACCTGAAACGCTCTCAAATCGAAATGGCAACTGGCTGCCAGTTGCCAGTGTCCAGTTCACAAGAATATGCGAATTGGCATCGAGATGTCGTTTGCCGGTTTCCTATTTAGCTTTAATCGTCTAACACCCGCTCAAATCGAATTGGCCTCTGGCTGCCAGTTGCCTGTTATAAATTCATAAAAATTTTCGAATCAGCATCTGGCTGCCATTTGCAGGTTTCCTATGTAGCTTTACTTGTCTTAAACAGTCTCAAATCGAATTGGCATCTGGCTGCCAGTTGCCAATTCATAAAAATTGATGAATTCGCATCTGGCTGCCGTTTTCCGGTTTCCTATGTAGCTTTAATGTTCTTAAAAACACTCTCAAATCCAATTGATATCTGGCTGCCAGTTGCCAGTTGCCCATTCGTTTAAAACATTCGAATTAGCATCTGGATGTCGTTTGCCAGTTTCCTATGTAAGACTAATCGTTTTAAACACTCTCAAATCGAATTGGCATCTGGTTGACAAGAATTTGCGAATTGGTATCTGGATGTCGTGTGCCGTTTTCCTAGATACATATAGTCGTTTCAAACCATTTCGAATCGAATCGGCATCCGGCTACCAGTTGCCAGTTACCAATTCATAAAAAAAAATTCGAATTAGCATCTGGCTGCTGTTTTCCGGTTTCCAAAGTAGCTTTGATAATCTTAAACCCTCTCTAATCGAACTGGCATCTGGCTGCCAGTTGCCAGTAGCCAATTCACAAGAATAAGCGAAATGGCATCTGGCTGCCGTTTGCCGGTTTTTGAGTTGGCTTTTATCGTCTTTAACCCTCTCAAATCGAATTGGCATCTGGCTGCCAGTTGCCAGTTCATTTGAATTAGCGAATTGACATTTGACTGCTGTTTGACGGTTTCCTATGTTGCTTTAATCGTCTTAAACCCTCTCAAATCACATTGGCATCTGGCTACCAGTTGCCAGTTGCCAATTCACAAGAATTTGCGAATTGGCATCTGAATGTCGTTTGCCGTTTTCCTAGATAGATTTAGTCGTCTCAAAACCTCTCGAATCAAATTGGCATCCGGCTGCCAGTTGCCAGTTACCAATTCATGAAATTTTTCGATTTGGCATCTGGCTGTCGTTTTCCAGTTTCCTAAGTAGCTTTAATGGTCTTAAACCCTCTCAAATCGAATTGGCATCTGGCTGCGAGTTGCCAATTCGCAACTTGCTGCCATTAGCCGGTTATTTTACTTTGCTTTAATCGTCTTAAACCCTCTCGAATCAAATTGACATCTGACTGCCAGTTGCCAGTTTCCAGTTCAAAGAATTAGCGAATTGGCATCTTGCTGTCGTTTGCAGGTTTCCTATGTAGCTTAAATCGCCCGAAACCCTCTCAAATCGAATTGGCAACTGGCTGCCAGACTGCCTGTTTCAAATTCACAAGAATTTGAAAATTGACATATGGATGTCGTTTGCCGGTTTCCTATTTAGCCTTAATCGTCTAAAAACCGCCCAAATCGAATTGGCATCTGGCTGCCACTTGCCAGTTGCCAATTCATTAAACTTTTCTAGTATCTGACTGCCGTTAGCCGGTTTCCGTTGTAGCTGTAATGGTCTTAAACACTCTCAAATCGAAATGGCATCTGGCTGCCAGTTGCCAGTTAATAAAAAATTTCAAATTGGCATCTGTATGTCGTTTGCCTGTTTCCTATGAAGCTTTAATCGTCTTAAACACTTTCAAATCGAATTGACATTTGGCTGCTAGTTGCCAGTTGCCAATTCATAAAAAAATTCGAATTGGCATCTGGCTGCATTTTGCCGGTTTCCTATGTAGCTTTGATCGTCTTAAACCCTCACTAATCGAATTAGCATCTAGCTGCCTGTGGCTAAATGCCGTTTCACAAGAATTAGCGAACTGGCATCTGGCTGCCTTTTGCCGGATACCTATTTAGCTTTAATCAACTTAAACCCTCTAAAATCGAATTGGCATCTGGGTGCCAGTTGTCATTTTACAAGAATTAGCAAATTGGCATCTGGTTGCCTTTAGCCCGTTTCCTGAAACTTTTATCGTCTTAAGCCCTCTGAAATCAAATTGGCATCTGGCTGCCAGTTGCCACTTGCCAATTCACAAGAATAGCGAATCAGCATGTGGCTGCCGTGTCCCGGTTTCCTATTTAGGTTTAATCGTCTTAAATCCGCTCAAATCGAATTGGTATCTGATTGCCAGTTTCAATTCACAAGAATTTGCGAATGGGCATATGTCTGCCTTTTGCCGATGTTTATTTAGCTTTGATCGTCTTAAGCCCTCCCAAATAGAATTATCACCTGTCTGCCAGTTGCCAGGTGCAAATACGTAAGAATTAGCGAATTGGCGTCTGGCTGCCGTTTGCCGGTTTCCTATGTAGCTTTAATCGTCTTAAATTCTCAAAAATCGAATTGGCATCTGGCTGCCAGTTGCCAGTTGCCAATTCGGAAAAATTAGCGAATTGGCATCTGGATGTCGTTTGCTTGATTCCTATTTAGCTTTAATCGTCTTAAACCCTCTCGAATCGAATTGGCATCTGGCTGCCAGTTGCCAGCTCACAAGAATTAGCGAATTGGCATCTGGCTGCCGTTTGCAGGTTTCCTATGTAGCTTAAATCGTCTGAAACCCTCTCAGATCGAATTGGCAACTGGCTGCCAGTTGCCAGTTTCCAATTCATAAACCTTTTCGAATCGCCATCTTGCTGCCGTTTGCCGGTTTCCTATGTAGCTTCAATTTTCTTAACCCCTCTGGAATCGAATTGGCATCTGGCTTCCAGTTGCCAGTTGCCAATTCGCAAGAATTAGTGAATTGGCATCTGGCTGCCGTTTACCGGTTTCCTTCATGACTTTAATCGTCTTAAACACTCATGAATCGAATTGGCATCTGGCTGCCAGTTGCCAGTTTCCAGTTCAGAAGAACTAGCGAATTGTCATCTGGCTGTCGTTTGTCGGTTTCCTATGTAGATTCAATCGTCTTAAACCCTCTCAAATCCAATTGGCATCTGGCTGCCAGTTGCCAGTTGCCAATTCGCAAGAATTTGCGAATTGGCATCTGGCTGCCGTGTCCCGGTTTCCTATTTAGGTTTAATCGTCTTAAATCCGCTCAAATCGAATTGGTATCTGATTGCCAGTTTCAATTCACAAGAATTTGCGAATGGGCATATGTCTGCCTTTTGCCGATGTTTATTTAGCTTTGATCGTCTTAAGCCCTCCCAAATAGAATTATCACCTGTCTGCCAGTTGCCAGGTGCAAATACGTAAGAATTAGCGAATTGGCGTCTGGCTGCCGTTTGCCGGTTTCCTATGTAGCTTTAATCGTCTTAAATTCTCAAAAATCGAATTGGCATCTGGCTGCCAGTTGCCAGTTGCCAATTCGGAAAAATTAGCGAATTGGCATCTGGATGTCGTTTGCTTGATTCCTATTTAGCTTTAATCGTCTTAAACCCTCTCGAATCGAATTGGCATCTGGCTGCCAGTTGCCAGCTCACAAGAATTAGCGAATTGGCATCTGGCTGCCGTTTGCAGGTTTCCTATGTAGCTTAAATCGTCTGAAACCCTCTCAGATCGAATTGGCAACTGGCTGCCAGTTGCCAGTTTCCAATTCATAAACCTTTTCGAATCGCCATCTTGCTGCCGTTTGCCGGTTTCCTATGTAGCTTCAATTTTCTTAACCCCTCTGGAATCGAATTGGCATCTGGCTTCCAGTTGCCAGTTGCCAATTCGCAAGAATTAGTGAATTGGCATCTGGCTGCCGTTTACCGGTTTCCTTCATGACTTTAATCGTCTTAAACACTCATGAATCGAATTGGCATCTGGCTGCCAGTTGCCAGTTTCCAGTTCAGAAGAACTAGCGAATTGTCATCTGGCTGTCGTTTGTCGGTTTCCTATGTAGATTCAATCGTCTTAAACCCTCTCAAATCCAATTGGCATCTGGCTGCCAGTTGCCAGTTGCCAATTCGCAAGAATTTGCGAATTGGCATCTGGCTGCCGTGTCCCGGTTTCCTATTTAGGTTTAATCGTCTTAAATCCGCTCAAATCGAATTGGTATCTGATTGCCAGTTTCAATTCACAAGAATTTGCGAATGGGCATCTGTCTGCCTTTTGCCGATGTTTATTTAGCTTTGATCGTCTTAAGCCCTCCCAAATAGAATTATCACCTGTCTGCCAGTTGCCAGGTGCAAATACGTAAGAATTAGCGAATTGGCATCTGGCTGCCGTTTGCCGGTTTCCTATGTAGCTTTAATCGTCTTAAATTCTCAAAAATCGAATTGGCATCTGGCTGCCAGTTGCCAGTTGCCAATTCGGAAAAATTAGCGAATTGGCATCTGGATGTCGTTTGCTTTATTCCTATTTAGCTTTAATCGTCTTAAACCCTCTCGAATCGAATTGGCATCTGGCTGCCAGTTGCCAGCTCACAAGAATTAGCGAATTGGCATCTGACTGCCGTTTGCAGGTTTCCTATGTAGCTTAAATCGTCTGAAACCCTCTCAGATCGAATTGGCAACTGGCTGCCAGTTGCCAGTTTCCAACTCATAAACCTTTTCGAATCGCCATCTTGCTGCCGTTTGCCGGTTTCCTATGTAGCTTCAATTTTCTTAACCCCTCTGGAATCGAATTGGCATCTGGCTTCCAGTTGCCAGTTGCCAATTCGCAAGAATTAGTGAATTGGCATCTGGCTGCCGTTTACCGGTTTCCTTCATGACTTTAATCGTCTTAAACACTCATGAATCGAATTGGCATCTGGCTGCCAGTTGCCAGTTTCCAGTTCAGAAGAACTAGCGAATTGTCATCTGGCTGTCGTTTGTCGGTTTCCTATGTAGATTCAATCGTCTTAAACCCTCTCAAATCCAATTGGCATCTGGCTGCCAGTTGCCAGTTGCCAATTCGCAAGAATTTGCGAATTGGCATCTGGCTGCCGTTTGCCGGTTTCCTATTTAGCTTAAATCGGCTTAAATCCTCTCAAATCGAATTGGCACTTGGCTGCCGTTTGCCAGTTGCCTATTCACCTGGAATGCTCAAAAACCCTCTCGAGTCGAATTGGCATCTGGCTGCCAGTTGCCAATTCACGCGAATTGGCATGTGGCTGCCGTTTGTCAGTTTCCTATTCAGCTGTAAAAGCATCTCAAATCGAATCGGCAACTACCTGCCAGTTGCCTGTCGCCAATTCGCGAGAATTTGCGAGTTGGCATCTAGAATGTGAAGTTAGCTGCCATTTGCCAGTTGCCGATTGAATAGGCAATTGGCAACTGGCAACTGGCAGCCAACTTCACGAACATTGATTTACCCACTATTTTTTCATAATTCTGTGGCAAAACTTTGTTCGGTCAAATTCAGTTTCAACAAGAAACACTCAGTGCATTTTTGCTCATATATCACTTCTTACATAAATTTCGAATATGGTTAATATATTTTTGACTGAATTATGGCCCTTGTTAACAAGAGGCTACTTTTTGAAGCAAGATTAGTAGATAGATGGAATTTCGGATATACTTCCTTGATATTTGATTCGCTGTAAGAAGGCCCTAGTGTTGAGCAACGGATAAAATTGGGTGGGGGGGGGGGGGGGTCATAAATATTTGACTGAAATATGCCCTTTTCTAAAAGTTGGCATTGGACGTTTCACGTAAGGACTGCATTGGTATTCGTTTAAACTTCAATTCGTTTTTACTATAAGTTATAATGACCATAATCAGAATAAACGGCTTAAGCTGACGACGGCTGACGCATGGAATATGGTGTCTTTGGATTGAATCAAACCTTCGTCGACTATGATTTTCAAAAGTATTCTTGTTATAAATATTGACGAAAAGCTAACACCGTTCCGACCTCTCGTTCATACTCATTCATAAAAAGTGACCACATGAAATATTAATGAGGAGTAATTAGGTGAATTAAGTCAGATATATCTGTGTCACTTCATTTTGTGGTAATACAGGACTGCGTCAAGCTGACAGAAAAGCTTCACATATAAATAATCACATTCTTGGAGTTTTTACTGAAAAGCCGTAATGTAAACCATGGGAAAAATATATAGTTTACATTCCAATAATTACATTGAGCCGCGCGACGTCGCGACTTTAAATGACGTCAAAAATAAACCATAGGCTAAATCTCTACAATCTGATGGGACTTCGGCACCGTCATGACGTCATTGACGCTGTTCGGCTGTAGGCATAAAAATTGCGTGTTAATGTTGTACTGCTTCAATTTTAGTGCTTATATAAGATTTTTCATCAAGGTTTTGATTGAAATGGATGTAAATATAAGCAATGAACTTATTTTTTCTAATGTTTATCGTTGGGTCACTGGCAAAGTTTTCATGAACACCTTCGGGTCTCATATAATTTGCACGCGACCCAATGTAGTTTACACTTCGATAAACCTCAGAAAAATGAAATTCATTCCTTAAATGAACACACGTGGAAGTTAAACTGGGTCTTCAAAATTTGCATAGTAGTCAGCTTGCAATACATTTTGTGTTTGTCGCTTATTGTTATTGGATTTTAACTTTTGTTTTTATTGTTTTGTCATCATATACATGTCTTGAGCAATCTATAATTTTTATACCTGTATAATGATAATCAGTTGTATTTTATAGCTTTACGATGACAAAATATGATGTATGAGTTCGATGAGCTCATTTTTATTATCCATAAATAGACATGATTGATCGTACATGCACTGTATTGTAAATACATTCAAATGAACCATTAATTATGTTCTTAAGATGCAGATGGAGGGGTTCTGAGAATAGTTATTGGATATTGTTTCTGAAGTCAACAAAATAGATTTATGTTAGAACCTCAGCACAATCGTCTCAGAGGTTTAAATGACACGTGTGTAAATGTGATAGAGGGGTGTGTGTGTGTGTGTGGGTGGGGGGGGGGGGGAGTTGCCATTTTATCTTTAATGCAGTCGGTGTTAAGTACCTTGTGGTGGCCGTAAAAGTCTCCTCTTTCTGGTCCTTTTCGGTCATTAGGCTCTTTCTGGGTCAGTTTGAAATAAGAGTTCTGCTCAGTGTGGCCGGTTTTATAGCGCGTGAGCTGTGTTGCAGCATAACATTGCAATTAAACCGAGTCTTTTATCTTCGTTTCACCAATGCGCTCCTTGCTTTCCGAGGCTCTTTCTTTCTGAATTTATATTGTTTTTCTGGAGTACGAGCAGGGATTGTATGTCATACTTACTTCAGAACACAAGCTATGTCGGAACCTCTGGATGCAAATAAAAATGGTATAAGTCGGTAGCCCTGCAAAAATGAAAAAAAATAAAAATAAATAAAAACAAAAAACAAACAAAAGATCGGTCAATACCCCTATTTATGTGCTTGAACAATTTTTGCATGCCCTACGATCTGAAAACAACATGGGTCAGTGTCCTAATTAGGCTGACATAACTTGGGTTGATTTCTAAAAGGCTGATAATCGGATAGTCTTTATCTCTTTAAAAAACCTTAAAACAAAAGAGAATCATATTCATAACGATGAAAACAAGTCTCAAAATGTGACTGCGGATGAAACTTAAGAAATCGGGCGATTTTTTACCCATATATATACCTAATGGACTTTTTAATTGAACAAGTCCATTCATCCATTAAGGGTTGCCCTGGTTTATTTTTAAGAGTTCATGTTATATAAATTGCTGTAAATTTTTATGCAAAGAGTGTAGACCCTGATCTGACGCCGCGTATATATATTGTCATGGTTGCAAGCAGTTGAGCTATAACTCTTACGTTTGGTATTTTATTTGGCTCTGAAAATTGAATATATGATTGAATTTTGGATGACTTCCGCACAGTTTGAGAGGGGTGTCTTGTTTTAACTGGCAGCTTCTCAGCGCTTAAACCTACAGAAAGTAGTTTGGGGCAGAATTTTGTAGGGACAAAACAGAACAGAACAGAACTTTATTCATATAGGTAAATATGTCAGGTCACACATAGGTGACACAGGACGAGTACCCGGGTACCCGAGGTCGGGTCGGGTAGACCAATTACCCGGGTACAAATTTACTACCCGTTACCCGAATGCTTATCATTATGTGCTGTACATGTATAAATACTCTATTTCAATGAAAGTTCAAGCAAAAAGAGCAAGGATTTGTGTGACTGTCTTCTATAAATTGCAATCATATATTGCCAAACAATTTTTTGTCTGTTACACAGAGAGATTTCTGCAATTCCGCACCCTTCCCATGGCCATGTGCATGTTATGACAGACAACTTACTTATGTTATTAATTGAACTAAATGTATATTTTGTAAATGAAGATATGCTAAAATTGCTATAGTAACGGGTACCCGGGTACCCGCGGGTAATAAGGAATCGGGTACCCGGGTACAAAATCTCTACCCGTCCCAGCCCTAGTTCCTGGTGTGAAAAGTATACCCAAATGATGTTAGATTTGTGTAAATATTGATTTTCAAGACTTCAAGTCAATAAAGCACTAATTATTTTGGTTTGGCTTCTCTCTTTTGCACAGAATTCAGACTGAGTTTTACACTTGTCCAGTGGGTAACTGAACTGACTTTTGAACAACAACAACAACAAATACTGGTAAAGTGCATTCGCTGTTATTTTGCTAAATACTTTATTTTTTGCTGAATAAAATACCATTTCTAGATTTTATCTTGTACATAACTACTTCATAATTTTGTATAAAAATATATTTCATGGGAGACTTTTTTTTAGAAAAAATGCACTTATTTTGGTCAGCTTTTGCCTGTTATTTTAAATGAGAGTAAATCAATTGTGGTATACATGTACGTATATAGGTGTGTATTAATTTATTCACTGGATATGATTTTCCCAATTTTATGTGAGCCCCGGTAGCTCAGTGCGCTAAGCGCTGGCCTACTGATCGAGCACCGCTTGAGGCGAGAATCTTTCCTACCGTAAACGGGGTTCCATTGTACACAGCCTTTAATAATACCCCCCCCCCCCCCCATCGTCCTGATATGACTGAAATACTGTTGAAAAGGACGTAGAATCGTAAGTCATCCATCATCCATCCTAATTTTGTGTCTTCACGCGTAAATTTTCCTAATGCTAATGGCCCCGCCTCCATTCCCAAAAGGTGAAAAAGAACACTGTGACATGATATTATGTGTAATTATCGTAACGGCGTTAACCCCCGCACCTCAGAGGAACATATCCATAGCCGCAGTAACGGGGCGGGCATGATATTAATACAGGTGCATGTTATATTAACGGTAAAAAAAAAAACAGAAAAACTTTCAGCTTCAAATACTGTCAGGTGATTGGTCAGCATCTCCAGATGCACAGACCAGTCAGGGAAGTCACAATCTGCTATAGACAGAATGATCTGTGACCCAGGGGAATCAATTGGCCATCAGAACACCTTTGATCTCTTTAGCCAATCAGGTGAAAATAAGAGTGAAAAGTCTAAAATGGAGAACTGAAAAATGGAAAATTTATGTTTTTAAACTGAAAAAATAGGGAAAAATTTATTCATGAATGGAAAACTGAAAAAATGGGAAGTACTGAAAAATGCGAACTTTTTGCACACCAATGCTCACGAATGAGACTCTGATTTTCACGGACTTAGCACTTAGGCCAGCAAAATTATTTGCATTTTAGTCTTTACTACATGGTCGACTAGATTAGTATGAACCATTTATCAAAACATGCTCTACGTGAATATGGGAAAACTTGCCTAAACAAGTTAAACACCATGCCTTTTTTCCATAAGCGCAATGTTAGTAGGTCTATGTCCAATCGTTTATCCAAGTAATTAAACAGCTGTGATTTAAACTCAATTGAATTTTTATAACAGTATTTAGTCATAATTTTGCAAAGTTTCATTTAAAAACCTACAGTGTCGTTCGACCTGTTTTTAAAATTCCAGGAGCACCCAATTTTTTCTGCTCATTTCACTATAGAAAAGATAGCAAATGAAACATGACCTAGGCTCAATTTAAAAATATCAGCAGAAAATCAACCAATAAACGTGAAACTTAGCAATACAGAGACGAGATTTTGCTGCTTCTTCGCTGAAAAATTCGCGCGAAAGTTCTATTCCAGTTACCAGTAAAAAGATGCGGTAAAACAAAAATGACTGTTTCGTCAAAAGTTTATGGGGAAAATACAAGTGTGGCTTAACTTATTTTGGCTAGTTTATTTGGTTTGAAAAGAAAAGCTAGATGAATGACTAGCATTAGTGGAGGATACGATCTCGAACACTTAAAGCTTAACATTTGTACCGAACAGGAAACAATTTGTTATAAAGATATATGAAATTACAATTGTGCATTGCATGTGTAAATGTACCCTACCGACGCAGTCTGACCAGAATTTTGACTACTCGTTGGCATGAGATTCCACATCATTCGTTGATTGTTAAGGCGAAAGGGAGAGTCTTTCATCAGACTGCGTTGATGCTCAGGCTGATCAAAGTCGTCCTTTTCGCATATGTTACACTGTATTTTTTCGTGCTGGGTTTCAATTGTGATACATGGTTATGCATGGTTATGCATTTTAAAGAATCGTCTTATTCTGTGAAAACACAACTGCGGTGAGTTATTGTATCATAAAAAATGTGAAAAGGGGGAAATAGACCTTAGACCATGTGAACAAGGAAGGATTAGAATGCGCTTCTATAGGGTTTTAAAAAGCTAGGATCTATCTATACTGCTAATGCTCATGTACCGAATTGTCATCACTCTGATTACACCCCGCGGATGCTCTGGCTATCGGAGTGTAAGTGCTCGGGCATGCCACAAGGTCATTTTCCCCGTTACACGTTTCGGTTTATTGTTTTATGTGAACAGGTGTGACTATGCAGTTTTGAATGTGTGCATTGTAAGATTTAATTGCATTCAACAGCAATTTTTAGAAGACTTTGCAAGGCCTTGCTCATCTAAGCAAGTGATGTTTAATTTGTACGAGCCATATCAATACAACTGATTGCAAGCTCATTTCCATTGAACACATTTTACAATTTTCAAATTTTCTGAAATTGATTCTTTTTTTTTTCTGGAAGTCTTTAAAATCTCATCCTAAATTAAAAGTGATGCCTTTAAACGGGTCAACTTCTAGGCTATTAAAACAAAAGGATCGTTCTGATTTTGGTGGAAATTTCATGCTTTTAACCTGCTCAGAAAATTGCATTTTTTTTTACCAAAATTCCATTTTTTGAGAAAAAAAAAATCAGTCGATTGACAAGGGCGGGATAAATGTCGGGTCAAAGTTTGTGCAGTCAATCAGTCACCTTGACCCTTTTTAAAAAACAGGCAAATAATTGGAATTTCTTAGTGCAACTTCGGTTACTTACCGCTAAGCCGTTTGGGGAACGTCGCGAAATAGAACAGAAAATTTTTCGATCGAAAGTAAATGACCCTCAAAGTGGGGATGCGTTACACTGTCGTCTATGGAAAATTATTAGGTGCTCCTAAATATTTTCAGCAGTGTATATGTCAAACGGTGAAGACCCTGATCAGATTCCTTAAAAGGCGCCGTCTGATCAGCGTCTACAGTGCTTGCCTTAACAATTGGATTTGTTTGTTAAAGATGAAACTTGTAGCTGCAACGTCATTTAAGAATTGAAATTTGATTTTTCAGCGTTCATCGTGTGATGAAGCCAGTGGGCGGAGCTAAAAATCCATGAAGCGCGAAGCGCTTCTTGTAGAATTTTAGCGACGACCACTGGCTTCTTCACACGATCAACGCTGAAAAATCAAATATTTATTCTTATATTTACACTTAATTTTGGACCTCTCTGTGCCGTGTTCGTGGTAATTTGGTGTAGAATAGGCAAAATACGGGTCGAAGAAAAGTTAGTAACGATGTGTTTGGCCATAACGTTGAAAAGCCGTCGTCCTGACGTGGCGTCAATCGAACGTTACAAGAATCAATCCAAACGTTTGTTTACATAAGATTTCGCTTGACAACAACGTCACATGGTCAATTGTCCTTCATCGGTGTATGAAGCTAGTTGCTCTAAAAGGTTCACCTATGGGAAGTCAGTGGCAAGTGTAAGTATTACGTTTTGACGTCGATTGGACGCTTGTTTCAGCTTGTGTATCAACTAGAATGTACAGTTTACTCTCGATATACGAAACTACCCTCCTATATCAAAGAATACAGTTTCGATACGTTTCCTATTTTCAGCTCGCCTGAACGAAAGTTCAGGAAGAGCTATTGTTGTCACCACGGCGTCGGCGTCCGCGTCCGCGTCGGCGTTCGCATTGGATGTTTTGGTTAAAGTTCTTTTAAAGACCTATATCTCCTTAACCCATGGATGGATTCTTTTGATACTTGCACTGTAGTTAGATATTGGTCTAAAGTTTAACAGGGTACCACCCCACCCCACTCAGTGACCTTGATGTCAAGGTCATGGACTTAGAAAATTGAGAGTTTTTTTGGACTGGATGTTTTGGTTAAAGTTTTATAAAGCCCAATATCTCCTTAACCCATGGATGGATTCCTTTGATACTTGCACTGAAGTTAGATATTGGTCTAAAGTTTTTGAAGGTACTACCCCCAACCCCCTCAGTGACCTTGATGTCAAGGTCATGGACTTAGAAAATTGTCTTATTATTTATTGGATGTTTTGGTTAAAGTTTTTTAAAGACACATATCTCCTGAACCCATAGATAAATTCTTTTTATATTTGCACTGTAGGTAGATCTAGAGAGTACTACCCCAACCCCGCTCAGTGACTATGATTTCAAGGTCAGGGACTTAGGAAATTTTGGTCTTTATTAAAGTTTTGTAATTGCATACTGATTCATAATGCTTTGCAGAGATTTAGTTTATACTTGAACTGATGTTAGACACTTTTTTGAGTTTTCACAAAACACCTTGTACTAACCCCACTGGATGACCTTGAAGTCAAGGTCATCGACTTAGAAGTTTGTCTTAAAGATTTTGGTTAAAGTTTTATATTTATGAAGACATAATTTCACAGTGCCACGATGATGGACTCAGTTGATACTAATTCTGGGACTGATGTTAGATAATGGTTCAGGGTTTTGATACACCCTAGCCCCCCCACCTTCCTCCTCCCCCCCCCTCCTACCCCTCAGTTTTTTTACCTCAAGCTCATGGACTTTGAAATTTTATTTCATTTTTTTTATTTTAATTTCATTTTAAGACTTATTTCTGAGATAGCTTTTGTTTATAAATGTGTTTTCATTATGGACATGCTTGCCTGAAGTTTTATGCATAGCAGTCCACACCACCATATCGGCTGTGTGATGGGCAAGCACCGATTCAGGCGAGCTATGCTGTCAGGCGACAGCTCTTGTTCTTTACATTTTAGCTTCTGTAATCTCAAACCACTGGTATCTCAAAGTAAATTTTCTGGGACCAGAAAATTTACTTTGAGATATCAGTAGTTTGAGACGAACATCGACTTTGATTATCGAGAACTGACTCCTCCTTATATTTATTTCAGTGAGGCAAACCTGCGAATCAAAAGATCAAATGACAGAATAGGCAGCGTATATACAAAGGCAGTTTACAAACAATATACAGATTCTCACTTCCTCCACGAAATCTACAAACCAGCCTGGCAAGGTAAGATCCATGTTCTCCGCTATTTTAACAAAGGGGGACGACATTTTTGCCCTCCTGTTCATCTCCCTGTACAAAGTAGCTCTTCTGAAATTGGGTCTACTCTTAAAGGATTGCACTTGCTCCTTTAGGAGCAAGTTCTTTCTTTTAAGAGTAACCCTCACTGACATAGGGGGTAAAACTTAAAATTGTGAAGTTGCTTTCCCTGAAAGTGCACCGATTCACCTTTAATTTTGGTTTGGTAACGCCTAGACGACTTTGTGGCAAAATGAGCCCTGAGGAATAAATGCAACGCAACGCGAAGACTGAAGAGATAACGCAAATGCACAGCCTCTGAACTGATTGTAACTTTTTCTGCCTTATATAAGAAATTATTCTTTTGTGTTCGTCAGAAACCGGGAATACTTTGGGCTGCAACACACATAAATGCATGTGATTGCTTATACGCAAACTCATACCAGGATGCACAATCTTTTCAAATCTGTTTCTATTCTTTATCGCAGAGCTCATAAATTTTACGGTTAGGATGGACGCGATTTTACGTCATTTACAGTATTTCAGTCATATCAGGGCGATGGGAGGGCGTGTGCAATGGAACCCCGTGTACGTTTGAAAAGATTCTTGCCTCAAGCGGGGATCGAACCCGGGACCGCTGGGTCAGCAGGCCAGCGCTTAATCTACTGAGCTACCGGAGCTCCTTTACGGTAAGGACATTGGCAGCCGGCTGCTACCTTGTGTTTCGTAACATTTCGAGACAGACCTGGACAGCTGGTTGCCAGTGCTCACCTGTTCTGTAACATTATGAGACAGTACTGTTAAGTATTGAACACTTTCTCGGGGACCCCTTAATTTCCGTAGTCTAGTGATCGTAGGGTCAGTGGGGTTAGAGGCCCACTGTATCTCGGGCACATCCTATGAAAGGACATCCCTCCCCTCCCTGTCCTAATTCGAAAAAAGGTACATGCACCAGTTTAATGTGTTTACACAGAGTTTTGCAGTTGGTTTTGGAACTTAAAGTGGCGCTCTTTAAAATTGGCTCTGAGCATTTCATGTTCTAGTGATTTCGCTTGGTATTTCAACACTGTCGACTGCTATGTTTAATCTTTAGGCTTACAATGGATGTGTCAGTGTGGGCCAATCACAGGTTTTGATTTCTCCTGCACTATTTCAGTTAGAACTGAATTATCAGGAGAGGAATACACAGACATCATGGCACTCTTGTATATCATATGTTTTGCTCTTACCTATGGTGGCTGGTCTTTTCGCTGCGAAAAGACGCCATGCGAAAAGAAGAAAAGACGCCATGCGAAAATACGAAATAACACCATGCGAAAAGACGAAAAGACGAACCCCGCCACGCGAGAAGACGAAATTTGAGCGCGAAAAGACGAAAAAACTCCATGCGAAAAGACGCCATTTGAAACTCTTATTTCGTCGTCTTTCCGCGTGGCGTCTTTTCGTCTTTTCGCCTGGCGTCTTTTCGTCTTTTCACATAGCGTCTTTTCGTATGGCGTTATTTCGTCTTTTCGCATGGCGTCTTTTCGTCTTTTTGCGTGGCGTCTTTTCGCGGCGAAAAGACGAAATGGGACAAACCAGCCACCATCTTACCTGTCCTGTCCGAAGCTGCCAGTCTCTTAAAATAATGTGTGGGCACGTTCGGCATAACTACTTGGATAAACCCGAGCAATAGCCAGGTTTTCCATATATCTGCCGAGGGTGCCGTTTTGGACTTCCGTAAATACCCTAAATATTGAGATAGTAGGCGGTCATCATCTACAAATGAAAAAGCTGAAATGTGTTGAAACTCCCAAATAGAATGGATGACTCTGAGAGCAGTAACATCTGTATATTAACTATAGTGTCGTATGCGTTTTCGTCCCATAGTACGTATTAAAGGTTATTGCCGTAATAAAGGAATGAAGATACGAACGTTTTAGTATTAACAAATATAGTCCAGCGACCGTTTTACAGGGAACAGAGTTGGGAGACGTAGGCTCCCTTCCAAAACAATGCCAAAAATCTAGATCCGTCTTATAAGACGGATCTAGATTTTGGGGATTGTTTTTGAAGGGAAAATCCCATCTCATAACAGAATTACACAAGAAAAATTTATATATTTGCGGTCACGGAAGGATAAACTCCCGTCTTATAGCCGAATTAATGAAATACTTCCATTATTTATCTATTTATTTATTGACGCTTTTAAGTAGAGTTATTTCAGACTTTATTAATGCTAAAAACTTCTGTTTTTATTTTTCCAGGTTACGTAGGCCCGACAATACGAGCTGAAGTGGGCGATGTCATCATTGTCCATTTTAAAAATGCCGCCTCAGTGCCACAAAACTTCAGTATTCATCCACACGGTATCTTCTATACAAAATTCCATGAAGGTGAGACCACTCTGTTGGTGTGTTTGGTTGTGTAAAAGTTAAGATTCTAAAAATTGGGACAATTGAAACATTTAGACATTTTGACTGATAATGTTAGACTCAGGCCACGGATTTATCTTCTGTGTCTTACGTACAAAATTATATTGCTTATGCTTATAGGTCAGTTATGTTTCTTTTATTCTGATCGCAAATACAGTAGAACTTCAATGGCTCGAACAGGATTGGGGCCATGAAAATTAGTTCTAGCCAAAAGTACACGTAGTTCTAGCCATCCAGGGCAAATTTATATAAACCGACATCTAGGGACACAAGAAAAAGTTCTAGTCACGCAGGGTTAATGAGCCAGCAGAGTTCGAGTCATTGAAGTTCTACTGTATTATTACTAAAGAAATTGTAAAACTTTTTTTCATTTAGGGTCTTCAGAGCACTTTCGAAAATCGTCAGAAAAAACTTAACGCCATGACACACAAAATTCGAACGAAATACTGCAAAGGAAAACGTTAGACAGCTACGGGCTTTATGAGAAATATCCATCTTAGACCTGTATTATAAAACACTCAGTAACTGCGGTTCAGAATTTCGCAGTTTAATGAAACTTACATACATGTATTGGCGAAATTTATTTTTGGGCTCATGATACCATGGCACCAGATAATAAAGAAAACTTTTCTTTTCTATAGGTTGTGGCATCTATTAGAGTCACCTCACTGTTTTGGGGTCAGTTTGAAAGTAGATCATATCACGAGCGCGGAGCGCGAGTGATATATCTACTTACAACTTACCGTCAAACAGTGAATTATTACTGAATAATTTAATGCTAGAGTTGAACTATTTCGATTCTAACACTCTAAAACCCTGGAAAGTATTTTTTTTTCATTCAAATTCTCCTAACCTTCCCGCCAGCGCGTTCATGGTCCCGCCGAAGTTGTTAACCGTATATGTACGTTTTTATGATGATTCTAGAGAGCAAAGGAGACGTTACACCATCTAACGTTAAAGAAGGTCATCATATATTATAGTCACAAGGTACGTCAGTAATTGCCAATGAGGTCAGCAATTAGACTCCCGCGATCCGAAATAGTGAACTGTTGCAGAATAAAACACGAAAACTTTCCATTGCTTCTATAGGCGCACTGTGTTAGAATTTGTTGTAAATGACAGTTAAACATAAATGATAGTAATTTTGATGTTGAAACTAGAGAGAATGAAGCAGAAATTTTACAAACGATATATCTTGTCTTGGACAAACGCTCAAAAGCAGGAAATTGATAAGAACTCTCAAGAAGTGCATGGAACTCAAAGAGCCGATTTGACCAGATTCGAGCTTGGGAATACATGGCTTGAAAAATGAAGTCAAAATATAAAAAATGCATTGTTGATAGCTTATCATGATTTATCGAACCCATTGTCTTACACTATAAACTCCTATGACAGATCTGGTTCAGTATATGAGCCGCGACACGACAAAACCAACAAAGTGGCATGTGCGCTCAGCGAAGACTCAGATCAACATGGGCATCCGCCCAGTCTGATCAGCGTCTCCGCTGTCTGCATGGAGGTAGCTTAGACCCTTAGCTACCCTTACCTCAGGCTGATTTGAGTCTGCGCTGGCGCACAACCGCTTTGTTGGTTTTCTCGTGTCGTAGCTCAATTATGGTCTGAATATTACCGTGAAAAAATGTAAGTAATAGAACAAATTGTGTAAACAAACAGTGCAGACCCATATCAGATTTCTTCTATAGGAGCATTCTGATCAGGCACTCCGTTTGCTGCTGCCGTCCTATCTGAGTCTTTTAGACGCATCACTGTTTTGTAAAGACAAAATGTTACATTTTTATGACAATAACGATAATCATTTTAGGTGTCCCAAAGTTTTTAATCTTCACGGTACGTTTTCTTTACCTATTTCGTATTTTTTCAGTTTTTTTGTTTGTTGGCTTTTCTTATCCCTTAAAAATGAATATTAAATCTAAGTCTTGTTGAAGCAAGCATGTACAAAATTATTTGCTTGCGTTCGCCCTATTATCGTTTTACTTTTTTGTTCGAAGGTGCCTTTTATCTTGACGGCGAGCGGGGCTTGGCTAAACTGGATGACGGCGTCCCTCCAGGACGCACGTTTACGTACCTGTGGAATATCACTGAAAACTTTGCCCCAACCAAAGATGATGACAACTGTGTCCCGTGGGCCTACCACTCTCATGTGGCTTCCATGAATGATATAGAAGCCGGTTTGGTGGGGTTGCTGGTCGTCTGTCTGAGAGGTAAGTAAAGAGGGCACAAAAATAGGCAGGACCTAGCAGGTACATGACGGCGAACTGACGTCGATGCAACGTGATTTACGTTGCATCGACGTCAGTGCGACGTCATTTCAAGGTACTGTACGTCGAACTGATGTTGTCGCGACGTCATTTACGTCGCTTTGCAATGCGACGTCATTTCGACGTCATGTGCCCGCTGGGGAGTCTATGCGAAGCTTGTCTATGGCGCCTACCTGTGCAGTCCAGCGAGGGTCTCCATTATACGCTCCACAGATTCTCAAAGTCGCACATATTATATGGTTGTAGCCTGTAAAGGCGAAATACAAAGTGCTCTAAACTGGTCCCAAGTTGTCAATATTTATGACAACTGGTCAGATATAGTCTTTCGTGGGCTGTGATTGGTCCGCCAATCATATGCCGTATAACAAAACGAGTCCTTTCGGGTTTAATACACGGTTTACCATTATGTCACCTGGTCATGTGATTTGCTAGATTGGTCCATTCAAAATTGTATCGGATCTACGTCATGACGCGTCATGGCTACTGTTCAATGACCTGACAGCGTGTTTATGTTTTAAAGAACATTTTTGTCATAAAAAAACATTACATGCATTATAATATCAACTGTAAAAATTTATATTAGACCCAAGTAAAATTCCTGATGTTATTGCTACAAAAACTAAATATCGCACGAACTCTCGCTAGATCTCACGGTCAGATCTTTGACCGTTTGAATTAGTCACTACCTGTCCCTATATGCGTAGCTATGGTTAAAACATATTTTATTTCAAACTGCACATAACAACATATAAACAAGACAGTTACACAAAGTAATAGGATCAGAACGAAAGCTGATAGCTTATATAGCTCTTCTCCTGATATAGCTCTTCTCCTGAAGTAGCTATAAGGGGAGAGAACCAGTCTAAAAGTGCTCTTACTTGTTGACAGATTCATGTATATGATTAAATTTACTTTCCTGAATCAAAAAAGGAAATGCTGCTGACAAAAAAAGTAAAGAGAAAAACAAATGATAAATTTAAAAAATCATGGAAGTTTAAAAATTTAGCTCATTATTAAACGGTTACATATACTACTCAAAAAAGTTTTGTATCACCATATATTTTCCCATAGACATAATGCAAAGTCAATTATAGAATTAAGGAATGTCTCTGTTTTGCTATATAAGGACCTGGGCCCAGGTTCACAATCATTCTTAAAGTTAAGGACCACCTTAAAGTTAAGGTAGAAAATTTCGCCCATAGAAAATCGATATCTGAATTACATTGACAATTGCAATTTTAGCGTGAGCGTGATCTGACAATTGTCATGGAAATGTAACACAAAAGAAAAATCAAATACATTTAGTTTTTGTAAGCTTTGATTTACACATGAATTTTAGACCTTAACTTTAAGATCGTCCGTAAGTATAAGGAACGATTGTGAACCTGGGCCCAGGTATGATAAGACCCATATTTGGCCCCCAGAATACTCATTTTTCAAAAGTTCTATTTCGATTTATACTAAAATGCATTCATAGGAAAGTTCTAACCTAAAATGTAACAGCAAATACAAAACCAATCAGTTCTTGCATAAAATTTTTGTGTTTTTAATCTTGAACATACCCATACCCCCAGTGGATTCTGACGAAAATGACGAATTTGGTGGCCTTTGCGGCTTTCAAAATACATGAGCCCGGCCTCCAGCACATTTTATATTTTATATGAAGACATAATTTTGATATATTTACATGCCACGAAAATATTAAATGTGCTGGAGACCTGGCTCTATGTTTATTTTTAACTTTTTGGTTACCAAACTGGGAGCGTTTGGAACATTTCCCTGTTTTCTCAACATAAAAAACGCCCATATCTCCGCTCATAGACAAAACAATCATATCGTTGTGGGTATTCATTTTCTTAGTTAGAACATAAGGAATAATTTGGTACACATTTCATATTGATCTGTTAGAATTTTTTGGTTATTGTCTCTGGACTTGCAAACTTGAGTGGGTTGGGTATAACTTGACATGCCTTATGCAGTGCACTGGTAATTAGCCGTGGTATCGGTAATTAGCCGTGGTATCCAACGTATAAGCATTTCATCAAAAGCCTATTACCAAGAGCTGTCAAAAGCTATTATGAATGACTTATTTCTTTAAAGGAGAAACTATTGAACTCAGTTTTTCTTGCAATTTTCCTTCATATTATTGAGCCAACATAGGCATATCTGAAATCATGTGATTCTGAGAATTAACAAAAGTGAAACATATTATTTCTGTTTGTTCCCATACGCATAAATGATAAGCAATAGAAACCATGCAATTTTATGAGACTTTGAATGGGGGGCCAAAATGGCCCTTATCATACCAGGTCCTTTCTGTAACTCACACACTTATGTCTCTGTAAACACCTGACAAAATTTAGTACAGAACTGACCCCCGTCGGTTAGAAAAAGTTCTGACTGACGAGTGGCATTGGCTCTTAACAAACCATGTGGGAAGTCATCCTGAATTACGCCCCAACACTTTCAAAGCCTTGAATTGAAGTTTCTGTGATAGTAATGATATCGAGGTGCTTGGAAGTCGGATTCAGTAATCGCTTTCTTGTTAACTCGACTTTAAACATCATATGGGACAATACAGAAATTTTTCAACATTTTATTGGGTCAGTTCAGAAAATGAATCGGATGAACCTGACATTGGCTTCCGAGTCATCTGACTTTAAGAGTAATAACGACACAAGACAATGTAAAGTTAGGGTAGAGTCGGTTACTTCAGACAGCGGGTAAATTCGGACATACCATTGCAAACAGTGAAAATCAAGATGAGACGTCTCATCAGGATTTTTACTGTTTGCCCAGTTTATTTTGTTTTAATTACTACAACTGACATATAAAGGAAATAATGTCACTGTCCGAATTTACCCGCTTTCCGAATTTACCCGACTTATCCTACTATACTTCATGTAAACTAAGAGCAGGCTAGCTGAAAAACGTTCCCCGTGGAGCAAGGGTGCAAAAGGGATATTGAACAGGCATATGGAACAGAAAAAGTAAGAGAAACAGCATGATACTTCAAACGGAAAAATGTAAAAGTATGAAGGGTAAAGAATCACATAACCTGATTTTTTTTAAAGAAGACTGTATGTTTAAATGAAACATTAGGGCAATAGAACATTTATTAATGGCAGTTTCGTAGTTTTCGAGAAAATAAGCAAAACCCCGTTTTCAATTAGCAGCAAATGGACTATATCTATATTTTATGTTCTTTTCACATAGGTACTCTGACGTCGACGGGCTTGCGACGTGACGTCTACAGGGAAATTGCCCTCTATACCGACGTTACCAATGAGGGGTCTAGTCATTACATTGAGCATAATTTAAAACGATGTCGCAATCCAGCTTTATGTCGAAAATTACAAGAGGAAAAAGACGAGGATTTTATGGTAAATTTGTTTCGTCAATGCAAAAAGGTTGCTTTGCATGTGTGGGCACATTGCAAGCTCAAACCAATATAGGAATCGGTGCAGTTTACCCTACAGTGCTTAAAAACTGGAACACCGTAAAACATTAACGTGAGACAGTAGCAGATATTGCCATCATGAGCATTACCAGAGTCCTGAAAAAGCTTGGAGTTTTACACCCCTTTTACATTTTTATTGATTAATTTAAGTCATAGACTTAGATTAATCAATAAAAATCTAAACTGGGCTCCTTTAAGAGTGAAGAAATCATTAATAAGAATGAAGGTGGGTCAGACTGCATAGTTTAGGCTAATAAACCTTATCAAGAATCTTTAAAAGCTGTCCTTGGAAACAAAGTAAACAAACAAGAACGAAAATCAGATTCTCCAAGACTCTTCCTGTAGGATGGATGGATGGATGACTTGCGATTTTACGTCCTTTTCAAAAGTATTTCAGTCATATCAGGACGATGGGCTTGTGATAATGAAAGGCTGTGTGCAATGGAAACCCGTTTACGATGGAAAGAACTCCGCCTCCGGCGGGGCTCGAACCCACGACCGCTAGATCAGTAGGCCAGCGCTTAACCCACTGAGCTACCGGGGCGCCTCTTCCTGTAGGAACAATGGCACTTGCCATCCCGTTGCACCCCACCCTAGCGGTCCTCTTAGCGTCGACTTAAGCAGTACTCGATTTTCAAAGTCACGAGATGATGGGCCCGGTGATCCCAGAATAGGTGACAATAAAATCTGCACTACGATGAAGTATGTGGAGACTTTTTCACAGCCGCAACACGGCACATAACTTAAGTTAGTGTATTTTTTTGCTCGTATATAATTTCGAGGGCTCAGTGCAAAACTGGTCTAACTCACTATTTTTCACAAATTCACTTTTTTTGCAGTTTTGAAAACTTGATGGTCAAATACACATTGTCTGAAAATATTAAGATTCATGTTTTTGCAACAAATGCTTTTACTCCTAATTTGAAAATAGTCTAGGAGCCAAATGAGCCAAATCTTTAGCGCAACAATGAGACGAATTTGATTTTTAAGAGCATACTATGGATAAATGGCTAAGTTTTCAGTTTTATAAATTTAGATACAAGTTCTTATAGTCTTTAACTGTTTATAGGTTTAGGTACAGTGTTTTCTTAACACTTTAGTACATGTAAACAGTTTTTCGGTAGTAAAACATGGAATCTTTTCATTTCAAAATATTTTTCTCATTTTTCTTAGTGCAAGACTAGTCTGTCTTGAGATAGACTAGTATTGCGCTAAGAAAAAGTGGATTTGAAGTTGGACTAGTTTTGCACTAACAAAAAAATAGTTGTATAAATTGTCCTTTTTAAATGTTTAAAGTTGTTAAATAGCTATTTCACAGCTCATGCTTATTGAGTTTTTGCCTTAAAACTGTAAAAATTGTTAAAATTTGTTTTATAATGCACTTATATTTTGCATTTGAAAAAAAAGTCTATCTCAAGTTAGACTAGTCTTGCACTAAACTTTTCAGCGCAAAAGTAGTCTAAGTCACAAAAACCTAATTTAACAAAAATAAATTAATAAAATTGAATAATGTAAGCGTTTCTTCCCATATTTTATGTAAATGTGTCAAATTTCATAATTAATCTTTTGTTTATGTACTGTGATAATCAGTTTTTTGCTTCCCCTGAAAAGTTTCAAAATATGGAGTTAGACTAGTCTTGCACTAAGCCCTCGATTTCAATAAAACTGTAAATTTATACCGAAACATAGAAGGGAGAAGTGCATGCAACGTTATCATTTGTTGAATCATACTTCTTGTAGTTCTTGTTTGTAAGCACTAGCATTTCAGCAGACATATGACGCCAAAATGACGTCGTTTTGACATCAGCATGACGTCATGAGCGACGTAATGACGTCGAATCTATGTAAGCATCGACGTCGTTTAGACGTCATATTGAGGTCATGGGCGACGTAATGGCGTCGAATGGCGTCAGTTGGATGTTACTGTGACGTCGCATGTATGTAAGTTAGTAGTCAGTATGACATCATTACGACGTCATGTGCACGCTGTGTATAAAGACTCAAGGTAAATGGGGACGCTTTCAGGATATGCAGCTCTGTCAGTTTCAGTTTTGCCTACCTTCTCAGAGAGAGTCAACTCTTAAAGAAAAGAATTTCCTCCTCTGGAAGCTTATTATATTCTTTCCTGTGAGAGAAGGGTTTTTTCCTTCGGGGAAGCAAACAGGAAGTCATAGATGTTTTTCCCCTTCGGAAAACGGCAGAAAAACATAACCATGCACTGCCTTCAGAAACTCGTATGGAATGCTAGGATTCAGGCTGACAATTTATCTAGGAATATGTGTTGTGTTGCTGTTGTTTATTATTCATTTTAAGCTGTTGTTTTGTCACATTCTTTTGCGAGAAAAAAAGGTTGTTTGTGCCCTCCCAGAAGGCAAATGACGTCAAAATGACGTCTTACTAATATCGATGCGACGCACTGACGTCGCATCGACTTCAGTACGACGTCATTTTGATGTCGACAAGCCAAGAAGTCGGACATCATTGACGCAATGTCATAGCGACGTCGTTGAATCGATGCTTATACGTTGTTTCTACGTTGTGCGACTTCTTTGTAGATACGTTGCTTCTACGTTGTGCGACTTCTTGTGATATGTCATTATGACATATCACAAGAAGTCGCACAACGTAGGAACAACATTTCAACATATGACTCATATTTTTCTATAAATAAAACAGGAAAGCAATAAAATGTATCATATCAACGGTTACATCTATGGTAATTTGCCGGACTTTGAAGGTATTTGTGAAGAACAGGAGATTGTCATATACATGTTTTCTCTGGCTAATGGAATACACGACATGCAGATATATGGACAAACTTTCATATTTCGGAATCACAGGTAATGTAATGCCATTTGTCATGTTTGTAGCCGTGTATAGGTTCTGTTATGTTTCAGTTCTCATAACGATGTTCCCCGGGTGGCTCAGCGGAACGTTTCCATAGTTGCACCCACCCGGCACCGTGTGTCCGTCCATTCCGTGTATAGGTCTATAGTATAGCTATATATACCTACAAATTCTAAATGTGTGTCTTTTTTTAATGTTAATATTTTAATTTGAACTTTTACATGTTTTATAAGGTTGTCCAAGGTACATCTCGATTACAAGATTTTATCTGTAAATATTTCATATTTGAGCCACACCATGTGATTTCCAACAATGTGGCATTGGTGACAAGCAAAGGCTTTGATCAGACTGCATTTCGCTTGTCACATCACCATCTGTGGAAGTAACCCAAGCGTTAGAGCCAACAGTGAAACCTCTGATTACACTGTATAAATGTGAAGGATGATCTGAATATTACATGACAAAATTGTCACATTGTAGGAAGTCACATGATGTGGCTCATTTGGAAAGAAACTAATCTCAAACCGTAAAAGAAAATCAGGTATAGTTGCACTTTTGGCTAGAGTCTGCGAATTCAGATTTTGTAGAATTTTTTTTTTTTATCTTGAAATTGTTTATTTACACAAATGGCTGAAAAGCAGTTGTTACTGATACTTAAGCGGCATAGTGGTCAAACTGCTTGATGTAAATATAAAGGTTTCTGTTTTCATATGATATTGTAGGCCAGAAAAAAAAACTAACCATAACAAATCTATCAGGTCCTTTGGCCAAGGGACTTTTCGGAGGCTGTATCATATAGTATTGTCTTTCCAATTCCCATAAAGGTTTTTCCTGGGATTCTCAGGTCCTATCTCAAGTATTACAACGCCGATTTTATTGTCGTAAGGTGCAGTTATATGCCTTACCAGTGCCCTTTGTCTATTGCAAATGTCATCATTTTATGAACTGAAGCCAGTTACCAGGAAACTTAAAAAAGTTCTTTCGCCGACAATGGGCTCAGTTTTTCAAAAGGACCTCGTGCATGTCACTAGCTCGTTTCATAAAACGATTACTTTTGCTTCATGCAAAGGGGTAACATTATACTCGGCGTCGTAAGATCTGAAATATATATCAATTTTCTTACCGGGCTCGAGATAATTTTCTTTTTTAAGAATGAGAGATTTATTTTTCTCCTTAAAAACGATAATAATAAACAAAACCAGAAAATCCTCTTAATTGACGAATGGACTCAACATTCTATGGGCCATAAATGGATTAAAATACAGTCAACTCTCGATATATTAAATTGAAAAATTCATCACAAACTACTGATATCTCAAAGTGAATTTTCTGGTCCCAGCAAATTTACTTTGAGATATCAGTAGTTTGAGATAAATGGAGTTGGTGTGCAAATATAAATAGGAAATAAGTCTAAACCATATTCTTTGCTATAAGAAAGTATTTTGAGATATCAGTGTTCGAGATATCGAGTGTTGACTGTATGTTATCATTACAGAATGGATACTATTGGTATATATCCAGCAACATTTTCTGCCGTCAAGATGAGACCCGTCAATCCTGGATCGTGGTTACTAATCTGTAGAAACAACGCACATTTACATGGTAACTTGCCTGTTTATGGTAGAGTCGGGTAACTTCGGACAGTAAAATTGTTTCTTTTATAAGTCAGTTGTTTGGAATTAAAACAAAAATAACTGGACAAACAGTGAAAATCCTGATGAGATCCTGAATACTGATCCCGAATGTTCACTGTTTGCAATGGTATGTCCGAACTTACCCGCTGTCCGAAGTTACCCGACTATACCCTAACTACCGTGTTTGGCGCGAACCTTGCCAGTTTGACAATTATATATGCTGAAATTGTGAAGAACTTTTCGCAAATGTAAATTGCTTTCAAACACAGATATTCCTTCTTTTGAATGTGTTCTCTGCCCTTTTAGGAAGTCATAGATTTTAATTTGACTTAACCGCAGCTGGTGCTGTGCCGTGTGGCGGCCGTAAAGCGTCTTCATAGTGCAGATTATATTTTATTTTTGTCCTTTGAGATCAGAGGATATATTCTGAGAAATCAGAATGTTTTGATTGGTTTACAGTCATATTCTACATCATTGCTTTTTATTCATTTGGTACCCTTTTTGATGCTAATCAGTCTTTGAATCGACTGGCTTATCAAAATTAAGAAATTACAATATGTTTTTCTCTAGATTTCGTCGCAGGATCATGTTAGGGTCACCGATGAGGCTTAAATAGCCGAAACTTCGAAGAATGACCCATTCTTCTTTTGAATGTCTTCTCTGCTTTTGAAGGCACTCTTAAAAGATTTTAATTGTATTAACGACGTTGATTAATACGTTTGCCTAGCATTACTTTCGTTAAATTGAATTGCATATTTCACGAAAGTGAACGTGTGCAAAATTTGTGCTAAAAAAGGGGGGTATAATTGTTTGTTTCTGATAACAGCAGTCTGTTTATGATGCAAGATGTATGTAAAGTTTCTGCAAATGTGGAACACATGCAACATGTGAAAACCAACAAAGTGGTTGTGCGCCCAGCGCAGACTCAGATCAGCCTGGGCATCCGCCCAGTCTGATAAGAGTCTTCACTGACCGCATGGAGGTAGCATAGACCCTTAGCTACCCTTTAAACCCTTAGCCAAGAGTCTGATCGGACTGGGCGGATGCACAGGCTGATCTGAGTCTTTGCTGGGTGCATACACACTTTGTTGGATTTCTCGTGTCGCGGCTCACATGTACTTGTTTACATAAAGGGACATGTTTGACGACTTAGGCTTTAACATTGTTTTCTTTCTTTTTTCTTTTTTTCTTTTTTTTTCTTTTTCAAATTCAGAATTAGTTCCTTAACGTTTTGGAATCTTAAAAAATTCAGTCTCGGACAATAGCTTTGCAGTGGCGGGGTATGATGCAGTTGTTTGGGATGGATGTCTCAAACAAGCAGGCCGAATAAAACCGTACTGAAATCACTTGATGGTATTTGGAGGAAGGAAAACGTCTACCTGAACAAAACTATATACCCTGTTCTCATTTTGCTTGTTTTGTGTTTTCTTTCAGATGGCATGACAGCTTTTTTCAACGTCACCCGATGTCCAAGGACACAGTTATTTGACACCCCAAAAGGAAAATTCAGGAAATTCTATATCGCAGCCGAAGAGATCACGTGGAACTACATGACAGAAGGCAAAGACTTGTTTTCTGCTGGTGCAGTCAACATAGACCATGGCTTCTCTAGGTATACTCAACAGCTTTTTACTTCTTGAAGCGCAAAAAAGCAAACGACAAAATTTACGTCTGTAAAATTTCAGAAAAATGTTTCGTCCAAGCTACAGTCAGTGGCCAAAAGTATTTCAGCAAAATCCAAATTCCCATTGACTTACTGTGTCACAGAAACTTTAACAAAGAAATTATGCCAAACATTTTGCGTTTACACTGAGCAAATTATTTGTTAAAGAAAATGTGACATAAAATCTTTGTCAAATAAACTTTGGCAATGAATTATTTGCTGCAGTGTTCACACGACCAAATATTATTCGTCAAAGTAGCAAAGTTCTATGTTACATAATCTTTAGCAAAGCTCTCCGTTTACACGGTCAAATTTAATTTAGCCAAGTAACTTTACCATATGTATTTGTCAAAGAAACATTGTTTTATCATATGACGTCGCATCTGAGAGTGTAATTAAGCCATGCATTAAAAACGATAATCCACTAGTGAATTAAATATGTAAATTACGTCGTAACGTTATACGTTGACGTCCATAAAAACGTCGCGTTTTCTAATGGCGAAATCGTGACGCGTTTTAATGCAAAATTTGCTAATAAAATGCAATTTTAGTGTCATATGATAAATAGAATCTTGCATTCGTGCTCCTGTATTATTGAATTTATTAAACTCGTTTGGGAAAACCGATAAGATGCTCGGCATAGCTTCGCATCTTATCTTTTTCCCCAACTCGTTTAATAAACTCAATAATACATGAGCACTCATGTAAGATCCTCTATATATTTTGGCATTTACCGTCTTTGTCAAAGAAATTTTGCTCGTGTAAACGCAGCTTAAGAAAATTAAATACTGCTTCTGTTCATGGAATTTTTAAGAAATATATACTGACTTCGCTGTAACTTGGTAACGGAGATTCTGATAAAAAGGAATATTAAAAATAAGTCATATAAATTTTTCTTTTATTTCCCAATGAAGATATTTAATTTGTTGCGACCCCTCATTAGGACCAAAAATATATTGTGACCCCTCATTAGAACCGTCATATGTTTTTATAGAGAAATAAGGAAAGTTATTTCTAAATTATTCCTATTATCCCTTCTTGTAAACAGTATTTTTGTTCGTCATAATTTGAGTATAAAGTACAGAAAACATAGACTAGGATTAGGGTAGAGTCGGGTAACTTCGGACAGCTGGTAAATTCGGACATACCATTGCAAACAGTGTAAATCCAGATGAGACGGCTCATCATGAGCCGTCTCATCAGGATTTTCACTGTTTGCCCAGTGAATTTTGTTTTAATTCGAAACAACTGGCATATAAGGGAAAGAATGTCACTATCCGAATTTAGCCGCTGCCCGAATTAACCCGACTTTACCCTAGACGGAAAGCCCAAGGCTTATGAGGACCGTCTGTAGAAGATGGTTCTTACAAGCCTTGTGCTTATCACCCCTCATAAGCCCTTCTTATCTAGAGCTTTGGGGCTAGTTGTTCAAAACTATCGATGTCGTTAGTTAAAGTTTCGTCAAACCTTCAGTTAATATCTCACTTATGCCAATATTTTTGTTGAAAAATGTGAGAAGCTTTTGCATTGAAAAATATAAGAAGCTTTTGCATTGCATTGCAAAAGCTTCTCACATTTTTTCAACAAAGGTATCAGTGTATTTGATTACAGAGTCCTAAAACACTTAACGAGTTGACCTCTTAACGAGTTTGTTAGGCTAACGATGCTTTGAACAACTTGAGGCTTGTTTTTAACCATGTAAAATAAAAGAATAATCAGATTTTCCATTGTGTTTCAGTAATGATCACCATCATATGCATCACGGTGGCAGCCACGACAGTCTGGGAAATACATATAAGAAAGTTGTTTTTGTTGAATATGAGGACAAGGATTTCACGTAAGTCAATAACAACTGATACTAATAGTAGTTTTTTTTTCTTTGCGAAATTCAACGCGCCTGTTCACGTTTAAATTTAAAGGAGATAGTCTTATAGTCAGAAAATCTTAAATTCGCGACTCGATGATTGTTTAGAAATATGATAAAGCTGTTTTAAACAAAAGTCGAGTTGGAGAGGTTTGTCGAAGAGACATCATTAGTAGTGTATTATCCGATTCACAGCCATCTGTGCTGACATTTTCACAAAAGGCTACCCCTATAGGTGTCGTTCTTTTGTGTATTAGTTTGTAGCATTTGAATTGGTCGTGTCTTTTTAAATAATTCGTACATCCTTTAAAGATAAACGCCCTCATTGTTTTCTTATTACATTTTAAATTCCTCACGAAAAATTATATCTTAAGCACAATAATGGTCTCCAGTAAAAGAACTTTTGTCTGCCAGATTTATATTTTGTGATGATCACTGGAAGTAGGAGAATTTGATAAAATAAAGAAATTGGCGGGAAAAATGAAGACTGGATACCCCAGCAATCATAGTTAATCAGGGTAAAGTTATATCATGAATAATTGTATTTACATTCTTTAATCGACCTCAGACAGTTATTGGCTGAAAAGAACTCACGTGCACGGATGAGAGGTTAATGCTACTGTTAAGTTATTTATTCCACCAATCATAAAATTCTGTGTGCTTGCAAGAAACGCCTTTTTATTGCCACGTGGGAGCCAGTCAGTTTGTGACGTCAAAATATTCGTGAATATTCAACAAGAGTATGCACTGCCATATCGTCTCTGCCTCCGTAACAAAGATGTTTTCGCTGAAGATTGTTTGTACAAGTCTTAATTGTGTTGCATACAACTAACCAGTTTCCTAATTTTGTGATTATTTCGTAATGAAATACGTGGGAGTATACCTTTAAGATTTAGGACAGAGCAATAAGACAGATATAAGGAGATCGTCTCCACAAGCCGAGTTTTCGACCAAATCTTATACTGTGTATTCGGTATATCTCTCTGCACCTTCTTTTGAAACTAAAATGAATAAATAAACTGGCTCCTTCCAAATAACGGAAATATATTATTTAAAATTGTTTTACCTTTCCTATTGTAAGCATTTGCCTATCATTTTACATGCTCCTCTCTCTGCTATTTTATTTAGAATCATAAAGCCACGCCCTCCCGAAGAAGAACACCTACATCTTTTAGGACCACCCATCAAGGTTGAAGTTGGAGATGAGGTGCAAGTTGAGTTTAGAAACAAAGCCAGTAGACCGTACTCATTCTTTCCACATGGGGTAGCGTTCACTAAGAAATTTGAAGGATCTGTCTATTATCTACGGAATAGCGGTAAGCCGTCCTTGCAGTCATACAACGTTTGCAAACGCTTCTCAGATTTTTTTCAACAAAAAATGTTGGCGTATTTGAAATATCAGTCAGGTGCAGCTTCTTTTTCTTTAAATACATGTATGTGCATATTCTGAAGTGGTCTGTATTTGTAAGCACGTGCGTGTCGCGGTACGCCCTAACACTTTTGGGTCATCTGAGAATACGTAGTACTCTCTCCGAGGTGGTCGGGTGGTGCGATAGTGCTGCGTATAACTTCCAGTGTCGGGGCGTCCTTCTGATTTGGATAATAGTAGGGCAAAGGCCTACTGTGCTTGCAGTAGGTGTGGGTAGGGGTTGTTTTGGACATTTTTCTCTCGTCTATCATTTCTTTCTTCTTCTCCCTTTCTTTGGGAGACGGTCCGATATAGACTGAAATACTGTCTCGAAGGGCCGTTAAACCCAAAACAACCAACCAGCCAACCAACCTTACTTTCTGTCTGTCTGTCTCTCTCTCTCTCTCTCTCTCTCTCTCTCTCTCTCTCTCTCTCTCTCTGGGTTTAGCATAAATAAGGGTTTAGGGTAACGTATGCCTCTGGCCCGTTTGTATTCTTGTTAATCGACCCTTTCACATCTGATATTTATTTTAACTAGATGAACCATATGGAAGATTAACAAACCCTGGTGATCAGAGGACCTACAACTTTACCGTCCCCTGGACTGCAGCCCCTACTCAAGAGGACCCGAACTGTCTCACATATACGTATCACTCGGCAGTGGATGTACGCAAAGATACCAACTCCGGACTCATTGGTCCATTGCTGGTGTGTAAGCCAGAAGCCCTGCATAACATAACAAACAAACAGGTAAGTACTACTGCTAGCAGGTTGTGGTTAACCATGTTATTTATGCGTGGTCTTTAATTATTTTTTTTTTTGCAGGTCGCGTACGATTTGCTATTTTTCTTGAATAATGCGTACCATAACTCTGCGTACTGAATACTGGTACGATTAGGGGGGTTACACCCTCCTTTTATGCAAGAACTGGTTATTTTGTGTTTACTGTAACATTCAAGGTTAGAACTTTCCTGTGAATACATTTTATTATCGCAATAGGATTTTTAAAAACTGAGTTTTCTGGGGGCCAAATATGGGCCTTTTCCACAGGAGCTTGAAGTTCTAGCATAGAAGCATTAAACTTTGTCATCCTAAGTGTCCAATGCAACACTGTATAATAATCATTTTAAATAACATGGTTTTTTCCGATTTTTGACATTTTGAAGTGTTTCACGGTCTAAACTTCAAGCGCCTGTGCCTTATCAGACCAGGTTCTTTGAAGATTGTATATGGGAAAAGTTAGAGTCAGATAAGACTTTACAGATGCGCGTCCTTTTCCGACTCTTTCTTGTCCCCAGATGCTGAGAACTGCCATTTTATGCATATTATAATATGAAAATAGGCACTGCCTATTGGCGAGCATCGCTGTAGCCCTTATGAAGGGCCGTATATTATATTCTGTTCTATGTCGATGCAGGATTTTTTTACGGTAACCCGTCAACGTCGCAGCAATCGGACATCCTCGCCTATGGAATTGACCGAAGTGTTACGATTGCATCACGGCTTATTTTTCAACTTCCGGTCGAACGTTAAAATTATTTACATACACATATCTTTGTGTCTACGGAGAATAGCAACCATGAAATCGATCAAACTTCCTGTTTAATCATAATGGCAGCCCCCATATGGAGGTAAATTCCGGTCGAGAAACCGAACGATGGTTTTCTGAAGCAACATATGCAACATCGTCTACATTTTCTTTTGACTAATGTCCTACCATAAGAGCTCGCCCTTCGGGCTAGCGGGCCCTTCGGGCCCGCTCGCGATGCTCGCTATTAAAGTTATTTTTTTCAGAATCCTGCAATTTGTATAATTTTATCGATATATTTTAATGTATTATTGTAATATCTCCTTCCAGATACATGTGAACCGAGAATTCTTCGTTTTATTCAGTATATTTGATGAGAACTTATCCTGGTATATTGATGAAAGCATCAAAGAGTTTGCTCCACATAAAGCACGGATTAACAAGAACGACGATGCTTTCAAGCACGGAAATTTAATACATGGTAGGTCCACTTAAACAGACATAACCAGATTGCTGCTAGTTTGTATTAGACTTCTATTCGCCAGATAAGCAGAAGACAAAATTTACATTTGCATAATTTCTAAAGTGTTTTTTCCCGAGCTACTGCGTTTCGTATTGAGAATTCAAACGATAGAGAGAAAACACGGTAAACCCTGATGAGGCGGCTCAGCCGCCTCATCTGGATCTACGCTTTTTGCAAAGTCGATTATTCTCGTTTTTAGCACTTTAAGTATGAAATTCAGGATTTTCTCTTCCACTGATTTAGAATCATTTTTTACATAATATGCTAGGTTCAAATATTCATTGTCCATATGTAAAAAAAAACGCTACTCCGCTACTCAGTCATTTCTTTATTGTGCAAATCTGTCTTGTTTCTGCCATACGCAGCAAGTCTCCTATAAGGTTTTAGCTCGCATGTAAGAGAAGCTGTTGTACTCATGACGGCGTTAGTGTCGTATCACATTGTTTGTGTTAGTTGGTGTGATGGGCAAGGCACTATATGCGGACGAGTCTTGTTATACAAACACTTTTGTTGCAGAATTTTCGCAAACCTCAGTTTTCCGACCTTTGTTCAGTTAGGACTTTCTTCGGTTTGATATACCGGTGTTAGGCGATGATTGGATTAGTTCTTAATCCAGTGTTGTTATATTTTCAGGAATAAATGGGCGTATATTCGGCACATTGGCTGGGTTAAAGATGTGCCTCGGAGACAAGGTTTCATGGCATTTCTTCGCTCTAGGATCTAGTCATGATCTTCACACTGTGGCGTTGGAGGGCAATTCTATTTCTGTAAACGGAAGGACCTTAGACTCAAGGGTTATAACTCCAGGACTTGGTTTCACAGGGTACATGCACCCAGATGATATAGGTATGCAGTTGTAAGCCACAAAATACATATGTATGTACGACAACACTACAGAATTGCACTAAGCGCAGCTACTCAAATTTGTCGAGTCCGGAGTGTGTCTTTTCGAGGACATTGATAGTTCCGAAAACCACGCTTTCTTTAAAAAGGTATACATCCCTCTGTTAACTGTAAGGTAAAACCACGGACTTATGTAAGACATTGAACCACGTGCGATTTTGTTTGTGAGACTATGTCACCTGCTAAGTTCTCGTTGCATTGGTCAGATATACACTATCAGGTGACTTTGGGTGGCATTCTGGGTGTGGTTCGTCCTCGGTCCGAGGGTGAATATTTAACTACGGGACTTTTCATGTCCGGTAGTATTTTTCAGTAATATTCAGTAACAAACTTCTGATTTTAGTATTATATCATATATATAGTATTTCTCTCATTATACTAAAATTTTCAGTTACGCTGAATAGTAAAAGTCTGGAAAAATTTAGGTGTCTACAAAGTGTATCCTATACAACTCAATGTAACGGTAAATGTCCGAATTTCAAAATTCAAAATTGGATTAAATTTTGTTCATTAACCCATTCTACAAAATAGATTCTTTTAAACAGGTAATAAAAATACTTCATCTTTTTGTCCGTTTAAGGTTCTTTTTGAGCACAATTGATATGTTGAACACTAATAAAATCCGCGTTAAATGTCTGTCCGTAGATGTTATGTCCATACCGTTACGTCCTCATCTAGACCTTTTTTTAAAGGCCCTACATATGAATTGGACATGGTTGAGCATCCACTACACTTATATAACTTCATTATTCAGTTTATTGGTGGAAATACAGCCACACAATATAACAATCTCCTGAAAAATGTAACAGGAATGAAATACTTTGCTTGATGCATTTATTGTGTGTCCATACCGTTCATTTTAGTTTTCATGATAATTTTCAAAATATTCATATTTAAACTGGATGACCTAAAGAAGTATGGTATAAACTCAAGTTTGTTTACTATGGACACCACCATGTCTGTTGGGAAATGTGCGTAATTCACTTGAAAAGCACTAAAATGTCCATACCGTAACCGTCATTACCGTTACTTTTCACGTCCACACCGTTACTTCAATGTGTAACGGTGCAGACATTTATAAGTTTATTTGCCTGATTTTGTATTTTCTAATAACCCTTTGTTGCAGTTTTCGTTTTCAACTGATTGCTTAGAGGTTATTTGACATAAAACGCCAAAATTATGACATGATAACATGTATGTTATCAGTATTTACTTATTAAATATCAATTTAGTGACACCTACCAAGTTCTCTAAGTGTTCCTCTAATGTTATTAGCTCAACCTTTCGTTATAAGCATGAATAAAATGTTTTGAAAATCTCTTTTTTTAAATAGTTTGAATTGTTTGAAGCATACACGTTTTACATGCCAAAATGCCAGCTTGAAGGTATTAGAAAGTATTACCGTTACGGCTGTCTTTTACCGTTACTACTGTCCATTCCGTTACAAATGGAACTAAAAATGAATAATTTCAAGTAAAAATCTTTTCTATTAGGCTTTGTTTCATGATTAAACAGAAGTATGCGTAACAGCATATTGCCCACAGCAACTGCGACTTTATAGACATCTTTTTCAATATTGACAGAAAACTTTTGTGTCTAAATTTCACCAATTTACATATGTCCATACCGTTCATAGTTTTTGTCAACAAAAACATTAAGTCAGAAATATTTAGTTCGATATTCAATAAGTATGAGAAATTGGCTTCAAAGTGAATGTATATTTATTCAGTGTAAATACAAGCTGAATGAAGAAAACCAACGTTTTTGGCATTGAACACCCCGTAATGGTATGGACAAATTGCCGTTACGAGGCATTTCCATGGAAACCACAGTTTTTGTCAGAAATTGTCTTTATTTAAAAATAATATGCTTCTAGTGTCAAAATTTCATATTTCACATCGAAAATTTGGAAAGAAATATGTTTATTCTAAAGATACTTTTTGGTCAAAAAGTCCCGTAGTTAAATATTCACCCCGGAACCGTGTATTGAGCAGAGAGAAAGAGAGCCTTTCTAAGTTAAAGCTCACTCACAAACTAACAATATTTTTGTAGCCACAAAAATGTTTCGAAACTAACGATTCCAGATAAAAACTGACGATTTTATTTTGTTAAGCAAAGCAGTATTAACAAAAGCGAGACAACGAACGGTCCCCTTTGCTCACATACATGGTATTTTTACCACAGATAAAGTAATAGTGTCGGCCTCCAAAGATTGCGTAATAGTGTCGGCCTCCAAAGATTGCTATCAGGTTTTTAGGCTGATTATCTACCGGATAATTGAAACAACTAATTACCGAAATAGAATTCACTCTCCTTCCCATACACCACCTCAGGAGACCTACAGTTCCGTGTCGGGGCTCTTGTCCTTGTTAAACTGCATGTATTTATATCACAGGAAAATGGGCTCTATACTGCCACGTTCATCACCATCTTATGGCTGGTATGACTGCTACATACAGTGTCGACGTCTGCGCTAGACCACAGAGTCTGCCAGTATTGCCGATGGAACCGTCGGGTGCCATTCGGAGATACTACATTGCTGCGGTAGAGATAGAGTGGGACTATGCTCCGTCAGGAATAGACAAGATTACTGGGGAAATACTAGGAAGAAACGAAAAATCGTAAGTACTGTGAAAATGGGAAATATTAATTTTTGATATCCTCCCTTGTTATTCAAGAGGAGGAGCCCCGGTAGCTCAGTGAGTTAAACGCTGGTCTAGCAGACCTGGGTTCGAGCCCGGCTTCAGGCGAGAATCTTTCCTACTGTAAACGGTGTTCAATTGCACAGCCTTTCATTATTACTCTCCCATCGTCCTGATGTGACTGAAATACTGTTGAAAAGGACGTAAAATCGCAATTCATCCATCATAATTGTTATTCAAGGAATCAAACAATAACTCATAATATGAAATAAGCCCTGCTTATAGGCGAGCACATCGCTCTATAAGCCCTGCTTATAGGCGAGCACATCGCTCTTTATAATGCTCTCCAGAGTTACAGAGTAGAGTAACAGAATTGTATTATTTCGTCATTGTAGAATTTACACATAAATTCTTGTACAGCATTGCTATCCCTACAGGTGGTGTTTTGTCGTAAGAAAAGTAAAAAGTATGCAAAGACCAGGAACTGAAACAATCAAAATCCAAATCCAGCCCTCAAACCATAGTTGGAAACAACTAAGATTACAAATAATCAAGATACAGAGAACATATGGCCAACCGAGTGAGCAGCTTGTTCCCAAAAGGTGGCCACTCAGCAACCCAAACCGAACCAAAAATAATAATAACATACATAAGGTAAAACATCACAGAAACTCTGACACCAAAAACAGGCAACAAAGAACCACAACAGAACTACCGCCTTGGAACGGTCAGTAATGAATTACTAGGGGGGCTTAAATCGATTTTACAGGCCCAACCTCACCCTCAGTTTCTGAAGTGGTACAAAACATTTAGTTGGTTGTTCGGTTCGCATGATAACCCTCTAACTCGTCAATGAATCATCACGGTAAACACATAAATCAAATTTCAACACCATGAAGAAGCAAAGACGAGGACTCAACAGATACAACGGGCCGTCTGACAGGTGGAGATCCCTGTCCTGCCAAACAACCCCACTGGAAATCTGAAGCAAAAGAAGGTCACCAGTTGAGCCCCGGTGGACCAAGCAACAGACAAAAAGGCTCCGGTCCCAACCAACTAAAATATATAGCTTTAGGTCGGGGCCATCATAGAGTCTGACGACCGATCCCCCGGTGTGCAATTAAAGAGTGCAGCAAAGCTATCAACCGTGATTGGGTTAATCACTAAGCATGCAGACTGTCGCATAACATTTAAATTATAGCCAATACGTTTGTGACGTATTTGCAATTTGAAATTTGCAATAAAATTTTGCAACTCAGCAGCAGCGAATTCCGTCTGACCTGTCTGAGAAAAGCTTTTCCCCTACTCTCTTGTTGAGGCACTCCAGCAAGTGGTTTTTCGAAGTTTATACTTAAAGGATAAAGAATCAGCAAATTCCACTTACATGGTTCAGTTTACTACCATTTCTCGTAGTCAGATTTGTCCAGTAGAGTTTTTGAAATTCATTGGCATGCTCTCAAGCTTGGAAAGTAATCTCTTGCAATGTACTTTTTTCAGTTTCATAATGGCCGCCTCAAGATAACCAATATTGCTGTAGGGGTGGCATGTTTCAAGCACATTCTTGAAAATTACCATTTCATATAAAATTAACATGAAATCATTTCAGAAGAATTTATGATTATATCTTATAACAGTTATTTTCATAAGTAATATCTTTTTGGAAAACAAAAAGATGCATAAGTGTAGCTGACACTGCAAACAACCCTTTGCTGAAATGGTCAAATTCCAAAACAGATCAGGTGATTAGTGATGACATCATTTCTGTTGTGATGTCACAATGGGTGGTTCCCAGCTTTATTAAAATTAAAATGAACCTCATCAAAGGCTGGAAACCAGAAGGAATATTTTTACTATTGGAAAACCCACCTCAAAACAAAAAATGATAAAAATGGACAAAAGAGGTCATGCAATATGCTGAAAGTCAGTATTTAGCTACGAGGAATGGTTTTGGGTATGTTAAACCTAAAATTTTGATATTTAAGCATCTTTAAAGAAAAAAGCCACTTGCTGGAGTGCCTCAACAAGAGAGTAGTACCGTTTCCCCACTGAAAATGGGCTGTAATTTTTTTCATTTCTTCTCTACGTCGCTTTCTAATTCCTTTTAATTTCACCCGATGCTCATGCTCCTTGCATTTTGTGTACTGACCATGTATTCTTGCACACGGGATGAGGATATCCGCGTGTTTCCCCTGTACTTACAAATCTTATTTCACCCATGTTATCTCACCCAGGACCGGATAAAAACCACGAGTATTCAATACATTGGTTGTATTGGAGGTCACGTATCTGCGTCGTCAAGTGACGTTGGCTCAAATGACGTGGGCGTTTAAGATGATAACGTCATGAAGACGGCAAATTGACGTCAGTTTATGAACGCCAGACGTTGACGTAAAGAACCGAATGGTGGTCGTTGAAAGGGCGCCTTTTTTACAAAATTAAATAGAAACCTCTCAAGCACTAAAATTGCGCATTTTAACAAGTTCTAAAGTTAAAACAAAACGTGGTGTGCAAGAAAAAGTATCTTTCATGTGTGTGAGGTGTGGATAGAAAAATCCGTCACTCGGGGTCGCTGTTCGGCATCACTCGGCAAGCCTGGTGATGCCGAACAGTGACCCTCGTGACAGTTTTTTCTATCAGCACCTCACACCCATGCCAGATACATATAGTGGTCTACCGCCACAGAAGCGGATAAAGTTGACGCCATCTTGTTTTTCTCAAACCGAACGTTTGACGTCATTACGTAACGTAGCGACAGGAAGACTGTCCCACCTCTATTTTTAAATTATTTTGTGGATTTCTACTCAAACCAGTCCAATTTGGATAATATGGACAGTGGGAACGCGTATCCATGGCGGAGTGATATTTTTATACAGATAGCAATGAAAAAACGTTCGAAATTCCTCAGATTCAGATTCAATCGACGAACGGGTCGCAATTTCAGTGCTGCTTTGTCGGCGAATCAAACTACACACAGCCGAAAATAATACACGGTTTTATTCCTTACATCTTAGTTTAATTTCCTAGTTCTCTGAGATCCGAACTGAACACCGAGATACTCGGCATTCGAGCAGTTGACACGATCGTCGAAAGACGACTTTTTAAGTCAACTTCAAAAGCAATTTTCAAAACAATTCGACTTTCTCCCGCCGGCGGACATATGCCATGAAAAACCATGGTATTCGCCCTTTCCCTGTGACAAAAATCAAGTAATTCGGTGTTTGGGACAATTTTCTTTGCAAAATAATCTTCGGGTACTCTACGCAATTTGTTGTTGTTGTTTTCAACAAAATGGCGGACAACAGTGTTTACATCACTGGCCCGGCTATGCATTTCAAAGTTTGCGACAAAATCGAGAGAATCATTATTCCATGTATTGCTAGAATACCAAGCGCGATTAAATTAAATATGTTTATTAAAAATACAATGCATGACAGAAGTCTATCTTTATATTTTATTCACAAATAACCACAATTCCATACCCACCCGCAGAGTTTGTAAACAAGGAAGCTAGCTCAGGAGTGCTGGTTACGTCATGAAATTGTGACGTAAACAGTAAATTGATTGTATTACTGATATTAACTTGTGAGTCGGCTGACAGCCAGTGTGCCAATATTTCAAATGCTATATCGCGCGACCCTGTTTGAAAAATTAAAGCAAGACAAATATCGCTACACCACTAAACAACTATTCAATTAAGACAGCACGTGAAATTTCACTTTGGGAGAGAAAACTTAATGGCCATTATGGGTCCTACATCTGAAGGATCAAATGGAATGGTTGTGCAGGCCCGTACACATACTTTTGCCAAGGGATAAGGGGCGGAGGGTAAGAAGGTGTGGCTGGAACGAATTTCAGTGTGAGTGGGGAAGTGGCGGGAGGGGAGGGGTGCCCTAGGGAGGTGGGGGTTGGGGTGGGTTAAAGGGGGTAAGAAAGTTAAGAAAATCCAGGTTTAAAGGACACTTTTAGAGCTTTAGTTTAGGGGTGTAAACTCGCTTTCTTGCAGAAAACTGCATGTTTTTTATGTAATTTGCTCGGTTATGGGAGGTGCACCCTCCGCTCTCCGTCGTACAGGCCCGGTGTGCTGGTTGGTGAGAGGAACGGGGAGGCGGAGTGGGTGTGTGTGTGTGGGGGGGGGGGGGGGGGGGGGGGGTAGGGGGAATCGACTCTGTCGCCTGGCAGCTTTGACAAGTCTGCACCTTTTCTCAGGTCAAATATAAAACAAATATCGAAAAGTATGTGTATGTGTGTTTTTGGTGTGATGTCATCAGCGACAACACGCGGAACAGACACGATTACAAAGATCTACAAATTTGTAATTTCCTTATTCTAGAAATCGTATGAAAACACAACCCATTCTAGAGTCTGAATCTACAAACCAAACATTGTTTGCAACTCTTGTTCGGCTCATACCGACTCCCACAGTCCAAAGAGTCTCGGTAGCGCAGCTGCCAAGTGGAGTCTCGCCGGTAAAATTTACTTGATCAGTCGACTTTCTCTTTAATAAATGTCGACTCAAAATAGGTTAGGCCCTATGGCATTCATGGGGTGATAGCCAATGGACTGACATGGAATACAGAAGTATTAAAGGCCCAGCAGACATTCAATGCTGAATCAATGTTGGGAGTCAGTGTTGAATCAATGTTGAATTATTCATTGAATTGAACTGAAGCCTCAATACTCTATTAACAAATTCGCAAAAGTTTAGCCTATTTCTAGCGTTTTCGTGAGTGCATTTGGGCAGTTCGATACAAAGTAATTTAATATAGAGACAAACATTTCAGATCTTGGTCGGACTGATCCCGAAGCAGGATCTACGCTGTTTGTCATTCCATCTGTCTGCATCTTTAGACGCATTACTGCAGTGAAAAACCAAACATCAGTTTTAAGACAGTTATGCTTAATTCCAATCTTTAGACTTCGGACTACCCATCCAGGGGTCGCAAGATCGATCCCCCGCTTCTCCGGTCTTTCGTATACTTTAAACCGAGGTCCCGTCTCCATATGACCTCGTTGTTGGTGGGACGTTCAACCCGAGTTCACTCACTCCAATCTTTAGAGACTTTATGGTACGTCAGCCAGTTCAATATAAGGGAAGTTACTTCTCAAATCACTATTATAATTCTTTCTGCACGAGTTTCTTCCCATGTGTTGCCAAACATGGTCTCCTTTTTTCCCCTTACTGAAGAGATTGAAAGAGGGAGCTGAAGAGATATACAGCATACTGTATAAGTGAAATTTTCACATATGTAGACTAAATCCTCCGAAGACCTTGAAAATAAGGTCAACGTGATCAAAATCTATTATGCTCTTATGTTTGTCCTAATGATATATCCATGCAAGTTTGGTGAAATTGGTTCAAGAAATATTGTGGGTACAAGAAATTGTCATGCTGACGCAGACCACAGAAGGTCAAGTCTAAAGCCTCTTGTGACCTTGAAAATGGGGTCAAAGTCACCAAAACCTAATCAACTTTTTAGACATCTTTACAAACCAAGGGTACTAAGACCACTATGCAATCCAAGGGTACTAAGACCACTTTGTTCCTTACATACATAAGAAACAAAGTGGCCTTAGTACCCTTGACTTGCAAAGATGCTATTTGGCTTGTCCAAACGATATATCCATGGAAGTTTGGTAAAATTTGACCCACTTATTCAAAAATATGGCAGATACTTACTGCCTTGTGCACAGAAACTGACTTCCCTTGGGTAAACCTGTTATAGCAAAATGTTGAGAGTCAGTGTTGAATCAATGTTAAATTATACATTGAATTGGAATGAATTGAATTGAAGCCTCCATATTCCTTCAAGGAAAATTACCGAATTTGATGAAAAAAGTGATTAAAGTGCGATGAAAGTGCGAAAGATCCCGAAGCAGGATCTACGCTGTTTGTCATTACAACTGCATCTTTTAGAAGACAACTTGTCCCACTTTCAGAAGACAACTCGCCCCATATTCTCAGACACTCACCTTACTAGAATATCTACGTTCTTGTCCCCGATGCAGAACACAACTCGCCCCCTCCCCCCACCCCTGTGCACCCCCCCCCCCCCAAAAAAAAGGAAGAGCTTCGCCGTGACCCTGGTTGTGAATGGGTGGACCTTGGTAAATACATTAAATACCCAAAGCACTTCAACGATAACCTGGTACACCCAGGGGCTGAGCAGCGAGGTTTTGAGGGTTCTGCAGCTGCAGAGTAATTATCAAACTGTGGCTGGGAGGCATGCTAAAATCATGCATTAATGCTTATTAGTATTTGTTGTCCCCTTTAGGGACCGATCATAAGAATAAGGGCATGGGTTAGCTTGCATTTGCAAACCAGTGCCTGGAGCATGTTACCCTGTTCATCTATGGTACAGATGCAAACATCCCTGTATGCTTTTATTCGCACTTTTGAAAGTTTGATAAATACCAAGAGCCTATCACACAAGTGTGATGTGCTACTTGTAAATACTTATTGATAGAGTCACATTATAAATGAATGCAAGTTAATAAATGGCTAAAAGTTCTTTGCTAAGAAGTTAACAAAGGAGGTCTAGGGGGCAACGCCCCCCAGAAGCCAAAGCAATTTCCCAATTTTAATGGCAATTTTAAGATTGGAAAAAAATAGAGCAAAACTAGGAATGATGATAAAAGAAATAAAGGGTTGGTTTTTTTTAGGAATTTTGCCTCCTTTTAGAGTGTTTATTTTGCCATAATGGCTTTGTGTCCCACATGCTAGTGACTCTTTTGCAATTCAGTTTTATTTAGTAGAAACATTTACTTCGTAATGCGGCTGATCAATAATACATGTATGTGAATGTTGTATAGGATTTCTTTTGGTAAAATGTATGAATATATGATATGTGTATGGGGGTGGGGGGGGGGGGGGGGGGCTGCTGGTGTAAAAAATAAATTGTAGATATTAAAACATTACTATAAATATGGGGAGTCTGCGCCCCCAGAAGCCAGTGACATTTTAAAAACTCAATTCAAATGGAATTATCTGCAGACTTTTCTTAAGAAATTTTGGGTGGAGCCAGGTTTTTCTTTTCATTGTTTTTCGATGTCTGATTTTTTTAAATCCCCTCATGAGCTAATTTATTTTTTTTTTCTTGCATATCCAAAGCCCCCCCCCCCCCCCCCCCCCCCAGAATATCAAAAAATGGTCGGTCCCTTAGCGCCTAACGGGACAGGGTTTTGACAGATTTATGAGTAAGAGCAAGCTGTCTCTTGTAGTTTTTGTGGGATGCCTTCTGAAAGGGTACGTGTGTGTTGGGGGAGGGGGGAGGGGCGGGGGCGTCGTCCGGGACAGAATTCTTTAGAAGGGCGAGTGGTCTCAGAATGTGGGGCGCGTTGTCTTGGGGGAAGTTGTCTGGGGGAGTTGTCTCAGAATGTGGGGCGAGTTGTCACCTGAAGGAAGGGCGACTTGTCTTGGGGCGAGATTTTTGTGGGGCGAGTTGTCTTGGGGCGAGTTGTCCGTAATTCGACTAAAGCATGTAGGTTTCACTTGAAATATTTATTATCATTCCGCTTGCTCTTTCTTGTTCCACTATTAAAAAAACAGCCGGTCAATCACTCAGTGTTTTTCGTTTGTCAAACTTTGTGGTTTACTCGAGTACCAGTGTGTTTGTTTTTGCTTTCTCTCGTTCGTTCTCGGCGTGTAGCCTAAATTCAGAAGCCCAAAAAATCACAGGCAGGCAGACTTACGCAAAATCTTAATAAATGCACAGTATGCTAAATGATTACAAACTTTACAGTACCATAAATGAAGAAACAGTTGGTCTCCTCAACTGGCTCAAGTCGATCCAGCAGAAAAATGTCCGTGTGTTGACAAACGCACGTGCTGTAAAAATGACCAACTTCATTATCGATTTTCAACGTAAATAGACTTTCTCCCGTTTATATACCTCGCTGAAAGACGGTCGAATGTATGAACTACGGTTCAGTTATAATGGCATCTAATTTGGTTTTTGGGACAATTTTCTTTGCAAAATAACTTTGGGGTACTGTCTTAGGGTTTTAATTTTCTGAAAAACGGTTGTCAAATTGTGATCGTTGTTTTGGGTGTGCAAACTGCATTGAGGTACCGATATGCATCTGATTTCAATAATAAAACATAAAATTTCATTGTGATCTGGTCCGTCAGAAAACCACGACTGCATATCTTTTCAAAAGAGCATTATTTTGGGGCTGTTTCTGACAAAAATTTCCCGCCATTTTTCTCCGGCGAAAAAAGGGATTACTTTTTTGTGCGTAGACGACCATTCAGAAAATGAATTACTCAAATGTGATGAGTCTGCGTTCCCACTGGGAAGTGGAAGTTGGTGTCGTAACGAAAGAAACGTCATTGAAAGTAATGTATTTTGTAGGCAAAAATATGCCTTACCAATCTTCTACCATAGAGCTCCCGCTCTTTCAAAGCTCCTTCGGAGCTTTGAATTGCAGGCGCGTAGCGCCTGCAAGCGAGTGCTCGCTATAATTTGTTCACCTTCGTCAAAATGGCAAAAAATCATGAAACAACCCATACACATTAACGCTTATTTTTGAAAGCTTCAGATTTTATAAAATAGTGCAAAGTATATCCGTCTCATCTGGATTTTCACTGTTTGCAATGGTATGTCCGAATTTACCCGCTGGTCGAAGTTACCCAACTCGACCCTACTTTTCTTTTGTTTTTGACAGGCACTCCTACCTGTATACTCGTACTGACGGCGGTTTCCTCGGTACAGTCTACAAGAAAGTTGTCTACAGGGAATTTACAGATGCTTCATTTGAGCACCAGAAAAAGCGCGGCTACAGAGAAATACATCTGGGGCTACTGGGTCCCTTCATCCGTGGAGAAGTTGGCGATGTCATTGAAGTTGTCTTCATGAATAAAGCTTCTAAACCATACTCCATTAAACCCCATGGCGTATTTTACAACAAAGGCAACGAAGGCATGAAATACAACGACGGATCCCCTTTTATTGGGGACAATGAGGTGAAACCTGGAAAACAATACACCTATCGATGGACGGTGCCTAAGAGGGCGGGTCCCGGCAAAAATGAACCAAACTGTATCGGATGGGTGTATCATTCTGGATCAAATATGATAAGAGATACGCCAAGTGGGTTGATGGGACCTTTAGTCACGTGCAGACGAGGCGTCCTTGACCCGCGTAACAAGAGGACTGATCACCACACACGAGAATTCGCTACCATCTGGTATATAGTCAATGAAAACAGGAGTTGGTATATCAGAGATAATATGAAGCGTATTCCACAGGGACAGAGTGCCCCACATGTAGAATTTGAGAAAAGCAACATGATGTACGCTATCAATGGTTATATTTATGGCAACACACCAGGAATGGTGATGGAGGTCGATGAGCACGTGACTTGGTATACTATAGGTAAGCACGCTAAAACTTTGATAAAAAGAACCAACCTGGTGGAGTTTTTTTCTTTCTTTCTTTCGGCTAAAAATTGCAAAAAAGTGGCAGAGCATATATAATTTCTTACCAATTGACAAGATTATGATGGCAAATTTACCTGAATGTTTGAAAACATGATTAAAATGCAAATGGAAACCTTTCAGCCTGGCAAGCCTCTGACAGTTTAATTGCCGGGCCGCGTAGCGCAGTCGGTAACGCGTCTGACTGAAGAGCCAGAGGTACCGGGTTCGATACCCGGTCCGGCCACATACTTTCGTGGAAATTGATCATGAAATCTTTTCTACGGTCATTTCCCCCCTTCCACTGATTCAAGAAGGGCAGTTGTCAGTTACTGGTGAAAGTATGGACACTTAGTACTGGTTAACCGCTTAGGAGGTCTAAGCCTGCCCAGGAATAGTGTGGTTAGGTTAACTGACCGTCCCGACATGACCATAGCTGTTTACCGTGGACGTAAAGCAACAACACAACAACAACAACGACAGTTTAATTGGATTTTCAGGCTGACAGGTTTCCATCTGCATTTTAATAGCATTTTTAAAACTGTGAGTAGCTTCTCCTAATGGTACGTGGATGAATATGCTATAATCTAATAACCTTATAAAGGTAAATCGCCAGTTTCTGTAAGCTCTGATCTTAAGTTGCATAATATTTTCCAGGGCTTGGATCTGAGGATGATTACCATACTGTTCATTTTCACGGACAGACATATATACACCGCACAGCTGCGTCACATCGCGGTGATGTTGTAGAAGTGTTTCCCGGAACCTTTGAAACTGTTGACATGTACACCGATAATCCGGGTACTTGGCTTCTCCATTGTCACGTAATGGATCATCTGGTAGATGGAATGGAGGCAAAATATGCTATCTTGCATAAAGGCGGTGAGTTAGCAGTATAATAATCTCTTTATAGTATCGAAGATGAAAAAAACTCTTCTCAGAAAAGATAGTAGCTGTGGAGCTCTCGCATAATGCCCCCCTCCTCCCCCCCCCCCCCCCCCACCACCAAAACCACAACCTCTTAAGGAACAGTATTTACCATTATCTAAGAAGTTGTCTGATCTAAATGGGAAATGAATTTTGTGGCAAAGGAAACAAGATTGCCTAGAAATGTAACACTTAAATCTGGGATAAAAAATAGGAAATTATCATGATTACAGAATTCGTATTTTTGAATTATTTTGCTTTTATCCCATCTTTAAGGACAATACACTTTTTGAGAAGGAGCAAAGCGCTCAAGCTAATTTATTATCTTATTTCCAGATATAATTGTTATTTTAAGACAGCACTGTTTTTTTCTTCGACCGAATAGATCTGATATTTATAAAGGATATCCGATATTTATAACTGTGTTCATAAATATCAAATAACTCTACAGTATTTGATATTTAAAAATACATTCCTCGAGCTCTTACTATTATACACTTTTTATCGCAACGCGGCTCATTTATAAAAAGCCAAACACCTTTACTTAATTTTGATCATCTGAAGGTGAAGTTTTTGCAAAAAAAACATCAACACATGATGTTTCAACAGCAGCTTGAGTGTAGGCGTTTTACCCCATACAGATATCATTTGTCTAAAAATTGATTCTAAGCAAATGCACATAATGATATTTCGCAGCGAAGTACACATCACTTACACTTGATCTTGCAAACAGACAGTCGCAAAGCCTCGAGTTTTCTCAGCAGAAATGAACTGTAAGAATATATTCCGATTTACAGAAATTTGCCGATTTATCTGCCTACCCTATATTTAATGAATGCATCCAGTATACATGCACCTTATACATGATAGAACGGTTGAGAATAAGCTACCGTTTTCGTCTGCTATACCTTACATTTTGAGAAAGAGCTGGAAGAAATAATTGCCAGGACGTTACTTTCCATGTATTGATGTACCATCAGACCATAACGCATTTTTATGACGCGAAGCATATCACTCATTTTGTAGTCTAAACTGCAGAGAACAACAAAAATATAAAGTCTACTAATTTTCGGGAAAATACGTAGAAATTTCATGGTTTTATTCAGATTTTTGTATTTTTCAAAATTCATCACCTAAAGGAACTCTCTCTCTCTCTCTCTCTCTCTCTCTCTGAGATATGCATACCTTAGTGTGAATGGTTACACCTCCAGGAAAAACAAACTCTTACCAAGAAGAATCTTACATTTCATTTGGAGATTCTCTTAAGGGAAAGAAATTGCTCTCCCACCGCCCACCCCGCAAAAAAAGGAGCAAAATTCTTTCCTCGAAGAGTTTTTTACATTTTGGAAGGGCTTCGTTGTCCAGGAAAGCAAAAAAAGAAGTCATACAAGTTGTTTCCCTTCGTAGACATGGCGAAAACATTTGCATGTTTATCCGTTGCCTTAAATCGTTTTATTTTCAGCTCTGAAACCACTGGAAGATGCTGAAGCAGAAAAGAAGACACGAGTTGTTTTACATAAGCTTCCATTGAGAGTGACAAGCGGTGCACATCCTCGACCAACACACGTTCAGCTTCCGCATGCCCGTCCTCCACAAACATTCAGTACGAGAACAGGCGTTCTACCACCCAGCCTGATAAGAGATCTGCCACTTCAGCAAAAACATTTAGATCGAACAGCACTGCCCCCGTCATCTCCTCGTAGACATCCTCCAGGTTCTGATAGCGGTCTAGTCGGTGCTGTAGCTAGAACAGCAGACCGAGCACGTGGTTCAGCGGGTAGAACACGCCCACATCCTCATGATCAAACTGAAAGACTTTTGGCACAAAATCCTGAATTATTGGAACTATATAGAAGTGGCATTCTACCTGGAAGGTGGCAACTTTTAAACAGTGGTTCTGTCTCAGACACGCAATCAAGTCCTATGGCAAGGTCACCTTGAAGAAGTTAAAACTGTTGTGTTATGTTTCTGCTTAAATTTGTGTTACATTACAAAGGGTTGGGCTTAATTTGGGCATTTTTTTCAATTTGTTTACCCTTTTCTTTCCTCACAAGAACAGCTGTTCAGAATACCATTGGTCATAATATGGCTCAGAAAAATATGTAATCTAGCTAATGTGGCTCGGAAATAATGAGCCGTGACACGAGAAAACCAACAAAGTGGCATGTGCACCCAGTGAAGGCTCATATCAAACTGGGCATAGGCCTAGTCTGATCAGAGTCTTTGCTGTGCACTTTAGGGTAGCTGAGGGTCTGAGCTAGCTCCATGCGAACAGCGAAGACTCTGGTCAGACCGGGCGAATGCCCAGGCTGATCTGTCTCTTTCACTGGGCGCACTTCCACTTTGTTGGTTTTGTCGTGTCGCGGCCATTATGTATAATGTAGCTAATGCCTTTGTTCAGCTTTTGGTTTAAAGTATCTGTGTTTCTTACTATGTCATTTTTGGCTGACTGAGGTGTCCGAGGTCATTTACATGTACAACCGATAAATTTACTTTCCCTTAAGACTTCTAAAGCAAATGACTTAAATTATCAGACATATTCTTCTTTTTTTGACACAGTGTTTTTCATGGCCAAGAATATCGGTAAGCAAAAAACGTACGACCTCGAGAATATGCTTTATGATCACTGCAAATCTAGGGTCTATTTGTTCAAAACAAAGTCGTCAGTTAACATTACTTTTAAATTTTTATCACTTAAGGTAATAAAAATTTAAAAGTCATGTAAGCTGACGACTTTGATAGATTTGAACAAATGGGCCCTTGAGTTGCAGAGATAATAAAGCATATATGCATTATATTTTGCACTTAGTCCCCTTCTCAGCTTCAGTACACTTATGCCAAAGAAGTCGCAGTTTTGGAAAATGACATCCCATTTGTGGTAAAATAAATCACTTACAGAGCTTTTGAGTATTTAGAAACACATGCACCCTATGAACTATCAAAGCCCAGTGAGCACCGGACGTCAAATGACGTCGTCAGTACGACATCATTTTGCAAATGCCGTTAAGTTAAATGACGTCGAGTGGACGTAGATGCAACGTAATAGCCTCGCAGCTACGTCATTTGATGTCATGTGTCTACTGGGAGTCACCTCCAACTGTGGTATTTAACATCAGCTGTGACAGGCGTCTGAAGTGTCCTGTGACAGGTAGAGAAATTGGCAAAGGGTAGATAAGCTATCTGTCTTTCGTTGTAAAATATATGTATTCGAGTTCAATCTGAGGCTGCTGTTCTAGTTTTGTCATATTTCCCAGAATTTTCCAATGTGTGGCATTTGAGGTGGCTAGGAAGTCAGCATCAAGTATACATGCACATAATGAAAAAACGATTCTCTTTTGTTTAAATAAATAAAATACATATGTATACCAGTCCGTTTATTCCGGCACAATGGCGTAAAGTATAAGACTCTGCTTTACATCTAGCAGTATTTATTAAGTTTATCTCCAAAGGTTGGATTCTATCTCAGAATAACTGGAGGTGCTTGCGATGGCATGGAGGTCCTTTAATGTAAACATGTTAGCTAAAGCAATTTATTGCAGCTTTAAATCTCCTTTTCATCATTTCCTGAAAAAAAAACATCAGTTAAAGTAGCATTATACTTTCAGTTCTGTTCAGTTCAATTCTCTTATCGACGTTACCCAGGTGGCTCAACGGTACGTAACCATAGTTGCACACACTTGGCGCCGTGTGTCGCATTATACCACCATAAGGCATACATATATTCTATGCAAAATTTTAGCATTTTTTGGGTCTTGTGGTTATGCACAATCCGGGTGTAATGAACTAGATACAAACTTTTGAGAAAGCATTTCTGGTGTTAAATATGAAAATTATTAATTTCTGCGTTTAATTAATCGAGCGTAACGTCAGTTTTTCAGACCACTTACGTAATTGACATTTTGAACCATGCACGGGAGCCAATGTCATAATAGAATGCAAGATTTGTTGTAATTGTTAATAGTGCCTCAGTTCCTCGTAAAGTGTTATACTATCTCATCATTGACTTTACTTTTGAATTGTCATTGTTAATTAATCTGAATGCTCCAAAACGTGTGTGAATTTAACTGAATACGGACAAACTGACGTCGGTGACGCCGATCACGTTAGTTGAGATGTTAATCGTGCTTCAGACCGTTCACACAGGCATTCAATTAAACATGAGAAAAAAGTGCATATTAGTGATAAATAAAATCAAGCAAGGAAAAATTTCATCATACAATTGCTAATTTTGCATTGTATATAATAAATTTCCTCATGAAAAGTCCAAAACATTAATTGCAAAAGATGTTGAGTCTCGCTTAAAGCAAGCATTGCTACACGCATTGAATTTTTTGTCAGTGTTTGGCAAAGAGACTCTTATGACGAAACTTTATGTCTAAAAGGGCAGACCTTTCACTAAACTCTGGTTATCAAGCATTTTATGATAAAAAGACGGATACCTACCTTTAACTGTCATTTTTCTACCTGTAGCATAGCATTCTGGATGCCAATCACAGACGATGTTGAGTGCCACTTTGATAGTTTACATGTAGGAAATGAAGATTTACAGGCCCCAGAGCAAGGTTGAAGAAGTGCAAATTCACAATGTTGGAATGTGGCCATGGCGATGACTGATGTATGTACTGACGCAATGTCCCAATGAAATAACACATCTTTGCATCACACGTCGAGTATTTATTTGTTCTCGACATTGCCTCCTTACTCAAATGCTCAGGCATTATTGTTGTGATACTGCCCTCAAAATGTTTTATGTTCTTAACCATTTACGATTTTGACTTTTACCCCGATCAGGGGCTTTGGTCAGCGATAAAAACACACACACACACACCCTAAGTATGTATTTACGTGTAGGGAACTGTTCTGCAAATATCCAAGAAACACACAGGCCTAAAACGCCAATAGCACGGCCTTGGAATCAGTTGGTTGTGTATACCAGTTTTGACTACCCATAGAAGTGATGCACTCCGTTCTTAACTATAGTCACAAATCACTGTTAAACAATCATCCGGATCAGGTTCAAATATTAGATTCTTACCAGACATGTAGTGACTGGTGCGTCCATCATATATCAAAACGAGTTGATAGTTTTTCCAATGCAAGATCTTCGGTGATAGTAAAATGGTCGCTCTGTCACTGTCGGATTAGTGTTCACCATAACAAGGAACCCTCTACAAGTTCTGGTATCGTTCAGTGAAGGGCGGGTCATCTTGAAGGCTGACATCGGTCTGCTGAACTTTTTCCCTAGCATATGAAGTGACATCATTCTCCAGCATAGCAGTCATATCCTCATGGACCTCCTTTGGTAATGGACCTTTAGTCTACGAGCACTCTAATCTGCGAGCTCTTCAATCTCTCATTTGATCCCTGCATGTTCGTTCATTGTTTTCCGCAACATACTTTTCTCAAGGCCAATTTTGAGGGCAGTATCACAACAATAATGCCTGAGCATTTGAGTAAGGAGGCAATGTCGAGAACAAATAAATATTCGTCGTGTGATGCAAAGATGTGTTTTTTGGACGGACGATCGGCGCCCCGTTACTGCGGCTATGGATTCGTTCCGCTGAGGTGCGGGGGTAACGTCGATATGAGAATTGAAATACGACTACTACTACTACAAAGACGTGTTGTTTCATTGTTGAGAACATGCTTTCCAATTATATAGTATTCAAACAAAAAGGTTTCGCACTCGGTAAAATAGCTCTACGACAGGCTCAGAAGGTATCACTCATACCTCATTTTATATGTTTGTGACAGCGTTCGTTTTTTCCGCTGTTTTACACTATAAAAATTATAATCTTACAGTTCTTATAAGCGTAGTTTAAATAGTATTTTATACCTATGTTGTCATATAGCGCAGACGAAAATGTGACACAAAATAATTTCAACAGCAGTTTTGTGGGTGGAAAGCAACCCCTGTTTTATTTATCTCTTCAGTTATCTCTGAATCATCTGCCTAAAAGATTCGTGTTAGCAGTTATTTGTTGAGTAAAACCGCCAGAGAAAGGAGTGGATCGTGAAATCTCAGGTGCTTGGCAAGAGTCATATAAACTTCTTCAAATGAACGATAAAGTGTCACTAAAAACCCTGTTTATAGAAATCTAGTTCGAATCTGACAGGGTGGTACGTCATAAAATTTCTGTGATCTACTGAAAACGGTATTAACTGTATTCCGCAGCGTGCTGTGATTTTGTTTTGTGTCTTGACCTTCATCTACATCTCTTACTATTAACACACGTTTGTAGCTTTTAGAAAATTAGAAGTTGGGCCTTCGGGATTTTTACGCTACATAAAATCGACTCAATGAATAATATGTAATTTATTTATTTATTTATTTTTTTTTTTTTTTGTGCTGTTCAATTTTCTCTCTCCTGTATCGACTTATGCAGAGAGTATGTAATTAAGAATGGCCTTGTCCATTTTTTCCCCTCTTTTCCTTTTTGGCAATAGATGTATGTTGTTTCTATTTGCGCTGTGATTAAAGTTTTCTTTTTATACATGTATGTATTTACTAGTTTTTTGTCCCAAATTTGAAAGAAAAAAGAAAATGCACAGTCCATGTGCTTAAGTGATAGTTCAATTAATTGACTAGATGCGGTGTATAACTGCATTCAGTTCACACCTTGTAAAACAAAAATCCACATGCTTCATAATTCAAGTGATTAACTAGAAGCGATGTATTGCATACAATTTACACCTTGTAAAACAAACAGTTCACGTGCTTCATTGTTCAAGTGTTTGACTAGAAGTGGGGAATCGCATACGATTCACACCTTCTAAAACACGAAGTCCACGTGTTTCATAATTCAAGTCATTTGACAAGAATCTGTGTATTGCATACAGTTTACGATAAGTAAAACACAAAGTCCACGTGCTTCATAGTTCAAGTGGTTGATTATAAGCGGTGTATTGCATACAGTTCACACCTGGTAAAAAAACACAGTCCACATGCCTCATAATTCAAGGGATCAACTAGAAGCGGCGTATATAATACAATTGACACCTTGTATAACACACAGTTCACGTGCTTCATTGTTAAAAAATAAAGAAACTTCCAATATTGGTTTTCTTTTCTTTCTCTTTTCATTAATCCTTCTTCCTAAAGGTATAATCTTCACAAAAGTTAAAGCTGTCGGTCATATTCCATGTATATTACTCTAGGCCTATATTGCTGTCAATGTAAAATATATTTATATACAAAGTTGGGTTAAATAAAATTCATACAAACCCTGAATACGACAAACAAAAGTAGTTTAGTTGGACGCATTTTATAAAAGAAATAAGTACATTCATACAAGAGCTAACGCCTAACAACATTATCTGACCACATGTCATATTAGCCTGGTGCTCATAATCATTTTATTTATTTTGTTGGTCATCATGGATGAACTGATCATTTTTCATAAATACACACCCTTCCACTGACACGGCCGCTTATCTCCGTCAGCACAACACCGTGTTGTGTATAGGAAAATGTGCAGGAGATTTCCGGTGGTTCTGCAGGCGATTCGAAAATAAAGGTCACGAAAGGTAGGTGTCTCGGTTTAAAAGGGATATATTCTTTTCCAGCGTAAAACAAAAGAAAAGGAAAATGTCATGCAACCCTTCAATCGTTTTTCTATGAATACGAGTCTTGATCGACGCCAGATTCTCAGTTATACAACAGATTTCCATTTTTTCCCGGAGCGAGGTCATGGAGGTGGCCGTTTTGTTGACATGCAAACATTTCAAATTTGCATTCCTGAAGTCGCCGAGTATTAATGTTTTCATCTATCACCTGTATATTAAAGGTCTCTCATAAAAGTACCAGTTACGAGCCTAAACAGAATTTGCTACCTTCCTTCAGCCCAGATAATGAAAGTTGTTGTGGAATTCGTGATCCAGGAGATCGGTGGTGCTGAAGGCGATAGGTGGCGGTGCAGGAGATTGTTTTATGTTGTGCCACCAATGACCGTTTTTAACTGTTTTATAACGTAAATAATATAGTAGCATGGCATGGAACAGATTTGCACAGCTTTCAGATTCGTACACTTGGCTGTACAATGCCTCTGCTGCATTAAGCATGCTAATTAAAATGAAAATAACGACTCCAGCAATCAGGGGATTGAATTATCAGTCAATCATTTGCACTGCAAAGCTTCTGTTAGAAGTAAATGGTACTAAAGTAATGCTAGTTTGTCAATTGGGTACTTACATTCGTCCCACTTTCTTTGTTTAATTACATTGTGCACACGGCCACCAATCCAGCTCATTCATCGCATATACCAATGGGGCAAAACTTTCTGTTCCTTATTTTTGAGACCAAAATTCGATAAAACAGGCAATGCTATGCGATGGGACATTCATTGGAATTTTGGACACAGGTATTGGTTTATAAAAAAATTTATGCTTGACCGTTTGAAATGCTGTGTAGCGGGGAAAAGGGCACTTTCTATTTAGTTCTAACAGAAGCTTTGCAGTGCAAATGATTGACTGATAATTCAATCCCCTGATTGCTGGAGTCGTTATTTTCATTTTAATTAGCATGCTTAAAGCAGCAGAGGCATTGTACAGCCAAGTGTACGAATCTGAAAGCTGTGCAAATCTGTTCCATGCCATGCTACTATATTATTTACGTTATAAAACAGTTAAAAACGGTCATTGGTGGCACAACATAAAACAATCTCCTGCACCGCCACCTATCGCCTTCAGCACCACCGATCTCCTGGATCACGAATTCCACAACAACTTTCATTATCTGGGCTGAAGGAAGGTAGCAAATTCTGTTTAGGCTCGTAACTGGTACTTTTATGAGAGACCTTTAATATACAGGTGATAGATGAAAACATAAAAACTCGGGCGACTTTAGGAATGCAAATTTGAAATGTTTGCATGTCGACAAAACGGCCACCTCCATGACCTCGCTCCGGGAAAAATGGAAATCTGTTGTATAACTGAGAATCTGGCGTCGATCAAGACTCGTATTCATAGAAAAACGATTGAAGGGTTGCATGTTTTGTTTTACGCTGGAATAGAATATATTCCTTTTAAACCGAGACATCTACCTTTCGTGACCTTTATTTTCGAATCGCCTGCAGTACGACCGGAAATCTCCTGCATATTTTCCTATACATAACACGGTGTTGTGCTGACGGAGATAAGCGGCCGTGAATTTACTAGTATACCCATTTTTTTCATTGAAACTAACACACTTGATGAAACATACACCTCCGTCTCAGGAAATTTTGTTTACCAGTTCTTTATTTATGACTAATTAGTGGCTTTTAACTCAATTCAAGGGCAATAAATAATGCACTACTTATACCATTATGACAAGACTTAATGTACACTGCCTGTTATGACAGCTTGTTGTTTTAAAGCAATTCAAGGGAAATCCCATGCATTACCGAAGCGATTCTGACCAAACTTAAGATGCACCAATGTGGTATGGTGATACCCATAGTCTTATGGTGATATCCATATAGTACAAGTCTCATTGCGACCGTGTCATGACACGGTCTCGTTCTACAGTAATCAGTCAAAATCATGGTGCTAAAAGCTAAACAAGCACGATGAAGAGCTTCCGGCATGCGGTACCTGTAAATACCAGAACCAACCAGTAATATAATAATATACCGCCTTCATGAGAACACCTCTTACACGCGGAGTGGAAGCACCATGGGGAAACCTTACGCTCACTATATCAGATCATGAAATACTCATGCTCGTTTCACCCGCTGGTAACAAACATGCGTCTTTGTGATAATGGGATTTCAGATCTAAAGATACCATCCTATCAATGCCCTGATTTTACCTCGAACCGAAGATTCTATAATCCAATTTTTTACTGGCCAACTCCTTGTAAACAAGACTGTGGAGTCAATTTCATTAATCTGTTGTTTTAACAGTACATGTGTTATTAAAAATCATCTGCTGTACATGTGTTCGAAAGCAAGTTTATTACAGTTGATTTGATTGGATGACACAGTGTTGGATGAAGCATCAGCTAGCATAATCAGTCAGCTGTGGTATTAAACTTAGTGAAATAGCATACTAGTATTCTATTCTTGGCAGAGGTCATTCTTTATGACTTCTGCGGCCTGATCAGTCAAAGCTAAACAAACACCCTGAAAGGAATCCCATAATAATTTAGACCTAGCCCCGGGTACCAAAAAACATAACACGGAAACAAACTTCTAAAAAGGAGCATACCTCGTATTTGTAAAACAGAACACCGAAAATGTTTAGAGCATAACAAGCGTGTATGACGCAGAGTGGAAGCGCCAGCGGAATACGGTAAATTCTCATTTAGTTCGAACATTTAAAAAATAAATACTGATCGGGGTGTTCGAAGTATTAGAAATTGCCAGTGTTCGAACTATATGAATTGCTAATTTTCGGGGGAAAAACGATGTCACGACAAGTCGCAAATTGTATCTCATACCTCTCAGAATTAAATAGGTTCTGATTATGCATGTACCGTATTTCATTCTCTTCATCCTTTTTCAATAATGCAAGTAAATATTCCGAAAGAAAGGAATTATCACTACACATTTGAGATGACCTAATATGTGTTCGTTAAACATGTCAGGTAGGTTTGTCAGTGCCTTGGCTATTGTCCTGCTTTACATTCACGGGCTTCTATACACCTGGAAAAAAAAGTTAAGTACCCCGAATTATTGTTGCAGAAATTAAATCTAAACTTTTCACAACTTTTCACTGATAGTAGTCCAAACCATTTCTTTTCGAAATTATTAAGCCTTGATATACTGCTTCTTGATATCCGAGTAAAAGGGCATCAGTTGGAAGTAAATCAGTCCAAAAAAAAAATAATTGAAAGCGCGGGCTATGTTTTGAAAGAAAAAAAAAGTGGCCTGTATAACTTTGGGGCTACAGTCAAGGAACTCCGTGTTTCATTGGTTGTTTATATCCAAAAGTGACTGATTTGACAAGCACATGAAGTCTAAAGCTTGTAAAAGTTGTGTAACTCAATGAATAAGAGTGTCATATTCAACCCCTACATAAAATAGGACCGCCTTGCTATTCCAGAAAAGAGTATCACCATTTTGACAAATGATGGCTCCAAATTCAGTCAGAACATGTAAGATGGACCGATTTTTGAATTGCATCCAAAATCAGTTTCAATATCTGGATTTTCTTTACCTGATGCTCGATGGAATGAATTTTTCCCGGGGGTGGGTGCTTAACTTTTTTCCAGGTGTACATGTATATTAATAACACACAGTCTACACAGTCTAATTCTGGAAGATGCGGTCCTTCTGATCTTCACCATTTCTGTCTGTCCAATATTACGCCCAAGGGTGCAGAAAAATGGCAACGTGTCATGAAAAGGTACCGTATTACATGTGCGAACAGCAAAGCCTTAGACCAGTCTGCGCATATGAAAAAAAACCCCGATTATTTTGCAAACTATCGATGAATCCTGGAGATTTATAAGACTGGTCAATGTTCGCAAATACATAATATGATGTGGATATTTGCTGATCGGATGTGTCCTAAGGTCCTTTTGAGACGAACGGACCGATTAGGCTGGCCAGTGGTATTGCTCTGAAATGCGAACTTTGTTAGAATGCACAGACCATGCATATGCGCAGGCTGGTTGCTGCTTTCAGTTTGCGCATATATCCAGACTGATTTTGTTAGGACGTTGTTTATTTGAAAGCTACGACAAAGAAGAGCGTGTCGTTATGACAATTTATTTCTTTTGTAACCCCGTTCATGCATCTTTCCCAAATGCACTTTAGCGCACGTGCACATTTCCGCTACATAACAAGATTTGCTCTGACAAATGGCGTCTTTGGACGGACACATGGCGCCAAGTGCGTGCAACTATGGTTACGTACCGTTGAGCCACTTGGGTAACGTCGATAAGAGAATTGAACTGAACTGAACTGAAATGGCGCCTTTAATCGCATGTGCGAAAAGCAAAGACTCAGTTAGGCTGCGCATCCAACCTCATAACTTCATAAGCTCGCTGGTTCTCGGTCAACATGTAGATCTATTCCCATTGTTGATGCAGATAAAGAAGACGCTTATCAGACGACGCAGATGTGTAAGCTCATCGAAGCCATCGCTGTTCGCACTCTGTCTTCTATTTCTATCCCATAACCTTACTATAGTTCTTCTACGAATTTTAAAAACTGTTTACACTTTCTAGTTCAGTGGTGGTAAGGTTTATTCGCTGAATAAGGGATGTCACACCTGTCTGATTTAGCATACTATGCATGTGCAATCAATGCACTGTTCAAAGTCTCTTACCTGGCTAATTGTGCGTAAATACATGCTTAGAAGCCATGCATCCTACGGCTCCTTAAAAAGGCCAACTTCTTAAGTTCATGATTTGAATGCTACATTACTCTACTGTTGAAATATTTGAACTGGTTTCTTAACTAAAACTAGATATTTGTGGAAACTGGACCTAAAACAGCTATTCAGAAGGACAATTATGCAATACTGAAGGTCATGAGAAACAGTTTTTAAACTATTTATAAGAACTTGTTGACTGGCTTGCGCCATGGCAGTTTAGGCTTTGCAGAACTGATGCTTATTAATATATCTCTTTGCATAGACATCATTGGATTCTGATATCTTTCCCTCTTCATCTTTTATTCATTTTACTATTTACCATGTACATGCATATACTTGGATTTTTACTCAAAGTGATATAAAAACACAGGTGTGAATGTGGTCTTACAAGCAAATAAAGTTCCAAAATGATCTGTAAAACTTGCACCACCTCACTAAATATTGGGACAGGAATGTCTGGGCAAACACTGTAGACCAAGACCAGACTGTACAGGGACTGCAGTAGTATTTCCCATTCTGCCAGCACCTTTGTGCCAATTTGATGAGAGTCAAATCAGTGAAGCTTCTGGTAAAATCAACTTAATTTAGGTTTACAATGGCATCTGCTGCAGAGATGGCTTCTGTCAATATTAATGCTGCTATGCTAAGGTATTATATCAGGCATAAGCAGTCAGCTGTAGCAGAATAGGTTTAAATTGTGCTAAAATGGGCAGTCAACCTTAGCAAAAAGTGGACTTGTCGGTTCCGCATCAGACCTGTTCTTAAAATTTCTATAAGAGCTATCGGTCGTTGGGGCACCACAGATGACTTCGAAACAATCCCTTTCCACCTTGTCTTGTTTTCAGCTGCTTTAGTTGAGCTGGCAAAGTCCATCCCTGTCCACTCTTTGATATTGTCTTCCCACCTCTTCTTCTGTATACCTCTTCTTTTTCCTTTCGCTGTGCCCTGTAGAATCGTCTTTGCTAAACCAGAAGACCTTGAGACGTGTCCAAACCACCTTAGTTTCTTTTTCTTGACCAGCGTCAGGACTTCATCATGCTCTCCAATGCCTGCTTGTATCTTTCTGCGAACCTCCTCATTGGTAATATGGTCCTTGTACGTAATGTTTTGTAACCTTCGGTAGCATCTAATCTCAAAGGCCTGCGTTCTTTTCTCTAACTCTGCTGTCAATGTCCATAATTCACAGGCATACAGAAATGTTATCTCCAAATTTGTTTGAGCTTGGTAAGAGCTGCAATCCTTGAGAGAACCCATCATCTGAGACAATTGCTCTATGGTATTTGAAGCTTGTTACAGTACCCAGCTTCTGCCCTTTTACCTTGATCTCCTTCTGGATGCCATCTGCGCTGTTCGTCATTAGTTTGGTCTTCTCAGCACTGATCTCCATCTTATACCTTGTGCAGGTTTGGTCGAGACTTTCAACTAGAGCTTCTAGTTCCCGCTCTTCTTCAGCTGGAGCATCTATGTCATCTGCAAACCGCAGATTGGTAATGTTTCTGCCTCCTACCCTAACCTTTCCGTCATGTTCTACGCTAACCTTTCCATCATGTTCTTCCAGAGTGTCAGACATGATCCGTTGGAGAAAAATATTGAAGAGGGTGGGTAACAGTAGATATCCGTGTCTTACTCCAACTGTTGTTCTGAACCATTCTCCTGTGCTGCCATTTATCAGGACTTCACTTGTAGCCTTGTCGTATAGCTGCTCAATGGTACAAACTAGATTTGCACTAATATTGTACTTCCGCATGGTGGCCCATAAGTCTGCATGCCATATTCTGCTGATGTTGGAGGTACTTTTCACAGAGGATTCTAAGGTTGAAGAGCAGTTCTGTGGTGCTCCTTCCTGCTCAGAACCCAGCCTGTTCCTCAGCAATTATCTCTTCAGCTTGTGGTTTAAGCCTGTTCAAGATGACTTTCAGCAGGACTTTGCTTGAATGACTGAGGCTGATGGTTCTGTAGTTCTGGCAGAGCTGTGTGTTGCTCATTTTAGGGAGTATAATAATCATCGACTGAGTCCATGGGGTAGGCCATCCTCCTGTTCTCCAGATCCTGTTATAGATAGCTGTTAAAACATCAATCATGGTCTCCCTGCCAGCTTGAACAAGTTCTGCTGGTATATTATCAGCTCCTGCAGACTTCCCCTTCTTTAGTGCTGCTACTGCAATCTCAACTTCCTCACGAAGGATCTGTTGTTGATCTTCTTCTGGGGGCTGATTGCAGTCCAGAACCCTGTTGTCGCAGTAAGTCTCATGGATGTATAGTTCTGAGCAATATTCTGTCCATCTGCTGAGAATCTCTTAATCCTCTGTAAGGCATTTCCCAGACCTGTCCTGGATAGTTGTGGATCTACCCTGTTTCTCTGAAGTTAGATCCTTCACTAGCTGGTATGCTTTCTTGCTGTTGTTTTTGTTCAGGCAAGTTTTGATCTCCTCGCAATGGCTAGCTATCCAGTCCTCCTTAGCCTTCTGAATCCTCGTTTGCTTCCCTGTATTCTTTTGCTCCTTCCGCTTCATACTGCTTCTTCAAATTTCTCCTCTCATCACAGAGGTCGAGAACATCTCTGGTGACCCAGGGCTTTTTCCTACCGCATTCCTTCCAAAGTATCTCACTGCCTGCATTAGTCACTACTGTATTGTAGGTGGTTATCATGGTATCTATGTCCATGTCATCATCCCTCAGACCAATGACTGGTGCAAATTTCCCACCTATTGTTGCTTGAAAAGTGCATGCCACTTCTGGGTCCCTTAACTTCTCAAGATCAAACTTTAGTCTTGGCTGGGTTGGCTTTCTAGCCTTCTTCAGACAAACTCTGAAGGTCATCATCAGCAGGTCATGGTCACTTGTATACATTTCGGCAACTCGGTAATCTTTTTCGTAAAGCCTCATTCACAAGACCAAAGTTTGTCACAGAAACTGTAACAAAGAAAGTTTGCCAAACATTTTGCGTTCACATGGAGCAAATTATTTGTTAAAGAAAAATGTGGAATAAAATCTTTGTCAAATAAACTTTGGTTGAATGAAATATTTGCTGCAGTGTTCACATGAAATAAGATTTCTTGTCAAAGTTTCCTTGTTACATATTCTATGGCAAATTTTCTGTTCACATGGACAAATTTTGTTTGTCATATAAACTTTACCATATAAATTTAGCAATGAAAATGTGTCAATTTTTTTTCATTCATGCAAGCAAATTTTCCCATACCAAACCTACTTTGTCACAGAAACTTTGCCTGTGTGAACGAAGCTTAACCAATTGACAGTTGCTCCCTTCGACATTGTGTCGGGAACACCTGAAAAGTTTGGCGTGTATTTTGTGAAATTCAATATATTTTTTCGTGTTTGAAGTATTAACAAGAGTTGTCAGAAGACAATGAATCGCGCCTCATGGGTGCCTGATTCTCAGTTAAAAAAGTCCTGCAAATATATGAGGTTATCTGCAGTGTCAGACTGAACCATTATCCCAGGTATGTGATGAATACCTACTTAACAGTGCTCAAAATATGAAGCAAAATTACTGAAGCATGATACGTATGTCAGAGTGACCTCAAGTCCTTCAAAGTGTCAGACTATTAATCCAGGTTGGCAAGTATGATGTTCATCTCTTAAACAGTTTTGGATATACAAGGCAAAATCAGTGAATCATGAAATAAAGGTCATAGTGACCTACAAATAGTAATAACTCATTTGCATGGTCAGACTGAACCATTATCCCATGTATGATGGAAATCTTCTGAATAGTGTTCAAGATATGTCAAGTCACTGAACCATGAAATGTAGGTCACAGTGATCTACAAATAGTATGGGGTCATTCCCAGACTCAGACTGATCCACTATGCCAGATATAAAGTTATTCCATCAAACAATGTTGGATATATAAGGCAAAATCACTGGACCATGACTAAAGGTCAAGGGCACTGGAGTCTGCATGGATGCATTGCAGCTGCTGCAATTATAGGGATATGCTATTTGACCAATTATCAACTCTCTTGTCCCAAAGGTATCATCAAAACTAAAATTTTTGCCTAACAATGGTGCCAAACATCAAAGTCAGTCAACCGTAACATATAGGTCAAGGACACAGAATTGTGTCATGCAGCTGCTGCAGTCATATGGATGTATATGTGTACCAAGTAAGATGACTGTAGCTGCTGTAGCTTGTAAAATACTGAGTTAAAAATCAAGTTAAACGCAAAAGTTAACATTGGTTAACCTGATCACGGACGCCGACGAGGACGCTGATGTTAATGTGGACGCAAATGCTAACTGATACTCAGACTACGACGCCTGGGGTATCGCATAAGCCCTCCTTTGCTTCGCAAAGGCGCACTAAAAATTCAAATGCATAAAAAATCCACTGTTCCAACTAAATGAGAAAGTTTTGCGGAGCCGTTTGAAGATGAATTTTGGTTTTCGAACACCTAGGGTGTTCGAACTAATAGGTGTTATAACTAACAGAGAATTTACCGTAGTATACAGGGTGACTCAGGTAAGCAATGTGACACTTCTCATTACAAACATGTGGGATGCCAATAATAAACAAAGACTTCACACCTTGATATAAGCCGCGACGCGAGAAAACCAACAAAGTGGTTGTGCGCCCAGCGCAGACTCAGATCAGCCTGGGCATCCGCCCAGTCTGATCAGAGCCTTCGCTGTTCGCATGGAGGTAGCACAGCCCCTTAGCTACCCTTTAAGCACTTAGCGAAGAGTCTGACCAGACTGGGTGGATGTCCAGGCTGATCTGAGTCTGCGCAGGGCACACAACCACATTGTTGGTTTTCTCGTGTCGCGGCTCATATGCTCTTCTCCTCCTGGAAGGGGAATGATCTACAAACACGAATGAACTAGCAAATGTTTATAGCAGACGACTTTATTTGAGCCACGACACAAGAATACCAACAATGTGGTCGTGCGCCCAGCGAAGACTAAGATCAGCCTGGGCAGTCGCCCAGTTTCAGCAGACTCTTCCTGAATTGCTCAAATGATAGCTAAGGGTCTAAGCTACCCCCATACGGACAGCGAAGACTCTGATCAGACTGGGCGGATGCCGAGGCTGATCTGAGTCTTCGCTGGGCGCACAACCACATTGTTGGTTTTGTCGTGTCGCGGCTCATTTGGGATCAACATATCTCAAGAGTTTACATCAAAGGCAATTGGAACTCTAGAAATTTTGCGACGCAATTTATCCTTTGCACTTAGTTAAACAAAGGCTGCTGCATACTAAATATTGGTCAAACTTAAACTTGAGTACATCATCTATTTGAGTCCTCATCTTTAAACTTAGTCTTAGCAGGCTAAGAAGGTCTAGAGAACAGCAGCTAGGTGGACATGTAGGCGATGGTGCAACACAACTAGTGGCGATATGCTCGATGAGCTGGAGTGACCATCCCCAGAGGCAAAACACAACTAGTGATATGCTCGATGAGCTGGAGTGACAATCCCCGGAGGCTCATTTAGAGCAGGCCTATTTAATCTTCTTCAAGATACACTCAGGTGCCGTGTATCATGACAAAGACAAATGTCTGACCCCAGATACAGGACTGATACAGGTCAGGACTATTACAAATTAGAGCACCATGCAGCTCTAAGCATCGTAGATGTCCGGTCTATTGCGATTCTGCAGTGGAATAGCTCCCCTCTTTTTCTGTCGAAGCAGTAGCATGGCAAAAACATTCTTCCAATAATAAAAGCCGAAACGGTCCCCAGCTTTTTGAAAAAGCTAATATTTGTAGAATTGCGTTCGTTGTTACTTAGTTACAACTGAGTTTGTCAGTCTTCCACTGATTCAAGGGCAATAATCCATGCTCTACTGATGCCATTCTGATGAAACTTTATGTGTATAGTCACCTTATGATGATTCATATTTATTTATGTTTCCATTGTAGTTATGGCTCCAGAAGGACAGACATGTAGAAAACAATATCCCTCCACCTTCGGCAGAGGGACCGTCATCCTTTTCTTCTATAGGTCGAGAAATATAATACAACACACAAACTTTTCATCAGTCTTTTCTTTCTTTGACCATAAACAGATACCAATACGACCCTAGATATTGGGACAAAAATGCCAACAGTATACATTAATGTACTTATATATTGGGACACCTAAAAACATTAATTTTCCATTTGGAACAAATGGAAAATTAATGGTTTTAGGTGTCCCAATACATAAGCACTTTAAGGTAGACTCAAGTCAGATCTAGATCTGCACTATACAGGGAAAATATAGATACAGGTCAGGTCTAGGTCTGCACTATACAGTAAAAGTATAGACTTAGATTAGACCTGGAAATGCACTGTACAGTGGAAATATAGATTCATGTTAGATTTAATCTGCACTATACAGTGAAAGTATAGATTCAGGCTAACCTAGCTCTGCACTATAGTGAAAGTTTTTATCCAGGTCAGGTCTAGATCTGCACTATATAATGGAAGTATAGATTGAGGTCTGATTTAAATCTGCACTATATAGTAATACAGATTAAAGTCAGATCTAGACCTGCACTATACTGTGAAAAAAAGATTCAAGTAAGATCTAGATCATCACTACACAGTGAAAGTCTAGGTCTGCACTATACAGTGAAAGGATAGATGCAGATAAGATCTATATCTGCACTATACAGTGAAAGTATAGATGCAGATCAGATCTAGATCTACACTTTGCAGTGAAAATATAGGGTCAGATCTAGATTTGACCTGAATCTACACTTTCCATTCAGCACATTTCTACATATTGCCAGATAGTAAAAATCTACTTGTTCAAAGCTTAGGATGACTATATCTGGATATACAGTCAACTCTTATTCCTAATTACTGATATGAAAATTTATTTTGGAATATCAGTAGTTTGAGATAACAGGAACTGAAATGTAAATAAAAGTAGGGAGTGTGCCCAAACTATTCTTTGACATAAGAGTTACTTTTAGTGCTTGAGATATTGAGAGTTGACTATACACTGCTCCCGAATCCAATTATTTTCATGTTTGGTGCTTAAGAATGAGAATGTTAAGAATGAAGATGACCAACACATTTCATGTAATAATATAAACAAGTTTATATGCTTACAATAAACAAATGAACCACCACATAATATGAACAAGTATTTGTTTCATCTTATAAAGAACTACATCACTGCAGTGATCTTTGCTTGAGTTCCCCATAGTACAGGGCCCCACAAAGTAGATGGACTGCTCAGTGCCTCTGCGGCAGAGCAGCTAGTAGTAGTAGCAGGAATTCTGTGTAATTTATCTCACGTCTAAGTCCTATAAATTCGGAGGCTATGTCTCTGTGACTGAAATATTGTTTACCGACACGTTAAACAACAACAACAACATATCCATTACCATATTTTCCCCAATATTTGGATGTAAATCCTGAACAAATTATCAATGATCTTTACCAAAGATCACTGATCACCAGCTTATTTAAGGAGAATGGATACTTTCTGGGAAAAGCAACTCTGCCACTGAAATGCAGGAAATATTTGCTGGCGTCATCTTATCCAGAAAGGATGCTAAAGACTTGTGCGTACCAGAAATACTAAAAGCTGCCTACAAAACTAAAACAAACCAACCACAGACCTGTTTTTCACTGTTTACATTCCCAAAGGAAAAACTATGATCAGACTGCAAATATGTGCAGTCTGATCTGTCTTTCCTTTTGCACAGGCCAATCATTTGTGACTGTTTGATTTTTGTGAAGCTTTACAACAGATTTATCCCTGTAAAAATAACATGTATAAATTGAAAACTCTGTGAATATCTCCCTTGACTTTGCAGTTTACAGACTGTTGAGACACCAAGGCAATGCTAATCTTAAAGGATAACGCTCACTAAAATGCATGTTGGACTCAAATTAAAGATTCTAATAAAACATGAAATTTGTCGATAATTTCATGAAAATCAGACTTAAAATAAGGAAGATATGACAGTTTAAAGATATTAAAATGTTGAGCTGGGAACCAGCAAATCTGTGAGTTAATGACGTCATAAACTCATAGTCAAAAATGAAAATCCTTAATAACTTTCATTTGAAACAAACTGTAGATAAATGAAATGCTTAAATCTATATTTTACTTCATAAAGAAACAATTGAAACTAAATAATACTGTAAAAGAAAGCAATTTATGCTCTTATTCTAGATTTAATTATTTATCACGTGACAGAAACTTCCAAAATGGTGGCCTCCGCGACCGCCATTTTGATATTTTAAAATCTACATATCTTGTTTAACTCCGACTGTCATGAAATTTGCACCAAATTTAATTGCTAATCAATATCTATTATTCGAAGTCTGTTCATATTTAAGTGAGTGTTTTCCTTTAAATTAACCAGACTCCTAAATGGGTGTTGTATGAAGAAATATGATAATTTTGCTACTGGTCCACGATAAAAATAATTTGGTATTCCATTACAACTGTTTCAGACAGGCTACTCTAATGAGGTGTTACAACCGTTTTCGTTTCTGTAGAACCTCTGTGAATAGGTATCCTTTCAGAGGAAACTAACTCTGCCATTTTTATTTCTGCCTCTCTTCTATATAAGGGTTAAATCTTAAAGAAAAGAATTCGACTCTCCAAGAGCTAATTCTTTCCTTTAAGAGTAAATCACTTTTGGAAGGGTAATGTTTTCCACGAAAGCAAATCTGAAGTCATGAAAGTTGTTCCCATTTGTAAAACTGGTGGAAAAACAGGCAGGTATACAAATACACCTTAATAACAGCCACTTCTCTGTAACAGCCAGTTACCGTAATGTGTGTATATATTGGGACACCTGAAAATAATAAATTTTCCATTTGGGACAAATGGAAAATTTTTTATTTCAGGTGTCCCAATACTTAAGCACATTAGGGGTATTTCATATTCCAACAGCAATCTGACTAACTACTTTTATTTGACATATCCATTAGTAGTTACCTTCATCAGAAAGCCAATTTGATGCCTAACCAAGGCTGCCATGTACTGTCCTCACTTGACAGTTTGCATCACTGCAGTCTGATACAGGTTATCAAACGGCCTGTGCATTTGCTGCTCAGAGTTGCTGTACTATGTTTTAATATCAATTTACTATCTCTCTTCAACATATATTCATTTTATAAAGTTTTAGACTCTGAAACACACCAGATGTCCATTTCATGGTATCTTTGAGATAACTTCTGTTCCTTCTTTATAATACATATGTTCTGGCCCCTCATTAGAACTGCCTCACTGAGGCAGTTCTTATGAGGAGTCACAACATATGTAACATATGAAGAAATAAATAAAAATACATTTATCCCAGAACTGTTATGGATAACAAACGATGACAGTGTTCAGACTTTTTTTTTTTCAGGAGGCAAGTAGTTACCACTTGGTGTAAAAGTTGGATACAAAACTGACATACATGGTAGCATGAATTGGTGACCATATTACAACCCTCTTGCCAGCCTTATGCTTATTTGTCTGATGTAAGACCAACAAAATTCCATATGGTCAAAGGCATTAACTATGCCTTCGACCATATGGAATTATGTTTAGTATTACAATCAGAAATAATTTTTAAGCAAAATTTGGCTTCCACTTTTCAGAATATTAATTTCACCACAATGGCAATAACTTTTTTGCAACCTACTTTTTCAACAGGTGGCGAATGGGAATTTGCAAACTGCCACTGTTAATTTCGAACCTAGCATTATTCAGACTTTTGAAACACTCCATCTGCAATACTACGTATCCAAACAGAGTAAGTCTGAGGCTTGAGAAACTACAGGTAATTCAATGTCTCTTTGAGAGAGAATATGCACTTGAGAATTGCCATTTGTCTGTGTGTCTGTGTTAGTTTCAGGGGTATCCCCTCCAACCTGATTCACAAATATTCCCCCACTACCTCTCTGTCTATTACAAGCATGTCGATGACGAGATTCATATAAATATTTCTGAAAGTATAAATAGCATACAATGTCAGCTTATTCTGCATGGATAGTCAAATGACCCAAATTTGAGAACAGTAAAATATGGCTATCAAGATATAATTCATTGGTGATGTTAGGCTGAGACTTGCCTGTGTTAAATCTGGAAGTTTTAAACACAATGTTATATAAATGCAGAGCTCTTCATAAGCGGAGCTAATGCTAATATGAAATCACAACATACGAAAGTAACCATATTACAGAATCATAATCCTAATAGAAACTGGAGGGCCTCAATCCTAATGTCAGTCCCATTAGGCATCAACTATAAGGATGGACGGACAGACAAAAAAAAATAGATCAAGATGACAACTGTAAACACCTTGTATGCTAGAGCTATAATAAAGGTATTTCTAGCACAGCTTGACACAACTGTATAGATGCAAAGATTGTCCAACAGACAGTTGTAGAACATAGCTAGGCAGTCTCAGTATTATCTAAAGGTTCCTACCTGTCTTTCTTTTGGGATTCTCCCAAGCGCTTCTAACTTTGCCCTGGCCTGCCGTCGCTTCAATATTCTGTGATACTGTTTGGCATTAACATACAGTGGTTCTTCTCCAGTCTCTCCTGGCTGTAATATAATGGAATGCTTAACCCTTTATGTGCCAAAAAGCAGACGACAAAATTTACTTCCACAGAATTTCAAAAAGAGTCTCGTCCAAGGGATATCGTATTGAGAATTCGAACACTAGAGGGCAAACAGTGTAGATTCAGATGAGGTGGCTCATTATGAGCCATCTCATCTGGATCTACACTGTTTGCCAATTCAACAATTTTAATTTTTGGCGCTTTAAGGGTTAAATCATTGCCTCCTTTAACCCTTAAAGTGCCAAAATGGAAGACAACAAAATTAAAAAAAAAAGTTTCTCTCAAGGTATACCTGAGCCCTGACACAACAAAACCAAGAAAATTGCATCCGCCCAGTCTGACCAGAGTCTTTGCTGTCCCCATGGAGCTAGCTTAGACCCTCAGCTGCCGTTTGGTGAAGGCTGATCTGAGTCTTCACTGGATGTACATGCCACTTGTTGGTTTTGTCATGTCCATGAGAAGGCAAACAGCGCAGATCATCATACTGAGCTGCCTCATCTGGATCTATTCTGTCTAAAAATTTAACTTTTTCTCATTTAACAGAGAATTATATTATATGAGAATGACTTATAGGTTTGAGAAAATAACACTTTTCCATTGTATGAATTTCAGGTAGCATCTCACTTATAATTCGAGAAGAGCATGGCATACAATGTATGCCATGCTTCTCTCAAATTATAAATGAGATGATGCCATAGATCTGTTACCATAGCAACTATGGAATACCAACTGTTGTGCTTAGTACCTTGGCAGAATGGCATCTCAATGACGTCAATTTGATATCAATGTGAACTCTTAGTTGCTATGGTAACAGATATATAATGTCTTTGGTTCCAGAGCATGGCAAACAATGCATGCCATGCTGTGCCAATTTTTCGATGACATTACAATGAAATTCTTTCAACAGATACTTCAGATTTTAAAGAAATATTCTCACTTCAGATTTTAAAGAAATATTCTCAAGTCATTCCATTCTGTATTATTTATGGAAACTATTCTTCAAACCTCCCTTATAATTTATGGGAGATAATCGAATACTGTTTCTCATTCCACTATCATTTCACGATAAACAGTTTAGCATCCATGTTTTCCTCTGATTTTTCAAAGGGTGACAAGTTAAGGATTCAGTATTGCCCTATAAAAGGCGTCCCCACTCAAAACTCATCTCCCTTTGGGTAGATGGGTACACTTTGTTGTTTTTTCATCATTTCTAGAAAGTGAAATTTTAACATTTTAATATGACTTTCTATTTGAGACTGAATTTCCGTGACTTATCACAAATTCCCTAACTTATCCCTGGCCTGGAAAAATTTGTTTTCCAGATGTTGGCAGCCCATCTGAGAAGAGCCATGGCACACTTATTGCATGTTACTGCAAACATATGACAAAACATGAAGTATCTTACCATGGCAATTGGCTGTCCACCCTGTTGCTGAGGAAGATTTATCACCTGTATTCCTGAAATTTGAATCAAATAAATAAAGACTCAAGTTATCAAACAGACACAAAGTTTGGGCAGATGAAATGATGGATAGACTTACAGACAACCAGCAAGAAAGCCAGTGTGGTAGGGTATAAAAACATACATGATACGATCATCTCTTTAAGTTTTTAAAATAGCAATGTCTCTGCAGAGTTATAAAACGGATGACTGCTTTAAAGCCTGAGAATTCCATAATTTGAACATGGCTTTCATGGGTCAGCCTAGGGTTCTAAGACAGGGAGAAGTTTTGCAACATTTTCTGAATTTCAGGGAGAAGGTTTATTCCAAATATGTTTGATACATTTTGACTTCTCCCTCAACTCAAAACAGGGAGAAGTCAGTCAGCTTAGGGAGACTATTTCTCCCACTTCTCCCTCTAGGCAGACTCCTGCGCTTTGTTTCATTTCACCATGGCCTCAAATTGCAATGTGCATAGGTATCAATGCAAAATATATCACCTTGTGGTAACTGTACTGGCTTGTTGTTGGAATCCACCAGAACAAAGGATGTCTGGCCGTTAACCGTAATCTGGTTCAAGAACAACATCTGTGGTATCCCAAGGGAGTTGGCTGTGCTTGTTGTAGTTGACTGGCTTGCTGCTTGAACCTTTGAAAATAGTCTGACTCTTATTACAAAGAATTAAAATACTGTAAAAAATCTAAGTAATTAAGTAATGGGAGAGAATGATGGTTTGAAGAAACATTGCAGATCTAGATTAGACTGCTAAAGGAGAAATCTGATCAGAATATACACTCTTTGCCATTCCTATTGTTTGATACAAATTCAGTTTTGCTTTTCTGGAATTACATGGTACCATTTTGTTATCAATTCCAGTCTGCAGGGGCATACCCTTATAGATAAGAGAGATATCAACTTCCAATACCATAGTAGCAAGGAAATTCAGGCTCAGGCTTTCTTATTAAATTCACACCTGTTTTTTTTTTTTTTTTTTTTTTTTTTTTTTTTTGTCGGCACCTCCTCCCCTACACCTCCTCCCCTACACCGACACTATATTTTTTACATATGGTGTTATTCTATATACATTATTTATAAATATTTACATTATTGAAAAGCTGCATATACATTCAGGCCTCATACTGACAAAGCTTTTCCAAGCCTGAAATGCCTGCTTTCGCAGCCTAAATAGCCCTTTTTAAGCAGAAAAACACTGAAAACTTAAAAATCAAAGCCTGAAATCAAGTAAAATTCAAGAAATGAAAGCCTGAAATCCTGCAGAAGCCTGAAAAGTATGAGGCCTGATACATGTTTTTTTTTTTTTTTTTTTTTTTTTCTGATTTACCTCTAACACAAATTTGAGGTCAAATAAAACATTGAAATCATTCAATCAACCAATGTTTTACATTAACACCTGGTAAACATGCAATTCAAATACCACTAAGTCTTGGAAGTTAAAAATCAAAACTTCTACAAATTGATAGCCACGTGGGAATGGAGCTGCATGATTATCGGGCATGAAATGAGGATGTCTGAACCTCCAAAACATTCTGGCCCCAATTCTCTATTGCAAACAAAACAATCTTTTTCCTATTATAATGTATTTGCAGTTGCCTTCCAACTCTCTGGTATAGATTGTATGTGATTAGGTAATTACACAAATGAACATAGAACTGTTCATAATCATTAGTGAGGCTGCTGAGCCCAGGGAACCATCACATGTTTACATTACTTACCACTTGTGTTTGTGCTGGCTGCTGGATCACCTGACTTTGAGCTCCAGCCAACATAGAGCTGTTTACAATCACTTGTGATGCTGCTGAGCCCAGGGAACCATTACTCATCTGAGAAACAAATACACAAATGACGGTTACAGCAAGACTATTCCTATTCTGAAAGACTCTGGCAAGTGATCAGGGGCTCACTTAAACCCCTGGCCAATACAAACTACTAACAAGAGGCTCAAGAGCGCCAAATAAAGTGCTTTTTTAGGACAATTCTGAGATACTTTTTCTTATTTCTGAATGAAAACATACACTGTGACACCTCACCTCCCCAAGATGATTCTATTTAACGAGGGTCAAAACCTGTTTTTATGGAGAAATAAAGAAAACAATCCCTTAATTATCCCTGTTATGGTGTTAACATTTTCTATCTGGAGCGCTGAAACTACTAACAAAGCGATAACACAATACTTTAAATGCCAACGTTCAGAGAAGAATGAATGCACCATTGGATAGATAAACAACAACATGAACTTTAGATACGTCTCTACATACTCCTTTGCCAGAGACCTGCACTGACAACAAAATCACAGAAAAATGTATTTGTTTACTTCAGCTCTTCCAAGAATCTTTCTGGCGAGCCAAAAATCTCTGATTCTTGCCAATAATGATAAAGATAACATGTCTACGCATTTCTATTCAATGTCCATTTTTTTTCCAGACAAAACATGGTTAAACATTAAAAAAATGTGGTCTGACAAAAGACTGACATGACACTATGCAAATGCACAGAGACATCTGACAGTCAATCTGGCAACCATATAATATTGAGCCACGACACAAGAGAACCAACAAAGTAGTTGTGCGCAAAGTGCAAACTCAGAGAGTCTTCGTTTGCGCTGATCAGCCTGGGCATCTGCCCAGTCTGATCAGAGTCTTTGATTGCGCTGAAAGGTCTAAGCCACCTCCATGCAGACAGTGAAGACTCTGATCAGACTGGGCAGATGCTCAGGCTGATCTGAGTCTGCACTTTCTACACAACCACTTTGTTGGTTTTCTCGTGTCTGGGCTCATATATGCTCAGCCAGTTTTGTCCCCCATGAGCATTAAGGTGAATGGATACACCTTCAGGAGAAACAACTCTGCCATTTTCATTTTTGCCCCCTTCTCAATCAGGGTCAACTCTTAAAGGAATTATCTTGCTTTGGAAGCAAAGAACTAGCTCAAGAAGCAAATAGTTTCCTTTCAGAGTAGACCCCTTTTCAAACGTGATTCATTTAATGCTCAATTTGTCTTTTGTTCCTATGTAGTTTAGTGCCAGGGGGAACCATGATATGTATTATCAGCCATGAAAGCGTTGGCTGGATCACGGATGGATGACTTGTAACGTCCTTTTTAACGGTATTTCAGTCATACCAGGATGATGGGTGGGTGATAATGAAAGGATGTGTGCATTGGAACCCCGTTAAGGACCGAAAAGATTCCCACCTACAGCGGGGCTCGAACCCAGGACTGCTAGATCAGCAGGCCAGCCCTTAACCTACTGAGCTACCAGGGCTCCTGAAAGTGTTGGATACAAAATAACATTATAAAGAACAGCATTATAAAGAGGATCTTCCATACCTGTATAACACCTCCAGCACCTGCGGCCAGCTGACTAGGTAACACATGTACACCATCTTGTGTGATATACTGTATCTGTTGTGCTGGCTGTCCCTCATCGTCACCACTCACTGTGACTGTCACCGGCTGCTGGCTGTCAGCATCATACACTGCATACTCGGTCTTAAACTCTGGCTCAGCCATATACTAGTACTTTTCCTGCAATTCAAGTCAGACAGCTCCAAACATGAGCAAACTTTGAAGAGATATGAGCCATGACATGAGAAAACCAACAATGTGGTTGTGCAGACTCAAATCAGCCTGGGCATCAGCCCAGTCTGATCAGACTCTTTGCTATGCTCCTAAAGGGTAGCTTTGGAACTAAGCTACCTCCATCCGGACAGTGAAGACTCTGATCAGACTGGGCGGATGCCCAGGCTGATCTGAGTCTGCGCTGGGTGCACAACCACTTTGTTGGTTTACTCATGTCGCGGCTCATATCTGAATTTACATGTATTTCAGTCACTGATACGAAGGGGTAACAAAGATAACTTACTTTAATTGGGATAATTTTTCATATTTTTCCATAAAAACATATCTTGTGAACCCTCATTCTAACTATCCCACTGAGACAGTCCTAATGAGGGGTGATAACATATGTTTTCATCGAGAAGTACGAAAAACAAATTACTCTTGTACTCTATCTGTACAAAGGTTTCCATGAGTTCAATAACTGCTCAGTCCTTCAGACATGTAGTGGTGAGCAACAGGTGTAATATGCAGTTTACGCTTATAGTTATTTGCACTTTTGCTGTCAAGGTTGGCAAAAGCCGGTCAATATGAGTATTGACCAGGCCTGCGGTTAAAAAAATTTTTAAACGGTCAATACTGGTCGATTGAAGTGGTCGATTAAATCACTGGATATATGCCTCTGTCCTGTTGCTAACTCATCCTGAATGTTTTTCCCCTACATCGTGTACATGAGGTTAGACTATATTTTCATCAGTGAACAAGACAAAATAGTTTTTATTAATAACAGTAATTATTTGAGGCTCAGGTAAGCTAATAAACTGGCTGCAATTCTATAGGATTCGATGACCCCATGGGGTGTGGCAAGTTTGGACCCCAGGGGCTTGATTTGGCAGGATTTATGTAAAGGACCACTATACACTGCTACATACTAAATACATCAGCTCTTGGCCATATGGTTTCATAAAAGAAGATTTTTTAAGGTTCTTTAGCTACATGTATATAGCTCTATATAAACAAACAACCCCCTGGGGTGTGGGCAGTTTGAACCTCAGGTGCTTGATTAGCAGACTTTATGCAGGGGATCACTAGACATTGCTGCATACTAAATATGTATGCTCTGGGCCTCATGGTTTCAGAGAAAAAGATTTTTGAAGCCTTTCCCATTATAAGTCTATGGGAGCAGCATGGCCAATTTGGACCCCAGGGGCATGGTTGGCAGGATTTAAGTTGGAGACCACTAAATGGTGCTTCATATGTACTAAAGAAGTTAGCTCTGGGCCTCATGGTTTAAGAGAAGAAGATTTTTAAGATTTTCCTGTTGTTAGTCTATGGGAACTAATGACCCCTGGGGCGTGGCCAGTTTGGATCCCGGGGGCATGGTTGGCAGGATTTATGTAGGGGACCACTAGACGTTGCTACTTGCTACATATATATGCTATTGGCCTCATGGTTTCAGAGAAGATTTTTTAAGATTTTTCCCATTGTAAGTCTATGGGAGCTAATGACCCCCGGGGCCGTTGCCAATTTGGGCCCCAGGGGCATGGTTGGCAGGATTTATGTAGGGGACCACTAGACATTGGTACATACTAAATATGTAAGCTCTGGGCCTCATGGTTTCAGAGAAGAAGATTTTTGAAGTTTTTCCCAATATAAGTCTATGGGAGCTATATGCTGCCATGGCAACCAGAGTTCCAACCCAATCTACCCTTAAACCTAATGCAGTCAATCCCCCACCCCAACAATGCTACACATTAAATTTGATCAAGATTGGCCTGCTGGATTAGGAGATATTGGTGTTTAAAAGTGTCGACGCCGACGACGGACCATGGCTATACTATAAGCTTACCTTGACAGGTGAGCTAATAAGCTAACATAAAATTTTCATGTTATTTCAGAAAACTGTCACACATTGACAAATGTGTGAAATACATCTGTCATTAATCTTTAGGCCTGTGAAGTGCATCTTTTAAAGTATTAATTAACCAAAAGATTCATTGATTTCTGTTCTGTTCAATTCTCGTATCGACGTTACCCAAGTGGCTCAACGGTACGTAACCATAGTTGCACACACCTGGCGCCGGGTGTCCGTCCAAGATTCATTGATGTCTTTGATGTATATTTAAGTATTTGCAACACCTGTAAATTGATTGGAAGGTGTAAAAGCTGCCTCATGCCACTGTAATGGGTGTCCACTGCAGTGGGTGTGGCATAGATATAATTGCCAAAGTGACCAATCACATGTCCCTGATAGTGGTATTATACATTGACACCAGGCTTTATTCACAATGTGTGAAATTTTGATTCATCTGCAATGTAGACAATATCTTATCAAGCTATTAAGTACTTAAGGTGTCATAATGAGACCCAAAGACCCAAACTGAAACTTTTCACTATTTGGAGGATAACTAAAGTGAAAACACAGTACAACACAGTAAAGACTGTAACATTGAAGGTAGTGCTAAGGTCTTTAAGACTGAAGAGTAATAGACAAAAATGCTCCGGACTAAAAATGCCAGAAACTGTTGCTAAGAACCCACTTGAAGAAATAGCATCTGAACCTGTACCACTTAAAACTCAACTGACCACCATAATTTCCAACTGACCACTAAAGATATTCAATCAACTACTGGCACTCAATATTTCAATTGACCAGTACTGACCACTTTAGGAGTATTGACCAGGGCAGTTTTAACCATTTAAACTGCCCCTGGTTTTGACCGCCCAACCTGTTTGCTGTAACACAAAATCGGAATCAGAATTGTTTACTGGTGACACTTCTCTTACTAACACACCCTGTGTGGTCAATGGCCCTGAAAGGGCGGTTTGGGATCATAGATAAAAGGACAATCTTTCACCAGGACCTTTCATCAGGGAAGTTCAAGCTATTCCCTAAGCCCTTTAAGGCTTACAAGAGAAGTAAACCCCTTAGAGAGGACTTTCGGGCAGAGTATTAGAATCATAGAAGCCTAGTTGCTACTTATACGAACACAATAATAGTAATAGCAACAAGGACTGACTGCTGCCATTTTATCCGCAAGGTTCTATATATTGGTTTCCCTATTGGTTTCTGCTTTCCCTATAAAATGCTGTACAATTTAAAAACAAGTTCAATAAATTGTGCAGATATTACTCTTGTCAGTATTTTCAAGCTTGTTACCAGTGCTATATAGGAGGTAACAAATGCTAAAGGGTAGAAAGTGGTGCAGACTTTGGGCCATGTATGGTCACTCCTTGTGGATATTTGTATCCCGGAAGTGTCTCCGGTTATGGTACCATATCCCTAGACCCTTGGTCTCCAGGTACGGAACCGTACCCCGAGACTCTGGGTCACCAGAAACCGTACCTGGAGACAGTCCTATGAGGATTGGCTCCGGGTACGGCAGTAAGTTTTCAATACTATAACTCACTTGAATACTATGTATGTATTAAGTAGTTTTACCCATTTAATATAGTTAATCCAGCAATAAAATTACTCCTTGTAAAATTTCATTAAGTCGCCATCCTGCTAGGGAACGTTATTAATGATAATGCGGTCGCGGTCAAAACAATGTGTTTATTTTGCATAAAAACTAACATGACCTAACATGACGTTTTCGGGTTCACACAGATAATTGTTGTTTTTCACACTTGTTTTGTCTGAAATAATAAAAAAATTCAATCATTATTCATCGGAGGAACGAACGGTGCCCTGGTACTGTGGCTATGGATACATTCCGCTGAGGTGCAATTAAATAAATTAAATGTCTTTCTGTAACGTTAGTGAATTAACATTATTTTGGAGGGAGGGGTGGGGGCTTAAACCATATGTACAAAGACGCTCGTAATTACCATAAATTCCCTTCAAGTTGTGTGTCAGGGACTGGTATTTTGTCAGTGCAGACGGTAGATTTTCAGTGGCATAACAAGAGCAAGATACTCATGATAAATCTGAGCAATTTTTAAAATCTGATGCGTTGACTTTTGGGAAGTTTATGATATGGGACAAGTTGACTAAGGGTAAGTTAAAAAATTCGAGTGGATTGCCCTGGGCTGAGATTTTTGTGGGACGAGTTGTCTTTCGTCCAAGTTGTCCTTTATTCCGTCAATGCGATATTTGTTGAAGTGATAATAACCTTCATAAGCACATAATTAAATTCTCAATGTCAACATTGTGCAACAACACTTGGTGAACTTTACTTGGCGCACATGACATAATGTGTTTAAACTGTTTGACGCCAATATTTCATTGCCCTGAAAGCCATATTCAAGAACGCTGCATGCATTTTAGGCGTCTGTTTTGGGTCTACATTGCTTATCACAGAATTATTTAACGATGGATTCTTTTTAATAAATGTAATTGTCTTATAACGAGATGATAGTTGTTTGCAATCTTCAGAAGATATTGTCGCCGAGCAATTAGCGGGCAATCAAATTAGACAAATTGGCCGTGTTGTTCGCAGTTCATGTTCATGTACACCAGTCAAAATAATGCAAATGACTGACTTACATTATTATTTTCCCTAGCAAGATGGCGACTTAATGAAATTTTTACAAGGAGTATTTTATTGCTGGATTAACTATGGGTAAAACTACTTAATACGTAATATTGAAAACTTACTGCCGTACCCGGAGCCAATCCTCATAGGACTGTCTCCAGGTACGGTTCCATACCCGGAGACCCAGAGTCTCGGGGTACATTTCCGTACCTGGAGACCCAGGGTCTAGGGATACGGTACCATACCCAGAGACACTTCCTTGTACAGCGAGAAAACGTATGCTAGCTTAACAACTGCTTTGGATATAAGCAACTGGAATCCTGTGATTAGAAAAGGCTTTTCTGTTTGATTATTTTATATCCCCACTGATCTGGGTAACTCTGCGCTTACTTTTTGAATTCATCTCTCACCGTTATCTCACTGTCGTAGAGGTCCTTCCAAGCTACCAACAGCTTCTACTGACCCATTTCGATATGGCAGTCTCCATCCTGTTTGTTGACTCGGAATGTAGCATGATGGGTTAAATTTCAGATCGTGTCCGTGCCAATATTTATTTAACTTCGTTTTGAAGATGTTCAGGGAAGACGCTGTCACAACAGTCTCAGGGAGACTGTTCCTTACATCTACCACTCGATTTGAAAAGACATTTGCGCGAACATTCAGACGTGACCCTCTTTTAAATAACTTATAACTGTGTCCGCGAGTTCCTGCATACTGGGCAAAGGTGAAAAATTTCTCAATATTGACTGTATCTATCCTGTTAATGATCTTAAATACTTCAATAACGTCAGCTCTTAACCTTCTGTATTCCAAAGATGGTAATCCTAGCTCCTTTAATCTTTCATGGTATGTCAACCCAGATAATGCTTTGACGAGTCTTGTAGCTCTCCTCTGAACATTTTCCAAAACTACTGAGTCTTTTTTATACAGTGGAGTCCAAACCGGTGTAGCATACTCTAGATGCGGTCTCACAAGTGTTTTGAACAGATTTAAAAACATGTCCTTATCCCTATAGGTGAAGGTTCTGAATATCAAACCTAAGATTTTGTTTGCTGTCGCCACTTTATTGGATATGTGCTCTCGGAAAAGAAGATTACTGTCAACTGTCACACCTAGATCTTTTTCGTGTTTTACCTTTTTAATCACTATTTCCTCAGTATCAGGGATCATGATGTAGTCTACAATAATTTCTTCCTTCCCAAAATGAAGATGTTTGCATTTGGGGATGTTGTAAAACATTTTCCATTTAGCCGCCCAAGATTCTGATCTACGGATATCTCCTTGAAGTACGACTTTATCCAACTCTTGATTAACTTTTGAAAATTTTTTAGCATCATCTGCATACAGTTTTATGAAACATTTTATTATATGCGGCAGGTCATTTATAAAAATAATAAACAAGATTGGTCCCAAAACACTCCCCTGCGGGATACCACTGGTAACTGGTCGCCAGTCAGCCATTTATAACCACAGGGATTATTCTGGCCCAAGATTTTTGTGAGATAAAAAATCCCATTAGGTCAAAATTAATGAGAAATTTTCAAATCTGATGAGATTTTTTCTCTCGCTGGGTCAAAGTTAGTGAGAAAATTTCAGTTCCTGTTGATTCTTTTCATTGCACGAAATATAAATCATAATGGTTAATATAAAGAAATTAGGTTTTGTTTTTCTTTATTTCCAACAGTTTATTAAGGAAAATAATTTCATTAAAATGATCAAATATCAACTTTCAAACAGTTTATCTCATACCGTATAACCATAATGATCCCAAGTTTTTTGACAGATATGTCTGGGCAAGCAGTGCAGACCAGACCAGACTGCTCCTAGATTGGGGTCTTCACTGTTTGCCATTCCACCTGCATCTTTTGTAGGCATTACTATATGGTAGGTAGAACCTCAAGTCTTTGTTTGAACTTTAGGTTTACAGCAATTTTTTTTGGCTGTCAAAAAATTTAGGAACATTACAGTAATTAACCCTTGTCATGCTGAACCTGGATATGCCCCATCTTTGCAAACACTGAAACAGTGCAGATTGAAATCAGATGGCTTCTGAAGAAGCTATCTGATCTGGATCTTCACTCTTTGTCATTCATTTTCTGAAATTGTAAGAATAAATTACATCAAGAAATCTGACTGGTTGATAATAATCAGAGGGGCCTTGCTCCTTGCTGTTATTATTTTCGTCGACCCCCCCCCCCCCCCCCCCCCCGGGTTTTCGGCTTGTTTATCCACTTTCTCGGTCGCGGAGTCTTGGAAGGCAGTTAATGGGGTCGCCGAGCTCTTTGCAGTGGAGCAAAACTATCTCAAAATGCCCTCTCGGCTCGTTTGGGCCGATATCAGTTTTCTTTTCTTCGTTTCTGCCTTTGAAGATTCCGTTTTGCAATGAACTACAAAAGCGCTTGCAAAGTATGAAACACTGATAGCTATTTTCGCAGGAAGCTTTGCAGTGACATAGACGATGCTGGTTACCCGCATTTGTAATGCAAGTCGTTTGGCGCCAAACATTTCCGGAAACCAAAGCCTACAAAACAATCCGAATGTACCGAAATGGTCCGCATGTGCGAATACAGAAAAACACGGTGGGAATTGAATGAATTTCTCGGTGCGATTTTTTTTCTCAATCAGCGAACTTTTTTGCGATTTCGTGTAAAAAAATGCGAGAATATCGCGAAATCGCGCCAGAAAATGATCCCTGTAACCACATGCTGTTTCCGGTTTGAAAGAAAAGCCTGAATCCATTTTAGGACTATACCTTTGATACCATATCCCTCCACCTTTTTTAGTAGCCTTCTGTGAGGTACCTTATCAAAGGCCTTACAGAAATCCAGATAAATTACATCAATCTCGTCTCCATTGTCGATTGCCTCTGTGATTTCCTCTAAAAATTCCAATAGCTGGGTGACACACGATTTTCCCTTGATAAAGCCGTGTTGTGTATCACTGAACAGGCCATTCCCGGTCATGTGTTCAACTATTTCATTTCTGATAATTTTTTCTAAAAGTTTGCCCGGGACAGATGTGAGGCTAATGGGACGATAATTTCCAGCCTTCTTTTTATTGCCACTTTTCAATATTGGTGTGACATTGGCCTTTTTCCAGTCATCTGGGAGAACTCCTTCTTCTAGGGATTTACTGAAGATTTGAAGATTTTAGTTAATGGCTCATTCATAGTATTGACTGTTTCTTTTATAAGTTTGGGATGAATTTGATCTGGTTGGTTGGTTGATTTGATGCTTAACGTCCACGGTAAACAACTAAGGTCATGTCGGGACGGTCAGTTAACCTAACCACACTATTCCTGGGCAGGCTTAGACCTCCTAAGCGGTTAACCAGTACTAAGTGCACATACTTTCGCCAGTAACTGACAACTGCCCTTCTTGAATCAGCGGAAGGAGAAACGAAAGTATGTGGCCAGACCGGGATTCGAACCCAGGACCTCTGACTTACGAGTCAGGTGCCCTACCGATTGCGCTACCCGGCCCGGCGAATTTGATCTGGACCTTTTGACTTGTTCGGCTTCAACTCATTTATAACCTTAGTAACTTTCTCGTGTGTTATATTGATGTTATTCAGGGCATACATGTGATGAACTCCTGATGACCATGTGGGAGATTTGGATTTCATTTCAGGGTGATTGAGTTCTCCATCAGGGAGACTTTTTGACGGCAACTTTGATGCGTCATTCCATGTACTTTACTGTATTTTTTTCTTATTATAAAACAGAAAATCAGAAAATGAACTATAGTATAGTTTGTTTAGTTTACTTTTGAGTTACTCCCCAGCCCCCGCCCCCCCCCCCCCCCCCCCCACACACACACAAAAACCCACCTCCTTTCTTTAATTATTCATTTATTATTATATTCTTGTTATTTGTATCATTAGTTTGGTATCTGTTTGGCACAGAATCTAGCTTTTGCAAAAGGGTATACTTGAGATTTCATACAGATTTGCCTCCCTTGAAATTTCTATATCAGTTTTATCTACTTATCATCTTTCATAAACAAATAAGTTTTGTTTAAAGGTACTAATAGCTGTAAAAACTGATAAAAATGTATATTACAATGTTCAAATTCTGCTTTTGACACAAACTATACCCATGCACAAGACAGAAATATCAAAACTTTCATGCGTAACTTTTACACCATTAACGATCAAAGTTATCGGCCATATATAATAAATCCAGATATCATTTTCATGGACGGACGCTCGGCGCTCCGTTACTGCGGCTATGGATTCGTTCCGCTGAGGTGCGGGGGTAACGTCGATATGAGAATTGAAATATGATGTTTGCCATTCGGGGGAAAAAGTACCTTACTGAGTGAGCGATAAGTGAAGACACCGATCAGTCTACACCTCTGTGCAGCCTAAACAGAGTTTTGCATTTGTTGTCTATGCGTTTAAAGGAATCTAAGCCGTGAAAACAACTCTCCGACTGTATTGCTCATGTTTATTTTGTGTAGTTGTGAAACAGGGCTATCGGCTTCTTTTCACTTGACATATCTCTTAAACACATTTCATCGGTAATTCTTACACGGGTCAGTGAGTTTACTAGTGACCTGAAAAATGGGATTAATGTCAACAGACATGATGTGTGTTTATTGCACAGTCAAAACAATATTTGATGCTGTGAATACAGGTCAATACTAGGGGTGGGTATCGCCACTGAAAACCGTATCGCGATATATCACGATACACTGGTCTGTATCGGGATATGTATCACGATATATCGCGACTTCTTTTTCAGTTCGTACTTCTATGTTACTTGCTTTTACTGTGTTGTTTGCTTCTGTCCTTTATTAAATGATTGTAATAAAAAATGAACATCCCATTCTTTACCTGTTTATTTTAACACCAAAAAAGAAAAATAACCAGCTCCTGTACTTTATTAAAATGCAACTGTTACAAGTCTGTGATCTCATTTTATTTTACTAATCGACCTACTTACTGACATGACCCTAGTGTCCATGCATCAAGTGCATGAAGTCTGTTATTCTGCTCTGACCCAGTTTTGCCCCAAGGCGAGAATGAAAAAAGCATGCAGATTTTTAACACCGGCTGTTGTCAAAGATCAAAGGAATTGACACGTGTCTGAAGACTAGGTGAATTATTTTATCGGTGACACGAAAAGGAGATACACCAAGTAATCAGACAGTAATTGCTGAGTAAATGTTGTAGACCCAGATCAGACAACTCCTTGGAGCAGTGTGATCAGGATCTGCAATGTATGTCAACAAAATAATGAAACTTCCCGTAATTAAGTGAAAATGTACAAAGATATACACACACACAAAAAAATGTTCAAAAGATGTTCGAATATTTAAGTTATGAATGGGAATATGTGTCAAAATGATCATACCGCTGGAGTGATAGGATCAATTGGATACTGGCAAAAGGATTAAACTGGACATTATTACCTACAATCACGGTAATTTTTGTATACATCTGTCTTTGTGTGTGAAGATTAGGGAGATAAAAGACATAAGAGGAAGTGAGTCTCCGGCAAAAGTAAACAAACAAAACCTGTTTATATAGACTATATTGGCTTTAATTGACTCCGCTACCTATATCTGTTCCATGAAAAAAGAATATTTGGGGAAAATACTAACAAAATGAAAGGGAAACTATTAATTAAAAGCATATAAAACGCTTTCACGAGAATGTCCGGAAACTTCCGAAATTAACCTAGCGTACCGGTATGGCCAAAACGTATCGTGATTCGTATCGTGGCAATTTTGAATCACGATTTAACGGTATACCGGTAATATCGCGCACCCCTAGTCAATACACATATGGATATCTCCTTACTGGCAGGGAAAAAGGGTATGGCGTTGGAAAAGGGGTATCAGAAAAAAACTATGAAGGGAAAACTCAGCATCCGGGAGATTCTGAAGGCTTTCCGGGAGCGCGGGAGATGGACTTCATTTCCGGGAGACTCCCGGATCATGGGTCGGTCATATTGCCTCTCATTGAACGGTGGAACTGGGCCTTCACCTTCTATCTCAAAAACACTAGCGAAATAATTGTTTAGTAAATTTGCTGTTTCTTGGTCTCCGGTTGTAACATCACCGTCTGCTTTGATAAGGTTTCCAACTTTAGTTTTGGTTCATGAGAGCATACAGGTCAAAATATAAGATTAGTGTGAAATATCACAAAACATTGGCTGGAAATAAAAAAAATATGTTCGTTCCGGTAATTAATACTGTGACTCTAAATTAACGAATCCTATCCTCTATCCTGAGCCCTTACAGGCTAAAATGGACTCGACTGTAGTGGTACTCTGTTGTATCCCATTGCGCGAACTTTGGTTCACTCGAAAACCGATCCATTCAAGAAGACAGACGTGACAGTCTGCGAGTATTACGGTTCAGATGATTCTAAGATATATGGTTTTGGTAAGAATGTTGATGTATAGATTCGTTACATATTCATTAAATACCTACCAGCGAATGAGAGAACAAGTTAAAGGATTATTTCTTGAAACTTTTTGCCACTAACTTCAGTCAGCTTGAGCAGTACGTCAGCGGTTTATGTGTACCTTTCTGGTTACCTGCTCATGTAAATATCTTCTGGACTTGGGTAAAATATGTAACCTAAGAGGTGCGTTTTACCGGAACGGAATTACCGGAATGGACCTAATTCCAATAGGTTTTTGTGATATTTACTTAAATTACACACAAACTGTATATTTTAACGTATTCTCTATAAAATAAAGCAGTCACAGAGAGATGTTATTGACTAAGTAAACAAAGCTATAAAGTCTGTACATGATCCGTCAACTACCAGTGCTTAATTTTCACTTTGCAAAAAAATCTCAATAACTTTGAGGAATACTATATATACACGTATGCTTTACAAATGTGTCCAAAATCACTATTTAGACCTATTCAAGAAACTTAACTCACCTTGCTCAAAATGCAGAGGTTCTTGCCATAAAGCTTTGTTGAATTTAAATTACACGCTCTTCATGCCAAAACGAACATTTTTACAAGCGAGACGGGTATACATTCTTCGTATGACCGTGTTACTGAGATGCTGAGTGACCTCTGTAGGCGCTACCTGTATAAGAAATTTTCCTCAGAATGTAGTCAAAACGCATCTACAGCCATTCTAAATCTCAAAATTTTTCTCACATGAATCCCACTTGTCGGGCTTTCGGCAATTGTTTAGAATGGCCGGATTACTTTTATGTCGGCGGCGACGGCCCAATATGGTCTTGTTGCTGTGCCAGTGCTTACATATTTTGAGCGTTCCATCAGGTTATCTCGTCTTATCCATCCACTAAGTTTCCGCCAGATATACGCAACTACTGATTATTATCGGTATTCGTTGCTTTCTCATCACTTAATTAACTCTTTTAGCACCAAAAAGCAGACGACAAAATTTACGTCTGCAAAAATAAAAACAAAAGCCTTGTCCAAGACACTGAGAATTCAAGACTAGAGGGCAAACAGCGTAGATCCATATGAGGCGGCTCATTATGAGCCGTCTCATCAGGATCTACGCTGTTTGCAAATTATGACATTTTCATCACTGGCGCTTAAAGTGTTAACATTACTAACACTTTCATTTTGTTTTCTGATCTCACGTACATACTTTCAGATCTCACCTTCGTCTTACTAACCCTGCGCATTACACTCAGTAAGAGGGTGCCGCAGTATATATATAGAGATAGGTTCAAAATGAATTTGTAAAATACATGTATATTAAGTGCATCCAAGCATATGTGCTCAGCAGGCGTGAAAAGATAACATTCATTATTTCTTTATCATGTCCACCATATTTCAACAGCCAGACAGGACTTCCTTTTCGCAGAGCGGCTGTGGCACAATCTGACCTCGTCATGTACTGTTTCTAAAATGAATGTTGCTTTATTATCAAAAGAACGTTTTGTCCACCCTTGTGACGACTTACATAAGGTATTTATCTCACGCATTACCTATTATTTTTTAAATTTATTATGTGAGATGGCATGTATACGCACCTGCTGATAATGTCACTGATTTTTTTTTTAATTAATAGCCATTGCTCTGCCATCATATATGCAAATGATTACTTGTTCTAGGAGAAGAGTAGAAGAACCAAATAAGCAATTTGCTTTCGTTCCAATCCTAATATTTTTTGTATGTTGTAACATATGTATGTTATGAAAAAGAGAAATGAAATATGTTTAAACTAAACTGCGTTGTTATAAAAGAATTTTTGTCCACTCTTGTGATGTCTTACATAAGGTATCTATCTTGCGCATAACCCAATCTTCAGCTTTCTTTGCGGCACCTTGGGCTGGGGCCTGGGTTTGTTTCGGTGTTCCCAGCCAGGATAATCAAAAGAGCAAGGTTAGTGCCTTTTGATGAGGAAAAGCATCTTAACCTCTCCGAAGTTCTACGATTTACAAGTTTCCTTATAACAGTAAAACACTGGGAAGATCTGTCCGCACACACGTCGCTAATTATTTTGCATTCCAAGTTTGGGTCAGGAGAGTCCGAACCATAATTTGACCCTTTCCATAGAATAAAACCAATGACTACAACCACTGGAAACATGAATGGGGGGTCTTCTGACATGCACTTTAGACATTTCCTACTGTTAACAAGACCAGCAACAATCCTGAATCTGAACTTGCCAGACAACAGAGCACTGACAGTTACAAAGAGCTAGTCAGATACTCTGTCCTAATTTTCGTTAAACATCTAATTCTGAACTAAAAACAGAGCACAGATAACTACAAAGAGCTAGTCAATACTCTGCCCTAAATTTCATTGAATGCTACGGGGTTTAGTAATCAACACTTTACCCCACCCACTGGATGTAGTGAATGGCGGGAACAAATGTCAACAAAGTTTTTCGGAAAGATGTTGGTTTGATCTTGTCTGATAAGAAATTCAGACAAGATCACAAGGGAAAAAAGTATAAAAAAAAGACTTCTCTTTTAAGGTCTTTTTGAGAGGCATCCGTCCAGGTCCAATGGAAAAGAGAAGGAAAGATAGTAGACTCATAATGTTTTACCAAGGTCTGAAGGGTGCAGCCAGTTCACACTTGATTAACAACCAACAAAAGGCCTATTAACACCTTTTCCTACTATGTCCATATTGGCTGCATTCCCTACCATTTCTATACTGGCTGCGTTTTTCCTATATATTTTATATAGCTGCATAAAAAGCTGCATTTTATACAGGCCTTCCCACGAGAAGGAGGTTAAAGGTACGGCAATAAGTTCGAAAATAGAATGTTTTACCGGTGAAACGACAATCATTTAGCAGAATATATACAAGACATAAAACATATTTTATGATTGTAAAGCTTCACTAATTTGTCAGTCACAAACCTCTCCGTCGTTGGAAGGGCGAGTCCCGTTCTGTTCTGTTCTGTTCAATTCTCGTATCGACGTTACCCAAATGGCTCAACGGTACGTAACCATAGTTGCACACACTTGGTGCCGTGTGTCCGTCCAAAAAGGGCGAGTCCCGGCCTGGAGTCCGGGTTTTTATTTGACTAAACAAGCCAAGAGAATTTGTTTGGAAAATTTTGATTGGCTATATGCAACTAAGCCAATGGTCACGTAAACAGGTCCGAAACTATACAGGCGTCCCTTTAGGGTCAAAAGGTATTTTTAGTGTGACACTAATATTATTTTAAGTCCCACGTAAATTAATTTACGTCCCACGTAAATTAATATTAGTGTCACACTAAAAATACCTTTTGACCCTAAAGGAACGCCATAAGCCAGTAGAATTAGGGACATAACGGACCACGGACATACCGGACCACGCTTGGGACAAAACGGACCACGTTCAGGACAAAACGGACCACGTTTAAGGTCAAAACGGAACACGTTCAGACCTTCTGTTAACCTTGAAAAAGCATGTTTTGTTTTAGTTGCAACACTAATAAAGAAATTTGCATGCTTAAAAGATAAAAATCTTGTCATTAAATTAATTAGATAGTTGCGACAACCAAAGATAGTTGAGATCATGAACAGTTGTCAAATAATTGTGACCATTTAACATTGTATACTCCTTAATCTTTTACTTGGCACCAATTAATGGTCTGGTTTGCCTTCTAGCGTGGTCCGTCTGGTCCTGAAACGTGGTCTGTTTTGTCCTGAAACGTGGTCCGTTTTGTCTGGTCCGTTTTGTCTGGTCCGTTTTGTCCATGGTCCGTTTTGTCCGAGTACCAGCCAGTATACCCATAAATGACCTTGTTCCCCCAAGTAGGCGTACCAGGAATCATCATTCCCTGGCTTTTCAAACCCCACTGACTGGGACTGACATTTACAAGTCCAGTTTCTTCCCCTAGACTTTTAGAGAATGGAATTCCCTGGAAGATTCCCTTCTTTCTGCGGCTGAGTGTGCAGAGGATTCAGTTACAAAGTTTACTTCTCTTGTAAGAGCTAGGGACTAGCTTCTCTGATCACAGGTCCTGGTGAATGATTGTCCTTGGACGTATCACCAGTAAACAATTCTGATTCTGAGCCTGTATTGCGGTACTAGAGTCTTGTGCTACTCTTTCGTATCTTGCGGAATTTAGCGTGACCACCAATATTAGGGTTATACGTTTTACCCTAATCACGTTACATGGATATTGTTTACAATCGAGAAGGGTACCAAACCACGATAGACCGACGAAATTCCGCCATTGTTCGAAAACATACACCAAAGTCAGGAAAGAATCCGTTGCATCCACGATGAGTAAAGCACATCCACCCGAACTTAAGAAGTAAAGATCTAAAGCATTTATACTCTTTCAGTTTCTCGCCCCAAATTCATTCTAACGACGTCAGCTGTCGGTCGAATTATAGCTGCAGATCCAGCCCGGTCACATTTTAACGGCTACTCCGGACGGCTTTATGGCATAGTGAAAGTTGCTTTTCTTGCCGATCACATTGAATGAAGATGGGGTTTCCGGCCCTTATATAGCTGGCTTTCTTCCGCCACAGAATGGTCCCCTGAACGAACCCAGGACCTCTGACTTGTGAGTCAAGTGCCCTACCGATTGCGCTACGCGGCCTGGCTCCCGTCGTAGAGGTCCTTCCAAGCTACCAACAGCTTCTATTGACCCATTTTGATATGGCTGTCTCCTTCCAGTTTGTTGACCCGGAATGTAGCGTGATGGGGTTAAATTTCAGATCGTGTCCGTGCCAATATTTATTTAACTTGGTTTTGAAGATGTACAGTGAAGACGCTGTCACATCAGTCTCAGCAGACTGTTCCATACATCTACCACTCAATACACACTTATTTGACCCGCCTATATTTCCACCTCCTCCCGCCGAGCCCACCCATCCTCTAGGTTTGTTTGACTTATAGAATTTTACTTACGGAATAAAGCGAATTTGCATATTTTAGACCTAATTTGCATATTTAATTACCTCCCTTTACATGCGATTTATTCCTTCGGATCAAATAAGTGTATATTGCCCCCACAAGAAAATGTTTTCATGAAGTTTAATATCATATAACAGTGTTCCTTTTCAGGCTTATTTGGGGCCGAAATTCGGCCCCATTCCCAATGCCAAAAAGTAGGGGTGCGCGATATTACAGGTCAGGGATCGCTTGCAACATGCCTTTCTCTTCAAATTACCTTTGCAACATGCCTTAATTTCCAATGCAAATTCATTAAAGTTCTATTATTTTTCATTTCTTAGCCAGTGAAGTTGTTTTAAATGCATTCAGGATCATCAATAAGCTATCTAAAATGTAAATTTAGGCCAATATTGGCCAAAATTGCTATATTAAGGATTTTGAAAATTGATCAACATGTCAAAATCTGATTTTTGTGCTAAAAGCGACATGCCTTCTGAAATTTCTGGGGAGAACACTGCCGGTATACCGATAAATCGTGATTCAAAATTGCCACGATTCGAATCACGATACGTTTTGGCCATACCGGTATGCTCGGTAAATTTCGGAAGTTTCCGGACATTCTTATGAAAGCGTTTTATACGCTTTTAATTAACAGTTTCCCTTTCATTTTGTTAGTATTTTCCCCAAATATTCTTTTTTCATGGAACGGATATAGGTAGAGGAGTCAATTAAAGCCAATATAGTCTTTATAAACAGGTTTTGTTTGTTTACTTTTGCCGGAGACTCGCTTCCTCTTATGTCTTTTTTGTAATCTTCACACACAAAGACAGATGTATACAAAAATTACCGTGATTGTAGGTAATAATGTCCAGTTTAATCCTTTTGTCAGTATCCAATTGATCCTATCACTCCAGCGGTATGATCATTTTGACACATATTCCCATTCATAACTTAAATATTCGAACATCTTTTGAACATTTTTTTTGTATGTATATCTTTGTACATTTTCACTTACGGGAAGTTTCATTATTTTGTTGACATACATTGCAGATCCTGATCACACTGCTCCTAGGAGTTGTCTGATCTGGGTCTACAACATTTACTCAGCAATTACTGTCCGATTACTTGGTGTATCTCCTTTTCATGTCACCGATGAAATAATTCACCTAGACTTCAGACACGTGTCAATTCCTTTGATCTTTGACAACAACCGGTGTTGAAAATCTGCATGCTTTTTTCATTCTCGCCTTGGGGCAAAACTGGGTCAGAGCAGAATAACAAAGAAATCATGCACTCGATGCATGAACACTAGGGTCATGTCAGTAAGTAAGTCGATTAGTAAAATAAAATGAGATCACAGACTTGTAACAGTTGCATTTTAATAAAGTACAGGAACTGGTTATATTTCTTTTTTGGTGTTAAAATAAACAGGTAAAGAATGGGATGTTCATTTTTTATCACAATCATTTAATAAAAGACAGAAGCAAACAACACAGTAACAGCAAGTAACATAGAAGTACGAACTGAAAAAGAAGTCGCGATATATCGTGATACATATCCCGATACAGACCAGTGTATCGCAGGGTTCGCGCTACCGCTCGCCAAAGTCGCCAAATGCGATAAAATAATATTTTTGGCTCCAAAAATATTGATTTGGCGAAAACAAGTGGCGAGAAAAAAAAACATCTAAAAAAAAAGAACGTATGGCAAAGTTTTACGGTATCAGAGACGATCTCCACAATCATTAATCAACACCTTCCATTACCGTTAATCTGCTCCTCAAGTAGTCCACAGTGACAGGACACCAAGCAGACGTGTCATGCCTCAAGGGTCAATGGGTAATCATGTTATGTAAACTTGAACACACCCCATGTCTATGCATCTCATTATTTTTGATTGCTCAGGTAAACACAACATTGACACCTTCCGAGCTAATAAACTCACTGATCTGTGAAAATACAGGGTTTGTATTCCTGCCGATTGTTGATTAGATAACGGTACTTGTGTAAAAGATCAAAGGAGATACCGACGGAAGGTTGACCATGTGTTAAGCCCCTTTTCACAATTATACAAATCAACATGTGCAATACGTTTAAGAGACTTTCGTTTTCACTTTTCAGATCATAGAGTTCATAGACTGTATTCGAAAGTCTTATTACCGTAGACTGCGTGAATGCGCAGGCTGATCAATGTCTTCACTTGACGCAAACTCTGTATTATGCGAAAGTCTTATTAGACTGGATGAATGCGCAGGCTGATCAATGTCTTCGCTTGACGCAAACTCCGTGAAGTAGTTTTTTTGGGGCCATTTATCCGAACTTTAATAGCTTATGGTGTAAAACATACTCATATTGAAAATGTAAGTTTTGATTCTGCCGTCTTACACATGCCTATCTTTTTATGTCAAAACAGAATTTTGACATTGTTATATAAACTAAGTCTACAACAACTCTCAGTTGACTGAAACTAAACTCGTTTGCATGAAGAGGACATAGCAAAAACTGATACCGATAGTAAGGGGGTTGTAAGGGGAGGCAACAAAGCATAACTCTCAAGTACTAACTTTTGCAAAGCTTCTCAAGTACTAGCTTTTGCATAGCTAGTTTCTTGGCCAGATTATCTTACAATAATAATAACTAGTTAAATAAATAATAACTTACTTACTTACTACTTATTTACAATACTGAAAAAGGAACAGTAATAATAAACAATTAGAAATAAATAATCATAAGGATATTTAAAATGTCTCAGGCTATTTATAATGAGATAAGTTCCTACAAACAAAAATAGAATAGGGAAAAGAGACTACAACTCATGAAAAACAGAGGGCAGTTAAAAGATTTAATTACAAGATTTAAAGCTTTTTTAGCAGTGTTTATCTCTTTCAGTTGTCAGAGTAAAATGATTATGTAATGTAATAGACTGAAACCAGTCTAAGCAACCACAGTAAACAGCAAGTTAAGAAATGAGAGTGTGGTGGGGGTGGGGGAGATATTTTCAAAGAATTCTTATTATTGCGAAAATTTGGCTTAAGTTTAAAGAATCTGGCACAAACAATATCAATTTGGCGAAAGTGGTGGCGAAAGAAAAAAATATCCAAGCGCTAACCCTGGTATCGTGATATATCGTGATACGGTTTTCAGTGGCGATACCCACCCCTACCAAAAAGTAGGTATTTTTCCCAAAAAAGAGTGCTAAAATTCCCAATCGAATGTAAAAAAAATCGGCAAACAAGTCCGTTGAACGCAAATAGTCCACGAGGTGCCCCGGAAAAGGAGGTAAATGAAACGTCAACCGTACTAATAGTCAATTCCGCAATCAGTAGACGCTTACAAGAAATACAGTTATGCATGAAAGTGTTAAGTTTATCGGTATCACAGAAGCGCATAGCTACTTCAAGAATCAGAAAAGATATAAAAATCAAGCGTCCGGATGATCTTGGAGACAATATGGCGGCGCACAGAAGATGCGAAATACTATGTGACGAAAATGAAGAAATCTGATTCAAACAAGTGTAAAAGAATTGATGTTTTAAAAACCTTTGCATCTCAAGGAAGCTCAAGGTTGTGCATCTCTTCATGTACTCACTGATTATCAAAATTGTGCATCCCAAATCTTGCATTTTCAAATTCAAAGAAGCCAATTTGTAAACAAAACCACAGGTTCTGAGTTTAGATACCCATTCAGTAAATTAATAAAGAGTGCCACAAGTTAATTGTAACATATATGTACTAGTTCTTGTTTCTTGACAAAATACAGAATAGGCCAGCCACAATAACAAATATTACTTGTCAACTTTTCCCAATTTTGAGGTTTTACGCGTTATTTTTCCCAATTGTAAGGGCCCCGCCACCATTCCCAAAACAGTGAAAAGGAACACTGTATAAAATTGAGGTTCCGCTATTTAGTGAAAATAACAGGTGTTAGGGCAATGTCAGGTTGGGTAATTTCTAATCGTTCCATGGCAAGATTTTTTACAAACCGAAAGTAGGCATAAGACAATTTGTAAACTGAAGATCGGTAATTGTTTTTGCTAGAAATCTTGTTCTTTATTGCCTGTTCATTTATTCAGTAGATGGATGACTTGGGATCTTATGTCCTTTTCAACAGTATTTCTGTCATATCAGGACGAAAGGGTGACAATGAATGAAGAACCGTGTACTGTGGAACCCCCATTTATGGTAAGAAAGATTGTCATCTTAAGCCGGGCTTAAACCTGGGTCCGCTAGAACAGTAGGCCAGCACTAATCCCACTGAGCTACCGGGCTCCATTTGTTGGGTAAAGTTCTGCTTTCATTGTAGGGCTGGCTAATCGAAGCCAAAATGGTAATCGATTATAGGTCCAGTCGTTTTGATAATTAACCGATTAGTAATCGTTGAACGAGGCAAATTGAAAATGGGTATGTTTAGAAGCTTCAGTCACAGATTTGTGCTAAAACGTTTTGACAAGGTACACTAACAAACAATACAGTTGATAACTATTCAAACTATCAATTACCTTTGATTAAATCTTGTCTTCTGATATGCCAATCCACCTAATTGGCTTCCTAATTGGCAATAACAAAATAAGCGACCATCTTGTTCTATTCAGATTCAGATAAGCAACCTTCGGTAGTTGGTAGTACCTACTTTCAGTACAACTTCCGGGACAATATCTATCGCTTTGCCTGTTAATAAGGATCTAAATTCTAATCATCTTATTAAAAAGACTGGATTAAAATCATAAGCCAGGCTACTGAACTGATAAAATGTTCCCAGTGTTAGAAATAAGCAATTGCCCACTTGCCCGACACTGGTTAAATTTGCTGGGGGCAAGCTGATAGTCTTGGAAGGTTGCCCCCTGGACAACCTGAAAGTTTTGGAGATAAAATTGTGGAAAATAATTTTGTTTAATGTCTTTTATGAAGTTTTGCATGAGAAGTTTGAAACCCACCAATATCGTGTTTTGAAGGAGGAAAATAAAAAGAATCCCAGTCTAAGTAGCGCTGTGAAAATGATAAGGCAGCTATGGTCAGTTATCTCTGAATTTATGAATTCATGCTTAGTGTCTTAGAAAGGGAGAGTGTTTTTGGACTATGTTTACTTATGTGACTTGTGAAGAAAATGACATGTAAACGGTTTAATTGCAATGAAATACAGGGGGGCAACTTGAAATCTTGGGGGGCAAGTTGATATTAATTTCAGGTTGCCCCCTGGGCAAGTTGCTGTCTGGGCCTTATTTCTAACACTGTGTTCCTGGTTTTGCGCAAAACATTAACTTGGTCGTCTGAACTGACCAGAACACAACAGGTTTATGCTCGGGGCTCTCACACCCCTTTTTGGGAATGGGGCCGGGGCCTTCAGAATTGGGAAAAATAGCGTCATTTTGTCTAAATTGGGAAAATTTTTATGGTTTTATGTGTGAAGTTTTCATTGTCAGATGAACCAACACAACTTACATATGGTATTGTTATATTTTCAGAGGAATCCAGTCAATAAGCAGACATAGATCTAGCAGAAAGTGAATCATAATAAACTTTATCAAATAGTTGGGATATTAGATAATAACAAAGCTATTTGTGTGTTGAGTTTTTCTTTCTTTCCTTTGAATTGGCAACTTCCCTATCTTGCCACTCTCAAATTGGAGACAAGACTGGGACCTAGAAAAAAAAGTATTTCAATATAACAACAGTATAACACTCTAGGTTTGAAGCGTCTGTGAACTAAGCATAATGTGAAGTTGAAAGTGGACTGTCACAATGCAGAACATGACAAAACTTTCAGTCCTGCAAGTACAAAACATTCACGGTATGCCACTATCACTATACTAACTCTTGAATGTCCCGGTAATCCTGTTTATGATTTTGGATATGGCCGAAAATATCTGTGAAAAATGATTCAGGTACGAAACACAAAATCAGCAGAATCATCCACCAAAGGTGAAAACTCCGATCAAATTTTAGCATTGGAAGGCTTTAAATTAAAGAATAAGTCAAAATATTGTTCAACACAACAATATTGGCCCTTGAAGCAAAGAAAATATTAACATATTGCAGTGAAAATCGTTAGGCTATTTGCCCTCTAATAAAAGGGAAGTAACTCTAACAGTACATGATAAAACCCGGTACCACTTTCCAGTAACAAAACATGACGATCGTGATTGCAGATGTAATCGAATCCCGATTTTTAAAGTTATAAATTATGTTAACATTTTTAGTTTTAAGTGGTTTTTAATACATTTTGCATTGATGCAACTGGAGTATTCTTGGACCAAATAGACTTAGTCAGATTGGGAATTTTTCATCTGGAATTGGGAAAAAAAAACTTTTTGGCACTGGCAATGGGGCTGAATTTCGGCCCCAAATTTCGGTGATCGAGTGCCCTGATGCTATTCGTTACAACCTATTCACCCTATCACAAATACTCTTCAACGTTTCCGGTTGGTCTCCGAAACTTCCGTTTTCGTTTGGAAGGAAATAAAAAGTGAATAACGAGAGAAATTTCTGATATTTTATTGCAGAAAGTGACAGAAAATTTTCAGCAGGTAATCGATTACTTAATTTCGTCGATCGATAATTGTTTTCGTTTTGCTTATCGACCAATTAACCGATATTTTGATTAATCGTGCCAGCCCTATTTCATTGCAGTGTTCCTTTTAACCTTTTTGGGAATGGGGGTGGGGCCCTTAGCATTGGGAAAATTTACGCATGAAAACACAAAGTTGGGGAAAAGTCATATCCAATAAATATTTTAATACACGTCTAGGGTGGGTCGCCCTTGAGTCGAATAATGGCCATGTGCGTAAATACTCTGGCTGTAACCCACTCCGTGTTTGGGTCATGCAATATCTAGCGCAGCTTTCACTGCACCAAATAACTAATAACACTTAGCCATACTTAGTGCAAAGCAAGGAGTTTTATCCACCTACCCAAATTAGCCCATAAGTGGAACAGATTAGCACCTGTCTTGAACAGAATCATTGATCCAGCCATTATAGGACAACATTATAGGACAACCTTGTGGGTCTGTTATATCCAGAAAATTCGCATTTTTTAAAGTATATTTCAAAATCATTTTTATTTTGTGTAAAATTAAAGCATTGTATATGAGAAAATGAGACAGACTGCAAGGTACATGTACATAAATGCAGATAGAGCCACCTTCGTGACTCCTGGTATATGTTAGCAAAACATTCATTTAGGGGCTCATTTACCATGTGTACTATTCACTTAATTGATAATCACAGACCGCTGTTGTGTGCATCAAACAAACGAAAAAGATAAATTTGTGCATTTAGTCTATGACTGAATGTATGTGCAGGCGATACAGTAGGTACATCGTCTCCAAAACTATATGCCTGTGTTCGACTTCTCTCAATGGCGTAGTATTGGTTTGTGTAAAATGTGTAAAATTTTGTAGAATTTACTTATTTTAACCAGTAAACAGTTTATATTGTTTCGACTATTAAGAAGCCACAGATTTAGTTAACAAAATACTTAATTTCGTTGAATGGGGTTTTCCTTTCCACATGATACTAAGTATTTTTCAAAATTTATGAAAGTCCAAACTCTGAAATTCAGATTTAGAGCTTGAGAGGGGTGAGTTGCATGGGCAGCTGGCGTATATTAATGCATGCTGTAAACTAAGGGCTCTTTTATGCATATTATTCATAGATTAAGGTAACGCAGGATTTATTCTTGTTTTAAAAGAAAATAACTGTTGTTTTACTCTAGGAGCCAAGTCAGCCAAAATTTGAAAGAGGTGGCACCCTTTGCTATCCTTGGTTTGACTATTTATAGCAAGGTGCTTGTTATGGAATGATAATAATTGAATCATCTATGTATTTATGTATACTGTAATGACCTTAAAATTTCAGACACCTAAAACAGGGTTTTCCCGGACTCAAGATTGAGAGTCTCAGACCCCCAAAATGGTGTCTGGGACTCCCAGAAAAAAAATCTGTGCATCCACTGGGACTCTCAAATCAAAATCCAAGTCCCAATTCAAAGTGATGAATTCTTATAAAAATTATATTATTCTTGGCACAATACAAAGTAATGGTTTTCAAAATATAGTATTTATGAAATTCTGATATTTGATTTGGACACTTTATAAAATTTTTCAGAGTACAGGACCCTTTACTTTTGGCATTGGACTCTAAGAAAATTGGTATGTGGGTCCCGAAAACTCCTTAAATACAAGGCTGAGGGAAAACCTTGCTAAAAGTTGGACAATTATTGTTCCAAAAACTTCTTAGAAAGTGGATTTAACACACATTTATGCATCCAAATGATGCTAAGTGAATGGCACTTCTCTTTGAGGAGCAGTTTGATCTGGTTCTACAATGTTTGCTCAGACCTGTCTTTCCAAATGTTTAGGGTCATTACCGTACATCTTGCAACTTATTTTGTCTTCTGTTTATTTCAGGTACATGGAAAAGAGGCTTGCATGTAAGTGTGTGTTTTTTCTGTCAGTTTGATCAAAAGAACAGAAAAGCTGAATATAATTTAATGACAGTTTGTACTCCGACCTAAATACTTTTTCATATTTCTCTGCAAAAACGTGCCACAGTGGGTACACAGGGCAGTTCTAATTTGTACTCAGATTGTTTTTGTTTTTTTTCTAATCTAGAAAAATAGAAAAAAATTACAAGTACCCCAAAATTTGTGTGTGGGCAGGAGGGGGGGGGGGGGGGGGGGGGGGGGAGCGTTGCATTTGTTGAGAGAGGAGGGTTTATTAGAGCCCAAAGTGTAGTAAATCAGCCACTGCCAATTGAACAGCATTATGGTGACTTGGTATGCAACTTAAGTATTTTCCTCCTTTCTTAGTGTATGTTGTCATTGTTGTGGGGTCAGCTCTTGAAGGAAAAAATTTGCTCCTCTAGGAGCAAATTCTTTCCTCTAAGAGTTGACCCCATTTCAAAGAACTACCTCATCCAGAGAAGCAAATAGGAATTCATATAAGTTAATATAACATTATTTTCAGAAAAGAGGCAGGGGACATTTATTAGAGTAGGGGCATAAGTTGGGATTGATACGGTAGTTTTAAAGATGATGGCGAATGAAATTATTATTATGAGCTGACCAGTAAATTTCCATTTTTATACCCCGCCACACTTTAGTGGCGGGGTATTATGTTATACCTTTCGGTGTCCGTCCGTCCGTCTGTCCGTCCGTCCGTCCGTCCGTCCGTGCTCACCATTTCCGATCGATAACTTGAGTATTTATTCATGGAATTTTTTCAAATTTTGCATACATATTGTTATCGGCGATGAGTGGTATGGGATTGTTAATGGGCAAAATCCGTCCATTTTTAACGGAGTTACTGCCCTTTTTCGTATTGGAAAAATGGTTTCTGGCCTGTTATTCCTTTACTGTTCATGATATCTGAATGAAACTTCACAGATATGTTGCACATCAAAGGTTACATATTGTGACTAAGGACCGTCACTCTGACCTTCCCAGTTTGTGAGTTATCCGCCCTTGATAGGTCTGAGAAAAGGTTTTTGACCTATTGTTCCTTAACTATATGGAATATCTGAATATAACTGCACAGATATGTTTCACATCAAAGGTAACATATTGTGACTAAGAACCGTCACTCTTACCTTGCCCGTTTGTGAGTTATCCGCCCTTGATTGATCTGAAAAACGTTTTTTTATCTGTAGTTCCTTTACTATATGGAATATCTGAACGAAACTTCATAGGTATGTTTCACATCAAAGGTTACATATTGTGACAAAGAACCATCACTCTTACCTTTCCAGTTAATGAGTATTCCCCCTTGATAGATCTGAAAAATGTTTTTTGACTTGTAGTTCCTATACTATATGGAATATCTGAATGAAACTTCACTGATATGTTTAACACCATAGAATAGGAAACAGAGTCTCTCAGCTCAAAGAAATGCTTTACAGCCTGATCTAAATCTACACTGGTCAGAATGCTCCACGTTGTTGGGTGGTTTATATTAATATTTATTTACAGTAAGGACATCATATCTCTGTCTATCTCAGTTCTGTGGCTCTTTAGCTATTATATATCTCAAAAAATAAGTTAGGATGCACAGCAGTGGCGGGGTATCATGCAGTGCCTGCGGTGCTTTTATTCTCCTAAATTTACAGTGAAGCTAAATGGTGGCAGAAGAATAAGTGGTATTTTACGAGGCTTTGATCCATTTATGAACCTTGTGGTGGACGAGACTGTAGAGGAAACAAAGACGGGAGAAAAGCATGCCATAGGCATGGTGGTACGTTTGCTTATCAAAAATTTTAAGCCCTGAACATAGTAAACACTGTCAGCCATAAATAAACAGTTAAATACTGTATTCTGCCAATGCCAGCTATGCTTAACACTAGCAACCAAATTTAAATATCTGCTGCACTTCCTCCACTTCTAGTATCGGGTGGCATTTACCTATTTATCTTGGCAAAAAAATGAATTTGAAAACAGAGAGAGGAGCACAAGGTTGGAAAAAAATTTCTGTGTCACGACCTAAAAAATGGTAACCCATGTATGAAAATCTGTTAAGCTTATAATTAGAAACTTGCAAAACAGTGGACATTGAGGGTGCCATATTAAAATGATGTATTATCTGCTGTATTCATATAAATCAAAACTGTCTTGATCAGCTACCAGATATGTCGGATATAGCTTTCAGTGCCAGCTTCAATTTACACAGGTTTAAGCAGAGAAAAGGTTGAGAATATGAATTGTATACGTCATGTATTTGTTTTGAAACGAGAGGCCAAAAGAATTGTCTGGCTTGACAATCAGAAAGGAACAGAGAAGTAAAAGGTCACTTTGATCACTTTTACAGGGGATTTCTGTGTGGATAAAATCACTATAACTGCTTCATTCATACTGATTCCTAGCTGATCACAAGAGGGTCTGTGTACCATTTCAAGTTTTCAAAACTGAATCATAACACAGCTGCAGAATGATATGCAAAATTCTCTTCCGCTAAAATGATGAGACAATTTTTGTCGAGCCCGCTTGCGGTGAGCGAGACATAGTTGTTACAAACAACAACAACAAAAAGACTTTTATTATTAAATCTCAGGTAACAATATGTTACATATGAGCAAAGAAAACAGTCACAATTAAACATGATATCATGGCGACTGTAACAAAAGAATAGCAACTTACATTTTATAGTATGGAAACTCGAGACAAAAAAAACAAACAAACAAAAAACAACAAAAAAAAAACGACTTGCAGAGAGGAGAAAATATGGGGAGACAGGAGAGATAGGGGAGGCTGGAGATACATGATGCTGATAGAATATATGGTTTACTGTTAGGTGGAAACAGGATGTAAACTCACACCTGTCAGTTTGGTGTATGTCCGTGCGTGCGTTAGTGCGTGCGTCCGTCCGGATTTGTCCGGGCCATAACTTCTACATTTATGGATGGATTTCAAAATTATTTGGCACAATTGTTCTCCTTGATAAGTGGAAGTGCCATTTGAAACATTTGATCAGGTAGGTCCAAGGTCAAGGTCACACTTGAAGGTCAAATGATAAAATGGCCATAAATTGAGCTTGTCCGAGCCATTACTTCTACATTTACGGATGGATTTCAAAATAATTTGGCACAATTGTTCTCCTTGATGAGTAGAAGTGCCATTTGAAACATTTGTTCAGGTAGGTCCAAGGTCAAGGTCACACTTGAAGGTCAAATGATAAAATGGCCATAAATTGAGCTTGTCCGAGCCATATCTTCTATATTTATGGATGGATTTCAAAATAATTTGGCACGATTGTTCTCCTTGATGTTTAAAAGTGTCATTTGTAAAATTTTTAAGGTAGGTCCAAGGTCAATGTCACACTTGAAGGTCAAATGATAAAATGGCCATAATTTTAGCTTGTCTGAGCCATAACTTCAACATTTACAAATGGATTTCAAAATAATTTAACACAATTGTTCTCCTTGATGAGTAGAAGTGCCATTTGGAACATTTGTTCAAGTAGTTCCAAAGTCAAGGTCACACTTGAAGGTCAAATGATAAAATGGTCATAAATTGAGATTGTCTTGAGCCATTACTTCTACATTTATGGATGGATTTCAAAATAATTTGGCTCAATTGTTCTTCTTGATGAGTGGAAGTGTAAAGTGACATATGTGTTTGGGTAGGTCCAAGGTCAAGGTCACACTTGAAGGTCAGATATTGTAACTGTCACAAATTGAGCTTGTCTGGGTCATCACTTCTACTTATTTCCCTTTGTGAAAATTTGAAAAAAAAAAAAGAAAATGCTCGCTAAGCATGATGTTTTTTGGCTTCTTTCTAGAGTGAAGCAGTTACTTAGTCTTGACATACTTACAGGTCACTAAAGCAAACAGCGGGCTCGACCAGTTGTCCCTGGACAACCTTCTAGTTTAGAGATTGCACATGATACCAGTAGTTTTGTGTGGAAAGAAAATAATCTAAACACTTACCTACTGTATCCATACAAATTAAATCTGTCTCTGTTATTTACCAGATATGTATCCTAATGTGCTTAAATATTGGGACACCTAAAACCATTAATTTTCCATTTGAAAATTAATGGAATTTATGCGTCCCATCATTTAAGCACATTGTATATAGGTTTCAGTCCCAGCTTCGATTTTATAGGGTTTTAGTAAAGTAATCCATTTAAAATATTTTATATTTGCAGGTTGTTCGAGGGAACAGTATCATCATATTAGAAGCTCTGGACAGAGTATGACAGCTTTGGTCTGTGGCATACTATGTATATATTTTTATGAGACACTGTCTACAGAGGATGTAGTGTTGTTAAGATGACCTGAAACTCAAAATGGGACTCAAAACTTTATCAGAATTGCTGATACTTTTTTCACAAGTTTATGATTTATTCAAAAAGAGACTCTTTCAGCCATGAAGAATGGTTACTGGAGAGACAGTCTTGAATTTTTAAGATGTAGCTTGTTTAATTAGACAAAAAGATCATGAAAGTCTTTGCATCAGAATGCAACAGTGACTAGTTTGTATGGTCATATGACCATGTTAAGTCATTATGTCTCCCCCCTTCAGGGTCGGGAGACATATTGTTTTTCCCCGGGCGTCTGTCCGTCTGTCCGTCCGTCCGTCTGTCTGTCACAAATCGTGTCCGTTCTATAACTTGAAAACCACTCAAGCTATATTCGCGAAACTTCATATAAATATCAATCAACGTGAGACGACGTGCAGAGTGCAAGAATGGTAACTCTGGCATTTATATTTTTTGAGTTATTTCCCTTGGAACTTAGTCCATCACAAAATTGTGTTTCAATCGTGTCCGTTCTATAACTTAAAAACCGCTCAAGCTATATTCGTGAAACTTCATATAAATATCAATCAACATGAGGCGACGTGCAGAGTGCAAGAATGGTAACTCTGGCATTTATACTTTTTGAGTTATTTCCCTTGGAACTTAGTCCATCACAAAATTGTGTTTCAATCGTGTCCGTTCTATAACTTGAAAACCGCTCAAGCTATATTCGCGAAACTTCATATAAATATCAATCAACATGAGGCAACATGCGGAGTGCACAAATGGTAACTCTGGCATTTATACTTTTTGAGTTATTTCCCTTGGAACTTAGTCCATCACAAAATTGTGTTTCAATCGTGTCCGTTCTATAACTTGAAAACTGCTCAAGCTTTATTCACGAAACTTCATACAAATATCAATCAACATGAGGTGATGTGCAGAGTGCACAAATGGTAACTCTGGCATTTATAGTTTTTGAGTTATTTTCCTTGGAACTTTGTCCATCACAAAATTGTGTCTCAGTCGAGTCCGTCTATAACTTTAAAACCATTCAAGCTATATTCATGAAAGTTCATACAAATATCAGTCAACATCAGACGACGTGCAGAATGCACTCTGGCGTTTATACTTTTTGAGTTATTTCCCTTGGAACTTTGTCCATCACAAAATTGCGTCTCAGTCGAGTCCGTCTATAACTTTAAAACCATTCAAGCTATATTCATGAAAGTTCATACAAATATCAATCAACATGTGACGACGTGCAGAATGCAAGAACCATAACTTTAGCATTTATACTATTTGAGTTATTTCCCTTAGAACTTTGTCAGTCACAAAATCGTGTCTCAGTTGTGTCTGCTCTATAACTTGAAAACCATTCAAGCTATATTCACGAAACTTCATACAAATATCAATCAACATTAGAAGAATTGCATAGTGCAAGAAGCATAACTCTTGCATTTATACTTCTTGATTTATTTCCCTTGGACCTTTGTCAGTCACAAAATCGTGTCTCAATCGCTTTATTACTTGAAAACCGGACAAGCTATATTCACGAAACTTCCTACAAATGTCAGTCAACACTAGACAACCTGCAGAGCACAGCATTTATACTATTTGAGTTATTCCCTTGGAACTTTGTCATTCACAAAATCGTGCTTCAATCGTCTAAGCTCTATAACTTGAAAACCGTTTAAGCTATATTCATGAAACTTCATACAAATATCAGTCAACATATAAATTGACGACGTGCAGAGCACTGTAACTCTTGCATTTATATTTTTTGACAAAAACTAAATATGAATATCAGTCAACATTACATGACATGCAGAGCATAACAACTATAACTCTTGCATTTACACTTTTTACTTATTATGAATCCCTGCTTCAGGGTAGGGAAACATATTGTTTTTCCCTTGGCGTCTTAATGACTGATCCTTTTGACATCAAAAAGGGGGGGGGGGGGGGGGGAGACATCTGTTTTTTCGTAGGAAAACAATTCTAGTATAACCATGTTAGCTATTTAAGGTGGAGCTTGTTTTCCAATTGTCAGAGAAATTGGTCAGAATTTCAGATTGCTTGAAAAGGAGACTGGTGTCACATAATGACTGAGCAGCAACAGGACAAAACCAACAAAGTGACATACCCCCAGTGCAGACTCACATCAGCCTTGGCATCTGCCTAGTCTGATCAGAGACCTCCCTGTTGGCATGGAGGTAGCTAAAACCATTAGCTACCCTTTAAGCGCTCAGCAAAGGCTAAGATCAAACTGGGCAGATGCCCAGGCTGATCAAAGTCTTCGCTGATTGCACATGCCATTTTGTTGGTTTTGTCATGTCACAGCTCATATTTCTTAGTCCTCCTTAAGGTGAATGGTACACCTTCAGGGGAAACTCAGCCATTTTTAATTTTTTACCTCCCTTTTCAATAGTGCCCAATCTAACTTTGAGCAAATTTTTTCAAGACTAGACCTAATTGTGGAAGGGTACTTCATTTGTCATGCAGAGAACTAGACAGGAAGTCAGGAAAGTTGTTGCCCTTTGTAGAAAAACAATGGTACCCATACACTTCAGCCAAACATATACAACCTGTTTAAAATCACCTAACTGAGGGAGTTCTAAGTACATCATGTAACTGCCTAAATTTTGGGACACATAAAATAATTTATTTTCCATTTGGGACAAATGGAAAATTAATTATTTTAAGGTGTCCCGATACTTTAGCACATTATAGTAGAGTTGTAGGAAACTGCAAATACTATAACCATACTTGTTTGGTTGTTGATTTCCAAAATCATGTCAAATGTGTTATTCAGGGGCCGTATTCATAAAGCCACTTAAGTGGTTGCTATGCTGTTGCTAAGGCTAAATATCTTTAAGGAGATTCCCTACAACTATGAAATTTGGTCTGGAGGAACAGTCTTGTAAGACTGTTCCTCCAGAGCAAATTTCATAGTTGTAGGGAATCTCCTTCAAAGAAATTTAGCCTTAGCAACAGCATAGCAACCACTTAAGTCGTTTTATGAATACGGCCCCTGGCCCTTAAGATGGATTTTTCTCTTCCAGAATGATCCCTAAAATCTAGATTTGTCTGGACAGATGGATCTAGGTTTTGTCTGTCATTTGGAAGGGAATTGAAAAGATATGATAGAATTATCATTATATCCCAGTCAGTCTTACCTGTAGTTTCTTAGAACATATTAATGTTCTACCTGTTGCAATCCTCGTGACAATGGTCACACATTTCAGGTTTTGTATAATTTTCATTTCATTCCGTTTTTTTTTTTTTTTTCAACAGTCGTGTATTGACAGTTTTCCATACATCCATCATCGTGACAGCATCTTTTCACCATCATAGTTGGCATTTGTGAACTCAAACTTCCTATACATTAAGAAAAGGAGTTTTTTTGACTGGAGTTGTTTAAAATCCTACATTGTTTCAAGGAAAGGGAAGAATCAGGAAATTCAGATTTTCAACAAAGGAACTTCAAGATCTGCTCATTGTACTCATGGACTTGAGTAGTTTGAAAATCTAACATAACAACAGTTAGATTGTAGTTGTATTGACAGAAAAAGATTTTTAGTGAAGTGCACATTATACCCATAGCTTTGAGCTGCTTGAAAATCATACTGCAGTGAGAAAGGGAAAATTTGCTGATTGTTAGTACATGTATTTGATTTTTGACAACACAGGTCATTGGGCTCTGGTCCAACAGCTTATACTATTTTGATAAACAAGACTTCAGCGCACCGCCTAAGAAGCGTGTACATGAACAAGTGACTGAAGTGAGTTATGTCTACTCAGAGAAGATATAGTGGTCTCTCGGTATATTTCTCATTTATCTACTCAGAGAAGATAAGTGAGAAATATACCAAAAGACCACTATATCCAATTTGGGCTTAGCTACAACCAACCAAAATGTTAATGTGTTGTAGTGGTAAAAAATCTGTGACATGGTGGCAGTATAAATATTTCAGAAGGCTTGTGGCAGCTGGGCATGCCCAGATCGGCATGTGCCTATGCAATGTGTACAGTCTGGTGAAGGAATATTGAATTTCAGTCAGATTATCATGGCAGAATGCTTGTTATAACTAGAACACTTGTGGCTGCTGTGTTTGCAGATGTGCAAAAATCCTAAAATTGGTTTTCTCACAACAGCAGACATGGATGGATGCTGGTCTGGGCCCAAGCTGGTATTTAAAAGCAAATTTCTTATAGTTACAAGCAGTTATATGTTTACTGTCAATCTTCATTGTATATCTTCATTGTACATGATTCATATCTGTAATAAAACTTTCACAAATGAGTTTGATAGTTGTGGTAATTTCAAGCCTTATAGGAAGTGAGTTTTCAGAGCATGATTTCAACATTGCTTATCTATGATTTATGTAATTACTGAATATTGGAAAAAAAAGTGTGAAAGCAAACTCTGTAGGCCCAGATCAGACTGCTTAACAAGCAGTCTGATCAGATTCTGCACCCCCCCCCCCCCCTCCACTGATGATCAAAGTGGTAAAAATGCCTGTCTGGATGCTGGATTTAACTCCTGACACCTGTCAGCTTCTTTGTGCAACGAGGTCTTGGTCTATCTTACCTGACAGCATTGTTCCCCAGGTTTGATTCCCAGTGCCACCACTCAACAGAGTAGAGGCCACCATCCAAGGTTGGTAGTTTTCTACAGGCTATTGGTATTTTGTGGAACATAATGGAACCGCTACTAAAATCCATCCTTCCCCATACCCACCCACCTGGTTTCTCAAACTAATAATTATTAATATTATAAAATTGGTTGCTTAATTTGCATATTTTACAGAATAAAGAGCAATGATAACCTCCCTTGTCAATCTTATCAATTAAAATGGCGTTTTGTTCTGTAAAAAGTCTGTTCCGTTACTTTCCGTTCCAAAAAATACCAATTGCCTTTTCTGCGGGGTCTCCAGTTTTCTCAACTGCATACTAACAGCCATGCCTTCCCGAATGCTTCTATAACTATTGAGCTTTCTGTATAATCAAAGTCAATGTGATGGGTAAACCTCCAGAGGAGACAACTCCATGCCAGTTTCCTTTTTGCTTCCCTTATGAAAGGATGGTCAACTTTTAAAAGAATTAGCTTGTAATGGAGCAAATTCTTTCCCTCAAGAGTAGACTTCCACTCAGAAAGGCTTTATCCTAAGGGATGTAAACAGGAAGTTACAAAAGTTGTTCCCCTTTGTGAAAATGGCAGCAAAACGGGAAGACATACCAGAAAAGTAGCTTGTTTGTCAACAATACATGTATACTTAAGGTAGACGAATACTGAATAGAAATATTGGCGGGGCATTCAAACCATTATACCGTCTAAATAACCCAAAGAGCTATAAAACATTTGGATAAGAAAAAAAAAATTTCACCATTTTATTTTCCTAAAAAACAATATTTTGTATATCTACATACTTTTTGTTACACATTTTCCATTAAATTTCATATCTCTAGCACATGAATGCACTTTCATTTCAGCAAATCATATAATCTGTAACATAGGATATTTGAAACAAACTGATAACAAAAAAAGCAGTTTTCTTGTTAATAAGTATATTTTTACATTCTTTGAAAAAATGCAAGAAAATTGAATTTCATGAAAAACATCATGAAAAATATATTCAATCGATGGGGCATGCTTATGCATATTATTTTAGTAAAACTTACATCGTATGTTAAAGAAAAAAACAAAAAAAAACAAGAGGCCCACGGGCCACAAAGCTCACCAGATCTCTAGCTCAAAATTGCTTTCAAAACTGCTGTCACATTAGTACAGGCTAATACAAAATATACTACTACAAAGTCTCAGTCTGACAGTCTGTTGAGTTGATAACAAAATATATAATTGTTTTCCATATCTTGATTGCAGTAAATGCCATTTTTTAAATTTTCCCCATTGTAAGTCAATGCAACTCTAATTTGCCATAGCAACCAAACGAAAGAGCTGATTCTCATAAAAGAAAAACACATATTTTCACTTCCCTAGCCCAAGGACACTAAAGATAAAATCTGAGCCAAATCGGCCTAGTGGCTTCAGAAGGGATCATTTTTTAAGGTTTTTTTTTCCTTCTTTAGCTTTATGGCTTCCATGACAACCAATAATAAAAAGGGTTGGTTGGTTGATTTGATGCTTAACGTCCACGGTAAACAACTAAGGTCATGTCGGGACGGTCAGTTAACCTAACCACACTATTCCTGGGCAGGCTTAGACCTCCTAAGCGGTTAACCAGTACTAAGTGCACACACTTTCGCCAGTAACTGACAACTGCCCTTCTTGAATTGATCAGCGGAAGGAGAAACGAAAGTATGTGGCCAGACCGGGATTCGAACCCAGGACCTCTGACTTACGAGTCAGGTGCCCTACCGATTGCGCTACCCGGCCCAGCTAATAAAAAGGGAAGTGGACCAAAAACATTTAGCTGATAGAAGACTTCTCAAGAAACATTTGTATAAAAGTTTTGTCAACATATCTGCAATGGCTTGGTAGTGAATGCGATTTTTCAATTTTCCCCATTATAAGTCAATGCAACTCTAAGTTGCCATAGCAACCAAACTAAAAGGCAGATTTTCATAAGAAACACAAACTTTCAATCCCCCAGCCTAAGGATACTACAGATGAAATCTGGGCCTTATCGGTCCAGTGGCTTCTGAGGAGATAATTTTGTAAAAAAAAATTTCATTATTTTTGCATTTTGGTTTCCATGGCAACCAATAAAAGGAGCAGTGGGCCCAAAAGCATCAACGCTAACAGAAGACTTCTTAAGGAACATTTCTATAAAAGTCTTGTAAGCATATCTGCAATAGCTTGGCAGTAAATGCTATTTTTCAATTTTCCCCATTATAAGTCTATGGGAACTCTAAGTTGCCATAGCAACCAAACTAAAGGGCCGATTTTCATAAAAAACACAAAGTTTCAACCCCCCAGCCTGAGGATACTACAGATGACAGCTGGGCCTTATCGGCCTAGTGGTTTCAGAGGAGATAATTTTTAAGTATTGTTTTTCACTTTTTGACTGCATTTTGGTTTCCATGGCAACCAATAAAAGGGGCAGTGGGCCAAAAAACATACAGCTGATAGAAGACTTCTCACGGAACATTTCTATAAAAGTTCTGTCAACATTTCTGCAATGGCTTGGCAGAAAATGCCATTTTTCAATTTTCCCCATTATAAGTCTATGGGAACTCTAAGTAGCCATAGCAACCAAACTAAATGGCAGATTTTCATAAAAAACGCAAACTTTCAATCCCCCAGCCCAAGGATGCTACAGATGAAATTTGGGCCCAATCGGCCCAGTGGCTTCAGAGGAGATGTTGTTTAAAAGTGTTGACGGACGACGACAACGACATACGACAGACGACATACAACAGACGCCGACGCCGACGGACAACTGCCTATCCTATAAGCTCCCCCGGAGCCTTCGGCTCTGGTGAGCTAAAAACCAAAAACATTTCACCGTTTCGTTTCCTAGAAAAACAATAAACGTTTAAGTTCAAAATATCCCCAAAACAGACTGCCCAAATTCTGCACCTGCTGCAAGCACAGCCGGTCCTTGCCCTATTATTTATTTTCCTGTTATTCGGTTCTACCGTAGAGTAATGTCGACAAAAATGCCCAGATGGAATGGAAACTGAAGATCTTGATCATTCTGGTTCCTAAGGTACAATCTGATCTCGGTTTCCACTGTTTGTACAGACCTATGTGCCCGAAAACTTAGGATCTTTAGGGTAGACATTGTTAGTGTGTACTATAACTGTATATACTCAACAGTTAATCGATTTGCTGATGAACAATAACTCTGTTTTATTTTTTAAACAAGTAAGAACAGAGTTCTTGCGTATTCGTCCACCTTAATTGCATGTATCCAGACCATATAGTCAATGAACAATGCTGGTCTTTTCATACAATGTGTTGACTTTCAAATACTATGTAAAGAAAAGAGCAATTAACACTGCTAAAATTACACATTACGAGGAAGAAATTTAACACCTCTTTCAGTTTCCCATTTTAGTCCTCTTTTTCCAGCTTGCCTTTTAGAGAGCACAATACAGATTTACTGAGTTTTCCAACTGAACTGCTAAGGGCTTTGTTAAGACCAATTTTCTTCATATGCTGTTAAACAAGACCCGCACTGTCCATATACTTTGTTTATTAATGAACTGGGTCGCAAAACAAAAGTACATACAAAGAACATGTTAAATTTATTTTTCACCTCTGACACCAGCAAACATACGGTAAACTATATCTTACATGTAATTTTTAACTCTAGAGCAGCTGAAATTATAGGCAGAGTTTCCTCTCATCTTCCTATTAAAACTTCCCTGATTTTCCCCTGAATTTTTCTATACTTTTTAATTGATCCAAAAGTTTATTTTACAATTTAATAGTGCTAACTGTATCACTTGAAAATTGAGGTTACTCTTGAAGGAAAGAATTTGCTCCCTTGGGGAATAAAAGCTATTTTCAAATTCCCTGGGAGAGCAAATTCTTCCTTTATAAGTAGCTCCCAATGAGAAGGAAAGCAAATACTGCCACAGTGATCTCTCTTGGACATAAACCCATACCTCTTGGAGACAATTATTCTGGTTTATTGGCAGCCATAATCCTCTTATTCAACAGTCTGGTGACACAGCTATTTCATCAAAAGAAATATCCCATCTCACATATGTAATGACATAAAAGGTTAATAAAACCAATAAAGACTGGGGGGGGGGGGGGGTGTTCTATATAGTAGAGAATATCTGTCTTTAAAGAACACAATACAAGAGCCCTGTAATTACATGTGAATTAAAAATGGTCAAGACATACATGTAGTTATAGTGAGCAGTTATATACCATGTCTAACCCATCTCTTACAATTACAAATCCCAATATATATTTTTCATACATAAATAATAAATTGATATTAATATATTGATGATCTGAGAAAACATCGAGTTGCATATGCAGAGAAAATATTTGAATCACTCTGCACATTTTCAAAAACAACCCTATCTTCACTTTTCATTTTATAGATTACTATAAAATTTCTAAATGTCTGACAGATCTGAGCAAACACTACTGGCCCACTTCAGTCCCCTCCAGATGGCTATTCAGGTTCTACACTGTTTGCAATTCCATCTGCATTGTAAAATTAAACTCTTCAATATTTCAGGACAGTTAATTACTATAAGCTACCCTTAAGGAATTATTATAAGTGTCCCAATTTTTATAACTTGAAAAAAATATTCAAAGGACAGATGGAGGACCGTTTAGACTGTGTTGATGCCCAGGCTGATAGAAGTCTTCCTGTTCACACATAAAATACCTTCTCATGTGATGCCACTCATATTAGCCATGACACGAGAAAACCAACAAAGTGGTTGTGCGCCCAGCGCATACTCAGCCTGGGCATTCGCCCAGTCTGATCAGAGTCTTTGCTGTCCGCATTGAGGTAGCTTAGACCCTTAGCCACCCTTTCAGAGCAAAGCGAAGTCACTGATCAGACATGACAGATGCCCAGGCTGATCTGAGTGTCGCAGCTCATAGTCAACCTGCATAATGACATTACAATGACATTCCATATAACAGTATAATTCTTTATTACATCAGTTTGACTGGCACATAGAATATTACATGAAACTTTCAAATCTATATTTTAACAAGAGGGCCATGGTGGCCCTGAATCGCTCACCTGAGCATTAATCAGTTCACTGGCTCTGGTGAAGATTTATAAGAGTTTTTACCATACTAACATTTGACCTAGTTTTTGACCCGGCATGACCCAGTTTCAAACTTGGCCTGGATATTGTAAGAATAAACATTCTGACACAGTTTCATTGAGATTGGATCAAAACTGTGCCCTCTGGAGCGTATACAAGGTCGTTCTTATATTTGACCTAGTGACCAAGTTTTTGACCCAACACGACCCAGTCTCAAACTTTACCTAGATTTCATTAAGATAAACATTCTGACAGAGTTTCATGAAGATTGGATCAAAACTGTGCCCTCCAGGGTGTACACAAAGTTTTTCTATGATTTGACCTTGAGCCGACGTGACTCAGTTTCATAGGGGGCTTAGATATACAGACAATAAACATTTTGACATAGTTTCAAGAAGATTGGATCAAAACTATGCCTTCTAGTGCTTACACAACGTTTTTCTAAGATTTGACCTAGTGACCTAGTTTTTTTACCCGACATGACCTACTTTCAAACTTGGCCGAGAGTTTATGAAGATAAACATTCTGACAAAGTTTCATAAAGATTAGATCAAAACTGTGTCCTCTAGAGCGTACACAAGGTTTTTCTATGATTTGACCTAGTGACCTAGTTTTGGACCCGACATGACCCAGTTTCAAACTTCTCCTACATATTATGAGGATAAACATTCTGACAAAGTTCCATGAACTTTGGATCAAAACTGTGCCTTCTAGAGCGCACACAAGGTTTTTCTAAGATTTGACCTAGTGACCTAGTTTATAACTCGACATGACCCAGTTTCGAACTTGGCTTAGAATTTCTAGAGATAAACATTCTGACAAAGTTTCATAAAGATTGGATCAAAACTGTGTCCTCTAGAGCGTACACAATGTTTTTCTATGATTTGACCTAGTGACCTAGTTTTTGACCCAACGTGACCCAGTTTCGAACTTGTTCTAGATATTATGAGGATAAACATTCTGACAAAGTTTCATGAACTTTGGATGAAAACTGTGCCTTCTAGAGCGTACACAAGGTTTTTCTAATATTTGACCTAGTGACCTAGTTTTTGACCCAACGTGACCCAGTTTCGAACTTGTTCTAGATATTATGAGGATAAACATTCTGACAAAGTTTCATGAACTTTGGATGAAAACTGTGCCTTCTAGAGCGTACACAAGGTTTTTCTAATATTTGACCAAGTGACCAAGTTTTTGACCCGACATGACCCAGTTTTGAACTTATCCTACATATTATGAGGATAAACATTCTGACAAAGTTTCATGAACTTTGTATCAAAACTGTGTCCTCTAGAGCGTACACAAGGTTTTTCTATGATTTGACCTAGTGACCTTGTTTTTGACCCGACATGACCTACTTTCAAACTTGGCCGAGAGTTTATGGAAGTAAACATTCTGACAAAGTTTCATAAAGATTAGATCAAAACTGTGTCCTCTAGAGCGTACACAAGGTTTTTCTATGATTTGACCTAGTGACCTAGTTCTTGACCCGACATGACCCAGTTTCAAACTTGTCCTACATATTATGAGGATAAACATTCTGACAAAGTTTCATGACATTTGGATCAAAACTGCGCCTTCTAGAGCGTACACAAGGCTTTTCTAAGATTTGACCTAGTGACCTAGTTTTTGATCCAACAAGACCCAGTTTCGAAGTTGGCCTAGAGCTTATAGAGATAAACATTCTGACAATGTTTCATAAAGATTGGATCAAAACTGTGTCCTCTAGAGCATACACAATGTGTTTTCTATGATTTGACCTAGTGACCTAGTTATTGACCCGACATGACCCAGTTTCAAACTTGTCCTACATATTATGAGGATAAACATTCTGACAAAGTTTCATGAACTTTGGATCAAAACTGTGCCTTCTAGAGCGCACACAAGGTTTTTCTAAGATTTGACATAGTGACCTAGTTTTTTTACCCGACATAACCCAGTTTCGAACTTGGCCTAGAGTTTATGGAGATAAACATTCTGACAATGTTTCATAAAGATTGGATCAAAACTGTGTCCTATAGAGCGTACACAAGGTTTTTCTATGATTTGACCTAGTGACCTAGTTTTTGACCCGACGTAACCCAGTTTCGATCTTGTTCTAGATATTATGAGGATAAACATTCTGACAAAGTTTCATGAACTTTGGATGAAAACTGTGCCTTCTAGAGCGTACACAAGGTTTTTCTAAGATTTGACCTAGTGACCAAGTTTTTGACCCGACATGACCCAGTTTCAAACTTATCCTACATATTATGAAGATAAACATTCTGACAAAGTTTCATGAGCTTTGGATCAAAACTGTGCCTTCTAGAGCGTACACAAGGTTTTTCTATGATTTGACCTAGTGACCTTGTTTTTGACCCGACATGACCTACTTTCAAACTTGGCCGAGAGTTTATGGAAGTAAACATTCTGACAAAGTTTCATAAAGATTAGATCAAAACTGTGTCCTCTAGAGCGTACACAAGGTTTTTCTATGATTTGACCTAGTGACCTAGTTTTGGACCCGACATGACCCAGTTTCAAACTTGTCCTACATATTATGAGGATAAACATTCTGACAAAGTTCCATGAACTTTGGATCAAAACTGTGCCTTCTAGAGCGTACACAAGGCTTTTCTAAGATTTGACCTAGTGACCTAGTTTTTGACCCAACAAGACCCAGTTTCGAAGTTGGCCTAGAGTTTATGGAAGTAAACATTCTGACAATGTTTCATAAAGATTGGATCAAAACTGTGTCCTCTAGAGCATACACAATGTTTTTTCTATGATTTGACCTAGTGACCTAGTTTTTGACCCGATGTGACCCAGTTTCAAACTTATCCTAGATATTATAAGGATAAACTTTCTGATTAAGTTTCATGAACTTTAGATCAAAACTGTGCGTTCTAGAGCGTACACAAGGTTTTTCTAAGATTTGACCTAGTGACCTAGTTTTTGACCCGACATGACCCAGTTTCGAACTTGGCCTAGAGTTTATGGAGATAAACATTCTGACAAAGTTTCATAAAGATTGGATCAAAACTGTGTCCTCTAGAGCGTACACAAGGTTTTTCTATGATTTGACCTAGTGACCTAGTTTTAGACCCAACGTGACCCAGTTTCGAACTTGTCCTAGATACTATGAGGATAAACATTCTGACAAAATTTCATGAACTTTGGATGAAAACTGTGCCCTCTAGAGCGTACACAAGGTTTTTCTAAGATTTGACCTAGTGACCTAGTTTTTGACCCGACATGCCCCAGTTTCGAACTTGGCCTAGATTAAATGGAGATAAACATTCTGACAAAGTTTCATGAACTTTGGATGAAAACTGTGCCCTCTAGAGCGTACACAAGGTTTTTCTAAGATTTGACCTAGTGACCTAGTTTTTGACCCGACATGACCCAGTTTCAAACTTGGCCTAGATTTTATGGAGATAAACATTCTGACAAAGTTTCATAAAGATTGGATCAAAACTGTGTCCTCTAGAGCGTACACAAGGTTTTTCTATGATTTGACCTAGTGACCTAGTTTTAGACCCTACGTGACCCAGTTTCGAACTTGTCCTAGATACTATGAGGATAAACATTCTGACAAAGTTTCATGAAGTTTGGATCAAAACTGTGACCTCTAGAGCGTACACAAGGTTTTTCTAAGATTTGACCTAGTGACCTAGTTTTTGACCCGACATGACCCAGTTTCGAACTTGGCCTAGATTTTATAGAGATAAACATTCTGACAAAGTTTCATGAAGATTGGATCAAAACTGTGCCCTCTAGAGTGTACACAAGCAAAAGTTGACGGACGGACGTCCGGACGTCCTGACACACGTACGACGGACATCAGGGTATCCCAAAAGCTCACCCTGAGCACTTCGTGCTCAGATGAGCTAAAAACAGTGAATTCTTTACAACAGCAAAACATTGAGTATTAAACAAACACTTATTATGTAGAGGGTCTACAGTCATTGTCTAGAGGATCCACTGTGTTGCTATGTAATTTCAAGGTAAATGGGTACACTTTCATTTTTGGCCCCTTGTAAATGGTGATCAACTGTAAAAGCAGGCTCCATTTTGATAGGGCTTTGAAACCCCTTTGATAGGACAAAAAAACAGGAAGTCACAAAAGTTATTTCCCTTCATGAAAATGGCAAAACAAAAACAAACGAAAACAACACAAGCCCCAACACTACAAAACCAATAAAGTGACGTGCACCCAGGAAAGACTCAGATCAGCATGGGCATTTGCCAAGTCTGAGCAGAGTCTTCCCTGGCTTAGAGCCCTAGCTACCCTTTAAGCATAGAAAAGAGTGATCAGACTGGGCAGATGGCGAGGCTGATCTGAGTCTTTGCCAGGCACACATGCCACTTGGTTTTGTTGTGTTGCAGCTTGTGAAGGTGTACCCATACACCTTAACAAATCTATGATCATTCTCTCATACCAACTGTACCATTATAACACTATGTTGTGGGGTAAGTTTCTCAGCAACAGTGCAGTCCAAAATCAGACAGAACTGTCTGTTTTTATATGCAGCTTCCAAGGGTTAAGGGACAAAAGTTAGTTCAAATGATCCTCTGGTTAGAACATTTACATCAGCATGATAAGGTTATAATGGTAGTCTGAATCTATAACAAGACCTGTCCACAAACAGGATAGCTCACCTGACAGCACCTTGCCCATCACACAAAACTGAAATGTAAAACTAACATATTGCTAACACCAATGCGGGTGTAGTGCAATAGCGCTTCCTTTGCATTTTACAGGGGAGCTTAAAATGCATTCTATCCTTGTCTTAATTAACAGTAAGTGGGCTGGGGTTACTTTCAAACACAACTTTGTTGTACAAATACTCAATCTGGCATAATAAGCATCAACAATCATACATTCTTCTAAAGCATATAGTATCTTCACATGAATAGAATTGCTGAAATTATGCTGAAATTAACTAGCTGTTTGCTAACAGTTATGAACTAAGATGTATAGGTACACCTACATGTTTTTTTTAAAAGGGGAATAACTTTTACAACTTCATGTTTGCTTCCTTGAAACAGCAAAATGGGGTCCAGCCTTAAAGGAAAGAATTTGCTCCCCTAGGAGCAAATTCTTCTCTTTCAGAGTGGACCCCATTTGAAAAGGGAGGAAAAAATAACAAGAGGCCCAAATGGGCCTGATATCGCTCACCTGGCTTTTGTATCCGAATGGTCCCCATTCTGATACAAAATTGGTCCAATTCCAGAGATTTTCTCAATTTCACATTTTGCTACTTTTAGTAACAGAGGCCAACTTGTCTGGTCTTTATATATTTACTTTTGAAACACCTCAAGGCAAGAATCATTTTGCCACAAATTTCATCAAAATCCATTCAGGGGTTACTGAGATATAGTCAGTTTCATGTTTTGTGCTATTTTTAGTATCGGCAGATGGCGGCCATCTTAGAATGCCAAAATGCAAAAAATTGAAAAGCTTTCATGCAAGGACCATTTTGACACAAAATTGGTCCAGTTCCATTGTAATTTCCTAATTTTCAAATTTTGCTATTTATAGTTACAGAGGCCAACTTGACGGGTCAATATTTGTTAATTTGTGAAAAACATCAAAGCAAGAATCATTTTGCCACAAATTTCGTCTCAATCGCTTCAGCGGTTAATGAGATGTTGTCATTTTCATGTTTTGTGCTATTTTTAGTAACGGCAGATGGAGGCCATCTTGGAATGCCAAAATGCAGAAAATCGAAAAAGCTTATTGAAATGATCATTCTGACAGAAAATTAGTCCAAATCCACTGAGATTTTCTTATTTTCACATTTTTCTATTTTTAGTAACAAAGGCCATTATGACTTGTCTATATTTATTTACTTTTGAAACATTTCAATGCAAAAATCATTTTGACACAAATTTCGTCAAAATCTATTCAGCGGTTACTGAGATATTGTCATTTTCATGTTTTGTGCTATTTTTAGTAACGGCAGGTGGTGGCCATCTTGGAATGCCAAATTGCAATTAATCGAAATGGCTTCATGTAAGGAACATTGTGACACAAAATTGGTCCAATTCCATTCAAGGGTTCTTGAGTAATTGTCATTTTATGTTTGTGCTATTTTTAGTAACGGCAGATGTCGGCCATCTTGGAAGCCAAATTGCAATTAATCGAAACGGCTTCATGCAAGGAACATTCTGACACAAAATTGGTCGAATTCTATTCAAGGGTTCTTGAGTAATTGTCATTTTTATGATTGTGCTATTTTTAGTAACGGCAGATGTCGGCCATCTTGGAAAGCCAAATTGTAATTAATCGAAGTGGCTTCATGCAAGGAACATTCTGACACAAAATTGGTCGAATTCCATTCAAGGGTTCTTGAGTAATTGTCATTTTTATGTTTGTGCTATTTTTAGTAACGGCCCCCATGGTGGCCATCTTGGATAGTCAACTGGCACAAAATTGAAATAATTCCTTTTAAGAACCATTGCTGACCAAATCTGACCACAATCGATTGCGTTTTCTTGAGATACTGACATTTGAGCAAAATCGGTCTTGTAAACGCTAAGTAGGTCACTGTGACCTAATTCCGCTATAGATTTTTTTCATTTTTACAATTTTTAATCCCAAGGTCCCATTAATGTTCCACGCAAACTTTCGGCCAAATATACCAAATGGTTCTGGAGAAGAAGTTGATTTTGTTGTTTTTGCTATTTTTAGTAACGGCGGCCATCTTGGATTCTTGACCTGACCCAATTTTACAATTTTGAAACCCTGCAGTCTGGTCATGCTCCATGTGAAATTTGAAACCCATGGGTGCAGTGGTTTTAGAGAAGAAGTTGTTTGAAGTTGTTTGAATATGTCGTTTTTTGACATTGGCATTTGAGCAAAATTACACTCGTAAACAGAAAGTAGGTCACTGTGACAAAACTCCGTTACAGATTTTTTTCATTTTTACAATTTTGAATACCAAGGTTTCATTGATGTTCCATGCCAAAATTCAGACAAATATACCCAGTGGTTCTGGAGAAGAAGTTTATTTTGTTGTTTTTGCTATTTTTAGTAATGGCGGCCATCTTGGATTTTCAACCTGACCCAATTTTACAATTCTGAGACCCTGGAGTCAGGTCATGCTCCATGTGAAATTTGAGAACCATGGGACCAGTAGTTTTACAGAAGAAGATGTTTGAATATTTGTTTTTAGGTGTTGACGGACACATTCCGTGACGACGCACGACGCACGCCGGACGCATTGGTATGACAATAGCTCACTATGGCCCTTTGGGCCAGGTGAGCTAAAAATGACAAGAGTTGCCCCCCCCCCCCCCCCTCTAAGTGTACCCATTCACCTTAAACTGCAAGATTAAAAGGAAGCACGAAAATTGCAAAGCTATTTTTGAAGGTCAAATAGTTTTCTGGCAATGCCAAAATACAATGTACATTAAAACTGCCAATTTCCAACTAAATATATGAACATACATGTATTTATATCTGACAACAATAAAGTGACCTTGAATGAAGGATAATAGATTGATGACTTGTGATTTAATGTCCTTTTCAACAGTATTTCAGTTATATCAGGACAATAGGGAGGGTGAAAATAAAAGGCCGTATGGAACAGAACCCCCGTTTTCTTTTGAACAGAGTTCCCCCCTCCAACACAGGGGCTCTACAAAAATGATCTTGAAAATTTTTTTTGAATGAAATGACTAAGTATCTATGTACCGTAATGTGCGTATATATTGGGACACCTAAAAATAATGAATTTTCCATTTGGGACAAATGGAAAATTTATTATTTTAGGTGTCCCAATACTTAAGCACATTAGGGTTACACAGAAAATTCTGTGTATGTGTAACCTTATAAAAAGAAGCATGATAAAGCAGGCATAAGCAAACATAAAATAGCTCTGATAGAAATTGATGTTTATGATGAAAAATAACATTTTAATGCATGATCAAACAAAATACACATAAAATTAACAGGAATTCACAAAATCTACATTCCCAAACATACTTCATTTGAAACAGGTTGCTAATCTACAAATCCACAACCACATAAGCTTCAATATATACTGCAGTTCAGACTTAGGAGGGTAAAAGTTGTAACTTTTCAGAAATGCTGGTATAAAGTAACTCTCACTCTTTGGCTCAACTCTTTTATTTATGTCTTACAACTGACACCAATAAAGCCTATACGAATACAATGATATATCTATGATGAATCCTACAGCCCACAAAAATATGATTAAGGCCAGTTTGGGGCAGGAAAATGACGGCTGATAAATCTTAAGGATTTCATGAAAACCATAAGCCCAGAAATTTTCACTGTATGAAAGTACTGAGTGAAAGTAAAGTACACATGACTCATATTTCCAGTTTGTTAGAGGCCACTTCTCTAACCAATTGCATTCTGGGTATTTTTTGTCGTCTGCTGAAATTGTCGTCTGCATCAAAAATCAAGAATATTTTGACAATACACATGTATTGGTGTAACTAACTATTGTAGAAATGAGGTCTAGGCAGCAAACAGTTTGAATCTCAGATCAGGCCCCACTGTGGGGCCTGATCTGGATCCAAACTGTTTGCCCAGATACCCTTAAAGGGGTATCATGAATGGAATGGGCTAATGAATGTCAGCAAGAGTATAAAAATTAATGTTCAGTCTTTTCCAGATTGAGATTTTACGTAATCCCTCATAACAGAGCTCTAAATAGAAGGCTGTATTTGATGATAAAATTTTGGATATATACTTTTCAATGAAAAAAAAAATTCTGGCCCCTCATTTGAGTAGGTGGTTCTTACAAGGAGTAACTACTTGTACATAACTTTTTAAAGGCAATTAAAAAGAAATCCACTTATCGTCACAAAATATTCCCTACTACAAAGAGCTCTTCAATAAGAACATACAAAACCCAATATGAACATACAAAACCAAGACATAAGCAAACAAATGACAATGATCTATCTGGCACATGAGCAGTCTAATCAAGATGGTTTATACAAGGAACAGAAGTGAAGAGTTTCAGGTAAGACGAGGAAACGATTATTTGAAAATAATGTTTTCTAATTCCACCGAATAGAACATGAATTAGCACAATGATGCAGTGCTAATGTAAATATATATATACAACTTTACAATCAAATATCGTAAAAATTCTAAGTATTGGGACAGACAGACGTAGACAAACAGTACAGAGCCAGATCAGACTGATCCTTTTTTGGAGCAGTTTTATGGGGGCCTTTACCATCTGCTATTCCATCTGCATCTTTTGGATGCTTAATCCAAACTGTCCCATTTTTGAAACAACTTTTTACGGTAGTTACTTTAAGTTTCTCAAGTTTTAAAATTGTTGCACTGTGATAAAACTTCCTTAAAACTACCTCTCCCCTACCCCTCTTCTTATCTGAAGCCCTGATAATGGCTTAGGTAAGGATAGGCCATCAAAGCCTACACACAGCTTCACATACAGACAACAGAGCACATCTCAATTTGTAGAAATCTGACACTCTTACCAGACAAGCAATATTAACCCTATTGCACTCAGAATGGCCAAAACTCTATGCAATAGGGTTAAACTTCAGCTGACTTCAAATAACAAACAGTCTAATGTATTTCCACTTGCTGACTGCTGTATTAACATTGCACTATCGCTGCATGACTGAAATGAACTGGTTACACCATTAACCGTAAACATTCAAACTAACAGACAGAATGGGAAGAGCTATATACCTCTAACTTACTTTTATGGTAAGTAACAGAGGGTTATTTACAGCCTATGCAACAATCAAAATAGCAGTTTGTCTTTTTCAACAATATAACAGCAAATTAATCCTTAAAGTGCCAGAAAAGTAGACCGCAAAATTTATGTCTGCAAAATTTAAAAAAATAGCCATCAGAGGAGATGGCAAATCCCCCGACCAAAGACCCCAATGGGCCTTGGTAAAAAGGGTGCACTTCAAAACACGTTAGTAATATATTGTCGTTCTTTTATGCTTCTGATTGACATTAACTGTTAACAGATGCATGATTATCTAACACTCAGACTAAAACAGCATGCTTGACTGCTAATAAGAGGTAATATCTCAAACAGCCACCATAAACACAAATGTATAGCATACGACACATTCAACTTTCAAAATGTGTAAATAACTTCTAAAGTACAAGCCCTACAAACCTAATTTTGAGCTCTCTAGTAAGTGAATTTGGACAAAGAATCCAAATCTGGAAAAAAAAAATTTTTTTTTTTTTTTGGGGGGGGGGGGGGGGGGGTGCGGGAGGGGGCACGGGAATGTGGAGGGGTCAGAGAGAGTTAGGAACACTGATAAGATATCACAGCATGATCATCAATATTCTAAAAGGTACACGTACACGGTTATTCAAATTCTGGAGCTGCCAGGGTTATACAGTTATGGAGCAGAGACTCAAACAGCAGCTCAAACTACCAAAGGGAAATAACTCACAAAGTATAAAAGCAAGAGTTATCATTCATGTATGAGACAAACTGTCATGACCCGTTCTGCATATCTGTGAAGTATCATGAAAATATTTTAAAAGGTATTCAAGCTATGGAGCGGACACCTAAATCATCAAAGGGAAATAACTCCAAAAGTAAACAAGCAAGAGTTGTCATTCTTGTTCACGACACGTCATCATGAACTGTTCTACATATCTGTGAAGTATCATGAAAATATTCCAAAAGGTAATCAAGTTATAGAGCGAACACAAAATCACAGCTAAAACCATCAAGGGGAAATAACTCAAAAAGTAAGAAAGCAAGAGTTGTCATTCTTGTTCAGGACACATCGTCATAACCTGTTCTACATATCTGTGAAGTATCATGAAAATATTCCGAAAGGTATTCAAGTTATAGAGTGGACACAAATCATACCTTAAGTGATAAGGGGAAATAACTCAAAAAGTATGAAAGCAAGAGTTGTCATTCTTGTTCGCGACACACCGTTTTGACCTGTTCTACATATCTGTGAAGTATCATGAGAATATTCCAAAGGGTATTCAAGTTATAGAGCGGACACGAATCTGCCAAAAAAATCACACCTAAAACTATCAAGGGGATATAACTCCAAAAGTAAGAGAGCAAGAGTTGTCATTCTTGTTCGCGACACATCGTCATGACCTGTTCTACATTTCTGTGAAGTATCATGAAAATATTCCAAAGGGTATTCAAGTTACAGAGCGGACACGAATCTGCCAAAAAATCACCAAAGGGGAGATAATTCAAAAAGTACAATCGCAAGAGTTACCATTCTTATACGCAACACATCGTCATGACCTGTTCTACATAACTGTGAAGTATCATAAAAATATTCCAAAGGGTATTCAAGATATAGAGCGGACAAGAAAATGTTTACGGACGGACGGACGCCAGGCTCATCGCTATATCCCCCGAACCTTTCGGTAGGGGGATAAAAATGGGTCATCCAAACTATATCGTATTTGGAATTAAAAGACTAGAAGGCAAACAGTGTAGACCCAAGTGAGGTGGCTCATTATGAGCCACCTCATCTGAATCTACATTGTTTGTCCTGTATTCTTTAAATCTCAATATCATATAGCTTCAGCAAAACATTTTTTGAAATTTTGCAAATGTGTATTTGATTGTCTATTTTTTGGCACTTTAGGGGTTAAGAACACCTAAGAAACCTTCTTGTAACCGAGCCTGATTACTCTGTAATATGACTGACTATTATATCAGAGCTCTAGATAAGAGGGGCATTTGAGGATAACTGAGGGATAATTTTCTTCATTTCTCATTGAAACCATATGGTGTGACCCCTCATCTGAACTGTCTCGTCGAGACGGTTCAGATGAGGGGTCACAACATGTGTTTTTATCCAGAATTAACAAAAATTATCCTTAATTATCACCGAATACTCCCTCTTATCTAGGGCTCTGTTATATATAACTTAACCAAATTCTTAATATTTGAACAAAACACAAGTTTTGGAACAAAAAAAAGATTAACTTATTGGTTTTCTAGTTACTACTTCATTGGTTACTACTTTACTATTACTAACAAAGCTCCAGATAAGATTGAACTTCAGAAATAATTCTGAAATACTTTCAGCATTTTCATAAAATGTATGTTGTGGCCTCTTACTTGAACAGTCTTGGCAAGACATTTATTGTGGGGGCTATACTATTATATTTTTTAAAACATAGTTTGTGGCCCATGATTGGTACAACCTTGGTGAGGTTCTCTACATGTAGGACCACAAGGTAAGTTTTTCTGGAACAAATTTTCTAGCCTAAGTAAGAAAATGATTGGTTAGGCTGCTATTCCTTGTAAACATTTGGTCTTTTTAAGAACTGCCCTACCAAAAGTGCTAAAATAATGTTTTATGAATTAATTTGAGATAAAATCTCAATAAAAAGTAGTTACCCCCACTCATTACAACCGAATCAGAGCTTGGGATAAGGGGCTTATTGGATGAAAATTCTAGGATAATTTTTCTCATTTCTCAACAAGAACTGCCTCCTTGATGAAACCAACAAAGTGGCAATTGCACCCAGTGAAGCCTCAGATCAGCCTGGACATCCACCCAGTCTGATCAGAGTCTTCGCTGTTGGCATAAGTGCACAGTTTTTTCTCCAGTTATCATCAAACAATCCTCTCACTTTCAACTCTTGACAACAACCTCATTAAGGGGTTATAGTGATGGCCACAACAAATGATTTTATGAAACAGAAGAAACTACCCCTGAATTATCATAAAACTTCACTATTACATAGAGCCTTGACAAATAACTCTAACAGCTACTTAGTAAAATCGTTTTCTTTTCGTTGGGTCCTCTTTATTAAATATCACATAACCCACCGCAGCACAAACTCCAAGTCCTAATAATACTAGCACTATTATGAAGAATATTTTGAGTCCTGACCATGTTCCTCCTGACATGAATCCCCCTTTAGGGTCCTCCACATGATCTGAAAAAAAAAACATAATAAAATAAAAAAAAAATTACCCTATATATTTGGATATAATGAGGGTTGAGAATGAAAAGAGGCTGGGGGAATATATTTTGTATTTGCACATAGCTCATTTTTTTCATTCTCAACCCTTGGTAAAGGCCTAACAGTGCAGACCCTGAGCAGAGCCTGCAAGCAATTTTGTATTACATGAAAAACTAGAGCCGGGGCTCACGTATACCCGACCAGCGCCACTGCCTAATGAAACCAATCTTATACATGATACGAACCTAGAAGTAAACTTAATCACCTATCACATAGTTCCATCAAAGAATATTACAAATACATGTATCAGCAAAGAGTGCTAAATCACCACAAAATTTCAATGTAAACGTATAAATCTGTTTCCATGATCTTGGTCAGCAGCAGCATCCAAACGATGTCAACTAATCTGCATTAACACATAGAAGTAAACCTAGTCAAATATCGTAAGGTTTCATCAAAGAATGTTTGAAATATAAACAAAGAATGTAAACTTAACGCAAAACTTTAACACAAATGTTTAAGTCTGTGACCTTGACCTTAGGTCAGCAGCAGCATCCAAATGATGTCAATTATTGTTCATGAACATAGAAGTTAACCTAGTCATATATCAAAAGGTTTCATCAAAGGATGTTGGAAACATAAGCAAAGAATATAAACTTAATGCAAAACTTTAACGCAAATTTAACACAAAACTTTAAATATACAAATCTGTGATCTTGACCTTTGGTAAGCAGCAGCATCCACATGATGTCAACTACCCTGTATGAACCTTTAAGTAACCCTAGTCAAATAACAAAGGGTTCCATCAAAGGATATTGGAAATATAAAAGGATATATAAACTTAGCACAGAGTGTCCCATCGAATGATATTGGAAATATAAAAGAAATATACAAACTTCACACAAAACTTTAACGCAAATGTTTAAGTCTGTGACCTTGACTTTAGGTAAGCAGCAGCATCCAGATGATGACAACTATTCTGCATGAACCTAGAAGTATACCTAGTCACATACCAAAAGGTTCCATCAAAGGATATTGGAAATATAAGCAAAGAATAAAAACTTACTGCAAAACTTTAACGCCAATGTTAACGGATGGACACACGGACGGATGGATGGACAAACAAACGAATGGACGGAAAGACGAAAACTATATACCCCTCGACATACTTCATATGTTGGGGATATAAAGATGAATGGGTACACTTTCGGGGGAAGCAACTCTGTCATTTTTATTTTTGTCCCCCTCTTCAGTGTAGTCAACTTTTACAGGAAAGAATTCACTTCCCGATAGAATAGGCCACATTTTGGAGGGACTTCTTCATCCAGGCCCCGAGATATAAAACTTTTTTCATGCTCAACTCAGCTGAGCATGAAATTTTCTCTGCTGATAAATATGAAAATGCCAACTAATGTTGGCATTTTCATATTCATAAGCAGAGAAAATTTATCACTCAGCTAAACTGAGCATGAAAACAACTATACTTATCGTTAATTTGCAATTTATTAACAGGTAAAATTTCATGCTCAGCTGAGTTGAGCATGAAAAAAGTTTTATAACCTCGGGGCCAGAAAAGCAAACAGGAAGTCACATGAGAAGTTTTCCTTTGTAAAAATAGCGTAAAAACATAGTCTTCAATCAAAAGTTTGATGGCCGGCTGGATGAATGAAAATGAGTTTTATGTCCCTTTTAACAGTATTTAAGTCATACTGAGACCATGGCAAAATGATACGGGAAGGTTGTGTGCAATGAAACCGTATGTACAGGGTGAAGAATTCCATTGCCAGTCAGATCAAACACCATACTTTCAAAACAGTAAGCCAGCACTTTTAAAACCAGCTGCACTACCGGGGCGGCTATAGGAGTTTGAAACAAAAGCCATATTAAACCTTATGTTTAAATACAGTATTAGCTGCAATAGTATATGGAATTGTTGCACATCCTCCACTGTCAGATTTTACTTATGCCATAATTCATATATGAGCAGTCTTTAAATTTCTTTTATCATTGCTACTGAAACACAGTGCCTAGGCAACTGTGTCCTGTACATATCGCAGAAATCACATTTAATCTAGGTCCCATACTGCCTCATGAATTTGGATTATCTGTATTTTATGTAATAGAAAATGATCCCTTTCTTCTAAAGTTCTAATGATTTTGTAACGAAAACACATATCTTAGCATTCAAAATCGTGTCAGGAAGAGCTGTTGCATGGTAGAATAGGAAATTGTCGAAAAATTAAGATAATGTAAAAAACGAAGCTGCTACAATCTTCAAAAAGAGCTGTCACCAGACAGCATAGCTCGCCTTAACTGGAGCTTGCTCATCATGAGCGCAAAGTTCTAAGAATGTGATCTCAACCCCCACAGTAAATTAGGAAGGTGATGCTGCTACCATGTATTAAAACTCTGGAGCAGTATCTGTCATCAGTCTGGGTATAACTTTCCATCTAGGCCTTGTGGAACTATAAGCCTTCAGCCTGTGACCTTAACCTAAAGGTCAATGAAAGAGGTGGGGTTGGTACTGTGTAAAACTCTGGACCAGCATATAAGGGAATTCTAAGTATCAACTGCATCACTCACACACTAAGAAAACATTGTGCCTTTAGGGAGCTTTAACCAAAAATTTTAACAAAACATTTCTAAGTCCATGACCTTGACCTCAGTCATCAAAGGGGTTGGGGTTGGTCTGCATAAAAATTTAGATCATTATCTCACATCTGTGGAAGTATACAGGAAACCTATCATAGGGTTAAGGAGATTTAGCCAAGTTCATCTCACATTTCAATATAAAATTTCTGAGTCTATGACCTTGACCTGTAGGTCATGTCCAGGGGTGGGGATGGTGCTGAACAAAATTTTGGAGTGGGGATGGTGCTGAACAAAATTTTGGACCAATATCTATCATCATAGCAAATATGATTCTAACCAACCAAAGGGTTTAGAAACAATGAGATCTTAAAAACTTTAACGTAAAACTTTAACATAAAATTTCTAAGTCCATGACCTTGACCTATGGGTCAGGTCTGGGGGGTGGGGATGGTGCTGAATAAACTTTTGAACTAATATCTATCATCATACTAAATATAATTCAAAACAATCAAACGGTTTAGGAACTATCAGATCTTAAAAACTTTAACATAAAACTTTAACATAAAATTTCTAAGTCTGTGACCCTGACCTATAGGTCATGACCAGGGGTGGGGATGGTGCAGAATAACATTTTGGACCAATATCTATTAACATACCAAATATTATTCAAATCGATTAAAAGGTTTAGAAACTATGAGATCTTAAAATCTTTAACATAAAACTTTAACATTTTGCTAATGCCACCGCCAATGCCGGAGGTAGTACAATAGCTCTTCCTGAACTTCGCTCAGACGAGCTAAAGTGACGTGGTTGTCAATATCAATAACATCATAAGAACTGCACATTGCTTTGTTAGGAATGAATCAATAATGTTTGCTACCCGTCTAACTTTAAAACGGATATTGAAGTTAATGAATGACAAACAGTTGACAAAAATTTATTTTGTACTTACAATGATTTTTTACTTAAATGACACACTGAAAATAAATTCACATAATGCAATTAGCCCAATGGTATGACTGGGGCCTAATAAAATGCGTTGTAACCCAATAAGAAAATGTATATTTGTATAGTGTTTGGTATCACTGTAAAGACCAAAATTAATGTAGTGCTTTCAATACATGTGTAGCATTTGTCCCGAGCATGCCGCTTAACAGTTATGAGGCGAGAATCGGAACTTTCTGAAAGCCCCTCGTAAGTTTTATGACAAAAAATATTGTCTTTAGAAAGTGATCCTGCTCTTGCTAGAGCATATACATCAGTAGTAAGTTGGACAAAAATGGAAAAAATATACAAACCTCTTGGAGATGCGAAAAAGTCGGCCTGTGGCAAGCCTCTATATTCCTCACTGTCTTCTTTCTAGATTGACAAACAAAGCAGAACATTAATGCTTAAAGCGCTAAAAAATAAAATGTTTAGTTTAAACAATATTTTCTTTCCATATAAACATATACAATAATACAATGCATGAATACAATACATAAATTTTTTGGGACTAGACAGCAAGTTAGAGCTTATAGATGCCTCCTCCAAAAATATCTGAATTTGCAAACAGTGTAGATCCTGATGAAGTGGCTTATAATGAGCCACCTCATCTGGATCTTTACTGCTTGCCCTCTTGTCTTTGAATTCTCAATACGATATAGCTTGGAAGAAACGTTTTTACAAAAATTTTGTCATCTGCTTTTTTAGCCCTAAAAGGGTTCATCCTGGAGCTATGAGAAATGACCAACTTAATCAGTGGATTCACACTATTTCGGATATACCCAGAGCTGGGTAATCTACTTGTTTGCTCACCATGTCTAATGACAAGTCATGGCAAGCATGTAGACAGTCTGATGTTCTCTTTGTTATTTTGTAAAATATTTAGCATTCTATGACTAACATGTATTCAAGCTTTATCTCTTGTGCATCAGTTTCTTAATCCTTTAACGGTAGCTATGGCTGAACCCAGCTTTAAATTTCAATTATTTATCAATGATTCAAAATTTATAGGACCACAATCACACAAGTAACTATTCTCAGTGATAACACTTCCTTGCTTTTCTGCCATTTTCACAAAGGGAAACAACTTTTGTGAGTTCCTGTTTGCTTCCCTGGGCATAATAGCTCTTCCAAAATGGGTTCTACTCTGAAATGAAAATTTTCTTTTACGAGTTGATCCCCATTGAGAAGGCAAAAAATGACAAGAGGCCCAAATGGGCCTGATATCGCTCACCTGGCTATTGTGCAACGGAACCATTCTGATACAAAATTGGTCCAATTCCACTGAGAATTTCTCATTTTCACATTTTGCTACTTTTAGTAACAGAGGCCAACTTGCCTGGTCTTTATATATTTACTTTTGAAACACCTCAATGCAAGAATCATTTTGCCACAAATTTTATCAAAATCCATTCAGGGGTTACTGAGATATTGCCAGTTTCATGTTTTGTGCTATTTTTAGTAACGGCAGATGGCCGCCATCTTGGATTGCTAAAATGCAAAAAATCGAAAAGCCTTCATGCAAGGACCATTTTGACACAAATTTGGTCCAATTCCATTGAGATTTTCTGATTTTCACATTTTTCTATTTTTAGTAGCAGAGGCCAATATGACTGGTCTTACAGTGAGATATTTTTGAAACATCTCAATGCAAGAATCATTTTGACACAAATTTCGTCAAAATCCATTCAGCAGTTACTGAGATATTGTCATTTTCATGTTTTGTGCTATTTTTAGTAACGGCAAATGGCGGCCATCTTGGAATGCCAAAATGCAAAAAATCGAAAAAGCTTAATGAAAGGACCATTCTGACACAAAATTAATCCAACTCTATTGAGATTTTCTAATTTTCACATTTTTCTATTTTTAGTAACAGAGGCCAATATGAATGGTCTACAGTTAGATATTTTTGAAACATCTCAATGCAAGAATCATTTTGACGCAAATTTCGTCAAAATCCATTCAGCGGTTACTGAGATATTGTCATTTTCATGTTTTGTGCTATTTTAAGTAACTGCAGATGGCGGCCATCTTGGAATGCCAAATTGCAATTAATCAAAACGACTTCATGCAAGGAACATTCTGACACAAAATTGGTCCAATTCCATTCAAGGGTTCTTGAGTAATTGTCATTTTTATGTTTGTGCTATTTTTAGTAACACCAGATGGCTGCCATCTTGGAATGCCAAATTGCAAATAATCGAAACGGCTTCATGCAAGGAACATTCTGACACAAAACTGGTCCAATTCCATTCAAGGGTTCTTGAGTAATTGTCATTTTTATGTCTGTGCTATTTTTAGTAACGGCCCCCATGGTGGCCATCTTGGATAGTCAACTGGCACAAAATTGAAATAATTCCATTCAAGAACCAATTCTGACCAAATCTGGTCAGAATTGGTTGCATTTTCTTTAGATATTGACATTTGAGCAAAATCAGCCTTTTAAACGCTAAGTAGGTCACTGTGACCTAATTCCGCAATAGATTTTTTTTATTTTTACAATTTTAAATACCAAGGTCCCACTTATGTTCCATGCAAACTTTCAACCAAATATACCAACTGGTTCTGGAGAAGAAGTTGATTTTGTTGTTTTTGCTATTTTTAGTAACAGCAGCCATCTTGGATTCTTGACCTGACCCAATTTTACAATTTTGAAACCCTGCAGTCTGGTCATGCTCCATGTGAAATTTGAGATCCATGGGCTCAGTGGTTTTAGAGAAGAAGTTGTTTAAATAGGTCATTTTTTGACATTGACATTTGAGCAAAATTACACAGGTAAACAGAAAGTAGGTCACTGTGACAAAACTCTGCTACAGATTTTTTTCTTTTTTACAATTTTGAATACCAAGGTTTCACTGATGTTCCATGCCAAAATTCAGACAAATATACCCAGTGGTTCTGGAGAAGAAGTTTATTTTGTTGTTTTTGCTATTTTTAGTAACGGTGGCCATCTTGGATTTTCAACCTGACCCAATTTTATAATTCTAAGACCCTGGAGTCAGGTCATGCTCCATGTGAAATTTGAGAACCATGGGACCAGTAGTTTGACAGAAGAAGATGTTTGAATATTTGTTTTTAGGTGTTGACGGACAAATTCCATGACGACGCACGACGCACAACGCACGACGCACGCCGGACGCATTGGTATGACAATAGCTCACTATGGCCCTTCGGGCCAGGTGAGCTAAAAACAACAAAGTGGTTGTGTGCCCAGCGCAGACTCAAATCAGCCTGGGCATCCGCCCAGTCTGATCAGATTCTTTGCTGTCCGCATGGAAGTAGCTTATACCCTTAACCATCCTTTAAGGGCTTAGGGAAGAGTCTGATCAGACTGGGCAGAAGTCCAGGCTGATATGAGTCTGCACTTTGCAAACAATCACTATGTTGGTTTTCTCGTGTCGCGGCTTAAATGAAAATGGCAGAGTTTCTTCCTTTGAAAATGTACCCATTCACCTTAATACAGAATAATTTTTAAATAACTGCCAAATGCCTTAATTCTAAATTGTATCTTCATTTAATAAATGGAAGTTCCCTCCAAACTGCTACTATGTACATGTATAAAAGACTCATAATTACTATCATGATATAATTAAATGACACAATAGATTACAGATCCAAAGTGTATCATAATCTAGCTGTTACACAAATTACTTACTATTTCTGGTAAATCTAACTCATATAGTTTCATTGATATAATATCATGGTTATCTGAAATATAAACGAAACTACCATGAAGAATTCTACGTAATGGGACAGTTAGGTACGCAGGGGTTGAGGTGGCTCGATGGGGGATGCCTGCGCTTCAGAGTTACTATGTAGGCATCTCTGATCTGATGTCTGCATCTAATGTGTCCCATGGAGTATGACAGTAAGTGTGGCTTGGAGAGGGAAGCTCACTGCCTGCTGAGACCTGCACATCATCTTTTTTCTTTCAAACTTTTGGGGTTTAGCAACACTGAAGAAGTTAAATACAGAAACTCGTGCCTGTCACACTAAATTTGGTATGGATACATTTATATTAGGTCTGAGCAAACAGTGCAGACCAAGAAGCAGTCTGATCAGGGTCTACACTGTTTGCCATTCAAACTGCGTACTGCATTATAAAACCAAAATGCTCCATTTTATGTCAGATACAGCAATTACAGTAGAACTTCAATGGCTCGAACCCTGATGGCTAGAACTCTTTCCTTGGTCCCTAGAAGTCACACTGCACTATTGGGGCTCCTAGAACCAGCTTAGAAAGGTGGTTCTAATTGGGGGTCATGATATGGAGAATCTTTGTTATAAAATTTTGGCAGTTTTATATGACTGACATATTGGCACAATTTAAAGTCTAGCTATGGAAATGTATAGAAAGCTTGTTATTAGCAGACTTTTATTTTTGATGCTTTTCATAGTTTCTGCCATTAGTGCCTATACAAAGTCATTGCCAAATATGAGTGTTTTACAAAAACAGATTATCACCAAATATTCTACTTAAGAATCTGTAATGGGCATTCTGAGCTGAGGTAATTGTGGAGGAATGTGAGTTTGAAGTAAGCAAAGGGCAAATGCAGACAAATAATAGAACAATAACAGGTTTCCTGGAAGCTGTTCATACCTGATTGACATTTCCAAAGACTGAAGTCACTGTATATTCATCAGAAAAGTTTTGCTGATTGTCATTGATTGATTGATTCGTTGCTTAACATCCACGGTAAACAGCTATGGTCATGTCGGGACGGTCAGTTAACCTAACCACACTATTCCTGGGCAGGCTTTGACCTCCTAAGCGGTAAACCAGTACTAAGTGCACATACTGACAATTGTCATGTATCCATTCCAAATTGAACTTATACTAAAATTTAACTTATACTAACAAATGTTTAAGTTTTCTAACTGAAATTAGTAACAATCATTTGATTGTTGGAATTATGATGATACACATATTTCCCACTACTCACCTGCTAACTGTCCAGTAGCTGCTGAAGCCCCGAAATAATAGCCTGTTGGTAGTTTTACCCCCGCTACTGAAAAACATTCCTTCCAAGTGTTTGTTCCATCCACATCCATTGAAACCTAGAGGTTAAAAGTATATCATAAAAAGACATACTGATACTATTGATATTTTTGCAAGAAACCATAGCACATTTTTTAGTTTCTAGAGGAGTCAATTCTTGAAGAGTTGACCCCCCACTGGGAAGAGAAGCAAAAAAAAAACACAAGAGAGTTGCTTCCCTTGAAAGTGTGACTAATCACCTTCAGAGCAATTCTGAGCTACACCTCAACTGTTTCCTCTGGCTTTTTGTCTCCATATTTAGCGCCAGTATTTCACCCTTTGTGACTCAGCATTGTGCAATAAAACTGATTCCCAGTAATCGTGTGACACTGCTACAATGTCTCCCTAACAATGTCCAAATGTCCATGATATTTGGACAAAATAAGGAAGACCATGAATTAACTTGGCTTGTTCAATGGGATGTCATAGTTTTGTTCAGAACTTTATATTCAAATATCAAACTCTAAACTAGTATGTACATATGTGAATGAGTTGAAAATTATTTCAGAGTAAAAACTAGGTACACCCATTTTTTCATAACCACAGATGATGTTAGGTAAATACTAGTATCTTGAAAGATTAGTTTACTACGATAATACTGCAAATTCAAGACAAACTTGAATATTCTTCCCTAAAAATACATCAGTACTCAAGATAAGAAGGGATAACAGGGATAATTCTGGGATTATTTTTCTTATTTTAAAATAAAAACATATGTTGTGACCCCTCATTAAAACAGTTTCAACGAGACAGTTCTAATGAGTGGTCACAATATATGTTTTTTATGGAGAAATGTGGTAAGTTATTCCTAAATTATTCCTGTTACCCCTTCTTATCCGGATCGTTGCAACTTATTTTTGTCACTTTTCATATCTGATAAGATTAAGGAGCCATATCATAGAACCCAAACATACAACTTTCTTCATTTTTTAACAGTACATTACTTTGAATTCATAAACTAGCATTTCATGTTTAACCCATAATACGGTACCAAAGTAAAGAAGTAACTGACTTTCAGGCTGAGGCAGTAAATGTATTTTTGATCTAACATCAGCCATAAGTCTGCAGAAAGATTTCCTGTATATATAACTTCATACTGAAAGTGGCAGAAATGAAAGTACATGTAGCTGACTTTGCAAACAGCACAGATCAACATTAGGTGGCATGCAATGCTGTTAATTTTGTCTTCTGCTTTTTTGAGCTGTTAAAGGTTGGTTCCTGGAGTATGGAATGCATCATAATTTTGATGATTTTTTTTTTCTAAATTGCTGGAAAGCACTTATAACAAGAAAAATAAAGTTTCACTAAAAAGTGCAAAGTGAAAAGAGATAGATAAAATATTTTGTGAGAGACTCCCTGACTCAGCTTTCAAACACCAGTTAGCGCTATTTTTAGTTTGAGCCAAAAATAGATAATGCAACTGACATCATGCTGCACTGCATTTTGGGATAATGTAAACCAACCTGCCATGCAGGGACCTCCAAAAGAGCTCATGACAAGAAAACAAGAGGGCCATGATGGCCCTGGATCGCTCACCTGAGTATCCTGTGAACTTAACCTCAGAGGCATCCATATGACCGACAGAGTTTCACAATGATCAATGGAAAATGAACCCTTGATTGTGTACCTAAGCTTTTCATTAGATTTAACCTAATGACCTAGATTTTGACCCCACATGACCCAGTTTCAAACCTGGCCTAGATTTCTTGGATATGAACATTCTGACAAAGTTACCAAAACTGTGCCCTCTAGAGTGTACACAATGTTTTTCTAAGGTTTAACGTAGTGACCTACTTTTTGACCCAACATGACCAAGTTGCATCCTTGGTCCAGATTTGTTGGAGACAAACATTCTGACAAAGTCTCATGAAGATTAGAACAAAACTGTGTCCTCTAAAGCGTTCACACTGTTTTTCTAAGAACTGACCTAGTGACCTAGTTTTTGACCTGACATGGCCCAGTTTCAAATCTGGTATAGAGTTCATGAAAATAAACATTCTGACAATGTTTCACATAGATTGGATCATAACTGTGCCCTTTAGAGTGTACACAAGGGTTTTCTAAGATTTGACCTAGTGACCTAGTTTTAGACCCAACAAGAATCAGATTCAAATTTGGCCTAGATTTTATATAAATAAACATTCTGACAAAGTTTCATGAAGATTGGATAATAACTGTGCCCTCTACGGTGTGCACAAGGTTTTCCTCAGATTTGTCCCAGTGACCTAGTTTTTGAACCCACATGACCCAGTTTCAAAGATGGTCTAGATTTCATTTAGATAAACATTCTGACAAAGTTTCATGATGATTGGATCATAACTGTGCCCTCTGTGTCATTCTAAGATTTATTTCTATTTTTAGCCCTGGCGGCCATTTTGTTCAGCGGAGTGGAACCGTTTTAGCAATTTTGGTAAAGGGCCATGAGTAAAACATTTCTGTGATTTTTTTTTTAAATCGAGCCATTGGCTTCAGAGACGATGCTGTTAAAAGCTTTTTTCTATTTTTAGCTCTGGCGGCCATATTGTTCTGCATAGCAGAACCGTTTGAGCAATTTTGGTAGAGGGTCTCCTAAGGAACATTTCTGTGAAATTATTTCAAAGTCGGACCAGCAGTTTTGGAGGAGAAGTCGTTTAAATGTTTTTCTATTTTTAGCTCTGGTGGCCATATTGTTCAGCGGAGCGGAACCGTTTGAGCAATTTTGGTAGAGGGTCTCCTAAGAAACATTTCTGTGAAATTATTTCAAAATCTGCCCAGCAGTTTTGGAGGAGAAGTCGTTTAAAGGTTTTTCTATTTTTAGCTCTGGCGGCCATATTGTTCAGCAGAGCGGAACCGTTTGAGCAATTTTGGTAGAGGGTCTCCTAAGAAACATTTCTGTGAAATTATTTCAAAATCGGTCCAGCAGTTTTGGAGAAGAAGTCGTTGGAGCGGCTGTAGCGTAGTGGATAACACTCCAGACTACCAATCCAGGGGTCGCAGGTTCGGTCCCCCGCTTCTCCGGTCTTTCGGATGAGACTTTAAACCGAGGTCCCGTCTCCATATGACCTCGTTGTTGGTGGGACGTTAAACCCGAGTTCACTCACTCACTCACTCGTTTAAAGGTTTTTCTATTTTTAGCTCTGACGGCCATATTGTTCAGCGGAGCGGAACCATTTGAGCAATTTTGGTAGAGGGTCTCCTAAGGAACATTTCTGTGAAATTATTTCAAAGTCGGCCCGGCAGTTTTGGTGGAGAAGTCGTTTAAAGGTTTTTCTATTTTTAGCTCTTGCGGCCATATTGTTCAGCGGAGCGGAACCATTTGAGCAATTTTGATAGAGAGTCCCCCAAGGAACATTTCTGTGAAATTATTTCGAAATCCGTCAAGCAGTTTTGGAGAAGAAGTCGTTTAAAGCAAAAGTTGACGCCGGACAACGGACCACGGACGACGGACAAAGACCGATCACAATACCTCACCTTGAGCACTTCGTGCTCAGGTGAGCTAAAAATTGAACACTGGAGAAGTCAGAAATCACGCACTTATAGACTGATATGACAACATTATTTTTAGAACCGGAATTCCAATACATTGTTTAAACAAAGAAAACAAACCAGAAAAAACAACAAATTTTCACAAAATCCGATGGTTTTCTAAGTAGCAATGGATTCAGAAGAATAAGAGTATTTAATACTACATGTATGCAGAAAAAGACAAAATTATTTTGTGAACAGAGTTGTTATCATTAGTCTAGGAAACTACTTTTAAGGGTTAACTTAACAACTACATCTTTTGCATAACAAAAACAGAAATTAACAGATCTCCAGTTACATTACCGTTAATGTGCCTCTCTCGTATCTAATAGCCATATATGTATCATGGTCTTTATTTCTAAACTGTGATTCACATCCCGCCAGCTCTGTATGTGTACCATCACGATCATGATCATAATGGAGGGAACCGTTGTTTACCATTGCTGATACATATGGGTGGTTGTGCTGAAATAGCAGATCAGTTGATGACAACTTGTAAAGCAGTAATACCATGCATACAGGTATGCAATAATTTTGGGAAACAATTGTTTAACACTGAAAGTGTCTAAAAAGAAAATTGCTGACTTTGCAAACAGCATAGATTCAGATGAGGCAGCTCATAATGAGCCGCCTTATCTAGATCTACACTGTTTGTCCTCTAGTCTTGGAGTTCTCAATTTGATATAGCTTGAATGAAACATTTTTTTTTTAAATTTTGTTAACATAAAACACTTTTAATGGCTCATAATTTTTCTTTGTCTTCACAAAACATGTCACTGAATCATGAGACAACTCTAATGAGATCCCATGACAAGTTTCACTTCGAAATAAGAAACAGTTACAAAATAATTCACTTTCCAGAAAGTTGGTAAACTGTATTTACATGGAAATTTCCAAAACAACCCCAAAAATCTTGATTTGAGTTGGTATGGAAGATGAACAATCCAGAAGACCAATTTAAGAACAAATTTAATGCCATGTTACAGATAATTACAGGTGGTATACTTTGTGGGAAGTGGACTTAAATACTGGAATCCATGCAACTGTGAATGTAAGGTTGAAGTAAAGGATTCCAGAGTTAACAGAGCATGAGATACAGGCCAAGGGTACAAACCCAGAAGGCCATTCTCAGATTTGCAATTTGTCACTAAGCCGTTTTGATTTATTGTTGTTTTAAGCCCAATATCTAGTGCACTGCTTGCAGGAAAACACTGAAATGGAAAATGATTAAAAACATTAAATAGCCAGAGCTGGTGCTTAGATTCAGAATACCAAACTTACATTGTGTGGGCCATTATGATTACTGTATGTATCAGCTATAACGGCTAGTCCAACGAAGTAATCTCTACTACCAAATACAGGACCTGAAATTACAAACATAGAAAACACTGAAAATAAAACAAGAAATCCGTGAGACCTGCAATTACAAACATAGAAAACACTGAAAATCAAACAAGAATTTTGTGAGACCTGCAATTACAAACATAGAAAACACTGAAAATAAAACAAAAATTCAATGAAATTTGTTGTCTCACCTGTCAGTGCACTGTCACAATACAGAGCTAATGCAAAAACTCCAAATAAAATTATGCCACCACCGCCAACATGACACTAGCATTTAGTAATACCGTATATGAGGTAATTTCGCGGTTTCAAATTTTCGCCATTAAGGGTCAAAAACATCAACATTCATTTTTGTGATTTTTAATTTTCGTGGTTAGCAACATGCTCGAAAACCAAAACTACTTCTTTTTCACTAGAGCCAGTGCGTTCTTTAACCTGCGGCAGGGCTGTCGCAGGTTAATGAAAGAACTGACTCAAGTGAAAAGTACCAGCGTTTACCTAAGCTAACAGAAACAAAATATATGAACACTGTGTCTATAAAAGATACTTTGTAAGAAACAGGAAATTATTTTGCGATCTTAATATTCGCAGTTTCCAAGTGACCATGAAAAATGGAACACCTGGAAAATTATCTTGTATACGGTACCAGTGTTCTCCCGAGAAATTTCAAAAGGCATGTCATTTTTAACACAAAAATCAGACTTTGAGTTGTTGATCATTTTTTAAAATTTTAAATATAGCAATGCTTTGACAAAATTAAAAATAATAATAATTATTTATTGATGATCCTTAATGCAGTTAAAACAACTTTACTGGCTAAGAAATGGTCTGGGGAGAACACTGGGTACATATGCTTTGTTTTTGGTAGTCCCAGGCCAGACAATACCGTATTTCTTCGGCTATAAGACGGGGATTTTTCCCGCCGAAATGACCCCCAAAATTTGCCCCCGTCTTATAACCGAGGCTTTGGACACCCTAGCTATTTTCACCAAAGTCCCTGAGCAACTGGTCACGGTCCATGTTTGTAAATATACAAGGTATGTCCAGGTGCATCGCAAAACCCAACAGGTGTTGAGACATAAACAATACCTCTAGTACCGATCACATGAAATGATACCGTATGATTGCATCTAGCAAAACCGAATTTCTCTACTGTGTGCCCTCATAATAGGCTCATTAAACTCCTTATGAATTCCAAATCCGCAAACAATGTGTAACATTATCCTCTTTATTTTTTTTCCTAAACATTCATATAGGTATTTTTCTGCAACCTAGCTGTAAAAACGTAAGGCACTTTTACTCTTTATCTGTCGGTATTAATATCCCGACTTGACCCGAGTGACCTGTCAAAACTGAGTCGATTATGTAATTATTTTGAGAGCAGTATTGATCCAGCTGTAGTATAAGATCAAAGAAGCCGCAAAAAGTGAGCCGGTCAATGACCTTTAGGTGACACAATGTTTGTTGAACTGGATTATTTATGCTAAATATTCGGCTAGTGAATAAAAACAAAATCTGTTTAATATGGATTCTTCCATCTTCAAACTGGGATACAGGAATATGTTTTCTCCACTTGTGTACATGCAAAGCTAATTTAACTTATGGAAATACGACCTTTGCTCATACTGGATAGAATAATGAGGTAATTAATCCAAGATATTTATGCACATTACGGTAACTGCATAGCGACCAGTTTAAATATATGTAGACATCGGTGACCGGTGATGACCTTTGGGGAATTTAGTAGTAAATCTAGCATCTCAGCAGAATGAAGTAACGGGGCGCCGATCATCCGCCCATGTTGGGGAATTGGCAGAAAATAGGCAAGGCTAAGCTAAATACTTGCCCAGACAGTCCAAAAAACACCCCCCGTCTTATAAACGACTCGCCCTATAGCCGAAGAAATACGGTAATTACAGTATTACATACATTATCACTTTCACTGGAAGTGTAACTAAATCTAAGTTAAACACACAAGAATTTCAATGACTTGCCAGTGTATCGCTCTACCAAGGTAACTGAGGATGGTTCCGAGAAAATTTCAGGTACACCCTGATTTATACTCAGGAGGGCTAGAGGTCCAGCTTTCAACATTGTCGCTGTTTAAGGTATATTGCTATACCTCAAGGATATGGCAGCCATTTTTACAAGGGTAACAAGGGCAGAATGACAAAACCCTTACCTAATTGCAGCCGGTCTCTTGCATACCATACAACAAATCCATCTCCAAATAGATTCTTTCCTGAACCATGGGTTTTAAAATGTACATGCATTTCCCAGTTCCTCACCCGACAAGGCTGCAACATACAATAGCTCTCAGTGACCATTTTATGATATTGTAAAGCCCCAATATATCTGTTATATATAATAAAATGGACACTAATGATTTCTAAGAATAACAAAAAGTACCATAGAACATAAATAAACTGGAAATACTCAGATCAGCCTGATATCTGAAGAGTCTGATCTGAGTCTTCTCTCTTTACATTTGTGGTCTATGAATCCTTCATAATTCTGCAAAAGTAAAGCCTCTGGTAAGTTTGTGTATATTCATGTATTTTTCTTCAAAGTTTGCGTAAGTGAAAAGGTCAAATAGTGTGGAATCTGTAAACGTTTAAAGTGAAATATCATCATTTTAAATTGAGAACTTCATACTACTTATTGCAAAACAAAGCAAGAACAGAAGTTTGCCAGTATTTTTGACATGTCAGCAATTACAAGTTCACTGATACTGTCACTTATTTGGATGACTATTGAGTAGGCTCATACATGTATGCTGCAAAGTGGGAACCAGAGTCGACGCCATAGCATAATGTGACTTCAGCATTTATCACATGGGCTGGTGCACTTATTTGACATTAATATTTTCTTCCCACTACTTATTCATTTGTGTATGAACATCTAAAGGATGAATTCAGTTGGTATACTTACATGTAGTTAAGCTTCATTATCAAGTATTTGAATTACAAAAACATTATAAATGTGACCAAAAAAACACTCTGTTTAAGCTTTACAATTAAAGCAACTCCAACTTTCAGCACTGTATACAGACTTTACTTACAATGATAATATTATAAATACATCACACACACACACAAACAAAGACATAGAGAGAAAGTGAGAAAAAAAGAAACATCCATGTAGCTTTACTGTAGTTTTCTTGTTCTTTAAAGAAGAACATTAACTTTCAGTGATGAACTTACTCTAGTCTAATGTGTGGGCCGCAGAGCTCCAGATAAGAAGGGGTAACAGGGATAATTCAGAGAAAATTTTTCTTATTTCTCAATGAAAACATACATTGTGACCCCTCATTAGAACTGTGTCAGCGAGACAGTTCTAGTGAGGGTTACAATGTATCTTTACCAGAAAATTAAGGAAAATTATTCCTAAATTATCCCTGTTACCCCTTCTTATCTGGAGCTCTGTGGTGGTTTTGATGAAAGTTCTATGACAACTTCTTTTAGGAGAAAAACTTGAATGATTTCCTGTTTGCTTTCCCTTACAAAACTGGGTCTAGTCTGTAGAAAAGAATTTGCTCCTAAAAAAGCATGATTCTTTCCTTCAAGAATTGACCCCCCCATTATTAGCTGGCAAAAAAAATCAAACTGACAGGATTGCTTCCCCTGAAGGTGTATCCATTCCCTGTAAGATGCATCATTTGAGCTGCGACACCAGAAAACCAACAAAATGGCAAGTGCATCCATCAAAGACTCGGATCAGCATGGGCATCTATCCAGTCAAGTCAAAGTCTTGGCTTCTGGCATGGAGGTAGCTTAGAACCTTAGCTAGGCTTTAAGTGCACAGCAAATTCGCTGATCAGACTGGGTGAATGCCCAGGCTGATCTGAGTCTTTGCTGGGTGAACATGCCACTTTGTTGGTTTTGTCTTGTCACAGCTTATTTTATTGCGTAAGATTCTCAGTACTCACTGCACTATTCCAAATAGCACCCTGTTTACTCTGGTGATCTGAGGTTAATCTTATGTAGTTCCCTGTAATCATCGTACTGCCGACAAAATCCCACAATGGAATGTTCATTCCAGAACCTGAGGTAAACAAGAAAATGTTTTGTTCAGCATTCACATTGTACGCTCAGTATCCGTAGCAATATAATACTTTTGCATTAGTAATCATGGAAGTATTGACCAGGGGGGTTTTAACCGGTTAAAACAGTCCCTGGTTTTGACTGTCCAACCTTGTCTCATTCTCGGGATGATGTTGCTCAAGCGGCTCAAGAAAACAAATCAATTTCCGGTACTTGCATATACTAACTGACACTGTCTGTCCGTCATTTTTGGGTACGAAAACAAGAGGCTCACGGGCCACAAAGCTCACCAGATCTCTAGCTCTAAATTGCTATCAAATTTGTATATGCTCAAAATGGTTGTCAATTCGTACCGGCTAATACAAAATATACAATTACAAAGTCTCAGTCTGACAGTCTGTTGAGTTGATAACAAAATATATAACTATTTTCCATATACTGATTGCAGTAAATGCCATTTTTTAATTTTCCCCATTGCAAGTCAATGCAACCCTAAGCTGCTATAGCAACCAAACTAAAGACTGGATTTTTTAAAAAAAATAACTAAATGAATAAATTTTCAATCATCCTGCCTAAGGATACTACATATGAAACCTGGGCCTTATTGGCCCAGTGGCTTCTGAGGAGATAATTTTTTTAAGTATTTTTTTTCCTTTTTTTTTGCATTTTGGTTTCTATGGCAACCAATAAAAGGAGCAGTGGGCAAAAAAAAAAACATAGCTAATAAGAGACTTCTCAAGAAACAATCTATCAAAGTTTTGTCAACATGTCTGCAATGGCTTGGCAGTAAATGCCATTTTTCAATTTTCCCCATTATAAGTCAATTCAACTCTAAGTTGCTATAGCAACCAATCTAAAGGGCCGATTTTCATAAAAAACATAAACTTGCAATCCCCCAGCCCAAGGATGCCACAGATGAAATCCGGGAATTATAGGCCCAGTGGCTGAAGAGAAGATAATTTTTTAAATTTTTTTCCCCTTTTTTTACATTTCGGTTTCCATGGCAACCAATAAAAGGAGCAGTGGGCCAAAAACATATAGCTGATAGAAGACATCTCAAGGAACATTTCTATAAAAGTTTTACCAACATATCTGCAATGGCTTGGCAAAAAATGATATTTTTCAATTTTCCCCATTATAAGTCAATGGGAACTCTAAGTTGCCATAGCAACCAAACTAAAGGGCCCATGATCATAAAAAACACAAACTTTCAATCCCCAAGCCCAAGGATGCCACAGATGAAATCTGGGCCTAATCGGCCCAGTGGCTCCAGAGGAGATAATTTTTAAATTATTTTTTCCATTTTTTTTGCATTTCGGTTTCCATGGCAACCAATAAAAGGAGCAGTGGGCCAAAAAACATATAGCTGATAGAAGACATCTCAAGGAACATTTCTATAAAAGTTTTATCAACATATCTGCAATGGCTTGGCAGTAAATGCCATTTTTCAATTTTCTCCATTATAAGTCAATGGGAATTCTAAGTTGCCATAGCAACCAAACTAAGAGGCCAATTTTCATAAAAAACACAAACTTTCAATCCCCCATCTCAAGGATGCCACAGATGAAATTTGGGCCCAATCGGCCAAGTGGCTTCAGAGAAGATGTCGTTTAAATGTGTTGACAGACGACAGATGACATACGACGACGACATACGACGACGACGGACCACTGCCTATCCTATAAGCTCCCCCGGAGCCTTCGGCTCTGGTGAGCTAAAAACAAGTTCCAGCATTTCGTAGTTAAAAATAGATAGCAAAATATCCTACAAAGTATAAATAGAAACGAGATCAAATGACCAAAGAAAGCGCATAATTACCACAGAGCACCTGACTGGTCCTTTTTAAAGTCCTTTATGGGCCCTTAAAAACACTTAGCTACGAAAGAATACAGTCTAACAAGAGCTGTCGCCTGACAGCATAGCTCGCCTGAATTGGTGCTTGCCCATCACTCAGCCGCTATGATGGTGTGGACTGCTATGCATTAAACTTCATGCAAGCATGTCCATAATGAAAACACATTTATAAACAAAAGCTATCTCAGAAATAAGTCTTAAAATAAAATTAGAATAAAAAAAATGAAATGAAATTTCAAAGTCCATGAGCTTGAGGTAAAAAAAAACCTGACGGGGGGGGGGGGGGGGGGGGGGGGGGGGGGGGGGGGGGGGGGGGCGCTAGTATGTATCAAAACCCTGAACCATTATCTAACATCAGCCCAAGTATTAGTATCAACTGAGTCCATCATCGTGGCACTGTGAAATTATTTCTTCATAAATATAAAACTTTAACCAAAATCTTTAAAACAAAATTATAAGTCGATGACCTTGACTTCAAGGTCATCCAGTGGGGTAAGTATAAGGTGTTTTGTAAAAACTCAAAAAAGAGTCTAACATCAGTTCAAGTATAAACTGAATCTCAGCAAAGCATTATGAATCAGTATGCAATTACAAAACTTTAAAAAAGACAAAAATTTCCTAAGTCCCTGACCTTGACATCAAGATCACTGAGCGGGGTTGGGGTAGTACTCTGTAGATCTAACTACAGTGCAAATATAAAAAGAATTCATCTATGGGTTCAGGAGATATGTGTCTTTAAAAAACTTTAACCAAAACATCCAATCAATAAAAAGAAAATATTCTAAGTCCATGACCTTGACATCAAGGTCACAGAGGGGGGTGGGGGTAGTACCTTCGAAAACTTTAGACCAATATCTAACTTTAGTGCAAGTATCAAAGGAATCCATCCATGGGTTCAAGAGATATTGGGCTTTATAAAACTTTAACCAAAACATCCAGTCCAAAAAAAACACCAATTTTCTAAGTCCATGACCTTGACATCAAGGTCACAGAGTGGGGTGGGGGTGGTATTCTGTTAAACCTTAGACCAATATCTAGCTACAGTGCAAGTATCAAAAGAACCCATCCATGGGTTAAGGTGATATAGGTCTTTAAAAAACTTTAACCAAAACATCCAATTCGAACGCCGACGCGGACGCGGACGCTGACGCCGTGGTGACAACAATAGCTCTTCCTGAACTTTCGTTCAGGCGAGCTAAAAAGTGATTTAAACAGGGGAAGTAAGAACAGCATATAATTCACTTTTCTAATGAACACCTGTTAAAAATACTGACCACTCCCATCACTAGACAAAATCAAACCCATCTTCCAAGGTGCGATTTTGGATAATATATATTGAGGGTTAGGGAAAGGTTGGGAGGGGTTGATGGTTTCAAGATTCCAGATAATCAGATTCTTAGCAACTCAGCCATGGACTGGTCAGCACTAACACTATTAAAAGTACTGTTGAATTATACTAAATAGTAAACTTGAAATGGTAGTTCATTCCGCTGAAATGTCATTAGATGAAGAACAAACATAATATCATTGTCCTTCCAGATGACCTTCACCACGCTTAATGTGCCCTCTTTTCAGCAGCACCCTGCCCCTTCCCAGTCTGGAGGAATCTGGATCATTTTGGTCCTATTCCCTTTTGGTCAGGTCGTTTCAGCCTGGGTCAGTTTGGCCAGATTTCTGGGGTGGGTCATTTCGGTGCAATTGGGGTGGGTTGTTTTTGCCGGAACTTAAAGCTGGGTCGTTCCGCTCTGCATTCAGGGGTGAGTCATTTCTGCCTAATTCATTTATTTTGGGAAAATGGGAAAGATACATTTTGTTTGCTTTGATAAAGCTTTAGGAAAAGTGATGTTATATGTGATGGTGTCAGGCTAATGAATGACATAAGGTACAAACTTCGGGCATTTTACAATGGATAAAAATGTAGCTTTCATAGTAATAGTTACAATCAAATAATTTTCATGTCTTACTTAATTAGCAAATAAAGTATTTACACATCCTGAAAAGTCACAATACACTGTAATCATTATCAATTGGCAACGGACATCTGAGGAAAAATCAGATTTCAGAAGAAACACTTATAAACAAACAGTCTGCAGGACCATGTTTCTCACCTGTCAGCCAGGCAGACAGATAAACAAGAGGGCCATGATGGCCCTGGATCGCTCACCTAAGTATCCTGTGTCTCCTAAAGAACATTTCTGTGAAATCATTTCAAAATCTGCCTAGCAGTTCTGGAGGAGAAGTCATTTAAAGGTTTTTCTATTTTTAGCTCTGGCAGCCATATTATTCAGATGAGTGGAACCATTTGAGCAATTCTGGTAGAGGGCCTCCTAAGGAACATTTCCGTGAAATTATTTCAAAATCTGCCCAGCAGTTTTGGAGGAGAAGACGTTTAAAGGTTTTTCTATTTTTAGCTCTGGCAGCCATACTGTTCAGTGGAGCGGAACCGTTTGAGCAATTTTGTTAGAGAGTCCCCTAACGGACATTTCTGTGGAATTATGTCAAAATCTGTCCAGCAGTTTTGGTGGAGGTCGTTTAAAGCAAAGTTGATGACGGACAGACGACGGAAAAAGACCGATCACAATACCTCACCTTGAGCACTTGATGCTCAGGTGAGCTAAAAATAGATAGTCTATCCATCTATCTATCTATAAATAGACATAGACAGACAAACAAATAGATGTAAAGCTTTTACTCATTAGAGAAATCAATAAATATCATCAGGCTATATATATTAAGTCAGAAACACTTTAAATTATCTATTAAATTTTAAAACTGTACAGGGCTTCCGCGTATGGCCGTATATTACGCCCAGGATTTGCTCTCGTACGTCGAAAAATTGGACCTCTGGCGTCGGGCATACGTCCGATAATTGTTACATACGGCCGTTTGATCTTGTCCCGACGTATGAAATATCGCCACTGTCTTTAAAATTCTAGCATGTGTCATAACTAATCGGATTAACGCAAGGTGTTAGCTGGACAAAAAGACCGCCTACGGGCCAATCGCTATTGTCCGTATGGAGCACTGAACCACATGTTGGACCGCCTACCTGTCAATAACGAGTGTCAAAATAACGCACACTAGTATATTCAACCTCTTACAGCAGTCTGCAAAACAATTTATCAAATCACGATGACTGGGCTTTGGGATGAAAGGTGTCCATCTTTTTTTTTTTTACGATTGCGAGAATGTAAATGACCTGTATGTGTAGGGCCTATGCCGACTTCAAAAGTTTGTGAGTGTATCCATAACAGATGAATACTGAAGAGTCTGTCCGATGTTTTTACGAACACAGCATTCATATTTGCATTTGCTCTTACAACGGGTAGTCTTGTCATGATCCATACTGTCGGCAATGGATTTTTTTTTTAAATACGAACCTATTCCGTGAAAAGTGTAGATTAGTTTAAACATATTTATTTCAACAAATCTCAACTGTACATATATCTAATACGCATAATAAATAGGATTAGAATGGAAGCATGCGCTTATTTGGTTCTTCTCCTAGTGTGGATTCAAAGCGAAGATACGCTGTTAATATTGATAATCACTATTTCCGACGCGTTATGGTCGACCAGGGCTACAGAAATCCGATTTTTTGTCGGTCTGGACCGATTTTGAGTTCGAACAAGAGCTGTCGCCTGACAGCATAGCTCGCCTGAATAGGTGCTTGCCCATCACACAGTCGCTATGGTGGTGTGGACTGCTATGTATAAAACTTCAGGCAAGCATGTCCATAATGACAACACATTTATAAACAAAAGCTATCTCAGAAATGTCTTAAAATAAAAAATAAAAATCCACATGAAATTTCAAAGTCCATGAGCTTGAGGTCAAAGAACTAAGGGGTAGGGGGAGGAGGGCAGGGCTAGGATGTATCAAAGCCTTTAACCGTTATCTAACATCAGTCCAAGTATTAGTATCCACTGAGTCCATTGTGGCACTGTGAAATTATGTCTTCATTAATATAAAACTAATCAAAATCTTTAAGACAAAACTCAAAGTCCATGACCTTGACATCAAGGTCATCCAGTCGGGTAAGTATATAGTGTTTTGTAAAAACTCAAAAAAGTGTCTAACATGAGTTCAAGTGTAAACTAAATCTCTGCCAAGCATTATGAATCAGTACGCAACTAGAAAACTTTAATAAAGACCAAATTTCCTGAGTCCCTGACCTTGACATCAAGGTCACCGAGAAGGGCTGGGGTAGTACTCTGTAAAACTTTGGACTAATATCTAACTACAGTGCAAATATAAAAAGAATTCATCTATGGGTTCAGGAGATATGTGTCATTAAAAAACTTTAACCAAAACATCCAATCAATAAAAAGACAATTTTCTACGTCCATGACCTTGACATCAAGGTCACTGAGGGGGGTGGGGGTAGTACCTTGGAAAACTTCAGACCAATATCTAACTACAGTGCACGTATCAAAGGAATCCATCCATGGGTTAAGGAGATACTGGGCTTTAGAAAACTTTAACCAAAACATCCAGTCCCAAAGCTCCCAATTTTCTAAGTCCATGACCTTGACATCAAGGTAAAGGAGTGGGGTGGGGGTGTTACCATGTTAAACTTTGGACCAATATCTAACTACAGTGCAAGTATCAAAAGAATCCATCCATGGGTTAGGGAGATATAGGTCTTTAAAAAACTTTAACCAAAACATCCAATCCGGACGCCGACACGGACGCTGACGCGGACGCCGACGCCGTGGTGACAACAATAGCTCTTCCTGAACTTTCGTTCAGGCGAGCTAAAAACCGATTCAGTTGGCATAAGGCACATTTTTTTCGGTCCGAAAAAAACACGATTTGCGATGTATGATGACATAATTACCTGGATTTAAGCCATGTGTCATTTGTTTGTTTATTATTAATCAAATAATCACGCACTGCTGTCAAAAGTTATCACAGATAAACAAAGTGTCGATTGTCTTGCCAAGGTGTGAACTAGAAATCTCCGATAATTAGCACGTGTCACAATTTTGGCCAGCTGCGAAGGTTTTACACACATACTCGTGCCGATGCACGGAAAAAGGCTGTGCAACGTAAGGTTACTGACTATTGTATACTTTCAATTTATTCAAAGATAGCATAAGGAAAGAATTTGACTAGCAAAGAGAAAATTTAAACCGGACTTGAGTATGTGCAGTCTGGTGAGGTTTTTTTTTTAGCCGACGTCATTTCTTGCGCAGAAAAAATATTATTTTTTTCTTCGTCCGAAGGTACCTTTTTGCAAGTATATTCATATTTCAAGGGAATTAACTCGAATACAGTAAATTACGTCAATCGTAATACTTCGGCCAATTCCGTAAATGAAGATCGGCGAGGATGTCCGATTGGTACAACGTGTACTTTCACTTTCGGTCTGACTGTCTCTGCGCTTTAAAACGCATTTTTCACGATAAGTAAGAACATGTGGACTAAATGGCTACTTCAGCGATGACATCTGCGTTATAACGGCGCTCCAGTATAGTAATTAGTTTTCGTGACTTTTTTTGGATTGTGGAATATACAGTGTAGTCATTAGTTTTCGTGTCTATTTTGGGTTCGTATGACGTCATGCCGCCGGACCGATTTCGATTTCAAAATTTCTGTAGCCCTATGGTCGACGCTATGGTAATAATATACGTTTCGAAAAATTGAACTATTAAAAATACGAAAATGGAAACGTCCATTTCACGATTTCCTAGTTGTATCGTCATGCAAACCAGTGCGAAAATAATGCCGAACAGTGCACAAAAATAGTGCATTCTGATCAGGGTCTACGCAATTATACATTGGGTATAATACAAACGGTAGCGTTGATATGCAATTACCTGCTCCTTTATGGGTCAAGCACGTTTTGTCTTTGATGTAAAGATCAAAGACGCCGCTGTGAGTATATACACGTGCGGTACGCAGTGTCATTTTAACCGTGTGATGGCTAAAGGTACCTAAATACACACACAGATGACTAACAGTCGTATCAGCCAGCGCAACTAAGCAGTCAGACCGGTCTTTCTTGTTCGCATCTGACATGAATAATAATGAACGTCGACCTAGCGACAACCAAATACTTCAATGGAAGCTAGTGAATATATCCTCTTCACACGTTCCGTAAGTCACCGTATTTCCGATGCGGCCCTTTCGGCGGCAGTGAAGGGAAAATTACACAATTTGGGTACGTTAAACAGACAGTGCAACCATCATAACTTGGGCGAGTTCTCAGTTTTTAGAATGCTCAGGACTTACGTATTATTCACAAACAAACAGGGACTGCGCAAATGCGCAGACTTCCCTTGCGTAGAACCAAAATGTTCATTACAGTATTAGAGATGTTGGGGGGAGGTAAAAAAATCATGCATAAGTCATTTCTAAAAACGTCAGACTTCCAAAAAATTCTCTCAATACGTCCAAAACTGACACCATGGAAGCCCAGACTTCCAAATTCTGAACATTAGTGGAGCCCTGACTGTATTTGAAAATCTGACCGAAACAACCCGCTATGATAGAGCCAAAACATCCCACCTGAAATCGGGCCGAAACGAACTGCCCAAAGGAAAAAGGACCAAAATGGCCAAGGGTCGGAATGGGAAAAGATATAAAAAGAACCATTACCACTGTAGGAGACACTGGCTGGCTGCTTTGGGTCAGAGGCCACGTAGTGCTACAAGGTGCTCTTTTGTAAACGGGCCATTGCATTTTTATCCATTGCATTAATAGTGAGCATCACGAGGAGGCCCAAAGGGCCCGCTCGCCCAAAGGGTGAGCTCTTATGGTAGGACATTAGTCAATAGCAAATGTAGATGATGATGCATATGTTGCTTCAGAAAACAATTGTTTCGATTTCTCAACCAAATTTACCTCCATATGGGGCCTGCCATTGTGATTAAACAGGAAGTTTGGTCGATTTATACAGTGATTTTTTTACAAATCTCCTTCTTTGAGTCCCAGGACTCACAAGACCTAAAATCTTTGCATCCCAAGCTCAAGGGTTTGCATCTTTACTGGGATGCAAAAGCAATATTTTCTCTGCATCCCAAACTTAAAGGGCTTCAAAGGACAAGCCCTATAAGTAAAAAATAATCAACGTCAAGCTCCTGTGGTCACAGGAATAAAATAAATCACCTGTTGTCTCATTGTCAGACAGCATATTGGATTGGAGACATCTGTTGTCATTTCGGATTCGGAAGTTTGATCGGTCGCATCATGATCTGCAGCATCTGGCCTTGCGTGTTTGTCTTGCCCAAGAAGACCAAATAATGTTTGCTGCTTTGAATCAAGTTTGATCTTTTTCTTGTTTTTCGGAGGCATGATTACTTATTGACCCGGTGTATTGATAAAAGTTTGCACTTAGGTAAAAGACATCACCGTGGTCGATAATACAATGTTCCTCCGGCACTGGACAACTACTATTGATTATTGGTATTACAAGTAGACTTCGGTATTTAGCGGGAGTAGGAAAGACTATGGTACTGTTTTTTACCAGTAATATAACAATCTGCTAATGCACCGTTTCTATATTCTTAAAACGAAAGTAGCTTTGTAAACGAAGCCGAAATCGGAAGTTGGACTACCGATCCGCTATTTTTATGCGTCCCGGAACGCAGCCAAGGAAATATTTTGCATCCTCTGGGAAAATTATGCGTCTAGAACGCAGGACGCAGGGGTAAAAAAATCACTGTTTATAATAATGCCATTGTTAAACTCTTATGAAGATTGTTGACTGGCAATTACACAAGCAGCCTGACATAATTTGAAATTGATTGTTTGTTCTTTGTAAATGCACTGTTGACAATCATCTGTGTTGAATAAAGGCTTAAATTAGGGTCAAAATGTCCAAAATCACATGAAAAGGACTGAAAAGACTGGACTTGCAATCTTACGTAGTTTTTGATGGTTAAACCATACAGCATATTTTTAAGCCAAAAAGCATAGAAAATACGCCAAAATAGTAGTTGTAAACAGGTCTGAAACTGTCACTATCTGTTTCGTCTCTGACCACTGCTCATGGTGCGATTGGTTGTTATTCTCCGTAGACACAAACATAAACATGTTCTTCGACATAAAACCTGATCTGTGTATGTAAATAATTTCAAGGTTCCAAGGTAGCAAGTTTTAATCTGCTGGTGGCTTTGTCACAAATTCAGTTATTTATTTATTTATTTTTTTTTTGTGACAACTTATGCGCCACACCAGAAACCTGTAATCATGGTCAAAGTTGACCGAGGACAGTAACGGTAGAAAGAAAGAAGCTCCAAAAATAAGCTGCGAGTATGTTGAAATCCTGTATTGAACATAGAATATATGGCCATTCATAAAGGTTACAGAGATGCTCGCCAATAGGCAGTGCCTATTTTCATATTAACTGTTAGCTACAAAACGCTCTGTTGGGCTGCCTTATGCTTGTAATATAACTTGTCCCATATTTATGAGTGGGTGGGGCTACTTTTTTTTTTTTGACAGTCAACAAAATCAGCAAAGATTGTGAAAGAAGAGTACAGTGTGCATTTTACCTGAGTATGGTTTTATCAGACTATGTTCTCGTTTCAGAAAATCGTTTGTATTCATTGCAGCTAAAACTATTTCCCCTAAAATTGAGCATAAAACGATGAACAAGGAACTGAACATCATGGAAGCCGCCATATTGGTGACACGTGCCTGACCCGAATTTTTACTTCCGGGTGAACGGTCTTGCTAAAAACCGCAAGGGTAAGCACAGTTGTTTCGTAGCCTGAACGTTTCGTACCAACTCAATTCGTACATAAACCGGACGTTTCATACCCTATCCTGGTGCATGTTTAATTCGACCTTAGCCCTGGTCTATATATAATAGAAGTGTTACTAATAGTCCAGCATAATCGCTGACAGTAAAATGTGATGTTTTGGATGAGATGGGATCAAACGGGATGGGATGGGTTGGGATGGCAAGGGTAGGATTGGGATGAGGTGAGGAGAGGGGGGATAAAGTAAAAAGGTTAGGTAAAGATAGGTAAGGTAAGGTAAAGTAAGGCAAGGTAAAGTAAGGTAAGATAAGGTGAGGTGAGGTAAGGTGAGGTAAGGTAAGGTTAGGTGAGGTGAGGTAAGTATAAAGGTAAGGTGAGGTGAGGTGAGGTGAGGTGAGGTGAGATGAGGTAAGGTAAGGTAATGTAAAGTAAGATAAGACTTATTTTAAGTTGGCAAGTTTACAAACAAAATAAATATGCCAAGATATAATGCAGAGTTCACAATATAGGGCTATAAGAACATTGAACTGGAGGGAAAGACTTCACAAGTGGCAGCTCTATCGCTAAATATCAAGCTCCACCCAACCCTCCAGTCAGTGTGACAAGAATTCCATCCCATCCCATGCAATAACATGAAAACCAAACGCCAGTCTAAAAGTTTTGCGCGACGTTAGTACAACACAACCATAAAGCAATCTAAAAGATTAAAATCTATCTATCTATCTATCTATCTATCTATCTATCTATCTATCTATCTATCTATCTATCTATCTATCTATCTATCTATCTATCTATCTATCTATCTATCTATCTATCTATCTATCTATCTATCTATCTATCTATCTATCTATCTATCTATCTATCTATCTATCTATCTATCTATCTATCTATCTATCTATCTATCTATCTATCTATCTATCTATCTATCTATCTATCTATCTATCTATCTATCTATCTATCTATCTATCTATCTATCTATCTATCTATCTATCTATCTATCTATCTATCTATCTATCTATCTATCTATCTATCTATCTATCTATCTATCTATCTATCTATCTATCTATCTATCTATCTATCTATCTATCTATCTATCTATCTATCTATCTATCTATCTATCTATCTATCTATCTATCTATCTATCTATCTATCTATCTATCTATCTATCTATCTATCTATCTATCTATCTATCTATCTATCTATCTATCTATCTATCTATCTATCTATCTATCTATCTATCTATCTATCTATCTATCTATCTATCTATCTATCTATCTATCTATCTATCTATCTATCTATCTATCTATCTATCTATCTATCTATCTATCTATCTATCTATCTATCTATCTATCTATCTATCTATCTATCTGCGACGTTAGTACAACACAACCATAAAGCAATCTAAAAGATTAAAGATTAAAATCTATCTATCTATCTATCTATCTATCTATCTATCTATCTATCTATCTATCTATCTATCTATCTATCTATCTATCTATCTATCTATCTATCTATCTATCATCTATCTATCTATCTATCTATCTATCTATCTATCTATCTATCTATCTATCTATCTATCTTATATATCTATCTATCTATCTATACTGCCCCGTAGAGAGGACTTTCGGCCAGGCTAGAAAGAGCGAACAAACGACAAAAGCAATAAAATATAAGAACTATCTATCTATCTATACTGTCCCGTAGAGAGGACTTTCGGCCAGGCTAGAAAGAGCGAGCAAACGACAAAAGCAATAAAATATAAGAACTTATAAACACTACTATGCTGAATGGACTGTGACATACCAGGTCCCGGTTGTTCGAAGCTTCGGCAGCTGAAAGAAGTCGTTAGTCGAGGCTTACAGTAAGGCTTACAGTACTTATAACACATGTACTTACAAAATCAATTGCGATAAAATATTTTCCTTAAAATTTGACAGGAGCTTTTGCAGTGTTTAGGTTTAAAAAATCAACGTCTCGTTAACTACTGACGTCGTTAGTTTGGAACAAAAGGGCCCAGGAGTTTAGTTAAATTTTAGTATCATAGATTGTTTCATTCCAATGGGATATGAGAGATTTTGATTTACTACAATTAGTTGTCATTTAAAAAGTGTCTGGTAAGGAACAGTTTTCCGACATTAATTAAGCTCCGTCTTCGGGGATTTTCACTTGACGTTATATCCTCATAATCACCTAGATAAGATGAGCCTTTGATGTGAACTATGGCCTTAAAGACTGTATATTAGTAGCAATCATTTAGGGTTGTCACTCTCAGTACTAGAAAAATGTGTCTTTAAAGCATTCATACACTCTTCACCCCACCACTGAGACGGCGGCTGCTGAGTCCTCGTGATATCTACCTTAAAGAGCCACATACCCAGCAGACACATGACGTTGAAATGACGTCGTACTGACGGCGATGCGACGGCGTGACGTCACAACGACGTCAGTATGGCGTCATTTCGACGTCATGTCTGCTATGACGTTGAAATGACGTCGTACTGACGGCGATGCGACCATCGACGTCAGTTTGACGTCATTTCGACGTCATGTGCCTGCTGGGTATATAGGATGGACTATCATATAAGCATTATGCTTACCGTCAGATTCTATATTCAACGGACTTGTATGTATAGTTTCATGTATGTTACAACTTATGACTAAAATCTTGTTTAAACGAAAGAGCCACATGGGAACACATAGCTTTGCAAAACTGACTAGGATTAGCAAATGAAACAACGCTTTATGAAAGTAATTTTCTTTCATTCTTTATTTTCTTACATATTTTATTAACAACCTGTGTGCCTGTGTTTGGGAAAGGAGGATAGGGGTGGAGGAAGAGGAGGGGGTAAATCTAATTTTCTTTTGTCCATCTGGTCTGTTACTAGCATTCATCTTTTGTCGCGTCATATAGGTGATAAGTATTAGATATATCCATTCTTTTTGAGATGTATCAGTAAATATCAGTACTGATGGTCAGGGGTACAGGATAATTGACGAGCCCTTTAGGGCGAGTCCATTAGGGCGAGTCAATTATACTGTACACCTGACCATCAGTACTGATATTTACCAATACATCTAAACAAGAAATGGATAATGGATATACCTGTTTTAATACACAGCTTTATTGAACTTTTAACCTAAAAAAAAAAACAACAAATAATTGAACCAATAGAAATATATATTTGATTCTATTTTTTGAATACTGGTCAAAGATTTTAACTGGCAAAAATTCTAAAATTTCTTATAAATTATATTTGCTTTTGTTATACCGTCATAGAATTGAATTTTTTTCTTGTGAGTGGGTTTTATGTGTAGAGAAAATCTTACAAGATGTGGAACTATTTCAGATTTTAATTTTACCTCACTGCAGCTGGTGTTGTGCCGTGTGGAGGCCGTAAAAAGTCTCCCCGTACATCATCCATAGTGCAGATTATATTTTATTTTCGTCCTTTGAGATCAGAGGATATATTCTGAGAAATCTAAAATTCGAGATCGATTTAGACTATTATTCTAGATCATCGTCTTTTATTTTATTTGGATCCTTTTTGATACTAATCAGTCTTTGGATCGACTGCCCAATTAAAATTAAGAAATTACAGTTTGCTTTCTCTGGTTTCGTCACCAGATATTGTCAGGGTCACTGACGAGGCTTTATTAGCCGAAACTACGTAGTCTGGCCCATGTTCCTTCTTCTGAATGTATTCTCTGCTCTTGAAGGAACTATTTCAGATTTTAATTAAACTATATTTGTTTAAACCATGATATTGTCAATGTAAACTGGGTATGTACTGAAGTTAGAAATAGATTACAAATGCAATTTCAACAGAAGTGGTACACTGACGTCCAAAATAGTTCAAAATGTATAAATTACAGAATATTCAAAACAGAGTTTACCCTTGAAAAATATATTATACGAGCCGAGCCGAAATATTATATTCCAATTACTAGATTTAGAACAACTAATAATAGATTACCGATTGAAAAGGGAAGATGAGAACAAATAGAAAGATCACAAAGATACTGCACATTATGTAACTACAATATAACTACATCTACATCTACCAATTAAGTGCTTGGCCAATATTGGCATAGTCGCACTGTGGACAACCTTAAACATTCGTGTTGGGAGGTTTTTATGTACAGTTAAAATCAGATAAAAATCACGGTCTTAGGATACCTGCACCTGACAAGGAGCTTGAAGTCATCCAAAGTCGGTGCTGATATGACATTGGCAGGCAGACCATTCCAGAGACGGACTGTTGATGGAAAGAAGGATCCCTTGTAGGCGTTGATGGAGCGAAATATTGGCAGGGATCGCTGATGGTGTCCTCTAGTTGCTACTCCTGTGGCGGTCAGGTACTGGCCTGGAGGGCTTTCAACGAGGTTATTGACGATCCTGTTGTTATGAATATGGTGTTTAAGTTGGTGTAAATATTTTCTTTTACCATGATTTTGCAGTTTTTAGATGTTTACTAGGTTTGAAATAAACAAGTTGTTTACATTGTACTTTAGAACATTCTGGAATAACTATTTTTAGTACTGAGAAAATATTAGACCTTTCTGTTGTAAACATTAAGAATCTTCTGGTATGAAATTATGTCAGAATTGAGTACTTTTTGGTAAGATCTATTTTTGGTTAGTTCCGGAATGTTCCTAGATATTATATAAAGAGGACAGATTTTCATTTAGATCATCTTTGTATGAAAACTTTCACCAGTCTATAGTTAAATAAGTTATACTGGAATTGAAATATATTGGATTTGGAAATATTTATGTGCTCATACAGACTTTATTTTCTGGGATCAGAAATTATTAAACGACTTGTGTTTTAAATTCTGAGGGATATTCAGACTAAAATAAGGTATCGTTAATTACACATTTTCATGATCAATTAATGACTGTTTTATTTTGATGTACATGTAAATAAATTTTGTTAAATTTTAAAACAGGCTTGTTGCTGGTTTACTTCCATCTTTTTTGTTACCTCCGCCAGGTCGTAACAAATTGGGGGCTCGTCCGGGATTTTCCTGTACCTACATGCAAGAGACAACTGATGCGCTTTCTTGGTATGGCAGGATATTATAGGAAGTTCTGTGGTAACTTCTCTGTTATTGCAGAACCCTTGACAAATTTACTAGGTAAAGGAAAGAAATATATTTGGAATGAAGACTGTCAAAAGTCCTTTGATAAGTTAAAGGCCATACTTAAGAGTGCTCCAGTTCTCTTAGCACCAGACTTCAACAAAGCATTTAAATTGGCGGTAGATGCTAGTGACGTTGGTGCAGGCAGTGTTTTGGTTCAAGAAGATAATGATGGTGTGGATCACCCTGTTTGTTACTTTTCTAAGAAGTTTAACAAACATCAGAGAAATTACTCTACTATTGAAAAGGAGTGTTTATCTCTCATCCTTTCTATTCAGCAATTTGAAGTGTACTTATCTTCTTCAGTCACACCAATTGTTGTCTTCAGTGATCACAATCCACTGACCTTCATTCATAAAATGAAGAACAAGAATCAGCGGTTACTCAGGTGGAGTCTCATATTGCAGGAGTACAATCTTGACATCAGACATATCAGAGGAAAAGATAATATTATCCCGGATGCACTTTCAAGAGCCTAAATTTGGCTATTAATACATGATGTCTGGATTAGTACTGATATATATATACAGTGTATATGCATTAAACTTAATTTTGTTTCATAATTGGTCATATGGCAAAAGAAAGCTTTATTTCATAAAACTTTCTTTTCCTTGAAGAGGGGAAGTGTTATGAATATGGTGTTTAAGTTGGTGTAAATATTTTCTTTTACCATGATTTTGCAGTTTTTAGATGTTTACTAGGTTTGAAATAAACAAGTTGTTTACATTGTACTTTAGAACATTCTGGAATAACTATTTTTAGTACTGAGAAAATATTAGACCTTTCTGTTGTAAACATTAAGAATCTTCTGGTATGAAATTATGTCAGAATTGAGTACTTTTTGGTAAGATCTATTTTTGGTTAGTTCCGGAATGTTCCTAGATATTATATAAAGAGGACAGATTTTCATTTAGATCATCTTTGTATGAAAACTTTCACCAGTCTATAGTTAAATAAGTTATACTGGAATTGAAATATATTGGATTTGGAAATATTCATGTGCTCATACAGACTTTATTTTCTGGGATCAGAAATTATTAAACGACTTGTGTTTTAAATTCTGAGGGATATTCAGACTAAAATAAGGTATCGTTAATTACACATTTTCATGATCAATTAATGACTGTTTTATTTTGATGTACATGTAAATAAATTTTGTTAAATTTTAAAACAGGCTTGTTGCTGGTTTACTTCCATCTTTTTTGTTACCTCCGCCAGGTCGTAACACTGTACATCATTGTGACATAGCTCTGGTGTTGCCTTGATTGAAGGTCCTCCCAACCAAGTTCTTGCAACATTGAAGTGACACTGCTGGTTCGGCGGTAGCCAATGCAGCAAAACCTGGCGGCACGCCTCTATACAGACTTCAATTTGGCTATGTTGGATTTTGTCACTGGGTCCCATACCGTCGAAGCATACTCGAGCTGTGGACGAAATATGGACTTGTAGCATTTGGCCTTAACATCCTTTGGGCAACTTGAAAGAGTTCTGCGAAGGAAAGCTGTAGTCTGGTTGGCCCTTTTCGTCACTGTATCAATATGGCTGTTCCAGGACAGTTTACTGTCTATGGTGACTCCAAGGTACTTTGCTTTTGACGTTTCTTTCAAGGTCTGTCCATGAATGCTATAGGAAGTTGGTCAGACATTTCGCTTGTTGGTGATCTGGATGTGTTCACACTTGTCTGGGTTAAATACCATCTGCCAATCTCTTTCTCATTACTGTAGATGATTAAAATCTCTCTGTAGTGACTCTGCATCTTTCTGGTCTCGAATAACTCTGTTCAGTAGACAATCATCTGCGAAGAGTCGTACTGGAGAGGAAACTCTTGAGGGCAGATCATTGATGTATACCAGGAACAGGAGAGGTCCAAGTTCTATACCCTGTGGAACTCCAGATGTGGCAGCGGCAGGATATATATACTCCGAGATGAATTTCATTATTTACTGGAATGTGACTATTTTAAAGAAATAAGACAATTATATGTACCAAGATATTATTTAAGACATATCAATATATTAATATTGGAAAAACTCATGTCCACTACAAGTAGCAAGCTGCTGAGACAGCTTAGTAGGCTCATTTCAGAAATTGTAAGTAGATTCTAGTCCATGTTAAGCTGTGTGTGCACTTTAAAATTTGTTTACTGCTTTCTCTATAGATTAGTATGTATTTCCTCATATGTTGTTATTTTACAATCTGAGAGAAACAAAAGTTCTGTTCTGTTCTGTTCTATTAATTTATCAAATTCAACCTGCTTCACCCTAGAGTGTCTGGAAAATGGACCTTCCTGTCTGATGCACTAAGGTCATCAGTTACCTGACCAATCAGAAACGGCTTGAGTGATCAGAGGGAAATTTGAATCAGAGTGTTTGTCTCATTATAACATTTTACACAGAAGAGGAAAGACCAGAAAATAGGGCTGCAGTTTAAACAAATTGTGCTGGGTAAGCCCTGCTGTTCTTTTTAATCACATAGAAAATGTTTGTTCAGGGTATTCATTAATCTCACATTGTTTGTGTTATTTCATTAACATATGAGCCCGTCCAGATAGAAATCGACCTTATGACATAAAAAATCGATTTTTAGCTTTTCTGTTATCTGAATGCGAATGCCATTGTAGAATAAAAAGGTAAAAACCGTATGAAGTTATCTAGATTATTAAGGATGTTATGGCAGTTTTAAACATACTGGTATCTATTGAAATTTGCCAGAATTAATAACGTTACGTGACGTCACGTTACACTGGATAACGCCATTATCAATGTTTTCACTTGAAATGCATATCATTATTATTAACGCTAACACAGCAACCGCATGTAATCAGCTTGAGTAAAATTTCCCGTAACAAAGCTCTAGGCTTTAGTCCCGCCCTGGGACATGCCTCTCGGGAAAGGTAGAAAAGATGGAAAGGCTTTGATCCAGGTAAATGTCATACCAAGTATGATCCCTTTACCTCGAACGGTTATCAAAAAAATATATTTTCCGAAGCAGCTATAACAAGAAATAAACTTAATATTCGAACTGACCGACATGCTTAAGTACTGCCGTTCGCATGTACTGACGATACGGACACTTCGTACCTCCAGTGCTCCTTTGGCTTCAAGTGCATAAAGCAAAACATAAACAAAACATACTGTAATATCTGTGGCTATTACTGTTTCTGTTTAAGAGTTTTAGTTCAGTCAAACCAGTTTTAAGCCATTCCGGAATTAGGTTACACACGGACACTAGTATCTTTCCTTTGCTAAGCTAAGCAGAAAATGCTAACTTTTACTCCTGTGGTCTGGAGTGTCACTGAGTTGAGAAAGATCTAAATTTTTGTTCGGTAGTCATGCTAGGAGGAGGCTTTATTGCTGGAAGTTCGCGGTCTCAAAGCAAATCAGCTTCTGACAGCGAACTATATTTTTGCCTTATCACTGCGAACATCTTTGAGCGTCTCTCGAGATTGTTTTGTATTTCTCAACTCAGAGCCTTTTTGGAGACTGTTTAGACCGGCTCAGTCCAAAACCTTATAAGAAACCCTATTGTTTGATATATAGAAAGCCTAGGAAAGATATAAGTGAGTGTAGTTTTCTTGGATGACAGAAAAGTTTCAGAAGCGCGATCCTTGAAATGTCAGAAAATCTGTCCCCTGACAGATTTTCTGAATGCTGTATTCCATCAAACAGAGGATGTTTTCCTTACCTTAAAGGGGTCTTACAGCATCTAATTAATCCATAGAATTAGTACAATCCAAGAAAGATCTTTTATTTTAGGTTTAAACCATTGAAATCTGTATGTAAACAACTGCAACCGGACTGACAGAGCGGCCATATTGAAAGATTTCTGACAGAATGTGTGTCTCCTGGCTGGCATCTGATTGGTGGATTGAAGGTCAGATGGCAATCATATGACATTTCTCCCTGTTTTGATTGGCTGCTTTGTCAGGGTCCTTACCCTATATAAGTAAGACAACAGTTCTGTGGCGGGATCATTCGAAAAACTGACAGATTTCTCTGTACAAGAAGGGAGACAACTTTTGAGCCAAAAAGTAATAGAGACTTAAATCATTTACTCCAGTACTGAGAAACAAAAAGGAAATGCTTAAGGAACAAACAATTTTGACAAACTTTGGGAAAATAAAAGGATAAGAAATTTAACAATTAAAATAAAGCCAAACTAGCTAACAGAACTTTTGCTGACCTAAGTTCAGTTTTGATAAAGATAGCCATAATTGAAATCTGATGTTTGTATTTCTATGAAGTCAATGACTACTTATCCATTGCCAACCCGAGTGGATAACAAATGGTGTCAGAAGTGGGATATGCTAGTTCTAAAGTATATCCTGTGATACGAATCCTCGCCGGACAGGACTTTTAACATTAAGCAAACATAATTTATGTGGTGACATTGCAACAAATTCATTAGTATGAAACTCTGAATTCTGGAAAGCAGAATAAGAACAAACACTGGTTCATTTTATAAATTTATTCTGATATAAAGCCTTCTAATCTGAAATATAAATACGGTGAAAACTGATACTCAACAAAATAACTGATATAGATCTAATAATAATAATAAAAATAAAAATAAAAATTGAAAAACAAGGAAAAATGAAATAAAAATTGTAAAACAGGAAATAGAAAAAAAAAAATAGAAAAACTGTAACAGAAAAATAACGAAAATAGAAAAACTGAAACAGAAAAATAACGAAACAGAAAACTGAAACAGAAAAATAACGAAACAGAAAACTGAAACATTAAATCTGAAACAAGCACAGATCACAAACATTTAAAGCAACTGAAAATATTAATTAAAAGGTACTACAAAATATCATAATGGCAGACAGTGATTCTGAAATAGAATTCAACCAGCAACCTGAAAATGCAGCAGGGGGAGATGTTAGGCAGGACATGGAAGATGAGGAGCACCCTCAGGGCAATGAAGTACTTGACAGGTCTACAGCGGACTTATCCTCTATAGATGATATGCCAGATCTTATGGAATTACCAGTGCAGCAACCAAGATCTAGGAGAACCTTAGAAGGGGAGTACTTGGGGATCCCTATTGATACTAATGCTCGAGGAGATATCATTGATAGTGCTAGGAACTCTGTCTTGAAGTCATTACCCATGAAACCACAGACATATAATGGAGATGAAGACTGGGAAGCATATTTGAACCATTTTGAGATATGCGCAGAACTTGGGAGATGGTCTCACCAAGATAAAGCACTGTCACTGGCTGCATGCTTAAGGGGAAATGCTCAAGTATACTATATGACATTAAAGCCTGCAGAAAGGAGCTCCTATCATGGTTTAACATTGAAACTGGGTCAACGATTTGGGAACACTCGACAACAGCCAATGTGGATCTCCAGACTTGAAGCAAGGACACGCCGCCCTAATGAGTCAATAGCAGAACTAGGTGATGATTTACGCCGCTTGGCTCAACGTGCCTACAGCAACATGAACCATGATGCCCGAGAGATGCTAGCTTTGAATCAGTTATACAAATCTGTCTCCCCAGAGTTGAAGTACAAGTGTATTTCAGATAACTGTACCTCAGTGACTAAAGCCGTGACTATCATAGAAATGTACGAGGGAATTCTCGGAGCTGAAACTGGAAAAAAGAAGTTTGTCCGCCAAGCTACAGTGAATCATGAGGACAGCCAAGCATCCACTGGACAAGCCACTAACAATAATGTGAACATTCCAAACTTGCAAAACACCATAAAACAGCTGCAGCTCTGCATAGAGAGACTAACAAGACAATATAATAATCAGGCTCGAGGCAACCAAGGCCCTGGAGACAGGAATGGTTCCCGACTTTGCTATATATGCCTCTCTCCAAGACACCTACAACGTAACTGCCCAAATAATGAGCGTAACAGGAGGTATGAGCAGCCACAAAGACAACAACAGCACGAACAGCCAAACTACAATGGTAACCAGGAAAACCGCCGTCCATCGACCCAGTAGGCCCAAGGCCGATGGAAGTGGAAGGGCCTACAACTCAAGCAGATGAACAATTAAAACTTTGTTTGATTGGGAAAATTTATGAACATTCAAAAACATTTGACAATGGCTTCTACACAGACTGTAAAATTTGTGGAGTCAGTTCACATTACTTAATAGATAGTGGTTCAACTTCAACTCTCTTGTCACATAGAATCTACCAAAAGATAGACCTCAGTTTAAGGCCTCAGCTGAAAGAAAACAAGTTTAAGATGAAAAATGTAAATGGCATAGACATAAATGTATATGGACATGCTGATATTACAATTAGATTAGGGAAAACAGATTATATTCACCAGGTTATTGTCTGTGACATCTCTCCAGATGGTATCTTAGGTCAAGATTTTCTCCTTGAACATGTCAAGAAAATTGATTATGAGAAATACATATTGCATACTAAGACTGACCAGATCTCTTGCTGGCTTGGTGGCAATTCCTCAATGACTTGTAGAGTTATAGCTGAAGAAAAGACAAGTATTCCTGCAAACTCAAGTGCTTGGGTAACTGTTAAAATTCCAAATCAAAAGCAATTAAAAACTAAGACAGCTTTTATTGAGTCTGTAAAGCCGCAGTCTCCGACACAACTTCTTCCTGGAGTAATACAAACAGAAGATACTGAAGAGTTAAGGGCCCTGAATATTATAAACTGTAGTGGAGAAACTGTCACAGTCTATCCAAATACTACCTTGGGAACCTGTACATCGATCAAAGAGAACGAAAATACTAAAGTAACATCGCGTAATGTACAAACAGTTGTGGAACAGCCCTCAACTGCAGAGCTCCCAGAATACTTAGGCGACCTTTTTCGTCGAAGCTCCATCAATTTGAGTGAAAATGAACAGAATCAATTGAAGTTGTTACTGACAAAATATCAGTCCGTGTTCGCTCAGTCATCTGATGACTTAGGTTTTACGGATCGAGTCGAGCATCGTATAAATACCATGGACGCTGAACCTATCAAAGAACCAATGAGACGATTACCCATGGTCAAGCGAGATATTGAGCGTGAGGAAGTACGGAAGATGCTTCAGAAAGGTGTAATTGAGCCGTCTGTAAGTCCTTGGTCCAGCAACATAGTCCTGGTTAAAAAGAAAGATGGCAGCACTAGATTTTGTGTGGACTATCGAAAATTAAATGCTGTCACAAAGAAAGATTCCTATCCTCTTCCACGTGTCGACGAATGCTTAGATGCACTTGCAGGGTCTGTATATTTCAGTTGTATGGACATAAACGCTGGTTACTGGCAAATCCCTGTCGCCAAAGAAGATCGAGAGAAAACCGCATTTGCTACAAGCATGGGACTCTATCAATTTGTTAAAATGCCTTTTGGTTTGGTTGCAGCACCATCAGAATTTTGCCGCCTCATGGGAGACGTTTTCCGTGACATGCAGTGGGTAGAATGTCTGTTATACATGGACGACATAATATTTCCTGCCAAAACTGTCGAAGAAACATTACTGAGACTTGAACATGTCTTTCAAAGACTTCAAAATGCTAATCTCAAATTAAAGCCATCAAAATGTATTTTCTTTCAAAAATCAGTTAAATTCCTTGGACATGAAGTTTCTCAAAATGGAATTCACACAGATAAGGACAAAATTAAAGATGTTCAAGACTGGCCGGTACCCCGTACCGTGAAACAGGTTAGAAGCTTTGTAGGATTGGCAGCCTACTATAAAAGGTTCATCGCTTCATTCGGAGAAATATGCAAACCACTCTATCAGCTGTGTGAAAAGAACAGAAAATTTGTCTGGACCGCTGACTGCCAAAAAGCATTTGACACTCTGAAAGAAAAGTTAACTTCAGCTCCAATTCTGTCGTATCCTCTAGAGGGATATGAATTTATTCTCGACAGCGATTCGTCACAGTTTACGGTAGGAGCGGTACTCTCACAGGAACAACACGGAGCAGAACGGGTAATCGCGTACATGAGTAAGACTATGAATAAGCATGAGTTACAGTACTGTACTACACGTAAAGAGCTACTAGCAGTTGTGACAGCTCTCAAACATTTCCATCATTATCTATTAGGTCAGAAAGTAAAACTGCGAACAGATAATGCAGCAGTAAGTTGGATGAGAAATTTGAGAAATCCCTCTGGTCAAGTTGCCAGGTGGCTACAACATATTGAAACTTATGACATTACAGTGTCTCATCGCCCCGGAAGATGTCATGGAAACTCGGACGCCTTATCACGCGTTCCATGCAAAGTTTGTTTGCGACAAGAAAAAAATGAAAATAATGACCCTGATGGCCATAATCCTGAATGGCATAAAGAAAACGTAAACTCTGAAGCACATGATTCAACCAACTTATCCCGAGCAGTAACACGAGGGCAACAGAAAAGCGAAGCTACTGCTCAGCTGAAACATAGTCAATTCCTGTTAGAAGGCTGGGAACCGAGCAATGTACGTCAGCAACAACTGTCGGATCCTGTAATAAGCCATATCATTGTCGGTGTAGAATCTCAGTCACGACCCGAATGGACGCGCATCTCAGAGACTACTTCATTTACTAAAACATTATGGAGACAATGGGACAGACTTAGCATAATTGGAGGAATGCTATACAGAAAGTGGGTACCTGAAGAGTTACGAGAGACTAAATTTCAGTTAATAGTGCCTGAAATATTACAAGTGGACATATTAAAGAATTATCATGATATTCCCAGTGCAGGTCATTTGGGCGCAGAGAAAATGCTCTCACGTATACAGGAACATTTCTACTGGCCTGCAATGAAGGACAAAATAGAATCCTATTGTAAACAGTGTGATTTATGTCAGTCCAGAAAACCTTCCAAACTCACAAGGGCACCTCTAGGACAAGATCCTGTTTCAGAGCCTATGGAAAAAGTATCTATTGACATCTTGGGACCACTACCACTAAGTCATCATTCGAATAGGTTTATTCTAGTAATCTCAGACTGTTTCACTAAATGGACAGAAGCGGTTGCACTGCCTGATCAGGAGGCATCCACTGTAGCAACAGCCTTTGTGAATGCCTTCGTATCGAGATTTGGTGCGCCTCTTCTACTGCTGTCAGACGGTGGCACTAACTTTGAATCCAAACTGTTTAAGGAAATGTGTAACTTCTTACAAATTGAAAAAGTTAAAACATCAGTCATGAGACCTCAAGCCAATGGTGTAACAGAACGCTTTAATCGCACGCTGGCTACTATGTTAACGATGTACTGTATCAGTGACCAGAAAGACTGGGATCTTTATTTGCCCCAGGTCATGATGGCCTACAGAGCATCCGTTCATTCGAGTACTGGACTCACACCAAACAAGATGGTCTTTGGCAGAGAAATCCTACTACCGATGGCAGCTATAGTAGGACAACCTATGGCAGAAACAGACATAACTGTGGATGAGTATCTCAAAAATCTTCAAGATAAACTGCAACAAGCCCATGAGCTTGCACGAAAAAACCTGAAAAAGAATGCTATGTACAGCAAGAAACATTATGACATAAAGAGTGCGAAGCGAGTTCTTCAACCGGGACAAGCTGTATGGTTATACGAACCCAGTAAGAAACCCGGAATATGCGTAAAACTAGCCCCAAGGTGGAAAGGACCGTTTCTAGTTCTACAGCGCCTAGATGACTTAACCTATCTGGTGAAACGCAAGTTAAATACACCTGCTAAGGTTTACCACATTGACCGTTTAATGGCCTATCGCGGTAATTCAACACCAAAATGGTTTACCAGGGCATTAAAAAATCATAGCGCACATTAATTAACATTAAGCGCAGGACAGTCTAAAGGAAACTGTATAAACTGTAAAAGAGGAAAAACGTTATTCATACATTTTGTAGGAAATTCAATATTCATGGTTTCATTTTTGCCTGCAAACATTCTCATCTCATATCAAATCAAACTTTACTTTAGTTACTGTTCAACTTGAGATAAGATTTAGCATTATTCAATTTAATTAGTTAAAATGTATTTGATGCTTAGTTATATACAGTTTCAAGGATAGCGCTATTTACAAATTAAGCTAAAGGATAGTCCTACACAGATCTGCATCAGACTTTAAGTTTGCTTTCCATGGAAAATGTGCTTCTTGCAAGCAGATTCTCTATAGGAAATGTAGGACCATGCATGTTGATAGTAGCTAAGGTAGAAGTTGCATAATAGCCATTGTTAATGCTGTATAATGGGAACTTTTGGGCAGCAATTAAATTTCAGGAGTTTTAATCAATGATAAGGAATTTGGTGGTGTATGGCATTTGTCATGTGTATCACTTCATTCCTCTTATGGTGTCTGAAGAGGCAGTGACTTTCCTTTATAAGACTTTATGCAGTAAAAGATCCCAATATATGGTAGTTGTAAGATTAAGGTATGAAATGTTGTTTGACAAGAGAGAGAATCTTTAGATTCTGCCAAAGAAAGGCAGGTGTACAAATGTTCGATTTAAACGTAAAATTACCGTAAACCACTTAAAATTGGCACAAGTTAATTTGTGCTAATATTCATTTATGTAGTTTTAGGAAAAAGTCTTACTGACATTCGATCTTAGCATCATCTGAAAGCAATGAATTCTTCTTTGATGTGACATTTTGTAACATGTTTTCAAGACGTGAAACATGCAAGATGTTGAACAAGATAAAATGAGGCAATTTACGGTAACATAACCAGTGAGATTTTACTACTTACGTTGCCATGGTTTGTTTCGGTTGATCAAAAGCATGTTTCATGTCCTGGTGCATATGTTTGATATTGAAAGAAAAAAAATCCCAAGATATGGGAAAACGTAATTTCAACAATTGTATAAATATGTAGATATTCTGGTTAAATTTCGCATTTGAATTCAATGTTGCATTTTTGAAGTTACGGTTTAGATTATTTTCTATCATAAGATTGCAAGATAGTGTGTGAATGATCGTTAGGAAATTTACTCATTCAGACTTTGTAAAAGCAGTAATAGCCCAGTCTCTCCGCTTGTATAAGTCATATTTAACAACTCTGAAGTTTCATCAAAATTATGATATGGGAAACCTAAACTGAAATATGTTGAGGAACCTTCTTCATCTCTCTGTATCCAGTAGTTCAACTGTGCTCTAGTAAACAGAAGCTGGAAGAAATTATTACTTTGTGCCTAGCTAAAAGGACAAGAAACGCTTAGTGTTGTGTAGCTGATTATTAGTATCATAAACAATAAAGCCATATGGTAACTCTAGAAAATATGAATGTGATGAATCGTGGCAGTGTGATCTGGCCTGATCACCCAGATGTTGCACTGTTGTATATACTTCGCGATAGGGACACACGAGCACTTGATAGGTCATACCCCCAGCTAGGGCAGGTGTTAAGACTGTAAAACCTGGTGAAAATATGTACCTGAAATTAGAAGAAAATAATGATGTGTTAGGCTATGATAATTACTGCACACACTGTAAGCTGAAATGAAGAGCTATAAGTACAAAGTACTAACTATACCAAATTTTGCACTGTTGACTGTATCTAAAAAAAAAAAAAAAAAAAAAAAAAAAATTTTGAAATTAGTTGGATGAAGTAACATACTCATAGACAATGCTAGCAACAGATCTTTCCAACAATAAACTGACTGTGTCTTCCCTAACTTCGAGTACTGCTGGGACATTTTTCTTAGTATGGTCTTTTACCTATTCTTCAGGATGAGTTCACATTGCTGGTTGTGTCCTGGGACCTTTGGCAACAGAAGAGAGCTGCGCCTTCACATTGCATCGGCGCCACACTTTCGGCTACGAGTGGTCTGTCCATGGTGTCCGAGCAGTGAACACACAAGCAACAGGATGGCTGACCTGAAGAAGCATGTCATGCTGAAGCATCCTGGAGTTGGAGTCTCCAACGACTTCTTTTCGGAGGCAAGTGGCTTCTACCTGGCGTTGAACCCGGCTGACTACGCAAGAGTAATCACCCCTATTCCAATGGCATCACCCACAGCCCAGACAGCCATCCATGCAATGAGGCTCTGGCTGAGAGGAGCGGCCAACCCATCCAGATCAGCTAGTGAGTGGGAGGCAGGCTGGAACCTGGGGAGTGCGACACCTCTATGGGAAGAGCCAACTGCAGCCGTTCCAGCCTCCCCGGTTCCAGGAACCCCAGTTCAGCCTTACAGCCCCTCCCACCCGGAGATGACAGCCAGCCACCTGGTCATAAAGAATCTGGACGAAAGCGAGGACAAGGTCCAAGTCGACACTCAACTTGATGGCTCCTATCTGATCATAACTCTAAATTCAAGCATCAAAAGATCGAGCACCTTGGGTCGGCTCCGCCAATCTCTTTCTTCTAAGCAGCCCAGGCCAGTAGGGACGGTAACGGAGGTAAAGGGTGCCAGTTTCGAAGACGTCGCCAACAAGGTCAGCCAGCAACTAGGGATATCAGAGGTGTTTGTGGACCGGGTCCAGAGGTTGGAGCCAGCTCCTGGGCGCTTGCCAACGCCATTTCCAACGTGCAAGCCCCAGCCAATGAGACCTGTGACACAAGCACCCCTGCCACCACCCTCCAATCTACAAGCAGCCAGGAAGCCTGAACATGAAGCGGCCCAACTCCTGTCTTGGGGAATTCTGCCTCTGCTTCCACCGTGCAGAAGAAATTGGGATAAAGATGAGGTCGTCACTCTTATAGGCAGGAACAACACCATGAAGTGGCCACCTTCGGGATGGAGGACCTTCACGGCAGAGAGACGCCTGCAGGTTTTTGAATTCGCTGCAGGCCTGTTGGATGCTGACTTGACAGGTTTTCCAGTCACCTCTAGATCTGACCTGCTGGAGAAGTACAACTTCATGGCTCTGCCGGGATCAATGCCTCCCCAGCCAGGCCCAAAGTCTGCAATGAGATTGGCAAACTATCAACAACTCAGGGCCATTGCCACTGGTGAGGAGCGGGACCTTCGTCTATTCAAGATGTACAAGAATGCCAGCCAAGATAGAGACAACGAGTTGGACCATCTCATCCGGATCGTCGATGGGGCTGGCATTCCTCTACGACTTGAACGATGAATGGACACCATACTGGGGGCGCCAGGCTGCCCCCAGCAGCACGATACAGATTTGAACGTTTTGGCGGGGGACGTTCTGCTGTTCCCCCCGCAGCATCTTGGGAAGACTGAGGGGACGTCATGCTGCCCCCTCCAGCAAAAGGGACTCAGAAAGTACATTCATGATCTAACTTTGAGGGCCGCGCTGCTGTCCCCTCCAGCAATAGTAACTTGGAAAGTAAACATATTCACCTATAACAATTCAAGGGACATTATTGTGGTATAACTCTGAGGGCCGCTCTGCTGTCCCCTCCAGAAAAAGGAACTTTAAGGAAATTCAGCTATTCAACTATAACATTCAATAGAGATTGGTGGTGTTCTAACTTTGAGGGCCGCGCCGCTGTCCCCTCCAGCAAGGTGTGAGGTACAAAAAGTGGTCCAGAATCAGAGTTGAATTCCTACACTGTGATCATAGTGCTAAATTTAGAAATTATAACGGAGTATAATATTTAAAGTGGGGGAGAGTGTAATATCTGTGGCTATTACTGTTTCTGTTTAAGAGTTTTAGTTCAGTCAAACCAGTTTTAAGCCATTCCGGAATTAGGTTACACACGGACACTAGTATCTTTCCTTTGCTAAGCTAAGCAGAAAATGCTAACTTTTACTCCTGTGGTCTGGAGTGTCACTGAGTTGAGAAAGATCTAAATTTTTGTTCGGTAGTCATGCTAGGAGGAGGCTTTATTGCTGGAAGTTCGCGGTCTCAAAGCAAATCAGCTTCTGACAGCGAACTATATTTTTGCCTTATCACTGCGAACATCTTTGAGCGTCTCTCGAGATTGTTTTGTATTTCTCAACTCAGAGCCTTTTTGGAGACTGTTTAGACCGGCTCAGTCCAAAACCTTATAAGAAACCCTATTGTTTGATATATAGAAAGCCTAGGAAAGATATAAGTGAGTGTAGTTTTCTTGGATGACAGAAAAGTTTCAGAAGCGCGATCCTTGAAATGTCAGAAAATCTGTCCCCTGACAGATTTTCTGAATGCTGTATTCCATCAAACAGAGGATGTTTTCCTTACCTTAAAGGGGTCTTACCGCATCTAATTAATCCATAGAATTAGTACAATCCAAGAAAGATCTTTTATTTTAGGTTTAAACCATTGAAATCTGTATGTAAACAACTGCAACCGGACTGACAGAGCGGCCATATTGAAAGATTTCTGACAGAATGTGTGTCTCCTGGCTGGCATCTGATTGGTGGATTGAAGGTCAGATGGCAATCATATGACATTTCTCCCTGTTTTGATTGGCTGCTTTGTCAGGGTCCTTACCCTATATAAGTAAGACAACAGTTCTGTGGCGGGATCATTCGAAAAACTGACAGATTTCTCTGTACAAGAAGGGAGACAACTTTTGAGCCAAAAAGTAATAGAGACTTAAATCATTTACTCCAGTACTGAGAAACAAAAAGGAAATGCTTAAGGAACAAACAATTTTGACAAACTTTGGGAAAATAAAAGGATAAGAAATTTAACAATTAAAATAAAGCCAAACTAGCTAACAGAACTTTTGCTGACCTAAGTTCAGTTTTGATAAAGATAGCCATAATTGAAATCTGATGTTTGTATTTCTATGAAGTCAATGACTACTTATCCATTGCCAACCCGAGTGGATAACAATACCTTTAGATATTTTGAAATACTTCAACAGTTTCTAAAGATGAATAAGCGATTAAGTTTAAGTTTATCATTTCTTTTTAATACAGCAAAGCATTTGTTTCTGTGCAAGAGTCCTTCAGCAGCATTTTACCTTTAAGAGTAGATCGCATTTTTTGAAGAGCTACGTCCGAGGAAGCATAAAAGAAAAACACAAAAGTTGGTTCCCCTTGAAAAAATGGTGGGAAAACATACGCATGTGGCATATGCCACGTCACAAGAAATGCACTTCTGCTTTGGAGCATCTGTTCACCATAAATTTACCAGGCCCAAAGGCCTAGTGGACTCAAAGACACTGATGCAAAGGCTGAGTTTATTTGAGCCGCGACACGAGAAAACCAACAAAGTGGTTGTGCGCCCAGTGCAGACTCAGATCAGCCTGAGCATCTACCATGTCTGATCAGACCTTTCGCTCAGCGGACAGCGGACAGCGAAGGCTCTGATCAGACTGGGTGGATGCCCAGGCTGATCTGAGTCTCCGCTGGGCGCAAAACCACTTTGTAGGTTTTGTCACGTCGCGGCTCATTTGCATACAAATAATTGCATGCATGTTCTATTAAAGTCTCCATATTCCTATCAGTTGTAAAATTGCCTAAACAAAAATCGTTTTGAAAAGCAGTTCAACCTTCATGACTGGTGAAAAAAATGTGGGTTGATAAGCATATACTGTGCCAGATAACTGGCAAAAAGTAGAGAGAATCTAATTTTGAAAACTGTCTAACTACTTTCTTGTTCTGGTTTCCCGCCCAGCAATGCAATATAAACAAAGGTAAGACAATAAATGGGGTTCCAGGCTTGTATTTTTAACCATTTTGTTCAAGCTAAAGAAACTCACTCGAAAGGAGGTAATTTTAGTTGCCAATTTAAAAGACTCTTTTTTTATTTGAAACTTACGAGTTCCTCCCCTCCCGCTTTTCCACATCCACACCTATTCCAGCTTTTGGTTAGAATGGATTTCTTGATCATATAGGCTTCTCTTTAGAAAGGGGATGTGATCTTATATTTTCTATGTCCGTAACAAAAGTAGAATCGTCACTATGGAATCAGGTACGGACTTCGAGTTACCAAACCGCGGAAAAGCAAACAAACTAAACTACAATTTTAAACGAAAGTAAAACATCGTGTTTTTTTTTTTTTTTTTTTTTTTTTTTTTTTTTTCTTTTTATTTGTTAATTTATTTTACAAATATAATCCACCAACCACCAACTGGAAAAAAAGAAGTATAAAAATTAAAACTATATAAGCTTAAGGAAAAAAAACACACAACACAACCAGACTGACTTTTGACTTAACTCGCAATTTTCATCTCTTTGGACAGGGAATTGTAAGTAGATCAAAATGGTTTAGAATCTCCAAAAACTGTGTTAAAATTGGTAACCGTTTTGTCTTCCACCATTTAGAGTCATTAAGCTTTATGCCGCCCTTTGCCGTTTGTCACCCGGTATTCCTCAGCGCTGACTGACTGATCGATTGCTTTGGGTTTAACGGCCCTATGAGACAGTATTTCAGTCTATATCGGGCAGTCTCCCAGAGAGAGGGAGAAAGAAGAGAAATGATAGACCATAGAAAAAATGTCCAAGCAACGCTCACCCGCACCTACTGCAGGCACAGTAGCCCCTTGCCCTGCAATGTTCCATCCGGCACTGGCGGAGCGGAAAAAATCTTATTGCAAATTTACCTTCGATGTGGCAGTCTGTGGTGTAGAAAACAAGCAATGCAAGAAAACTTGAAATTGCTTTTACACAAGATTTTATCTACATTTTGTTTGCTGCCTCGCAGTTTAAACTGAAAAATTGTAAACAATGTCAGTGAATGCATGAAAATGCTGACGCTGTTTGTATACATGTACCTACACAAAGCTTAAGGCTTTGGTTTTTTTCGGTTCGGGATTTTACTTTTGATATTAATAATATAGTTATTATTATTATTATTATTGTTGTTGTTGTTGTTGTTGTTGTCCGAGATTGAAAATTATTTTCGCTAGATCAAAGCTGAAAATTTATGAACATGAAATAAACAGAACCAGAACTGCCGCCAGTATCAAGCTTTTTTACGCATCTGCGAATAAGATATTTTTTCAATTTATTAAATTCGGTAATAAACGCAAACTGCAATTTTGGTGATGCATAAGGCTCCAAAGAATCATATTTCTGGATACCTGGCAACAAATATGCGGCTACGGTGGTTTCCCACACAATTAACATTCATATAAAACACTGTTGTCGAACCGCCCCGGTGGAGCTCGGATTGGGCACAACAATTCCGGATTGGAAGAGCTACAAAATGGCGGAAGGCAAACAGATTGCTGACAGGCATCATTTTGTTTTATAAATTATTAATACTTTTAATTCATTTGCATGTCAGTCATATAACACTTTTTATCGGTGGTTGTGTGTAGATTCTGTCTGACGGAAGGATAGCTGATCGCTGCTCCTTGTGTCTATAAAGCTTGACTAGTTTAATGGCTAACTGAATATCTGCGATGAACGCTTGCATGAAATAACGTTTTTCAGGATAAAACAACCGGTTTTCCCGTGCCGAAGCTTTTGTGCAACAAGACAGACCATTTCTGAGTCATTATTGCAAATTTAATCATTTCGAGGACTACGCGTGAAAGCTCTTGTCCCTCAGTTTATTGTGGTACGATGGTTACTGAAAGCTCGGATTGGAACGCGTCGTCTGTAATTCAGTGTACGGATTGGATGAGTTTAGGAAACGGATTGGCTGAGCTTGGTGAACGGATTGGCTTTATTGATTTCATTCGTAGACTCGTCTGTTGACGGGAACGGCGTTACAAAAAACGATAAAAATTACTCACGGGTGTTCTCTTGCAGCATACTTGGACTGACTGTTATCATATCAGTAATTCTTGATCTGTTCTTGATTTTGCTGGTCTGTATCCGATTGTTTGTGTATTCTTTAAGTCTAACTTAGCCTAGCCCCAAGGAGGCCCGTGCAAAATAATCCTTGTGGACTGACACGTCGTTTAACTCCGAAGTTTTGAGCCGCACCGTAACAAAATGTGTCTTCGGAGTTCCGATCAGTGTAGGCTACAGAGTCACTCTTGCTATTTGGAGGCTAGCCATTTTGCATGAGTCTTCTACAAATTGAGTACTATCCAGACAACGAACAGTTAAGCCCTAAAAAGGTTGCACAGATGCGTAGGCTGATTTGCGTCTTTGTTGTTCGCACAGGCATAAAGCAAGTTTTGTCATGACAAGATTCAAATGTTTGTGTTCCGAAAACAGATGCGCGGGCTATGATGACTTCAGTCGTGTAGCCTAGTAGTTAGTTTTGGATTCGAGATCAAGGGATTTCTGGTTCGATCCCTGACACGTCTCTGCCAAAACCGCTGAGGAGTTTAAGGTCCTTGTTTAGAATATCGGTCCAGAGGCATGTGTTTTAGCATGCCTCTGATCTGCTTGTTGTAAATAGTTTTAATGGCCCACCCCGAAAGTTTGTTATCCCTTTCAGAGCTAAATTCTAAATTTAGCCACCCACCACACCTAAGGTAATGATCAGAAAATGATCGTCTCAGTATCGAGAAATAGATAGACACCGGCATATTTTTCATGTTTTTTCTCACTTTTTCTCTCATTTCACAAACTTTCACCACTTTTTTCAAATGTAAAGAACAATTACTATGCATTTCTTTTTGTAACTGTATTTGATACAAGCCTAGTGCAAGCTTAGTCAACCATCAAGTTGACCAAAATCAGGTATCGTGGGTTTCGGAAAACAAAACAAAAACAAAACCAAAGAAAACAAAAACCAAACAAAGATAAATAAATATAAAAATAAAAAGGAGAAAGCAATGACTAAATTTAACAACAACAAAATGAAACAACAACAATACAATCAAGCATGAGATGAATAATCTACAGTAGGATTAAAACTATATTCAATATATAAAAAATGGCCTTCCCAATACATGCAAGACTGCTCTACTAACTCTATCAACTGAACTACGTGGCCACATGGTCGTCCCATGTCAGGGTACTTCAATTGTTACATCAGTCTTGCTAGTACAGAGAGAGTTGAAGATTCGAGTCCTGCCACTGCCAGGGTATTTTTCTCGCTTAGGCAGCGTTGTAAATTTTCTCTCGTAAATTTAGCTTGTTTCCCCAAAATTGTGCGAACCAGCAAGCATCAATCTTTCCTTTTGTACTATACGTTGTGCACAACAGCTACCTGTTCCTCACTATTGAGCGTATTTCAGGTGAGTCTTGATAATTCTGAAAATAGTGCACAGGTCCAGTCGGTGCATCTAACGGAGGCCTGTACAGTTTTGCATACTACACTGTAACTCTTGAACAGAAAAAGTTCTAAAAAGTCAGATCTGTTCATGACAAGTGCAATGGACTCACCAGTACGGGTATGGCCGTATCAATAGTGAAATAAGTCATGAATTTCTAATAGGGCAGCTATTCCAAACTTTTATGGTATGACTGGCACTCTTTGGTTTAAATAGTCACTGAGCACTACAGACTTGCCCGGTTCTACCTGTTTCATTTATTCTGGATGAGAGAATGGAAACAACCTCAAAATTAAGGGATTTTAATGGCCACAACCTGCTAAGTGACTAGAAAGACTGTCTTTTATGCTTACTAATGAAATACTTAAATTTCTCGTTAAAAACGAAATTGATATTTTAACTTTTTGAACAGTTCAAAAATCGATTTTTGGATTTTATTGTTTATGAAACGGAACCTTCTGTAAATTCTTGTCTTAGATTCTTTCCTAAAAGTCTTAAAAATAGATAGTTTCCAGAAAGTATGCTGCAGACTTAATGTGCTGAGGTGGCGTTAACGCTCATATCATTTATTGTGCGAACGCCGTTTATGTACAGGACCTTTGTCGAAAGCAAAGAACAGTGGCATTCTTTTTTCAGCACCTTGCTTTTGTTAGACACTTCCACACCATCCTCTAGGAGCAAGCAGCATTTACACTCGATATCATACCACTAAACACGCTGAGCAACAGTAACTCAAAAGGTTAAGCGTTGGCCTCTAGAGGTCCCGGGTTCGATACCTGCTAAAGGCGGAAATCTTTACAACCGTAAACGGGATTCCACTTCTCACAGCCTTTCATTATCCCCCTACCGTCGTCTTTATCTGATTGAAATACTTTTGAAAAGGAGTCATTCATCCATCAACGCATAGCAACACCACACTGAAGCGAAATGGCAAGGAGAAAGGTTAATTCTCTGACGCCAGCAATATCGACTTTTATTATAAAGCATAAGACACTGTAATTACTAAGCATAAAAGATAAAGAAAATCCTCTCTTTCTGTCGGGTAATGAATTTTTTACTCATGAACACTTGTAGAGATAGTTTTCCTTGAGGCAAACCATGGCATACATGTCAGTTCTGCTTCTTATGTTCATTCGGCGAAATAAAATAAATTAAATAAGATCACACACTAAAAAATCTAATTGCTGATTCTATAATCCGAATTTTGGTCTCTGAAATGCAATATAAATGGTAGGAAAAAATCCGGGACACTGTAGAAAAAGTCCGGGACATTAAATTCGTTGTAGGAACACATCCTTGTCATTTGCTGTAATTTTGTCCTTGGTTTGCAGAAGTTTTTTCACAAAAAAATGTGACAAACGACTAAATGCGCTCATAAAATGCTTCAGAAAACAGCCTGTTTGCAAAAGATCAGGAGAAAATATTGAAAATAAGTTTGTTCACTTACACTTTTGCTTCGTCAGGCTTACGAGACACTAATTGTCAGAAAAAAATCGTTGACGATTGACAGAACATAATCATCGCCTACCGGGACTAAGCAACCACCCAGTGAAGACAGGCTTGTGCAATACCCTTCGTGCACGTCAGGGTGCGCGTGCGCTTTCTAGTGCGCGTGCGCGTGCTTCTTTGTAAAAAAACAACACCTGCTGCGTTAAGCTAAGTTTTCAAGTAACCGAAAGAGCTAGAGTCTTCAAACTAGCTTCATAGATACGTCTGGGGAATATCTTCTGAAAGCATCGATGCATATCTGGCTCTGGGCTAAATTTTACGCTTTATTGAACATAGAAAAAATGTTCACCTGTCGCGTTTAGCTCAGTTTTAAAGTAACCGCAAGGGCTAGAGTCTTCAACCTTGCTCCATAGATACGTCTCGGAAAGATCTACTAATAACAGCGATGCATATCGTTCCATGAACTATATTTCACGGTTAATTGAACATAGAAAAAATCGTCTGATGTGTTTAGCTCAGTTTCTAAGCAACCGCATGGGCTAGTCTTCAACCTTGCTACATAGATACGTCTGGAGAAGATCTACTGAAAGTGGTGAAGCATATCGGGCCATGACCTTTATTTTAGGTTTATTGAACGTAGAAAAATATTCATCTGTTATGGTATGCTCAGTCTCTTAGTAACCGCCTAGGGTAGAGTCTTCAAACTTGCTGCATAGACACGTCTGGGGAAGGTCTACTGAAAGCAGCGATACATATTGGGCCATGACCTACATTTCACGGTTGATTAAAGAAAAAATGTGCATCTGTTGCGTTTAGCTAAGTTTCTAAGTAACCGCAAAGGCTAGAGTCTTAAAACTTGCTCCAAAGATACGTCTGGGGAAGACATTCTGAAAGCAGCAATGTATTTTGGGCCGTGACCTATATTTCATTGTTGATTGAATAAAGAAAAATATTCACCTGTCTGTTGCGTCCACTTCAGTTTCTAACTAACCGCAAGGGCTCGAGTCTTCAGACTTGTTTTATATGTACGTCTAAGGAAAACCTACTGAAAGCAGTGAAGCATATTTAGCTATTTAGCCATGACCTATATTTCACGGTTGATTGAGCATTGCAAAATTTTTTACCTTTTGTGTGTAGCTCAGTTTTCAAGAACCCAAAAGAGCTATAGTCTTTAAACTTGCTCCATAGATACGTCTGGGGAAGAACTACTGACAGCAGCGACAGATATTGGGCCTAGACCTATATTTTACGGCTAACTGAACATATATAAAAAAATACCTGTTGCATTTAGCGCAATTTCCAAGTAACTAAAGGGGCTAGAGTCTAGAAACTTGCTCCATAGATACGACTGGGGAAAATCTACTGAAAGCAGTTATGCATATCGTTCCATGACCTATATTTCACGGTTGGTTGAACATAGAAAAAATATTCACCCGTTGCGTTTAGCTCGGTTTCTTAGTAACCGCAAGGGCTAGAGTCTTCAAACTTACTCCATAGATACATCTAAGGAAGATCTACTGCAATCAGCGATGCCACATATCCGGCTTTTGAACATAGGACTGTTTAGATAATACTCATAGGCAGGAAAGAGGAATAAGTCATTTCCTAGTATGTTAGTATGTTAAAATCTTGCTTCTTGGAGATGGTTGCATGCATTAGTCACAAAATGTGCAACAACGTTTTTGAAAATTGGGTATCAAATAACATTTTTGTGACAGAGAGAGAGAGAGAGAGAGAGAGAGAGAGAGAGACAGACAGAGACAGAGACAGAGAGAGAGACAGAGAGAGAGGAAAGATAATGGTGCGATTCGTGTCAATGTACAATATCTAATGCATACCCTGACACTGAATGTTTATTTTGGTATTTAAAGTTGAATGTCTATGAGATGTTAAGTTCACAAACTATTGTGCAACATTTTGAAAGCTGAAAGTGAGTGATATTTAGGAGTGAACGTGTCTCTTAATCATAGTTTGACCTTCCCACGACTATGGTAGACCTCCTTTAGTGGAATATTACGAGCACCAGATACATGTGTATATATTTATGCAATGACTGAAGGTTCTGTTTCTATATGTAACCTAGTCTGGCTACAGAAGTAAAAAGTATGCAAAGACCAGGAACTGAAACAATCAAAATCCAAATCCAGCCCTCAAACCATAGTTGGAAACAACTAAGATTACAAATAATCAAGATACAGAGAACATATGGCCAACCGAGTGAGCAGCTTGTTCCCAAAAGGTGGCCACTCAGCAACCCAAACCGAACCAAAAATAATAAGAACATACATAAGGTAAAACATCACAGAAACTCTGACACCAAAAACAGGCAACAGAGAACCACAACAGAACTACCGCCTTGGAACGGTCAGTAATGAATTACTGGGGGGCTTAAGTCGATTTTACAGGCCCAACCTCACCCTCAGTTTCTGAAGTGGTACAAAACATTTAGTTGGTAGTTCGGTTCGCATGATAACCCTCTAACTCGTCAATGAATCATCACGGTAAACACATAAATCAAATTTCAACACCATGAAGAAGCAAAGACGAGGACTCAACAGATACAACGGGCCGTCTGACAGGTGGAGATCCCTGTCCTGCCAAACGACCCCACTGGAAATCTGAAGACCCTACGTTCAATATATCCTCTGAAAAGGAACATAGATCTGACAACCAGAGTAACAAACAGATTCGACTGGAGCCAGGCTATATGTAACCCTTAGTTGATCATGAAGCTGAAATGTAGATGATACTGAGAATGCCTGTCCCGCGAAACCATGTGAGTGCAGTCAAACTAAAGTTTTTCGAGCAAAACGAACAGTTATACAGATTAAAAGTAAAGGGAAATGCAGCATGTTGAAATTAGACCTGAACAGAAGCTGAAAATGGTCGGCTCTTTTCGTCGGATCTTCAAGTTTTCCTCGTATGCTCCAAAGAAGGTTTGTCAAGTCAGGTGGGATACCTCGAGCTGTCAGTGCAGTCACGCCTATTACGCTCTGATAAATGAAATGTCTGAGAAAAATTTTATGCTTGCCATGCTCACAAGTGGGTGTTCAGAAAGAAAGATTGACGCACGTTAGAATCCTATCTGATACTGTTACTAATAGCTCATACAAAAATTAAAGCTACATCGATGCCAACCCGTTCTATGCATGCCGTTTATTACAAATGTCGAAAATATACATTTTTTAACTGAATTCCAATCCGTACACTTTTAACTTCTGAGCTCGGTCTAATCCGCCCACCTTTGAAATCCAATCCGTACACACTACGTTTCCAATCCGGGGCTTAACCGCTCAAAAAAATTAGCACAAATTGCATCTTTAAAATTACTACAATTTCACAACTGGAACCAAACAACTGAAATTATAAGCATCAAACATATTTATAATACGCTATAATTCCTTATACATTTTCTTCTAATTTTTATACACTATGGAAAGCAATTTACTATCGAACCATAAAGGGAAAAGCATAAACGCTCAAATGAGCAATGTCCCTATCCCTGATATTTTTAGATTCGGAACTTTTCCTATTTGCGGTTAAGCACTCCCTTATATGACCCTTTTAATAAGCTCGCTAAATTATTTCTATATACGTTATAACCAAACTAAAATTTGCAATTAACAGGAGCACCGTGACCCAAAATCTCTTACGTCCGCCATTTTGTAGCTCTTCCAATCCGGAAATCTTATGTCCAATCCGAGCTCCACCGGGGCGGTTCGACAACAGTGTAAAAGTTGAATCATATGCCGTGTAAAACAGCGGGAAAATCGTCTGACGTAACGTCAAACTTTGACGTCACTTATCTCAGTTTCACGTCGCGTGTCATAAGGTCGATTTCTATCTGGACGGGCTCATATGTTTAAGTGCTCATTGTTCGATCAGAACCTATGACTTAGAGGCTGTTTATTTTTTTCAACTTAAACATATGTTGTGCTTCTGAAATAACCTCGCTAGGCCATATTTGCTCCAGAAAAACTTTGCCTGTGTGAACGAAGCTTAACTTTACTACATAACTTTTGTTTTATGTAGAGCGAAACACACAGTTATTGCATTGTTCGTGCCATAAAAAACGACATTTATGTGCAGCATATTAATCAGGACAAATCCATCTGTTGAATCTGATAGGAGCATTCCCTGTCTACATGCTCATTCCTCAGGGCCAATGATAGGACTTGTTTGTGCGACCTGGGTCCGAGGTTATAAAATTTGGGTATAATCTAAAACTCAAAATAAAGCACACACTGATTAGCTGCTTCCGAGCATGTGCTCGGAATCAGCCAATCAGTGTGCTTTATTTTGAGTTTGAGAATGTACTCAAGTTTTATAAACTCCGGGCCTGAATAAAAAATGAATAACTTGGGCTCATTCTCAGTCAGTTTGAAAATATGTTCCACTAATTCCGGCGCTAGGGGGGCGCGGGCAGTGTTGCAACATTATATTACTGCACAGGAACATACTCATGATTAAATCGAGTCTGCTGTTTTCGTTTCTTTTATGTGTTCTTTGCTCCCAGAGAATCTTTTTTTTTTTCAGAGTTTTTAAACAGTTTAGCTCTGACAATTCAGCCGAAACGGGTTAAAACTTTACCTTTGTGTTGTACGAGGGGCGTTCAGAAAATTCTGCAAACGGCCTCATAACATAGTTTGGGAGTATTCTGGGGACAAATGCTAAACGTGTGTTCAAATCACTACATTTTGCCTTGACAATGATACCAAATCTTCTACAAAAACCCTTTTCCTTATTGAGTTACTACGTCTTTTATTAGGACCCTGTCAAACCGCAGAACCGATAATGTGCTTTTTCCCCAGTGAGACTAATTCAAAGTAAAATCATTGTAAATACAAATAAATCTTTGTGAGGCAACAATATTAAATCGAAATCTAAAAGCGTGACAACTGTTAGGCCTATCGATTCATTCCTTGCAAAGCAATGTGCAGCTCTTATGGCGTTATTGATATCAATTTAAACTTCACTTTTGACAGCTTATCGCGGCTTCATTTTTTTATTTTTATATTTTTTTTGCAGTAACTTCATTTTTTGACAGGTTTAAATTGGAATGAAAAGGCTTTTAATTACAAGAGTCCGACTGCTAATGCACTAGTTTTCATTATAAAATCATTATAACTTTGGTAGAAAGGGAGAATCTGCTACTACAAAAAATGCGGATAATCCAGATTCACGGGACAGTATAAACCTAGATTAAATATAATTGCCGTGACATTTACATAACAACATTGCCTGGGGATAGTCTTGAGTTCTCTCTCCTCTTCTAATTCCATTTACGTTTCTCCTTCCGCTGATTCAAGAAGGGCAGTTGTCAGTTACTGGCGAAAGTATGTGCACTTAGTACTGGTTAACCGCTTAGGAGGTCTAAGCCTGCCCAGGAATAGTGTGGTTAGGTTAACTGACCGTCCCGACATGACCTTAGTTGTTTACCGTGGACGTTAAGTATCAAATCAACCAACCAACCAAATTCCATTTACTGCTTTGCAGTATCTCTCAAATCGGAGAGAGGACGGTGCAAGGAGTGTGCAACCATGGATTCGTTCCGCTGAGCTTCCTGGGGAACACCTTTATGAGAACTGGACAAAAAATGAAAGAAAGGGGAAAGCCTTTGAGTACCAATTATTAGAATAAATCAAAGACTGCTCTAACATGCATGAATTATGTCTTTTTATCATATGACGTCGCATCTGAGAGTGTTATAAAGCCATGCATTAAAAACGATAATCCACTAGTGGATTAAATATGCAAATAACGTGGTAACGTTTTACGTTGACATCCATTAAAACGTCGCATTTTCTAATGGCGAAATAGTGGCGTTTTAGTGCAAATTTTGCTAATAAAATGCGGTTTGAGTGTCATATGACCAATAGAATCTTGCATTCGTGCTCCTGTATTATTGAATTTATTAAACTCGTTGGGGAAAACCGATAAGATGCTCGGCATAGCCTCGCATCTTATCTTTTTCCCCAACTCGTTTAATAAATTCAATACTACATGAGCACTCATGTAAGATCCTCTATTTAAAGTAAAAATCACAGCTCCTTTAGAGTATATCTTATTCGAAGTAGTTCGAAAAATTGTCCTTAAAGAAAAATTCACGGCGTATCCCGATTTGTCGAGGCATATTAGGGGAAAGTCGGGTAACTTCGGACAGGCGGGTAAATTCGGACATACCATTGCAAACAGTGAAAATCCAGATGAGACGGCTCATAATGAGCCGTCTCATCAGGATTTTCACTGTTTGGCCAGTTATCGTTTTGTTTTAGTTCCAGACAACAGACATATAAAGGAAAAAATGTCACTGTCCGAATTTCCCCACTGTCCGAAGTTACCCGACTCTCCCCTATAGCTTTGTGTTTCTCCGCCATCAGAAGATTTCCAAGATATTACGTCATTCTTAGAACTTCCTGAACGCCCCTCGTATAGAAGTATAGCGGTACACATACCGAGTTTAACAGCGGAAAATACTGGTTATAAACTAAATTATCACACAATTTCGTTCTGATTTCCCATTACCAAAATTTCAGTGTCATCTCCGCCAGAGCGCGACGCCGAGAGACTGATAAATGGAAGACACTAAAATGAATTTATCATTAGATTGTCATGTTGTTTGCGTTAAGACATTTACATAACTTAAATTCTGCATATAAATAGCTTATTTTTTCTGCAAGAATGTTTGCTTTCTTCAAATTGTCTTGATACAGTGTCTTATATCAACCGCGTAGTTGCATATGTGAAAAGGTCATGTTTTGATCAGACTGCGATGGTAATCAATAATTGAAAAAGAGAACGTTACATAAAAAGGCTACACTGCGCATGTGCATTTGTTAAAGACGTGTAGACGTCATCCCAGCAGGCACATGACGTCGTCAGGACGACGTCATGTGCGTTTTACGTTTTAAGACATTTTTCGAACGCTGCAATCATCAAATGGGTCTCTTTGCTTACCAACGTCTGACAACAAAAGCAGGGATTCAGCACCGCAAACAATGAAAACCGATCTTTCAGCTGACTTTTCTCATGTTTGGCATTTGGAAGTTGCGGAGCAAATTAATCGGCTTACTTACAATAGAGCGTACTTTCATCGGCTGTAGTCGGTCACATCTCAAAGTGAATGTGTTTATATTTCCTTGTCTTATTTAGTCGGATTGTTTCAGTGACATTGAAATTACATTACCCTATTTATGCCGAGTGGACTATTCTATTCAAGATTATCAAATGGATGTGTTCATTTGTCAATAAGGGGTGTTTGGTGTAGTTTATTTTTTTTTTTTCGTATCAATTCTTATTCGAAATAGTGCAGACTCTGATCAGATGCTGCGTTTGCGGCGTCTGATCCGGGTCTGTACTGTTTGCCTATGTCCCATTTATGGGATGTTAAATGGGTTCAATTGTGTGAAATTAAGTTGTTTTTTAGAACTGCTGATATGAGAAATTATTTTCGGATTTCGTTGCGGTGCTATGAATGGGAAGTTTCCAGTATTTTGAGGTATGTATTTTTGCGGTATTATATAGGCCTATATTAACTCATTTGTGCTCGTTTCATGATTACCGTAAAAATTATAAAAAATGGGACACCTAAAATGCTTACCGAAATTGTCATAAAAATAGAACAGTTTGCTTTTACATACAGTAATGAAGGTGCAGGGAGAATGGTAAACTGTGTAGACCCGGATCAGACTGCTCTTAGGAGCAGTAGGAGCAGTCTGACCCGAGTCTACACTGCTTTCTCAAACATATCTCTGCCAATGCTTAAGCCTGTGTAATTATCTCTGACAATACTTAAGCATTATAGCCGCGACACGACAAAACCAACAAAGTGGTTGTGCGCCCAGCGCAGACTCAGATCAGCCTCGGCATCCGCCCAGTCTGATCAAATTCTTCGCTGTCCGCATGGAGGTAGCTTAGACCCTTAACAAAATATCTGATGAGACTGGGTGGATGCCGATTCTGATCTGAGACTGCGCTTGACGCACAACTACTTTGTTAGTTTTCTCATGTCGGGGCTCATTTGTAATTTTAAACTTTTGTACTTTAAGACGTAATACAGGGATAACTTCTTCACTGACAAAAAGTACAATTAATAAGAACGCTCAAAAGTATCTAGCGTAACCACTTTTTTAATTGATCTTGGAAAGCATTTGTAATTTTGAATGTATGTCCTTTAAGAACTTTTGTACTTTAAGACGGAATTTAAACTTCTTCAATGACATAAAAGTAAACGTAATAAGAACGCTAAAGGATACTTAGCGTTACCAATTTCTTCTAAAGGCCATGTTAACATTTTCACGTTAAGCAATTTTGTCACTTTCAGTTTTGTCCCTTTTCTCTTGGTCGGGTAGTTAGAGACGCTCGGTTAAAGATTTACTCCCTTTATAATAATAACAAAAATGATTTGATGAAATATTTCATGCAGTACCTCTGACTTGGTCTAACTATACATTTGAAATAGAGTTTAGATAGTAACATTTGATGAAAGCGACCTTAAACAAAAAATAAGATAAATTTTAAACGATCGCGGACCGCGCTCGAAATCGCATTATTGGACAAAAATAATTTATTCATATGCCACAATCACGTGCACGAATAAGAAAAATACCTGTACATGATCACATGACACACGTGGTCGAAATCGATATTCTTACATGCCGTGAGGAAATGGGTAATTTGCATTTTAATTTGAAGATTATTTTTCATTCCACATTTTTCGAAAAAACATGCATTTTCTCAAAACTCATACGGTTAGTTATGAGATTATTACATATTAACTAACGAAATTTTGTTAAAATATTTGTTTCTGAGAACATGAAATAAACGAGGGAGACAATCTTTAACGCAGAAGGTATTTTGAACCCGGCGATGATTCGGCTAGCCGGCGACTAAGTCGAAAACTGTTAATCCAGCAGTAAAAGGGCACTTTAGAATAATATAGGGAAAAGAGAAGGATGGGCTCCGCCTTTTATATGCCGTGCCCAAGATACAATGGACCTTTAATCTCCACTGCCCCAGTGGGCACTAGGCTATGGGAAACCGTTACCTTAGCATTTTTTTTTCAGTGAAAACCGGTCTGCAATGCATTTCATGCTGACCATATGATTAGTTGGTTGCACATGACATAACTCATCAGGCACATAGCGTCGTAATGACGTCGTACTGAAAGTCCCTCCCCAGCAGGCACAGGATGTCGTACTGACGTTGATGCGACGTGATGACGTCGCACCAACGTCAGTACGACATCCTATGCCTGCTGGGAAGGGACTTTTCCTCGTCTTTATAAAAGAGGGTTTACTTTCATGGGCAGCCACTCGGACCTTATCATGATTGTCCCCTAACTCTAAAATTATTTTCTTTGAGAGTCGAGTATACCCCATTTAGAACGACTTTATTGACCAGGAAAGCTACCAAGGAATCACAATTAGCATTTCCCGTTGTAAAAGTGGTGAAGTGAAAATTGGCGGACTGGTTTATACCCTGTGGTATGCCTAATCGTAAAAAGTCCCTTAGCGCACTATGAAAAAGAAAAGGAAAACCTTCAAGGCACGCACTATCAGCCCAGACTCATCTGCCCTAATGCTTAGCATGTTTATGGACCTTTACATTAGATAGTTCCTTAGCGCACTATGAAAGAGAAAAGAAAATCCTTCAAGGTCCGCACTATCAGCCCAGGCTCGGAGGCTATAAAACTGGAGTACATGCTCAAACTCAAAATAAAGCACACTGATTGGCTGCTTCCGAGCACATGCTCGGAAGCAGCCAATCAGTGTGCTTTATTTTGAGTTTGAGATTATACTCAAGTTTCATAACCTCCGACCCAGACTTATCTGCCCTTATGCTAAGCATGTTAGTCCAGGCAAACTGGCGATTTTTTCCCGAAACCCAAAACAAATTGCAACAAAAGCTTTTTTTGCATTTTTGTTGAGGACTAACATTCACATATGACATATCAAAAGTAGGATAAAATCGGATAATGCAAAATGTATTTTTTCTGCATTTATACATGCGCCTATTTGCGTCTTAACTATACCAATTATTTGTAATGTTTTATATGACATAACATTATTGCTGTGAGTTTTATTTCTAAAAACCTATTCTGCCTCTGCCAGAATTGAATCTAGAAGCTTAAGATTGAATTTCACACATTTTGTTGTTGAATGTAAAGCCATCTAGGTCTTAAAAAGGTATAAATTACCCCACCCACTTTATTCTACCTTAAAATCTGAAGTGAATTTTTGAGGGTCAGTAACCGAACTGCAACAAGAAATAGGTCATACTGATGACTTAGCATAGCATAAACATGCTTCAATTTAGAATACTGATCTCTGAAGGCATGAGTAGCCCGAAACAAAGGCAAAAAGAGCAGAATACTACATGCATAATAACACAAACAGTGCAACATACTTATGAATAGTCTTTGTATATCTCCTCGGCAGGATTTATGAAGGGGACCACTAAACATTGCTAGGTACTAAATATGTAAGGTCTGGGCCTCACGGTTTCAGGGAAGATGATTTTTTAAGATTTTTTCCGCATTATATGTCTATGGGAGCTAATGACCCCTGGGGCGTGGCCAATTTGGATCCAAGGCATGGTTGGCAGGATTTATGTACGTGACAACTAAACATTTCTAAATACTAAATTTGTAAGCTCTGGGCCTCATGGTATCAGAGAAGAAAAATTTTTAAGGTTCTTTAGCGATATAGCTCTATATAAACAAATAACCACCCTTGGGTGGGGCCAGTTTGGACCCCAGGGGCTTGGTTGGCAGGAATTACATGTAATGTATGGGATACTAAACATTGATACATACTAAATAAATATATAAGCTCTGGGCCTCAGAGTTTCGGAGAAGAAGATTTTTAAAAATTTTCCCATTATAAGTCTATGAGAGCCAAAGATTGATCGGGGGGGGGGGGGGAGCAATTAGGACTTTGGATCCTAGTGGCATGGTTGGCAGGATTTATGTATGTGACCACTAACCATTGCTAACCATTGCTACATACTAAATAATATGTAAGCTCTGGGCCTTATGGTTTCAGACAAAAGATTTTTGAAATATCCCAGCTATATAGCCATATATTAACAAATGACCCCTTGGGTGGGGCCAGTTTGCACCACATGGGCATGGTTGACAGGAATTATGCAGGGAACCACAAAACATTGCTACATACTAAATGTAAAAGCTCTGGGCCTCGTGGTTTCAGAGATCTTTTAAAGTTTTTCACTTCATAAGACTATGGGTGCTAATGCCCCTGGGGCGTGGCCAATTGGGACCCTAGGGGCATGGTTGGCAGGATTTACGTAGGTGACCCCTTACCATTGCTACACACTAAATATGTTAGCTCTGGGCCTCATGGTTTCAGAGAGGAAAATTTTTTAAGGTCCTTTAGCTATATAGCCCTATATAAACAAACAACCACCCTGGGATAGGGCCAGTTTGGACCCCAGTGGCATGGTTGGCAGGATTTATGTATGTGACCACTAACCATTGCTAACCATTGCTACATACTAAATAATATGTAAGCTCTGGGCCTTATTGTTTCAGAGAAAAGATTTTTGAAGGTTCTCAGCTATATAGCCATATATTAACAAATGACCCCTTGGGTGGGGCCAGTTTGCACCACATGGGCATGGTTGACAGGAATTATGCAGGGAACCACAAAACATTGCTACATACTAAATGTTATAGCTCTGGGCCTCGTGGTTTCAGAGATCTTTGTTAGTTTTTCACTTCATAAGACCATGGGAGCTAATGCCCTTGGGGCGTGGCCAATTGGGACCCTAGGGGCATAGTTGGCAGGATTTACGTAGGTGACCCCTTACCATTGCTACATACTAAATATGTTAGCTCTGGGCCTCATGGTTTCAGAGAGGAAATTTTTTTAAGGTCCTTTAGCTATATAGCCCTATATAAACAAACAACCACCCTGGGATAGGGCCAGTTTGGAGCCCAGTGGCATGGTTGGCAGGATTTATGTAGGGGATCACTAAACACTACTTCATGCTAGATATATCAGCTATAGTCTTCATGGTTTCAAAAAAGAAGATTTTTTAAGTTTTTCTCGTCAAAACTTTGTGGGAGCTAATGACCCCTTGCGGTGGCAAATTTGGATCCCAGAGGCATGGTTGGCAGGATTTATGTACGTGACCACCAACCATTGCTACATACTAAATATGTAATCTCTGGACCTCATGGTTTCATAGTGGATTTTTTTTAAGGTTCTTTAGCTATATAGCCCTATATGAAGCAGTGGGTCCCTAAGGTGGGGCCAGGTTGGACCCCAGGAGATGGATTGGCAGAAGTGATGTAGGGGACCACAAAACATTGCTAAGTACTAAATATATAAGCTATGGGTGTCATGGTTTCAGAGAAAAAGAGTTTTTGAAGTCTTTCCCATTATAAGTGTATGGGAGCTTTATGTTGCCATGGCAACCAGAGTTCCAATCTGATCTGCCCTTTAACCTTATGCAGTCAATCTCCCACCCCAACAATGCTACACATACAATTTGATCAAGATTGGGCAGATGGGTTTAGGAGGTATTTTTTTAAAGTGTGGAAGACGACGACAACGGACTACGGACCAAGGCTATACTATAAGCTCACCTTGACAGATGAGATGAAACCTTAAAGAACATCCCATATTTTAACATGAAATTTCCAATTCCATGACCTTGACCTCAAGGTGACTGAGGGGGCAATGGTGTAAAACGTAAGACCATTATCTAGCAATTAGACTATCAATTGGTTAAAGAGATATGGGTGTTTTAATATAACCTATAACACCTAAAAGATGGACATGGATGCGGGTGCAAACGCGGAGGCCAACACCGGGGTGACAACAATAGCCCTTCCTGAAGGTCATTCAGGCGAGTTAAAACAATGACTTCTTTCCAGAGGAGTGAGCGGGGTGGGGAGGTGGCTGTTAGGCGGGAAGGAGGTATAATTTGTAAATTTTGAACCAGAAAAGTAAACATTTTACCATTTGTTAATGCAAAAATGTCATGGAGGTCATCACCTAATATCCATAAGCATGTCCAAGTTATCTGCATATTTAAACCTCTAGTGGATTATCCTTTCGACACATGAAGTATTTAGCCGGGCCACATAGTACAGTTGGTAGCGCATATGACCAGAGGTCCTGTGTTTGATACGCGGTCCGGCTACTTACTTCCGTTTCTCCTTCCGCTGATTCAAGAAGGACAGTTGTCAGTTACTGGCTAAAGTATGTGCACTTAGTACTGTTTAACCACATAGGAGGTCTAAGCCGGCCTAAGAATAGTGTTGTAAGGTTAGCTGACCGTCCCAACATGACCATGGCCATTACCGTGGACATGAAGCAACAAAACAACACTCTCAGATGTCCCATCATTTGATAAATAGGAGTTACATCAAGCTGTTTTCTTCTATTGTTCTGTCACAGTCTTCAGAAACATTGATTCTGTTTACTATCTTCGTTACTATCCATATTGTCCATCTGAATAGAGGTTATGGTAAAAGCAAAATTTGCACTGGTGGGTGGGGTAAACCAATAGTAATATACTATATGATAGACCAGTTATGCATAATCAGCAAATTTAATAGTAGACAAAAGCTAAAGAACAGGATATAACTGCTTTATCAACGACTTCTATGGATTTAACTTGTCTAGAAATGATGTTTAGAAGTGGCTTTCCGACCAAAAGTAGCTGTGCAATGGTTTAAATCCTTCGAAAACAAGACATATGAAAAAAATCAAGTTTCGCATTCTCCGATTTTGTCCTACTTTTAGTATGTTAAAAATGTAGGTCTTAGGAGCTTATTACTGCAAAGAAACCTTTTGTTGCAATTTGTTTTAGGTTCTCCCACAATTTGACTGGACTATGTTTACGGTTCTTTAATTTAGATACGAAATTTCCCTTAAACATTTGACAAGAGAAGGAAATTACATCTTTGATTGTTGCGACGACACTGTCACTTTGTTTATTGTAGGTGAACTTTTTTGTTTTCTTTCGAAAATATTTATCGTGTTTGTTTGGCATTTATTTGTACTGTAAGTACATTTGCGACCTATTTGATTGTTGAAACTCTAAATTTTATAGCTAAGATGTTTAAGCTGAAAATTTCGGCTATATAAATTTTCCAGTAGAAATGAGATAAAGTTTGGACTTGCTGCTTTACAGAAAGACGAAATTTCTAGCTCAGTTATAAAGTCGAATCTATCATTACTTCCACAGTAAACCCGTAACGGAAAGTTTGTAGCAACGTTTATACACATATATTTACATTCTTGGTGTATTTACTAAAAAAAAAACACACTAATACAGTAAAACCATTGAAACGGAATGTAGTTTACATTCCAATAACTATATTGAACCACGCGACGGCACATGACTTCAAAATAAACCATGGCTCTCTACAATCTGATTGGACGTAGGCGACTTCATGACGTTATTGACGCTGTTCCACTGTTAGCAGAAAAAACTGAGTGTAAATGTTTTACTGCTTCAGTTTTAGCGCTTTTATAAGATTTTTCATCAAGGTTTTGATTGAAACGGATGCAAATATAAGCAATAAACTTAATTTTTCTGTTTATCGACGTGTAAACTACCATGGATTGCGTGCAAAGTGAATGAACCTCTTAGGTCACTAGCAAAGTTTACATGAGCCCCTGAGGGGTTCATTCGCCTTGCACGCGACCCAATGTAGTTTACACTCCGATAGACCTCAGAAAAATGCAATTCATCCTTAATTATACGGTACTCTATTTGCAATGCAAATTGTCTTAAAAAGACACATCTAGAGATGCGGTATATATAATTTATGACTGCTTTCCTGCTGCAAACCATCTCAATGTTCTGCAATGTTGCAGTGTAGTAACGTTATACTCATCCGTTGTATCGACGTTCTCTCAACGTTTTATCACGTTGTACCGCTTTTGACTGGGTGTTCTCCGCAAAGAAAGAAATTTCCTTCACATAGAGCAAAAGCTTTACCTTAAGAGTAGCCCTTGCCTACTACAGAAGCAAATACATGTAGTATAAAGTGAAAAGTTATATCCCTTGTCAAAATGGCGGACAAAACAATGGAAATTTTCCATGAGCGTGCAAAAAGATTGCTTACATGCTTAGTCCTTAATTGTGCGAAATGCAATTTATTAGACGGGTAGCTTTTTGGGGATAACGGTTAAACTTGGAATTCGAGGTATCCCTAAATTGATCGAGTAATCTCTAGATTTTCCGTTGGTGTATAACATATTAATCGTTTTTATATTGTTTGAAATAGCTATAGACTGCATTATGTTGGCGTGAGAGGCAAAAGAAACTATAAACGTTTTGGTTGCATATATATTACTCATTTTTTCATGGCTCAGGTCTGAAATTTTGCAGGAGCTATTTGTACTCAAGGTACATCAATGTGTTATAGTAAATTTACTTATTGAAATGCTTGACTAGCGGCACTGAACATACATATGAGCCGCGACACGAGAAAACCAACAAAGTGGTTGTGCGCCCAGCGCAGACTCAGATCAGCCTGGGCATCCACCCAATCTGATCAGACTCGTCGCTAAGCGCTTAAAGGGTAGCTAAGGGTCTAAGCTACCTTCATGCGGACAGCGAAGACTCTGATCAGACTGGGCGGATGCCCAGGCTGATCTGAGTCTGCGCTGGGCGCACTACCACATTGTTGGTTTTCTCGTGTCGCGGCTCATATGGTTTTGCAAGTTTTCGACGTGCAGCTAAATGGATACAACGAGGTGGCTGTAAATCTGTTTTTGAAATTTCGATTGTTGTTCAAAACAAATCACAACGCTTGCATTTCATTTGTATGATGATAAGGCGCTCTGTGCCAGACAGAAATCATACACACAGAGTAGTCAGAGTCAGAAAGAAAGTATTCTACAACATGTCATTTGATTCACACTTATCATACTTTCTGTGAGGCTGTAGACAATGGTAAAGAGGTAAGGACAGTATTTTGTGACATCAGCAAGGCCTTCGACAGAGTCTGGCACAGGGGTCTGCTTCATAAGTTATCAGGGATTGGATGTTCTGATAAAATCATACAGTGGTTCTCAAGTTATCTGTCTGGGCGTAAACAGCGCGTCGTTCTTAATGGGCAAGTTTCTGACTGGACTTTCATACAAGCAGGAGTACCTCAGGGGTCAGTCCTTGGACCTATTTTGTTTCTTCTCTATATAAATGACATTGTTAATAATATCGGTTGTCCTATACGACTGTTTGCAGATGATACAAGCTTGTATATTGTAGTAGATTCTCCGCTTTCAGTTGCAAATTTCTTGAACTCTGATTTACGTACAATTAGTAATAGGGCTGCAACATGGCTTGTTGACTTTAACGCAAGTAAGACAGTGTCTATGACCATTTCAAGGAAAGCAAATCCACTTCAAAATCCACCTCTATTTATGAATGATATAATTCTCACTGAAACAGATACTCACAAACACCTAGGTATTACTTTCTCAAAATCATGTACTTGGTTAAATCATATCGAAAATATAACAAGAAAAGCTATGACAAGATTAAATCTCATGAAAAGTCTTAAATTCAAAGTAAGTCGAACTGCTCTTGAGCGTATATACATATCATTTATACGCCCACTTCTTGAATACTCCGACTCAGTCTGGGACAACTGCTCAGCTGAAGCGAAAAAACGGCTGGATGCAATACATATAGAAGCTGCCAGAATTATTACCGGAGCAACTAAATTGTGCAGTATTAACAAACTTTTTGTAGATATTGGTTGGGATTCGCTCCAAAATCGTCGAAACAAGCATAAGCTTGTCATTTTTTATAAGATCATGAATGGCCTAACTCCTGACTATCTTTCTGACTGCGTACCTCCTTTAGTACAAGACACTGCGTCATACAATCTTAGAAACGAAACTCGAATGACATTCAATCCCTTCATGCTAATACTAATTTGTTTTATAACTACTATTCGCACTTGGAATTCCTTACCCGAGGACATCAAGCAAGCGACATCTGTAGCTTCATTCAAATATCGCCTAAACAGGGATATAAAGAAACCTCCCAAATATTATAATGCAGGCACACGTATTGGACAAATACTTCAAGCTAGAATGAGGCTGGAATGTAGCTCTCTCAATTCTCATCTTTACAGGAAAAATATAGTTCCGAGTTCTTCTTGTCAGTGCGGAGGTTTCGAAAGTCCTTATCACTTTTTCTTCCAATGTCATATCTATACTGCCGCTAGAAACAGATTCTTACCACATGACATCAACCATTATAATACTCATGATTTTTATTTGGAATAGAAAGTAAAACAAACCAGAAAAATGAGACCCTGTTTATAAAAGTTCAAGATTTCATTGTTAAGTCGGGAAGATTTGTTAATAATATTCTACTAGATTGGCTCCAGATCCATATGCTAGCCATATGTTTGAACTTTGTTTTCAAACCGATATAGACTAAGAGATGTAATATATCTGTTCCAGTCGTGAGAGTGAATTCTGAGTATCAATTGGTCAAAAATGTTTCCTTGGTCTTTTCCTACGTTTCTGCTGTGTTTCTTTTGGTTTATGTCGGATATATCAATCTTGGCATGGCTTCTATATTCTATATCCATAAAAGTCATTATAAGCTGTTTTTATACAGCAGCTCTTTTTTGTAAAACATTTAAAACTAAATGCTCTAAATGTCGACATTGAATCAAAATGTATTGAATGTACTGATATATTGACATAAACTCTCTCTCTCTCTCTCTCTCTCTCTCTCTCTCTCTCTCTCTCTCTCTCTCTAAATGTTGTTATTTGTATATATTGAAATTATTGGTTTTGTTAATCTGTAGCACACAGCCATTCACATATATTGTAACTTCTAATTCGTTTCAGGAGATGGCTTCTATATAAGCGTTGCGCTTACCCGGGAGATCCTGTACCATGCTGTATAATACTTGATATATGTATTTTCTATGAATAAATATTGTTTAAACCAAAGAAAGTATACACTTCATCGCCACAGGCCAGTCCCGAAGCGTATTGAGCGATCAGCCTTAAACGACTTCTCTCTGCACTAAAAGCTATGTCGTCATGTAAATGAAACGCATATGTTGTGGTTTGTTCAGACCAACAACTGAAAATGCAAATACTGATTTTACAGCAAACTCGTATTGTTTAATACGATGCACGCGCTAAAAGGGCAAAACCAACATGTACGTACACTGTAGTTAGTTAAGCAAGTCATCTATTTAATTCACTAAACCACATTATTGTACTTTGAGGAAAGATAGATCATGCAGAATTTCAGAGCATTGAAGAATAACAAAAATACGGGCATTTAAAAATGTATACTTTCTCATGCGTCTGCGTGTATAATTTCTGCTTGCCACAGAGAGCCTATTCGTCGTGCAAATGAAACGCAAACGTTGTGGACAACCAAAATTTCAAATACAGATTAGGAAACGTGCAAAATCGGCATGTACGTACAGTGTGGATAGTCAAGCGTTTAAATTAGTAATTTTACTACACCACATTTATCTACCTTAAGTAAAAGTGAATCATGCAGAATTTCAGACCTGAGCAGTGAAAAGTAAGAGAAATTTGGGCATTCAAAAAGTGTATACTTTCTTTTGCCTCTTAGTATATAACAATATTATACCCATATACCGTTAATTAAGATAATTTCAGGTAATAGCAGAGATAGTTTATTTGATCTGTAGTAAGTTACGGCGCTAAATGGCTATATAGACAGTTTTTGTTGTCGTTCTTTGACACAGTTATGACAACGATGTTTTAATATTATGCAAATTTATTACATCACTGTTTTCATTCAAGCTCTGTACCATGACCAAGTTGCTCTAATCAATTGACCACACATGTGTATAGTATTCCAAAAGGGCCCAAACTACCGATACTTATCCACGTATAAAAACTATAGGTGCACCGCTAAATTTTAGTGGTACACCTGTAAATTTTATCAATGGACCGATAAATTTTATACGTGGACCACTAATTTACAGCTCCGCCAATATTTTATCGATCCACCGATACTGAGCATTTATCGACGGGCCGATAAACTTTACAGGTGCGTCAATAAATCATAGGTGCACCTATAAATGTATCGGTGGACCGCTACATTTTATCGCTACATTTTATCGGTCCACCGATAAATTTTACAGGTCCAACAATAAAATTATTGGTCTACGTATCGATTTTTTTTATCCGTTTTGTCAGTTGGATGTCTATCCCAGCGTGTTAATAGCATTGATGATGTCATGTCATTAAGTTCAGACTTTTTAATTAAAATTTTACCTTATAGGCCAATCATGGGCATTATTTAAGAGAATATTCCAAGTTTGCCCACGATCAGTTTTACAAAATGTGAGATGTTGGCATTCTGTACTTTCGAAAGCTTTTTACTAACCCTAAAGATGTCATGACATTAATTTCAAACTGTTTGCTTATACGTTTTATTTAAGGTCAACTATATGCATTATTTAAGAGAATATTCAAAGGTTTCTCGCTATCAATTTTGGAATTTGTGAGATATTTGGCATTCTGTTCTTTCCAAGCTTGTTACTCCATGACATCAATTTCAAACTTTTTTGGTTATAAATTCTTATTATAGGTCAACTATGGGCATAATTTAAGAGACTATTTCGAGTTTTCTCGCGATCAGTTTTGGAATATGTGAAGTATTTGGCATTCTGTTCTTTCCAAAGCTCGTTACTAGCACTGATTCTGTCATGACATTAATTAATTTCAGACGTTTTGCTTATAGATTTTCATTATACGTCAAACATAGGTATAATTTAAGAGACTATTCCAAGTTTGCACGCGATCAATTTTGGAATATTTTGACATTCGGTGGTCTGAAAATGCTTAACGTTGTTTCCATGAATTCGGTGATCAAAGGTTACCATTGTTTCCAAATACTATCACCAAATGAGCCGCGACGCGAGAAAACCAACAATGTGGTTGTGCGCCCAGCGCAGACTCAGATCAGCCTGGGCATCCGCCCAGTCTGATCAGAGTCTTCGCTGTCCGCATGGAGGTAGCTGAGTCCCTTAGCTACCCTTTAAGCACTTAACAAAGAGTCTGGCCAGACTGGGCGGATGCTCAGGCTGATCTGAGTCTGCACTGGGCGCAAAACCACATTGTTGGTTTTCTCGTGTCGCGGCTCAAATGGTCTTTAACTGCAAATTAACCTCGAATGCACTAATGGACATGACGACAATGCCACTGGGTACATTGGAAATAAAATTCCATGAAAGCAAACTATTTATCTGCCGGACCTGGCTAAATAGGCTAATGAGTCATGAATTAAAATAAACAAGCAAATTCGGTGAATTTATACCCCCGTCGAAGTGGACCTGATTGTTTATGGTTTATGTTAAGTTACATAAAACTTTGTTCACTGGTTACTTAGTTACGGCTGAACTTGTGATTGTAAATTAAATCAAGGGCAATAACTCTGACATAAGTGAGGCGTAAGTTGAAGCCGTTCTTTAACACTTGCCTCAGCATCACTGCACTATGATGATACATTTTTAATTCACTTTCAGGAAATGTTGTTAACTTGTACCATAGTTATGGCTAAATCAATTTAAGGGCATTAAATCATGCACTACTGAGGGGATTATGGCAAAACTTAGTGTGCACTGCTGTGTCATGACAATACATGATTATTTAAGTTTCATGAAATTTCATTCACCGGTGGTTATTACTCAATTTGTTGATTTTAAACCAATTCAAGGGCAATAACTCCAACAAAACATAAGATGCACAAATTTGTTATGGTGATACATATTAAGTATACGTTTCATAGAGTTCTATTCATTGATGACTTAGTTATGGCTGAATTTGTCAGTCTTAAATTGATTCAAGGGCAATAACTCATGCACTACTGATGCCATTTTAATGAAACTTTATGTGCATAATTGCATTATGGTGATACATATTTTGTTTAAGTTTCATTAAGTTACGGTCATTAGTTACTAAGTTATGGCTCATTTTATTGATTTTAAGTCAATTCAAGGGCAGTAACTCATGCACTACCAGGGTCATACTGATGAATCTTTATGTGTATAACCGTGTTATGGTGATACATATTTAGTTAAAGTTTCATGAAGTTTCCATAATTGGTTACTTAGTTATGGCTAATTTTATTGATTTCAAGTCAATTTAAGGGCAATATCTCATGAACTATACTGAAGCCAGTTTGACGAAACTTCACGTGCATCAGCGGGTTATAGTGATATACATTTGTTTCAAGTCTCATGAAATTCCGTCCAGTGGTTACTTAGTTATGGCACATTTTATTGGTTTTAAGTCAATCCAAGGGCAGTAACTCATGCACTACCATGGCCATACTGTGCATAACCGTGTTATGGTAATACATATTTAGTTTAAGCTTCATGAAGTTTCCATAATTGGTTACTTAGTTATGGTTCATTTTATTGATTCTAAGTTAATTCAAGGGCAATAACTCATGCATTACTAAAGCCAGTCTGACAAAACTTCACATGCATCAGCGGGTTATAGTGATATATATTTACTTTAAGTTTCATGAAATTCCGCCCAGTGGTTACTTAGATATGGCTCCGGACGGACATACGGACGGAAGGACGGACGAATAGACGGACGGACGGACATGGAGAAAACTATATCCCTCCACCTTTGGCGGGGGATAACAAAGCAAACGATTTTTAAAACTTGCCGTTGGCATTTATCAACAGAGATTCCATATGAAATGCGGAATCGGCACATTTACTTTTACCACATACCTGTTTACCTGGAATTGTTCTGACCATTTTCCACAGTTGGTCTGAAAACTCGTTCCCACTGTCTTGCTAAATATGCATTATTTACCAGTTTTAAACCCAGTTTTAGTACCTTTAATGCAGAAACCAACCCATTACTAAACGCATCTTTGACCAGTCAGTCAACGGTTGCAAGAATTTCCATAAATATAATTCGCTGAAACTTTGTTTAACGCCGTAGATAAAATAATAATAAAGATCGAAACAAGCGAGTTCGTCGGAATACGAGATTAAACGTGGATTTCCAAGATTGACTGTGAGCAATCTCGAGATTTTTTATATTCCAAGTTTGACGACACTGCTTCAACATCATCTTCGCTGGACCAGGGTACAAAGTCTACTTTGCTCATTGCGTACGCATGGAACATGGAACAAAGTGGACCTATTACCCTTGGCTTGCGAAGATGCGTCGTATTAAATAGGTGTTGGCAGTGCTTTGTCATTTTGTAGGGCTGCACACCGAACCGTAAATATTCTAAATTCTAAGAACTGGGTTCGAGGTTATAAAACTTGAGAATAATCTCAAACTCAAAATAAAGCAAACTGATTGGCTGCTTCCGAGCATGTGCTCGGAAGTAGCCAATCAGTTTGCTTTATTTTGAGTTTGAGAATGTACTCAAGTTTTATAACCTCGGGGCCTGGGAAAGATAGTTCCGACCGTCAAGTGCAGACCCATATCAGAATGCTCCTTAAAGAGCAGTCTAAACTTGCTTTTTTCCTTTCCATCTGCATGTTACGGACGTATTGCTGCATTTTTTAATCAAACTGCCTCATTTTAGGACAATTACCGTGATTGTTTTAGGTCCCAGTTTTCAGAAGTTTACAACTTAACAAGAGGAGGAATACGAAGAACCAACCCGGGCACATGACGTCGAAATGATATCAGGTCAACGTCGATGCGACGTCATTACGTCGAATCTATGTCGGTATGACGTCATTATGACGTCCTAAGCCTGCAGGGCAGATACACATGCTTGGTTGGGTCTTTCTCTTCGTTGAAGTACCTTTATCGCGATTTGTAATACGCGTATTATGAAATTCGGCACTGGAATGAAAATTGATCACACTGTCTTCCAGTGGGAAGAAAAATAAATGAGCCACGACACGACAAAAACAAAACCGACAAAGTGGCCTATGCGCCAAGCGAAGACTCAGATCAGCCTGGACATCCGCCCAGTCTGATCAGATTCTTTGCTGTCCGCATAGAGTTAGCTTAGATTCTTAGCTTCCTTTTAGCGCACAGTGAAGACTTTGATCAGACTGTTCGGCTGCCTAGGCTGATCTGAGTCATCACTGGGCGCATGTGCCATTTTGTTGGTTTTGTCGTGTCGCAGCTCAAATTTAATGTAAAACATCTATTCCAATACGTCAGACAGCGGTGGTCCATAATAAAAATCAGTAATACAGCGTTGAATTGCGTGCCTGGGAAAAGTCTATTATTGAATGAGATATTGCCACAAAGTGACAAACATCAACTGTCGATATTTAAACGAATGTGAATTTAGAAAATGTTGACGTCCTTTTTAGCGCGACTTTGCGAAGCAAGACGTGCTTATGCAATACCCTTCGTGCACTTGCGCGTGCACTTGCGCGTGTTCATAAATTTCAACATAACTACTTACTATTAACGTGAGTAAAAAAAATCGTATTAATGGGAAATTGCCTCCACCTCCCTATGACGTATTTTCATTAATTTAATGTTCTTGTACGGAATGTCAGGGAGTATCGCTATTTTGTACAGGTATGAACATACAAGGTATTCAAATCCTCAGGGCATACATTTTTGCCATTTTTTTTAGCCGGCAATGATTACTTGAAAAGAGGTCATTTCCAATCTTGTATCCATAAAATTACTAGAAATATGCACCACATAGGTTTCATGAACCTGTGCAATACACAGCCAAACATTCTGGAATAATTTGAGTATCTTTCCGCACATGACGTCGAAATAACGTCGCACTGACGTCAATGCGACGTCATTACGTCGCATTGACGTCAGTACGACGTCATTTCAACGTCATGTGCCCGCTGGGTTTTTACTATTCAATCTTAAATACAGCATAGATAAGAACAGTGTTTATACTTTGCATTCCCACTACACATAACGTCCCCAACAATTATCCTCACTTCAACATAAGCCACGCACGGTACTGAAAATTCAGTTAGAATTAAGTTTGTAAAAAATGACCGCACTAATATTTCTTCGATTTTCCTACAAAATATATCAAAAGATTGGTAAGATAGTGTAGAATACTAGGATAACACAGCATTTTGACTTTAGACTTGCGTTTTAAGAAAAAACGAAGAAAACTGAGTAACTTTTGGCTCATTATCTCTATTTTCCCTATATACCATTAGAAAATGATGGTCATGTAAATCAGAGCAAAAATGACCGCATTAAATATAGACTTAAAACTTTAAAAAAATTATAAAAGTGCAACCAAAAACGTGCACTATATGGACCTAACACAACATTTTTTTTCATTTTTTATTCATGGAAGATACTAAAAGAGAAAAAGGTTCAATGTTCTATATAAATTAATGCTATTTCAAGCTCACGCGATATCGTCATTTACAGGGGCTGAGGAAAATTGTTGCCCATGTCCGCAGCCTGTACTTTCACTGTACCTTTACAGGGCATGCCCCCAGCGGGCACATGGCGTCAAAATGACGTCGACGCGACGTAATCACGTGGCATTGACGTCAGTATAACGTCATTTCAACGTCATGTGCCCGCTGGGCTGAAATTTGCGAGCACAATCCTGCAGGGTGCAAATGCTAAAACTGTATCACAGTAAAATGAGATACGAGAAGTTAATACACTTTGAGTTTAGAATCAATGCAGGAAATATTTCCCGGGAGAGTTGCAAATCCAATAAACAAATGAGTGTCATAGCAAAATCTTGTTATTAAGATTAGTAGATGTCGAGGGATTTCATCAAATAATATACTTGGTATGTATTTCTACATCTTTATTAATTGTACTTTTACTTTACTGATTTTTGATCAGTATTCAAGTAAGACATCCCATAATCACTATGCTGATGTTTAGTTCCTATGCACATGAAATCGAATTGTCGCACGCTGTACTTCTGAGTCTGCACTGGGTGCACAACCACTTTGTTGATTTTCTCGTGTCGCGGCTCATTTTTTTAATTTTAAAATGTGAAAGGGTACTTTCTGTTGGTTTTCTCTCGTCGCGGTTCAATAATAGACTAAGGAGTAATCACCGATAAGAACCACTGTACTCTGAAAATTCATTCGTTGGGGGCTGTACCAATCCACGAGGGCAAGTTTGGGTTGACACATTGTTGATCTGTGCATAGTTTAAGGCAGTAAGTAATCTTTATTTTACATTTTGACATTATTTTCCAACTGGATCTTGTAAAACACCTATTCTTTATTGTCCTTGTTAAATGACAACGCTCAAACGGCAAAATTACCTAAATTGCGTCCCATTTTACTGTGTATGTTGTTACGTCGTGTGTAGAAAGTGTGTTTACACAATCGATTCCTCCATCTCAATGTCTAATTTGTTGTATTTTACGATTGCAAGCTTTGGCTATTGCAACAAAGATAAAATGAACAAAGTATGGCATATTTCTGTTCAGCGACAGCGAATTTATTTGTAATTTTATCTCTGTACGCAGATTTTCGAATGTCGGGGGCACTGTCCCAATTCTTGAGTGCCGTAATATTGGATGTGTATCCAGTCGTCGGGGTACAGCTGGATGCAGTAGTTGGGTGCAAAACATATGTTTTTGCCAAATTGACTTAGAACGGGTCCATTTTCTGTGTGTTTAAAGTCCCTACTGCAGCTTATGTAGACGGGATATTCCTGTCGGTGTTTCGTTAGACATCTCCTGGTCATGGAGTGGAACGAGGTACCGAAGTGGAAACGGAATGCGGGTTAGCCAGCTGGTCTACAGCTTTTGTCACAAATGGACCTGTGCAAACTAAGGTGTGATTTTGCATGTAATTGTCCCCAAAATAAACATAAATGGATTCAGAGCTCACAAAACTAAGATTTTATAAAGGACTCAGTGGGTTTCAAAACATAGATAATATTCAGGTGTCCAGATGATTTTTGAATAATTGTATTAGCATACAAACAGTGAAAAATGGCCAAAAAGTGCTGCAATTTGCGGCCAACCATATTTTTACTGCTTTTCAAATGTATTTTTCTGTTTCAGAATGACTTAAATCCCTCATTAGAGGTGGCAGTGTGACAGTAATGTTTTACGGTTGCAGTGGTGCATATAACTTATATATTGTATGCATATCCTTGACTACCTAGCCATTTAAAAACATTATAGCCATGTATTTTTACAGTAGCTCGGTAATGCACTGAAAAAGAACCTATGAACTAACTGATATATTGTTATTCTTTGATATTTTTTTAACTTATTTTACACGTTCATATCCCCTTTTCAGACTATGGGACAATAAACGCTTTTTTAACTTATTTTACACGTTCATATCCCCTTTTCAGACTATGGGACAATAAACTTGGCTTGGATGGAAATCTTTTCCTGCTACGAGCTTATAGTTATATACTCAAATTTCCGAAACAAAGGCCGTCCCGTACGTAAGGCAGACAGCAATCAGAGGCAGACACTTGGCAGAGAAATTATAGCTTAATATTAAAGAAACACTGCCATACATTGTCAATAATTGGGCAATGATTGAAAACTATCCATGTGCTATGCGCTAGGAAATACTAAAGGCAGTTGAAACGTCCCATACGTAAGATTTATTTTGTCCCGTACGTACAGACCATTCACAAGCATTTCATGACTTCAACGGCAAAGCTAAATGGTGGTTTATTTTTTTAACAAGCAGCATTTTATATGCTGGTTACATGCTAAAGATACTTTTTTCTAGTGGACAACTATTAAGATTAAGAAAGGATCATTCTGAGGCAAAGCTAAAATATAATATTTCATTTAAATAATTTAACATCAAGAAATTAGCATGGCATTTAGATTCTGTGGATTATATAGGGTGGTAGAGAAAAAATAAAAGCTTCTACATCATTGTCGCTGGGACTGATGAGAAAATACTTTGGACAAAGCATAAATTTCTGTCCCATGCGTAAGTTTTTTTCCAACTCAAAAACTTACTTCATGTTTCAGTCAGGTCATCTATTCCAATGGAAAGCATTTTATTTTGCAGGTAACCACTTATTGTGGCTTCCTCGGCAATACTTGACTTTTGATCTGCCATAAAACATGCATGTATTGACATAATTATGAAAGCCAGCAAAATTATAAACTTAATAATCTGCTTCTCAACCAAAATTCTGAAAAGAGTTAACCTATATATCATCACAAGCTTTTTAATTTGCTCATTCAATACAAAGTATACCATAAAATAAATACAAGATATGTCTTCTATCTCTAGTTTTTGTTTTTCATTTCAAAATATTTTTTTTTCAAATTTGATGATTTGTCCCGTATGTAAGATTTATCAAATATGCAATTTTGAAAATTTAGGGTTTTCCAACATGTTTTAACTTACATTTACTTTCTTTTTAGTAGCACAGATTTTGATATGTTACTTGTTTGGTACTGTAAACATTCACTGTAACCTTTAGAGTTGAAAGCTAAAGTATGTTACGTATGGGACACAGAAGTTTGTTCAGGACAACCTCGTATATTAACTTATATCTGTTATTGCATGTTATGTATATAGTTTCCAGCTGAGAATTATGTAGTTTTAGCTCAGTAAATGCTAAAATACATCCTGTCCCATACGTAAGATTATGACATACTGTATTGTTTACATGGAATTTTCAATGCAAGTACAAAAGCTTGTCTTCTAAACATCTTAGGATATCTGCTACGTGTTCAAGTTCAAAATAGCAAAGGGCCGCCTTGATCATATAAAGTCCTCAGAGGGATACTGTATTTCTATGTTAGAAACAATTTTGATCTTTCAGCCTATGAATTTTTTACACCCCATATAGGCCACTGGCTTGCGACAATAGCAGAAAGGACGATAATTCTGCCTGTTTTGTCTCACTATCTTGACAGTTGTATAAAATCATCATGTTTTGAAAATGAGAAAATTTTGAAACTGAGTTTTGAGAAGTTGTCTGTTTAAAATCTTACGTACGGAACACACTTAATTTGAAGGTTAAGAACCACCATTCAAAAACTTATTCTGTTCATTGGGCTGTGTTTTGATTTTTAAAATTTCAGGGGCAAGCCAACGTGTCAACCTATGAAGTTTTAACTCAGTTGCCTGTACTATTTTTAAATTTAACAGTAATTAATGAGCATTTTTTCTAAAATATTTGATACCCTGTATGTTTTGAGCATACAATTTAAAGGCATTTTAAAGGCTGGTCTGTGTATGTGTCTACTGAATACGTGATAACACTTTCAAAACTGCATTTGAAAACACAATGGTAACACCGGTATGCTGAAATATGACTGGCCTCCTCCATCCCCTTTGGCTGAAATACATAAAAGAAGGGAGTCATTACAAGGAAAGAAAGCTAGAATTCGATATACACTGTTGTGAGATGGTGCATTTTTATATTCGTTGCTGTACACTCTCAACTGATGTGGCTCTATTGATGATCCGTTTTTACTCTTTAAATTATGGTGGACTTGTGTCTTATTTACTTTAAAGTGCAAGTCGCACAAAAATACCTGACGTATGGGTAACAACAAGACGAATAATAACAAAGTACCCGACCAATGGGTACAAAATATCCGATTTATGGGTACAGTGGTATTTTGCTGATACTCGACTAATGGGTACAGTTCCATCCCGACTATTGGACCAGTGCCCCCAATAAATATAACTAGGCGTACAGTATGAAAAACTTGAATAACTTTCTTATTACACATCCCACAAATTTCTAACTTATAGATATTATGTACATCGATATTCTCTTTAATTTTCATCTAGGAAATTTTCCCTGACATTACCATAAATGAAAAAAAAACATGTTTTAGCGGTATTTTGTTCAAAGAAATGTCATATGCTTACATAAAATGTACGACACAGCGGTAATGCTTTAATTTTCATGCCTGCAAATTGACTAGACAAAGGATGGGAATATCGGTGAAGGTACCATGCCGTAAAAATATTTCAAAGAAAAATATGTAAGAATACATACAGTTTTTATTATCCAGTAGAAAATAAACAACAATAAATAAAGCCCCCTTCGATTGGTACAGCCCATAACTACTGCAATTTCAGAGTACAGTGGTTCTTATCGGTGAGTAATTTCGAAGATGTCTTTCGCATACAATATTCGAAAAGAAAAAAATGATGGTGTAGTTTTTTTGACCTTCCTGACTAAAGTTTTGATTAAAAAAGAGAATATAAAGTACAGACAGACACAAAAGGCATCAGAATGTTGAACAATATGGGTCGGTCTACAGGGAATAATTTCCTCCTGGGAAATATACTTATCACTTATCAAAATAAGTTCCGCCGCATAGACAGTTTTCTGAAAAGTTAACATTAGAAATGAAGCTGAAATGTCCTCGTAGTTTCGGCAGACAGGTTTTAAAACTTTAAAGTAAACTGAGAGATTAAGCAACCTTATTTCAAATTAGGTGGGTTTCATTTTTATACGCCCGTTTTGAAAAAAAAAACGGACGTATTATGGCATGGCGCTGTCCGTCCATCCGTCCGTCTGTCCGTCCGTCCATTAACATTCTTGTGCGCACCATATCTCAGTAACAGTTTGGGATATTTTCATGAAATTTTGTAGGAATATATATTAGGTTAGGGCAAAGTGTCAGGTACTACAATGGTTGCTCCTTCCTGTTTAGTTCCCAAGTTATGTCCCTTTGATTATTTTTTCCGACTACTCATGTGCGCGCCATAACCAGATAACCGCTTGGGATATCTTGATGAAACTTCATAACAATATGTATGAATGTCCGATGATGTGTCGCGTATAACAATGGTTTCTATGTTGTTTTGGAGTTGTGTCCCCTTTGATTAGATTTTTTAGCGTTTTTTTTTTGTGTATACTAATCTTGTGCATTCCATAACTTGGTAACCATTTTGAATATCTTGATGAAACTTTATAGCAATGTGCACGACCACAAGACGGCGTGTCACATATAAGAATGGTTGCCCCTTACTTATTTTGGAGTAACTTTCTTTTGATTATTTTTTAGGCTAGTCCCATTCACTCCATAATTCCTGAACCTTTTGAAATATTATAATGAAACTGTGTAGGACTGTGTATGATAATGAGGCAATACATCATGAGCATGAATCACTACCCAGCATGTACGTCTATTTTGTATTCTAAACTGTAAAGAACAACAAAAATAAGAAGTCTGCTAACTTTCAGGGAGATACCTTACTTTTTTATGGTTTTATGCAGATTTTTACATTTACCATAAATCACCAGCTTAAATGTTTCTTGATTGTATAGGTTCTCGTAAATTAAAGGTGACAAATATAAAAACACTGAACTTGTACAGTAAACGCCTAGTCGCAGTTTCAACTGTTTATTAGTTATGCGAGGTAACTCTGCACATGCAAGCAGGAATCTGAAAAGTTAAAAACCTTTATGGATAAATGTTTGGGCAACTTACAACAACAACATTAAGTAAGATAATTCGAAAATATTATTTCTGAAATCGTCAATATCACTTTAAAATTGCGGCGGAATATACTTTGGCAAGTACCATATCTTGTTAGGAATGTAATATATCAAGGGTTCAGCACAAGATTATGCTTACTCACTTTTTAAACTACAAATTCACTCTTTTGAAGTTTAGAAAACTTGATGGTCAAATAAACATGATGGAAACTATTAAGATTTATGTTGTTGATTTTTCTAAAAGAGTTTTATATTCCTACTGCAAGAACTAGTCTGAGTGCCAGATGAGCAACATTAAATGAGTCTAACTATAACAAAATATACTAGATTTTATAGAGCATGCTATGGACGCATGTCAGACGTTTTAAGTTTTGAAATTTTAGTCACAAAATACAAAGTCTCTTAATCTTTAGATCTCATTTCATGTTTTTGCCAAAATGTTTTCCTCAGTTTTCTAAGTGTAAGTGCTATGAGATAGACTAGTACTGTGCTAACAGAAATGGGATTTGCACTTAGCATAGTTTTGTGCTAATAAAAGTTACGTAACTCGTTGTTTCTGAATGTTTAAAGTTGTTAAAAAGCTCAAGTGTATGGGTTTTTTTAACCTTCTTACTATAAAAATTGTTGAAATTTGTTAGTGCACTTATGCATTGTAAAAAAAAAGTAGTCTACCTCAAGTTAGATTAATCTTGCGTTAAACTTTTCAGCACAATGAAGTCCAAGTCACAATTAAAGATTTACGCCCTTGTTTTTGATTACAAAAAGGTTTTCAGGTAATACTTATACAGTACCTCCGAAATGGTCCATTTATACATTTGACAATAGAAATTAAGAGCAATTTTAGATAGAAATAACTTTATTCCAAGAAATAAAATAAATTTTGTAAAATCGCGGTCCGCTATCGAAATGGTCTCATTGGACAGAATTAATTTGTTCTGACGTCACTAGCGCGTGCACGAATAAGAAAAATACCTAGGTATCGTCATATGACCGAAAGGCGTGGTATCGACTCTCCTATTGGCTGACGATTGTGTTCATTTACGTTTTCAATCACGATACTTTATTGTAATTAAAAACTGCATTAAACTGAATCACTTTTTTTTGAACTTTTAGTCTGGCTCATGTTCCTACTTTCTTTTGAACTTTTAGTCTGGCCCATGTTCCTACTTCTGTATGTATTCTCTGCTCTTGAAGGAGCTTTTTAATATTTTAATTTTACCTCACTGCAGCTGGTGTTGTGCCGTGTGGCGGCCGTAAAACGTCTCCCCGTACATCATCCATAGTGCAGATTATATTTTATTCACATCCTTTGAGATCAGAGGATAGATTCTGAGAAATCTAAAATTTATGATCGATTTAGACTATTAGTCTAGATCATCGTCTTTTATATTATTTGGATCCTTTTAAAACTAATCAGTCTTTGAATCGACTGTCCAATTAAAATTATGAAATCACAATATTTTATTTTCTGGTTTCGTCACCAGATATTGCCAGGGTCACTGACGAGGCTTTATTAGCCGAAACTACGTAGTCTGGCCCATGTTCCTACTTCTGTATGTATTCTCTGCTCTTGAAGGAGCTTTTTAATATTTTAATTTTACAATGGATTTACATATGATTATATATTATCTAACGAAATTAGTCATATTGATTATTTTAAAGGTGGTCAAAAAATTAGGGAGTACACTTTTAACAAAAATAATTAAACAAAATTGAATTTCATATCACATTTTATTTAATGAGTCAAATCTTATATTAATACTATACTGAGAGGCTAAAGAAAGTATACACGTCACACAGTTTGGATTTTTCTGCAGATTTCTACGTATCTGCATAACACATAGGCACTGTTAATAAATACAAACATTTTTACACAATCTTCGACAATTTTCTGTACAATAGGTCAGGCAATAAGGAATGACATCGTTTTAAGCGGACAAGAGGTCTAAGTCAGTAATGTCGATTGAGTAGCTCCCCTTTGAACATGCACTTTGGACAATAGAGATACATTTTGTGTATTTTTTTTGCATTTCTACAAAAGAGAGATGAAAGGTTAATAAGGACATGTCGCACTCTCAGATGAATAAGGGGGTAAAGGATCATATTTTTGGAAATAAGAAATGGTGTTTTTGGCGTCTTCTGGTAACGGGCATTAAGTTTGCATTGAGTTCTTATGGGAAGTTGATTTGCAATTTTCTTTCAAATAAACAAGTTTGTGAGATTCCATTCAAGTGCACACAGAGGCAAAAAGCCAAACAACAGTTTTCCGAAATTTTTAATTGAAAATTTCTAACACCAAGTAAGATAGACAAAAATTTAATTCCCTATAGTTTCAATTCAAAGGGAGATAATTTGAGACATGTAGCATTTCTAACAATGGTTGAAGCCGTTTGATCGGATTTCCGATTAAATGACGATGTGGTTTTACTCACAGACTCTAGCGCTATACATTCGTGACGTGCAGAACGCCATTTGCCATGAACAAAGCGAGTTTTGATTGGAACTGCTCAATTTGAATTAAGGACAGTAAATCCGTTATTATTGACTGCAATACAGTTTCTGTTTCTGTGTTGCAGAGTTAGACGTTTGCAAAATTTATATTATTTTTAAAATTTCCACGCAGCCATTTACACGAGACCTAGTATTCAAAACCAAAAACTGTATAGTTTTTATTGCCTCTGGGTATATTTATGAACTGTAATATTCAGTTTTCTGCTTCTCATGTAAAGTTTCAAATTAATATACTGAAGTGGTATCATGCGGCAACTTGAGACATCCCATGATTTTTTCGTTGTTCCCACCATATTTAAACGCTTCTCAAAGTCAAATGCTATGGTGAGGACGTAACATCACTTTCCCGACGTCAAAATGTCATCAAATAATTTGGGTTTAACGTGAAGGACAGATCTACTTTGACATTAAGATATCTTAGATTCTACTCTTCAGTTTATGTTTTACTCTTGCACCCAGTTTGATTTGGCAATTTAGTTTTGGCAATAGCTGATGTGGTGACATTAGGCACTGGGGGAAAGTGACTCAATGACATCACTAGGACTATAACGTTTAACTCAAATGTAACGTTTCAATTTGGCGGGATCTAGAAGAGCTGAAGATGAAATTTTATTTTCAGCTAACTGTTGACTTGAATTGATAAATTAGCCTAAAGGAAAGATACTCAATCGGGACTTTGCGAAATGAAAACAACAATAATAACAATAAAAGAGAAAGGAAAAAAGAAAATTGCGATCAATATTAATTTCTCAGAACAAACGACTTACCTTGAGGCTCAGCTTTAATACTTAAAAGAAGTTTTGCATCATTATATAAGTCTTTTTTCCCATAGACATAGTATAAAATGGTTAGTGGAATTTGCTTCTCGTAATCGGCATCAGCAAAAGGATTTGCACCAGAACGGACGACAAACCGTTAAAAAACAATAAAACCTTGCTTCCCATCCGGGCAACAGAAAACTGGTTTGCGTCCGAACGGGAAACAAAACAACGAATGAAAAACCTTCTGAAAAAGCCCATTTTTGAACTCTCATATTTTTAAGCCGATTTAAGAAAAAAAATGAACGGAAAATTTTCAGATTAGTTATTCTTCTTTATTTTCCTGCTATTTTTTTCATAACATATTGAGATCTTTTTCACTGGTCATTTTTATGAGCAATACCACAAAAATGGCAATTCTGTTTCACGATCATGCAACAGTTACTAAATATAGAAACATTTTGCTGTAGAACACTTAAAACGTTTTGTTGCCCGATCGGGTATTTTTTCCCACTGATGGTAATGTCTTGAGATTGGGTCTTTTAGGGGTTTTCCTCAATCCTCCCCCAGTGAATAAATGTCTGCTTGATGTATCACCAGTAAACTATTCAGTTTCCATTTATTTATTCTGAAACCATATTTTTCGCGGTTCCTGTTTTGTACCTTGTTTATGTTTAGGCGTATTCGACTGGGCGTTTCATGCTTCACGGTTCTTAGCGTGAAGCACTTTTTCTATAGAAAAAGTGCTTCATGCTAAGAATCTTGAAGCACGGAATTTCTATAGAAAAAGTGCTATACGCTCAGAATCTTGAAGCACGAAATTTCTATAGAAAAAGTGCTTCATGCTAAGAATCTTGAAGCACGAAATTTCAATAGAAAAAGTGCTTCACGCTAAGAATCTTGAAGCACGAAATTTATATAGAAAAAATGCTTTACTCTCAATATCTTGAAACACGGAATTTCTATAGAAAAAAGTGCTTCATGCTAAGAATCTTGAAGCACGAAATTTCTATAGAAAAAGTGTTTCATGCTAAAAATCTTTAAGCAGGAAATTTCTACAGAAAAAGTGCTCCATGCTAAGAATATTTTGGAAGCAGAAATTTCTATAGAAAAAGTGCTTCATGCTAAGAATCTTGAAGCACGAAATTTCTATAGAAAAAGTGCTTCACGCTCAGAATCTTGAAGCACATAATTTCTATAGAAAAGTGCTTCATGCTAAGAGTCTTGAAGCACGAAACGCCGATTCGAATACGCCCACTGTTTGTTGCCTGATGCTGAAGTTACGTATACGAAACAGCAAAACCCATAAGCCCGTCCGTAAACGCAAACGCGCATACCCGCGATATAGATAGGTATTTAGCAAAACTGAAAAGTTTTTAGGATATGTTTATACTGTATAATCAGCATCCAGATATGTGCAGTAATTATTAGTGAAAGAATAATTTCAAACGCATCCGTGTAAGTGAGGGTGTAACCTTTCATGAATACCCGTTGGCACGGAACGCCATTTTCGCTGTATGTATTGTTTAGTTGCTCCACGAATAACACTTTAATCGAAGTCATCTTGAACAGCTAACATAACCCCTCAACCACCACCATCGCCCATTGAAAACGAAATTACACAAAAATTTAATGAGCTCTCAGTTCCTGATTGGGGTAATAAGATCATTTGTAAGTATAGCAGCCTTATCTGTTACATACTCCAGTCCGTAACATCCCTGGGACAGGCTAGCGTAGAGATTTCTTATAGGGAAGCCCAGTATATTCTGTTTGTTTTTGTGCAAACATTTATACTGAAAGCATGTGCTTTTAACGGAATTCTAATCTGAAAGGTGTCATAATTATTCCTAAGAAGTCGCGGGTTTGCTATATGCAAGCGAACGTAGTGAGCGACTATTGCGACTTTCCAGAAAAATACTAAGAAACTCAGATAAATCTGCAGCTTCGTAGTACAGTTTCTTAGTATTTTCCTGGAAAGTTTCTGTATTCAAGGCCGATCAAAGCCTTATTTGTGTATGTGTATGCATTACTATGGCATTATTGTATTTTTAAAGACTTCTTTTTAGAGGAAAAGGAAAACTTTTCGAATTCTAACAGTGAATTTTAAGAAAATTATCTTATTTATACTCAGCCAAGATATTTCAGAACCACATCCGACTGATCGGTGTGGTAATCGCACATTTATAAATAAAGCTGTTTTTATGTCTGTTTCCAGCAGGCGCATGACGTTGAAATGACGTCGTACTGACGTCGATGTAACGTCATCACGTCGCATCGACGTCAGTGCGACTTCGTTTCGACGTCATGTGGCTGCTGGGTTAAATATATATATGCACATGGGCCATCATGTCCCAGTGCATCAATAAAGTATCGAAAACTTGCCGTCCTCTTGTCTGTTACCGTTTCATAAACTGAAGCCCTGGGGCCGCATTCATAAAACGACTTAAGTGGTTGCTATGCTGTTGCTAAGGCTACATTTCTATGAAGGAGATTCCCTACAACTATGAAATTTGCTCTGGAGGAACAGTCTTTTTAGACTGTTCCTCAAGACAAAATTTCATAGTTGTAGGGAATCTCCTTTATAGATATTTAACCTTAGCAACAGCATAGCAACGACTTAAGTGGCTTTATGAATACGGCCCCTGTTCCCATGGTTACTTTAAGTCCAATAATGGCCATTGACTCCGAACACTGGGACAGAAATACTTGAGGACGCACCACCAAGACTAGACTGCATTGTGAACTATCTTATTTGTGCATGCCCAGACCAGCATACTATTTAGTTTGATAAGGCACACAACGTTGATTCATTATTGCAGTATTGATTCAACCTCGTGTGCCCAGATGGGGAACGCATTCCACTTTTAAGTATTGACGGTCAAATTTCTGGTCCGGATGGCCATTGCTTTTGAAGTGCGCACTGAATGCGGGTTTATTACACAAGCTTTAATCTTTAGTCATGTTATTTTAAGCTTAAGAAAAAAATATCGACTCGGAGAGAGTACGGCTTTGATCATTATAGGTATGATTGTGGCTGATAGAAAAATCTTAATGCACTTATTAATCTCAGGAAATTGAAAAACAGAAACCTGAACCGAGAAAACATGCACGGTTCCAGTGATTCGTGGCGTTTACAAAATTTATAGTGCATTGACATGCTACATAGTCATCTGTACCAGAAAGCCTTCTTGAATATGCTTAGAAACCAAGTTTGAGAGGACGGAGTAGTAGCAAAAATGTACTTTTACCACATTTATTGCGACAATGCGTATTTCTGTATTTAACTTCTTCTGCGTCGCTAAACTCCTAACGCAGGAGAAGAACTAAATAAGCATTTATGCTTTCGTTCTGATCCAATTGTTTGTATCATGTTTATATTATGATCATGTACAGTTTATGATACAATAAATATGTTTAAACTAAACTCCTAACGTTTAAAAGCAAAAAGGGCATGGGAAGGCCCCGGCAGGCAAAGGTCATCCCTCTCGAGCCACAGCTGCTGACGTAGTCTGTGAAACAAAGGCCCACATAATAGAAAACATCTCGAGACCCCATTTTTAATGATGACATCCATAAAAAAATAACTGTGGGTACACAAATATTTTAATTTTGATGCCTTGCATTTTAATGTAAATTCTCAATGTTTTCGCTAATTTCGATTTTAGCTCACCTTACGGCTTAAAGGTGAGCTTATAGAATAGGCAGGCCTCCGTCGTCCGTCGTCCACACTCTTAAAACATCTTCTCCTCTGAAACCGCTGGGCCGATTGAAGTCATATTTCATAAGGAGTCTTCCTGGGTCGGGGGAACGAAAGTTTGTTAAAATAGACTTGGACACATGACCAAGATGGCGGGCATGCCCATACATGGTCAAACCCTTTAAGGATCTTCTCTAGAACCAATATGCCGATGGCCTTGAAAACTTTGTATGTAACATCAAGTACTCAAGTACTACCAATATTGTTCAAATTATGACCTTGTGTTGACCTTGATCTTTTTAGCGGTAATGTCAAATTTGCTTTCTAGCGCTTTTATATGGGAAAATGCTAGAACATAGATTCCTTGGAAACTTTGGAAGCTTTTAGCTTAAAAATTGGCATATACAGTCATCTTAATGAGTTCATGAACATTTGTGAGTTCAAGAGGTCAAGGTCATTCTTTGACATTTGGTTTAAACGATATTTTATTAACTATAAATTACATACATATACTACAATACAATTTAAAAAATAACAGGATTTGACAGTAAGCAAAATGCTCATATATAAAGTCATTTACTGGAGCATGTTGGAATATACAATATAAGAATGGCTAAATACAATACAATATAAGAATGGCTAAATACAATAAGAATGGCTAAATACTATAAGAATGACATTTGACCAAGGCCTTTCATATTTTGACAATTTCAAAATATCTTCTCAAAAGCCACTGGGCCAATTGTAACCAGATTTCATTTAGAACCTCCAGGGGCTGAGGGAACGAAAATTTGTTCAAAGTGTCCAGGTCACATGACCAACATGGCCACCACGCCCATATATGGTAAAAACTTTCAAAATTCTTCTTCTCCAGAACCAACTGGCCAAAGACCTTGAAACTTGGCATGTAGCATTTGGTACTGGAATACTATTTAGTTTGTTCAAATTAGTATGGTTGACCTTGACTCTTTTTATGGCAAGGTCAAATATGAAAAAATGCTAAAACTTTAGATTTCATGGAAAGTTTTGAGGATTTTAGACTAAATATTGGTATATGTAGTCATCTTAATGAGTACATGAAGATTTATGGATTCAAGAGGTCATGGTCGTTCTTTGATCTTTGACACAGAACATCATATTTTGACAATTTCAAAACTTCTCCTCAAAAGCAATTGGGCTAATTGTAACCAGATTTCATTTAGAACCTTTGAAGGAACGAAAATTTGTTCAAGCGGTCCAAGTCACATGACCAACATGGCCGCCACGCCCATATATGGTAAAAACTTAAAAAAAATCTTCTTCTCCAGAACAATCTGACCAAAGACCTTGAAACTCGATATGTAGCATTGGGTACTACCAAGTTTGTTCAAATGATGACCTTTGGTTTACACTGACTCTTTTTACGGCATAGTCAAATATGAGAAAATACTAGAATTTAAGATTTCATGGAAAGGTTTGAAGATTTTAGCCTAGAATTAGTATATGTAGTCATCTTAATGAGTACAAGAGGTCAAGGCCATTCTTTGACTTTTGACCCAGAACATCATATTTTGACAGATTTCATTTAGAACCTCCAGGGTTGAGGGAACGAAAATTTGTTCAAGCTGTCCAAATCTTCTTCTCCAGAACCAACTGACCAAAGACCTTGAAACCTGGTATGTAGCATTGGATACTGGAGAACTATCAAGATTATTCAAATGATGATTCTCCATTGACATTGACTTAAATTATGGCGAGGTCAACTTTGGTTCTTTATGCATATGGGAAAATGCTTAAACAGTGGATGTAATGGAAACTTTTTAGGCCAGATGAGATAATTATAAATTATGGTTAACTAAATGAATACTTGAAGGGCCAGGGAAGGTCAGGGTCATTCTTTGAACTTTGTAACGGTCACTGAGATTTTAAAGATAGAATATGCACATCTCTAAAAGCACTAGTTTAAAACTTGTAACAAATGAGGGAATTGACAAATTGTGTCCGTTGACAGTAAGGTCTCAGGTGAGCTACAGGACCATAGGTTCTCTGGTGTTCTTTTCCAGGTCTGTTTTGGCTTGCTGTAAATCGGGACAAATGTGAAATTACAGAATGTGCTGATCGAAATGATTGGTTTTATTTTTTTGCACCATATCTTAAGCCAAAGGAAAGGATCAGTCATGCAGGACTTACAATTTTGAAATGTCATAACGTTTGATTTCTGAAGGATAGAGGAGAGTTGGGTAACTTCGGCCAGCGGGTAAATTCGGACAGTGACATTGTTTTCTTTATATGTCAGTTGTTTTGGAACTAAAACAAAAATAACTGGCCAAACAATGAAAATCCTGAATAGACGGCTCATTATGAGCCGTCTCATCTGGATTTTTACTGTTTGCAATGGTGTGTCCGAATTTACCCTCCTGTCCGTAGTTACCCGACTCTACTCTACATGTTGATTCCTTTTACTCTCTACAATTTGTTCTACCTGTTATAGTATGACTAGAAATTATTGAGAATTGCCTTTTTCAGAATATTTTGATCCTTGTTGTTACAGTAAATCCTTTGCATATTAGAATATTAAGAAAGAAATGCAATAAATCGAAAAATAAGATGCCTTTTCGAGAGTTTTTTCATGAGTTATATGTCTTATATTAGGCAACACTCTTACAAACTAATGCATTCTATTATCAAAACGTATCATGTTGATCATATTTGTTATCTGTTATAAGCTATTTAAGTCTTTATGTTGGTAACTAAGATATTTGAGCTATTGAAAATTGGGTTTGGCGCATTAACGGTAAAATGTCATATATTCAACTGGAATGATCTTATTTTCTGATATCATATTACGTATAAATTGTCAGTGCTTTTGCTTGTCCGTCATTATTACTTTTCATTCAGTGACAACATCTAGTAGCCTACCCTGCTGAAAAGTTACCAATTTCTTAGAATTTGGTGAAAATCTGAAAATGTTGCTGCTGCTCAGAACCAAATAGTTTCTTATAAAGGTTATATCATATAAAGTTGCTGGTTATACAGCAGTTTTGTTTCTGTGTCTGAAAAAAAGTTATTTTGAGTATATTGTCTTTCTTAAGCATTTTCTTGTAGACATTTTATTTCGAATTTCATCTTATTTTGAGATTTTGCTCAAATTTTGTGTTTGGATGATTAAGGGGAAGGTAATCCACCTCATATAGATGACTGACAAATATCAAAGCCATCACAGTGTAATACAATGATGAATATACCAACATCATATCAAATCAGTTTCATTTATTTCATATGAAGCTAGAAAAATACTGGCTGAAGTATGCTAAAATTGCTAATAATTTCCGGTCAAACCGTATTAATCAATAAAAAAATCGGTGAATATCTGACTTGGCTTCGCATTATTCACACACACTTTTTGCTGATCCCGCTCAAACCTTCTCTCTTCTCTATTCCAGGCACGCTTCACGACACCTACCATCATGCTCGTCTTTGAGAGGGCAAACATATTCAAAGTGGGGTACCATGTCAGTAGTGGAATAGGTACTCTTGAGCATGACGTGTCAAGAGATAAGATATCAATCGAGCCTCATATCAGCCTTCCTCTCTAGTCAGCCTTCCTCTCTAGGCAATACTACCGACTTTCTTCAGTTTTCACGTTGAATCAGGTTGGAGATGTGAAAAGTGAAGACTCTGATCAGCCTGCGCGACTGCGCAGGCTGATCTGAGTTTTAACTGTTCACAAATGGTATATGAAACATCTTCACATGACATAAGTTGTAATTATTATTATAGTGACATACTTCGGCGGCACTTTTAAGACACGTGGTAACTTGATACGCATATTATACTCATTAATATGAATAATTTACATATTTTCTTCAGTATTTAAGAGGAAAGAAGACAAGGTAGAAAGAAATGGAAATGCTAATCCTTTAGTGTTTCATAATGACTTGGATTATGTAAGAAGATACATCTTAAGAAGAAACGTGTATCAAAATAGTGTATTGCACGTCACTATTGTATTGGATAAAAGCATATCATTTTGCAAAGGGGTTATGTTGCTGTATATATCCGACACCCACTATTAATCTGGAATTTAATAATGCTGATTTGCAATATCAGCAGTTACCTCGTAACCTATAAAAATTCCGTACTTTGGAAGGAAATATAATTATTAGAATAGAATTGAAACTATTCCATCATATGTTGTTTGAATTTCGGAAAGTTACTTGCTAACCGATTAAAACGGCCAAAAATGGTCTTTGTAGCATCATTAGCATTGATGTAAAACTTTAATGAGAAAATATAGTTATTACAGAGCTCGGTCACAGTGGGATGTTATGGCTTACTAGGTTTGGAAACCAGTTGTAGAGCAAGTGGCGAAGGAATGACACAAATGTCTGATGAATAATTCTACAATGCACAGTGCTGGAGGTTAGAAAAATGTGTTGTAACTGCAAAAATATAAGAAACTCTGTGAATATTAAAGGATTATTGTTCTTAGTGACATTTGTGACGACAGGTGTGACGTCGGAATCTTCCTTACAGGACGAGGAATATCATACCGGGTTACTACGTGCACAGTGTACAGCTAGATGCTTGGATAAGGTAGGCACCAAGCCGGCACACAATGTCGAAATTATTCGTACCAATATAGGGATCAAACATGGTTTTTCATGCATTGACGTTTGCTAGGTCCCGAGGGAGATGTTGCAAACCGAAGCCGTATGCCGAGGTTTTCAACATCTCCCGAGGGACCTGGCAAATGCCCATGTCGAACAAGCCTGATCCATTCATATACAATCCTGCAGTTCTTGATTGCTGAAAGCTTGAGATGCACATTTTCTTTAACACTTATTTACTCTCCATTTGGCATCGTAAGAATGTCAACAACATCGCTTTTAAACCTGAGTCACGACGATGACGTCAGATTACAGACATGATGACGTCATATAGGCATACATAGGTAGCGCACCACCATTTTTTGTAATTCGACCGAAATGGGATAGACAAAGTTGCATGGCGGTTTTTAATGGCCCGGCACAAGCATAATTAAAGTTCTGTCACCGTGTTTCAACAGCGCCAGAAAACCCTTGATGAAACACGGCTTTTCGCCGGTTGATGCACGGCTGTTAATACCTCTCGGCACTGCTTTTTATGCAATAACCTATGTTATAGCATAAAAAGCAGTGCCGAGAGGTATTAACAGCCGTGCATCAACCGGCGAAAAGCCGTGTTTCAACAAGGGTTTTCTGGCGCTGTTGAAACACGGTGACAGAACTTTAATTATGCTTGTGCCGGGCCATTAAAAACCGCCATGCAACTTTGTCTCTCCCGTTTCGGTCGAATTACAAAAATTGGCGGTGCGCTACCTATGTATGCCTATATGACGTCATGCCTTTGTAATCTGAGGTCATCGTCGTGCTCAGGTTTAAAGCGATATTGTTTACATTCATACGAAGCCAATGGAGAGCAAATAAGGGTTAAAAAAACAGGCATCTCAAGCTTTCAGCAATCAAGAACTGCAGGATGGTATAATGGATCAGGCTTGTTCTGCATAGAATTTATTGCTCAAGGTATCTGCTTTTTGTTGATTAATTTGCAATCTATTTTGCATCAACTACAACGACCATATTGGACACTTTTCCGAAAAATTGAGGTTGAATAGGATGATTGCAGCCATTTTGAATTACCGAAGATACTAGAATGGATGCTCTCGGGCCCGGAAGATGAATATTAGTAAAAAGATGCACCAGCGCGTGGGCTGTCAAACGGTGACAAAATATAGTGCCAAGTTTTTTTTTCTCAAATTCTAACGAATAATTCGTTGAATTTATGCAATAACAGCGATCAAACATTTGTTTCCAATGCATTAAGTTTTGCCAGGTCCCTCGGGAGATGTTGAAAACCTCGGCCTTCGGCCTCGGTTTCCAGCATCTCCCTCGGGAATGGCAAACGTTAATGCATGAAAAACCATGTTTGATCCCTATATTCGACGTCATGACGTTGCAACGACGCCTGTTCGATATCATTTTGACGTTTCGAATTTGTGTGCTGGTTGGGTGAATTTTTTGACAGTATGCATAATTCGGACAACGGAAGCGAATTGAACAAATTCATATGATTTTATTGTATTTGTTTCTGTTGTAAAATGATTATTTCGGAGTCAACTAGCTATAGTCATCAAATCAAGGAAACTGGTAAATGAATAAGGTAAAGTACAGTGCCTTTCATGCAACACGTGAATTTCACCCGGGAAAGGATTTTTTGTTCTAATTTGGCACTTATATTTAGGACCCTACCCGTTTTGATGAACATTCAGACACTAGCATTATATTGAAGTAATTGGCATTTCATGCTATTGAGTGCTAGCTTTTCATATTTTTCAACTTGTGATCAGTATTACTTTGTAACAGTATCATGTAATAGTGCATAGCTTGGTAGACAACACACACACACACACACACACACACACACACACACACACTTGTTGGTCGGAAAAAATACCCCATGATTGTACTCTCAAAACTGTTGTCATTGTTATGCCATTGCTATTCGGGAAAACCCTTAAAACACAATTCAGTAGGCCTAAAATAGTTTTAAGAGGGCAATGTAAAATATTAAGACTTGTGTGATCCAACCCGCTTGTTAGCTCACCTGAGCACGAAGTGCTCAAGGTGAGCTTTTGTGATCGATATATTTGTCCGTCGTCCGTCCGTCCGTCCGTCCGCCCGTCCGTCCGTCGTCAACAATTTCTTCAAACGACATCTCCTCCTAGACCAGTAGGCCAATTTCAAAATAGTTTCACACAAATGTTTCTGTTATAGCCCTGAACCAAAATTGCTAAAATGTTTCCGCTCCGCTGAACAAAATGGCCGCCAGAGCTAAAAATAGAAAAACCTTTAATCGACATCTCCTCTGAAGCCAGTGGCTCGATTTCAAAAAAAAATTCACAGAAATGTTTGACTCATGGCCCTGAACCAAAACTGCTTAAACGGTTCCACTCCGCTGAACAAAATGGCCGCCAGAGCTAAACATAGAAATCTAAAAATAGAAACACCTTTAAACGACATCTCCTCTGAAGCCAATGGCTCGATTTCAAAATAATTTCACAGAAATGTTTGACTCATGGCTCTAAACCAAAATTGCTAAAACGGTTTCGCTCGGTTGAACAAAATGGCCGCCAGAGCTAAAAATAGAAATAAATTTTAGAATGACACAGAGGGCACAGTTTTGACCCAATCTTCATGAAACTTTGTCAGAATATTTATCTTAATGAAATCTAGACAAAATTTGAAACTGGGTCATGTGGGGTCAAAAATTAGGTCACTAGGTCAAATCTTAGAAAAACCTTGTGTACACTCTAGAAGGCACAGTTTTGACCCAATCGTCATGAAACTTGTCAGAATGTTTATCTTAATGAAATGTAGACCAAGTTTGAAACTGGGTCATGTGGGGTCTAAAACTAGGTCACTAGGTCAAATCTTAGAAAAACCTTGTGTACACTCTAGGGGGCACAGTTTTGATTCAATCATCATGAAACTTTGTCAGAAAGTTTATCCATATACAATCTAAGACAAGATTGAAACTGAGTCAAGAAGGGTCAAAAACTAGGTCACTAGGTCAAATCTTAGAAAAACCATGTGTACTCTCTGGAGGGCACAGTTATGATTCAATCTTCATGAAACTTTGTCAGAATGCTTATCTTTATGTAATCTAGACCAAATTTGAAACTGGACCATGTCAGGTCAAAAACTAGGTCACTAGGTCAGATCTTAGAAAAACCATGTGAATGCTCTAGAGGGCACAGTTTTGTTCCAATCTTCATGAAACTTTGTCAAAATGATTATCTCCAACAAATCTAGACCAAGGGTGCAACTGGGTCATGTTGGATAAAAACTAGGTCAGTAGGTCAAACCTTAGAAAAGCATTGTGTATACTCTAGAGGGCACAGTTTTGGTTCAATATTCATGAAACTTTGTCAGAATGATTATCTTAATGGAATGTAGGCCAAGATTGGAACTGGGTATTGTCGGGTCAAAAACTACCGGGTCAAAAACTACCGGTAGGTCACTAGGTCAAATCATATAAAAACTTTGTGTACACAATTCTGTGTTTATTGCGCATTGAATCTTCATGAAAATGTCAGAATGTGTATCTTCATGAAATGTAGGCCAAGTTTGAAACTGAATAATGTCTGATCAAAAAATAGATTGCCTGGTCAGATCTTAGAAAAACATTGTGTACACTCTAGAAGGCACAGTTTTGATCAAATCTAAATGAAACTTTGTCAGAATATAGATTAGAAAGTGCAAAACTGCTCCAATTGAACCATCATCAAATAGATGATCTTCCATGTTATTTCATCATAACTCAGGTGAGCGATTTAGGTCCATCATGGACCTCTTGTTTGTTAGGCTGTAACTAAATGAGCAATAAAAAGTTTAAATCAATAAACAGATAATAAACATCATAAAAACATCAGAGAAATATGTTAATATTCTTTTATATTCATTCATAAATATCACACATTCCTATAATTGTATAACTACAGGCAAATAGTTTAACGCATTCATTGACTTACATGTATGCCGTAATATAGGGATCAAACATGGTTTTTCATGCATTAACGTTTGCAAGGTCCCGAGAGAGATGTTGTAAAACGAGGCCGAAGGCCGAGGTTTTCAACATCTCCCTCGGGACCTTGCAAACGTTAATGCATTGGAAAAAATGTTTGATCGCTATTATTGCATAAATTCAACTACAATGCTACAAAAATAACGAAAACGTTGGCGCACTATTTTTCGGCCTCATCGCCATTATCTTGCTGATTCCTACACGCACTATGCATGTCTATAAAATCGTCGTTTCAGGCCATGGTCAGCTACAGTGAAGCAGCATTTCACAAGTCATAATCATGTTTATCAATGTTTCACTCGATGTCGTCTTCTCCTCACTTTTACAATATCCGAATTTGTATAACTCTTCCGTTAAAGTCTTCAACTGCAGTCTTGTCGCTCGTTTGTGTACTGACGGAGTATTGCCCTGCAACTTGCATACGAAAAGTCGCTAAGGTGGTCATTATCGGCGCGTGAAAACCCATGTTAACACATGGCTTTGTGTTCGTTTAAACATGCCTATTAATAGCGTGTGACATCGATATTTTTTTCTTTTGCAATTTTGCTATAATTATCGTTGATGTTCAGGACAGGCTGTAGAAATCAGTTGGGTCTGTTCCTTGGCTCATCTTCTGTATTTATGACGTGCTTTGATTCCGTTGAAAACTCCTCTTGCTAACAATATCTCATATCTTGTGTAGCCATTTATGAAATGTATGAAACTCGCTGAAGGCTTCAGTTTCTTCTGAATTGGTCACAAGTGTAAGATTCTGTTTATCATATGGCCATTTTCTTTGTATTTTCTCGCAGAAAACCGGTATTATTTTCAATAGAAGGCATAACGTTGTCACGGACGGCGTCATTATGCTGCGCGGCGTAATAGATAGAGGATCTCACACGAGTGACCATTTCCTATGCAATTTATGAAACGAGCCTTTGGCGACTTTCATAAATTCCATATGAAATGACCACGAGTGTAAGATTCTGTTTATCATATGACTTTTTAAAATGGGATTATACGGCCCCCAAACTGAACATTATTTTAAAGAAGAAAACACATTGCTGACATGGACATTGTCAATGACGTTACGTGTACGCCAATGACGTTACGTGTACGCGCCAAAGTGTTATCACACGTGTGGTCATACGATTTTTTATGAAACGACGTTATCCACTTAATAACAGCGACGTCATATGATAAAGTTATATGTAACATGTCAAAATGTCAAAAAAAAATCTTCTTCTTTTTTCTCCCAAAATCTCACTGTCCTAAAGCCAAACGAAAGCGACTTCAAGAGTAAAAATTCAAATTCTTTATTACTCTTAGGTTACTCTTAGGTTACTCCTTATGTAACCGCATAAGGAGCAATCTCGTATGCATTTCAAAACAACTCTGTTCGTCCCTCGCTCGGCGCACAAGTGAAAAAGCAACATTTTGCTTGCAGAAGGTCAGGTGGTTTTTTCCGGGAGCTTGGGTTCAAGTTCGCCTACCCCTGCATAACGATCGGCTCGATATGAGTGAAATATTCTTGACAGAGCCGTAAAACACACAAAATACCAAAACCTGACAGATGCCTTTTATCATTGACTATTCTCCACAGCATAGAATTCCAGACTTTGTGTGTTCAGGTAGGGTCTTCATATTTGGTATACAGGTTGCCAACAGCATGTTGTATCGAAGTATTGTGAGTATTCTTGTCTCTGCCACTCTTCTTCATGCGCTGAAACTTACAGCTTATCTAATAGATATCACAGCAACTGTCCAAGATAGCATATTCATACTAAACAGAATTTATCTCGCAGATTAGAAAATACAGTAATGAGCCGCGACACGACGAAGCCAGCAAAGTGGCATGTACGCCCAGCGAAGACTCAGGTCAGCTTGGGTAGCCACTCAAGAGTCTTTGCTGTACGCTAAAAAGGTAGCTAAGGGTCTTCCTCCATGCCGACTGTGAAGACTCTGTTCAGCATGGGCATCTGTCCAGGCTGATCTGAAATTTCGCTGGGCACAGGTCTTATCATGTCGCGCCTCATTTTGCTTTCACAATATGTTGTTTTCTGTAACGCGGCGTCAAAGCATTTTGCTAGTGTGGCCCGGCTGGTGCGGTTGGTTGGTTGGTTGGTTGATTTGATGCTTAACGTCCACGGTAAACAACTAAGGTCATGTCGGGACGGTCAGTTAACCTAACCACACTATTCCTGGGCAGGCTTAGACCTCTTAAGCGGTTAACCAGTACTAAGTGCACATACTTTTCGCCAGTAACTGACAACTGCCCTTCTTGAATCAGCGGAAGGAGAAACATAAGTATGTGGCCAGACCGGGATTCGAACCCAGGACCTCTGACTTACGAGTCGGGTGCCCTACCGATTGCGCTACCCGGCCCGGCTGGTGCGGTTGGTAAAGCACATTCCCCATAAAGTGGCTAAATACATCTGTCGTGTATGTTTCTGGCCAGCAGTTGTTGTTCTTTTTCATTTGTTTTTTCAGAACTGAATACGACTGTTTTAGTATAGAATTTTAACCAAACTGAAGCAAGCATTTACAAACTTAAGCCTGATGAACCAAGGCGAGGGTTGGTCGACCACAACCGGTTAAAACACCCTCTCCCCACCACACCCCAGTAATTTCATTATATTATTGATATATTGTTTGTGATGTTCAGGCAAGCCCGTTGACCACCTACATGAGAAATGGCTGTTCACATGGCTGCTGTCAGAGAGTGCCCCCCCCCCCCCTGGATTGTCCGGACCTCATAGAGCCACTTTTCCCCCATAGTCCTTTTCCCCCACCGGAAAACTGGCTATTAGTAAATTTTGTATGGCTATTGGTATTTTGCGGAACGGAACGAAATGGAATGGAATTGAAGAGAGACATTTCATGGAATTAATCGCTTTAGAAATGTATCAGTTTTTCAACGGAGGTAATAAACGTGATTGATTCAAAACAATCAATATGCAAATTTAGCAACTATATTTTTATAATAATTTAAGAAACGAGTACGGTATGAATTCTTCCCATCGTAGACATACGCATGCAAGCTTACATGCAGACGTACGAACGGATGCTTTGTCCAGTCATGTTTGATTAAGCAGGTAGGTTATTACACTGAAAATAATAATCGCACGTGTGTCCCGATGGGAGTGGAGCCCACGACTCCTGCATGAAAGGCGAACACTATTCCAGGCACTCCGCTGCGCGCACGCACAGATGAGCGCTTGTACAAACACAAAATTAAACAAATTTATGCACACAACCACGTACACTCATAGACGTTTTTGGATAACACGTAAAAGTTAAATGCCTGTCAGTTTTCCCCAAAACAAAAATAAGACGGACTGATGGACAAATGTGTGGGGTTCTAGCATCAGTTATCCATCGACATTTAACGGACAGATATTCGTATTTCTGTTTCAGTTATGAGCCTCACTATTATGATTGGAGAAGGAGCAAATTCCACTATGTAGTGTGTTTTCCTGCAATTATATTACCAGGGGGAAAATCCACTATAGAGGGGAAAACGGCTATGCAAAAACACATATAGTAGATTTTCCCCGAGGAAAATTGGCTATATAGGCATATTTCCGGGGGGGAAATTCTACTATGGAAAATTCATAGTCATGTTTCCGGCGGGGGGGGGGGGGAACTACTAGGGGGAAATACTCTCTGACAGCTGCCGCTGGTGTTTGGTGGTGACTACTTTCCCACACGGTGTCTTGGGTTGGCTCTGGGATGGAATTGTGTCAGTTCCTGAGAACTTTCTTGCTTACTTTTAAGAAGCAATTGGACAAAAATGTTGGGTATCGTCGATCAGTATCAGCAGATTGAAAAGTTTACGCCATCATCACAGGCCCATAAGCGGATGAGGTTTCTTTATAGTCTCCAGGGGCCGTATTCATAAAACGACTTAAGTCGTTGCTATGCTGTTGCTAAGGCTAAATATCTATAAAGGAGATTCCCTACAACTATGAAATTTGCTCTTTGTAATTTGTCTTTGTAAGACTGTTCCTCCAGAACAAATTTCATAGTTGTAGGGAATCTCCTTCAAAGACATTTAGCCTTAGCAACAGCATAGCAACGACTTAAGTCGTTTTATGAATATGGCCCCTGAGCTTATACTATTTTCACTAAATGAGTGGAGATAGATTTCATTCGCTGCAAACATGCATTTGTATGAATTTCAGATTAGTTATGTGAGATATCGAAAGTAATAATTGATTGAGGCACCTATTCTAGACAGATTTGTTATTGATGGTATACACTAGTATTTGACTCGAGTGCATATTTGAAACTTACAGAAGTACAGTGTGTTTTCTCCCTGGCAATTGCAGGATCACTGATGAGGCTTTATTAGCCGAAACTACGTAGTCTGGCCCACCTTCTTTCTTACGAATGTTTTGGTTGCTCTTCAGTTTTAACTGTGAAATATAATTGAAGTAAGTTCGATTCGTTGGCAAAAATGTTGGGAAAAAACAGAATAAAATAACTATAAAGATAAAGATAAAGATAAAATGAAAAAAAAAAAAAAAAAAAAAGATAACAGACAAGTACTATTTTCTTACAGCAGTTATCTTGATGGGCAATGACCGATTTTTGTCCGTTTAGTCTTTCGTAAAAGTCCGGCCTGATGAATATACTGACTTTCCCTGAGGGCCACTACAATGATGTAATCGTAAAATTTAAGCCTACTTTTACATATTGCAGGAAATCTGGCTTACAGTCAGTCAGTGTGATCCTTGATTTGCAAAACTTAACATTGACTCTGACCGAACTTTTATTATATTTGTTATTTTTTTCTTTTCACGTTTTTTTATTATTTGTCATTATACCTTTTCAACATAATTAATTCAATTTGAGGTATGACATTGATGTAAGGTTTCTATGCTTTGTTTTGTCGTCTTACGATGATCATGGACAGTATAATTGCAATATTTTCATTAGCACCATCTGCCTTTCCCTTGCTCGCATTCCGTCCCCGAGCTACCCTACCCAAACCTCTGTCAGTATATCCCGCTCCTACGCCATTTTACATGTCACATTAATCTGCTAGCAATTTGACAGTATTAAATTCAAGAAAATATGAATTTTTATTATTGTTTAACAGCGGATGTGGAAAAAATTATGTCAAAATTTATGTTTATGTATATGAATGTATTTATGCATTTTTAACGCAAGGACTAAAAGATATTGGACCAGAGGTACCTGAGCATCAGCGTAGCTTAAGAACAGAACATTCAGTCCCATGATATTTTGGACGATATTTTGACGAAATGAGTTCGTAAAACAAGGGCGTAACTAGGGGAAATTTCATAATACGCACAACCATGTTTTGTTCTCTACTCCTTGAAGGGAAAGCTAGTATTTCAGCCACTTTGGTAATTGGTATTGAAATCTTGTCTAATTTATAAATATTCAGCATGCAAATATGCAGGTGCGTTTTGAAATTTTGTCAATTTTGACAAAATTTCAATACGCACATGCGTATTTGCCGTATAGGTAGCTACGCCTTTGGTAAAACCATAAGATTTATTTGAAGATTCCCATGATATCTGCCACATATCTGCCTTTATGCGTAACAATGATATAAATGCAGTGATACATACGAGTAAGTGGCCCGGTTAGTGCAGGGAAAACGGATTTTCACATAGGCAACAGTGGGGAAATAGAAAGCATTAATTTTCTTGGTCAATAAAGACGATTCTCTTTCGCTATGAAAATATGTTTGCTCTCGACGAACAGATTAGTTACCGTATGTGCTCTGGGATTTATTCGAATTAGGTTCGTTGGGTACAAAATGCTTGGCGGATTTTGAGAGATATTGAAACAAGAAATATCTTTAAAAACGATAAACGTTGCCAGAGAAATATTATATGATAAAGTGCCGGGCACGGTACCTCGGTCGGGAGCGTGTCCACTGCGAATGCTAGCGACTACGAGTTTGATCCTCGCATCCGGTACGTTCTTTCGTGGAGACATTTCCCTCTCTACCGTTGATTTTAGAAGAACGGCAGTCAGTTCAGAGCGAAGGAATGTGCACTCAGTACTGGCAGACTGCCTTTGTGAGGCTTGCACAGAAACAATATGGTTAGGTTACTTACATGTTAGACATTTCCCCGTTACCAACCGGGGCGTAACCCATCCCCCCGCCCACTCCCCCCTGCCCCCCCCCCCCCCCCCCACCCCAAAAAAAACAAACAATTAAGTAATGTTCTGATAACTTGTTTACCCACAAATAAGCGATACCCGAATTGGCATTTTAAACGTTACGTACACTAATCAAATGTGTCTTCACAGTCAATGTATATCTAAAGTTTACATATGGACACGACTGTGATGACACATTTGTGTATTCGCTTTTAAAGGAATAAGTCGGACAATTTACAGTCTCTTTGGAACTCAAGTGCCAGTGTTCTTAAAGACCAGCTAGTCAGTCCTACGTCTTTTATTTTCAGTCAGCCTTCGGAAAAAGCTGTGTTTCAAGGCCGATCTGTTTATTATACCGGCCAATGGAATGGCGTAAAATGTAGGTCAATAGTTGAAGGTTAGACGTTGCCTGACGGCACCGAAAAAATGGTTTTACAAATATCTTGATAGGCGTAAATTGACGCATTTTTGTCTTTCGTAAAGTTCTCGTATAATGAGGCAGTCAGTATTCTGCCATAGACCGCTATGAAGATGCGATCGTAAAATGGGTCTTTTGAGCCTACTTTATTCTCCATATTTTCTCTACTCAAGAAAATCTGGGTCACATTCAGTGTATCTGGGTCACATTCAGTGTTGCCTTTGACTTGTCAGGGATCACAATGACTCTGACACAGATTTTGTTGATAAAATTTCTTTTTTTTTCATTTTTTAATACTTTTTCTTACATTCTAAAATGTTCAACTGAAATGTGATGTAAGGCAAGATTGTTTTTGTCTGATATTCATGTGATTATTATGAATAATATATATATAATAGAACTTATTATGTCTTCCCGCTCTGGAGGAGACATATTGTTTTTCCCATAGCTGTCTGTCTGTCTGTCTGTCCGTCTTTGACTGTCCGTCTGCCTATCCGTCACAAATCGTGTCCGCTCTATAACTCTGAAACCGTTCAAGATATTTTCATGAAACTTGGTACAAATACAAAGCATCACCAGACAATGTGTGGAGAACTAGACTTATAATAACTCCTAAACATTTTACGGATTTATGTCCCTTTGAAGTATTTTGGTAAGGAAATTGTGTCTGGTCTGTAACTATTAAACTGGTCAAAAAATTCCACAAGACTCGAAAAAATATATAAAACATGTCTAAACAAAAACCTTAACTCCACCGATATTTTTCACGAAATTTTGCCCCTTTGTAATTTTCAGTGTGAAAAATCATGTCCGCTATAAAATTTGAAAACCGTTGAAGATATTTTCATAAAAAATTGGTGTAAATATAATGCTTTATATTTACACCAATTTTTTATCATGAATCATTTTTGAATCATACTTCCACCTCCATTTGTTATGGAGTCATGCCCCTTAATAATTTTAAGTATAGAAATCGTGTCCGCTCTATAACTGTAACTTCGTTGGAGATATTTTCACAAAATTTTGTATAACTATAAAGCATTACCAGACGATGTGCAGAGACACATGTTTTACGGAATTATGCCCCTTTGTAATTTTCAGTATATGTACAAATAAAGTTATATTATGTTAGTATAAAATTAATTCTGCTCTATTACTTTAATACTTTTCAAGATATGTTCATGAAACTTGACAGAAATATAACAGACAAATTTTTACCAAAAATTTGGCTGTGTTCTTAACGATCACATAGCGCATTGCGCGTTATAGGTTAACAGTTTGGTGGCCATGAATGTGCTGTGTTTCTGAAGTAGTTTGAGGCCCTTAGCTCACTGAACCGTTAAGTTTGCTGAGTTGCTGGAGAAGAAAGTCAGGTCTGTGTTGAAACTAATTTTCAGACAATGTGCACAGAACAAGACCCATAACTCCACCTTCAATTGTTAAGGACTTACGCTCCAAAGTTATATTTGGCAGGAAATTGTGTCCTCGCTATAACTTTAAAACTGTCGAAGATATTTTCATGAAACTTGGTATAAATATAAACCATCATCTATGTGCAGAGAACAAAACTGTAACTCCACCTACATTTTTGAGGGAATTATGCACCTTTGTAATTTTTAGTATGGAAATTGTGCCCACTGTAGAAGATATTCTCACGACGACACTTGAAATAAACTTTGCATTGGCCATTGCGAATAAGAAGCATGACTCCACCTACATTTCTTATGAGGGTGTGTGTGGGTGTGGGGCGGGGGCGTGGGCGGGGAGGGACATCTGTTTTTCCCCCAAACAAACATGTAGTTTATTGCTGGTCTTGGTATTTTACTGTCTGCAGTTGCAACAATGCTTTAGACACTGATCTTCCGCACTCGTCCCCTTACCCATATAGACCTATTTCGTTTGTCATCTTTATATGCCATGCCATTGCTCCAGGTAAAAAAGGGTAAATGAATAATTTATGGATAACTTCCGAATTTCTCCATAAAAACATAAGTTGAGATCCCTCATTAGAAGCGTCTCGCTAAGACGGTTCTGACGAGGGGTCACTGTCAGAGAGTAGCTTTTCCCCCCTAGTAGTTTTCCCCCCGGATAAATGACTATGATTTTTTCATAGTAGAATTTCCCACCGGAAAAACGGCTATATAGTAGAATTTCCCCCCGGAAATATGACTATATAGCCAATTTTCCCCGGGGAAAATCTACTATAGGTGTTTTTGCATAGCCGTTTTTCCCCTCTATAGTGGATTTTCCCCCTGGTAAAATGATTGCAGGAAAACAAGCTACATAGTGGAATTTGCTCCTTCTCCAATTATAATAGTGAGGTTCATAACTGAAACAGAAATACGAGTATCTGTCCGTAAAATATCGATGGATAACAGATGCTAGAACCGCACGCATGTGTCCATCAGTCTTATATTTATTTTGGGGAAAACATGCAGGCATTTTGCTTTTCCATGTTAGCCAGAAAAGGCTGTGAGTGTACGTGGTTGTGTGAATAAATTTGTATAATTTTGTGTTTTTACAGACGTTCGTCTCTGCGTGCGCGCAGCGGAGTGCCTGTACCAGTGTTCGCCTTTCATGCACGAGAAGTGGGCTCGACTCCCATCGGGACACACGTCCGATTATTATTTTCAATGTAATAATCTGTCTGCTAAATCAAACATGACTGGACAAAACACCCGTTCGTACATCTTCCTGTAAGCTTGCATGCGTATGTTTACGTATATAAATATCTGCGATGGGAAATTACACACCCTTCGTTTCTTGAATAAGTAATTATTGATTGTCATAAAAATATGGTTGCTAAATTTGCATATTGATTTCTTTCATTAATCACGTTTGTTACCTCCCTTGAAGGACTGATACATTTCTAATTCGATTAATTTCGTGAAATGACATTGTTCCATTCGGTTCCGTTTCGTTCCATTCCGCAAAATACCAATAGCCATGCAAAATTTACTAATAAACAATTTCCCGGTGGGGGAAAAAGGACTATGGGGGAAAAGTGGCTCTATGAGGTCCGGACAATTCACTATATAGGCGTCCTTCTTATAGCCATTTTTCCGGGGGGAAAGGGAGAAAAACCACTCTCTGACAGTCACAACATTTGCCGAGAAATAAGAAAAAATATCTCAGAATTATTTTGGAAGACCAGCTTAATTATCCGGAGCTCTGCTAATAAAATCAAAACGCAACACTCTTTAAGGTGGTGGTTTATAATAAATGTAAAAATCTGCATAAAACCATAAAAAAGTAAGGTATCTCCCTGAAAGTTAGCAGACTTCTTATTTTTGTTGTTCTTTAAAGTTTAGAATACAAAATAGACGTACATGCTGCTTAAAAAGTGTTTTTATAAGGAAAGATCAAAGGGTAGTTTTCTGCGCAATAATCTAAAAAATTAACATCGTTATTGAAAATTTACGTAGTACTGAAGGTACGTTATTGCATAATGAAGAGCGTCCTAGCAATTATTTGTTCCAACTCTTTCTCAAATTGTAATGTAGACCAGACGAAAACAGTAGCTTTTTCTCATATTTTCAACCATGTACAAAGTTAATGTACGTTGGACGCATTTATTAAATATAGGTTAGGCAAGCATACCTATGTAACACCTACAGTATAAATAATACATTACTTACATGCTCACTGGTGTGTAGATGAAATTGTTCAACCTTGTTAAAATAGTCTCACCTGTCTTACCTGTGTGTTTTGACAAAAAAATTTGGACGCAGACCGCATCTTTTTTCATCTGCTCAGCATGATAATGTGTGAAAGAGTTTGAAAACATAATTGCTAGGGCGCTCTCCATTATGCAACAAGCGGAACTCTCAGCACTAAGTGTATTTTCAATAACAATATTATTTTTTCAGATTTCTGCGCACAAAATTACCCTTTGATCTTTCCTTATAAAAACACTTTTTAACATTAACAAATGCTGCATTTTGGGAGTCTGAATTGTGATAAACAACATAAAGAAGGCATATGCTAAGTTTTGGAAAAATCAGTGGTATTTTGAGTATTTTATGCAGATTTTTGTCTTTGCCCCAAATCAGTGAGTATCACCACCTTAAATTGTAACTTTTACAATCAAAGCACTTATATCTAGGGTACTGAACTGCCTAATGTACTGTACTTCATGAAAAGCTATCAAGAAAATATGAAACCTTGAATATTATCTAACAGCGGATGTAGAAACAAAACAAACCCTCAAAATTTATGACTTCAGGCATGAGTGTTTATGAGAACACTAAATATTAGGACCAAACAGGACACACTTGAAATACATAATTTGTCATGTATAGGTCTTCTACGAATTTTAAAAACTGTTTACACTTTCTAGTTCAGTGGTGGTAAGGTATATTCACTGAATAAGGGATGTCACACCTGTATGATTTAGCATACTATGCATGTGCAATCAGTGCACTGTTCAAAATCTCTTACCTGGCTAGTTGTGCGTAAATACATACTTAGAAGCCATCCTATGACTCCTTAAAATGAAAGCATGGAAAAGGTCAAATTGTGAACTTCATGATTCGATTTCTAGTACCCTGCTGGTGAAATATTTGAACTGGTTTCTTAACTACAACTAGATATCTGTGGAAACTGGACCTAAAACAGCTATTCAGAAGACCTTGAATAAATGGCATATAATAAGCAATACAAGGTCTTGAGAAACAGTTTTCAAACTTTAAGAACTTGTTGACTGGCTTTCACCAAGGCAGCTCAGGCTTTCCAGAACCGATGCTTATTAATATATCTCTTTGCATAGACATAATCGGATTCTGATATCGTTCCCTTTTCATCATTCATTTTACTGTTAACCATGTACATGCATATACTTGGATTTTCACCCAAAGTGATATACAGGTACAAATGTGGTCTTACAAGCAAATAAATGTTCCAAAACGACCTGTAAAAGGTGACCACCTCACTAAATGTCTGGGCAAACACTGTAGACCAAGGCCAGATTGTTCAGGGACTACAGTAGTATTTCCCATTCTGCCGGCACCTTTGTGCCAAATTGATGAAAGTCAAATCAGTGACAATTGCTGCAGAGATGGCTTCTGTCAATATTAAAGCTGCCATGATAAAGTATTATATCGGTAAACAGTCCGCTGCAGCAGAATAGGTTTAAATTGTGCTGAAATGGGCAGTCAACCTTAGCGAAAAGTGGATTTGTCGGTTACGCATCAGACCTGGTCTTAAAATTTGTGTAAGACCTATAGCTACCAATTCTTTTGACACAGTCGTAGTCATCGGTTAATACCGTACCTGTAATTAGGGCAAATACAGTATCAAATGTGTGCCGCATGCCTTTATAAATCTTAACAGTGAGTTCACAGATTTCAAAGGCCCCCGCCCATCGAGGATGTGCTGCCTGGTGCCTGCCCCCTTTCATAGAAAGATCACTCATAGCCCCCTCTCATAGGATGTCTCCTCTCGCTCCCCTTTGGGAACACATTCTAGAGCCCTGTAGGCACACAAAGTTAAATCAATATTGAATCAACGTTGATTCAACGATATGACATTGAATCAACGTTCAATCATTCTTGATTCGACTTTGCGAGTACAGTGGGTGAAGGCTTTTGGAGGCGTGGTTATTCATCTTATTTTTATCGGTTTGTCCTGCCTGTTCTTCCTTTTTGATGCATTCCAAGGGGGGGGGGGCATACAACGTTGAATCAACTTGACATTGAATCAACCTTGACTCCACGTCATGACGTTAAATTAACAAGGGCAACAACCTACGTCATCCGACGCGTCACTAATTGATCAAATAGCACCTATTCGGACAAACATCAATTCGGAATAGACCAACAAATCTCTTTATGTTGATAACTTTTCGAGAAAAGACTTCATGCACCAAATGCATTCTAAAATGGGCAATATTTCGACATGAAAAATACTCCATAAAATGTTGTAGAATTCACAAGTACTTTTACAAAATACAATATAGGTTGAAGCATATTTGATCAAACTGTTTGTAAGATCAACTGAATGTCAGAAGCTGACTTCCATGTAGTAAGATTGTCCTTTCATTGCCGTATTTGGTGCACCCATTGGCTTTTCGAAGATTTTGTTTACAAGATTTATGGGAAGATTCCGAACACTGCACCAATCGAAATGGTGTAATTTCGAAAATACGTCACTTGCTGGTGACGTAGGTTGTTAGGGATGAATCAAGGTTGAATCAATGTTGGTTCAACGTTGTGTGCCTAGTGGGATATTTTACGTATATTAAAATAAGGGATAGGTAAAATAGGTATTTTATGTGATGTATTCACTTGTGGTTTCGATAAGGCCAGCTTTGTGACCACCTACCTGGGAAAAAGCTGTTCATATTCCAGTCCGCTTGTATTGTCTTAGTACAGTTGTTTTTATTTCAGGTGACTATTTCCCGTTTTGCTGTCGTGGGGTCATACTAAATACCGCAATGTAGCACAAGGTACGGCAAGGTAACAACAGATACCACCAGGTAGGCACATGGTAATGCACGGTCAGCAAATCTGCATTACCTTTTGCTACTTTGCGGTACCTTGCAGTATTTAGTTTGACCTGTCGTGGATGGGATGTAACAGTTTTTTATCATTGTCCTTCATTGTCCTTGTCTTCATACTCAAGCAAAGGTGAAGTTTATGTTCTAATGTACGTGCCAGTATGTGTGCGTGCGTGCATGCTTGAGGTGAATGTGTCTGTGTGTGTATTCAGCTATGATTAGAAGTATAAATCTCACTATATACCCAGTTCTCTAATGGCCAATTTTCCGGTGTTTGTGTGTGTGTGTGTGGGGGGGGGGGGGGAGACTATCGGGAAAAAGTGTCTCTCTGAGGTCCGGACAATCCAATACACAGTTATATAGTCGTCTTTCCTATAGTCAGTTTTTCGGGGGGAGTGGGAAAAGCTACTCTCTGACAGTTTTCTCAGAAAGTGTACCATCTACTTTAAAGTATTTGTTGAAAGAGAAGGGGGAATATTTCTGACTACTATTGGTCTCCTTTTGGGGTGTATTTGTAACCATTAACATGGCAGAAACAACAGCAGAACCCCCAGAACTAGCTGGCCATTGTCTGGAAAAATTCTGAACAACACCATGGAAAAAAAAGCATTACAGTATATACGAGAGTTGATCCAGAAGAAATATCACTGCATCTGTAAAATCGTGTAAAAGAACAAGAGGGCAACAAAATTTCGTATGCGAGTACCTTAACCTATTTGCATTGTGATTTGAAAATATCATAAGTATATAGTGCACAGTAAGTGAGATATCGAGATAGACAGAAGGCATGGTAACGACTCACGCCGCACGTCAATGACGTTGTTGACGTTCCAGACGATTTTTTCTATATTGTGTCGTGTCCACAGTAACATATTCGCTGTTACAGCATAGCACTAATGTCTGTTCACCAACGTTTATTTCATCTTTCAATATTTATTTGAACAGCCTCGCAGCTCATGATAAAAAATTTACACAGTATTCAAATTGTAGAACAGCGATCTATAGAATATGGGCTCCAAACAAGAGTGACGTTATAACAAAGCTCTACTGGTTTTCAGACGTTTCTCTAGCGACTCATCTGCACCCCAATAGCGCTATTTGCACGTTTACACAAGCCTCATAATCACTGTTATATCATTTATCAGCATATGTCTAACTAAACAGCTCTAGAGCCTCTAATGGTGATATTCCTAATTTGTGGTAAAACCGCACATATATCTGGTGACACGTTTGTCAGAAATCAACGTTTTTTTTACTTGGCAATAAGAAGCATTAGCACTACCTAGCAATGACGACATTAAAGTTTCAGCAGTGGGCAGCAGAAATATATTTCGTTATCGTATCAAATTTTCATCTGATTTGGCGCGTTAGTTTGATTTTGATTTGTGACTGCCTTTGAAAATTGTGTTCATGTAATTAACGTTATTTTAACGTGCGGCGCGATGGCATTGGTGGCGTACTTTGAAAGTCTATATAATTGGAACGGAAAAAGATCCCAACTTTATGTTTATTCTGTTAATCAGAACTGAATTACGGTGTTATGTTGACATAATTTTTATGAGAATGCTACGATAGATAAGCGCGCATTGGACTTGACATTATTACTTTTTGATCAACCCTTGTACGGACTACTGTCTGCGGATCGATGCAGTCTTCCTTATATGCTGTAAAGACTTGTCAGGGCCCAATGATAATTTCGGGGAGGCAAAAGTAGATTTTTTGCACTACATAATATGTGAATAATTATACCTGAAAAACAAGTTCGCTGACAACCTGAAGTGACAAGTTATGAATAAATTAACTGATCTATTTAACTCTTCAGGCAAAGATGAATTATAATATCTCTTAAGTATTTTAATAGTCATTCTCATTTTATTGTATATAGGTAACTATTCTTAACTACAGTCACAATAAAGAGGGTATAAACTGACAATAAAGTAATAATAAGATGCCGAGACAGTAAAAAATGATTACATGGCTAATTATGAAAAGTTTAAGGTGAATATGTATACCTACATCTTTCTTGTCTATTTTTACGAAGGGAAACAACTTTTGTGACTCCTTCTTCTGGACGTGGAAACCCTTCTAAAAAGGAGTCTGCTCTCTAAGGAAAGAATTTGCTCTAAGGGAGCAAATTCTTTTCTTTTAGAGCTGACTCCATTGAGAAGGGAGGTAAAAATAAAAATGGCTGAGTTGCTTCCCCTGAAAATGTTTCCATTCACTTCAAAATAAATTGGTACACTTTCAGGGGAAACAATATTTGCCTGTTTCATTTTTGCCTCCCTTCTCAATTGGGGGGGGGGGGGGGGGGGGGGGGAGGTGAACGCATGCTAAAGGAAAGAATTTGCTGATTCTTTCGGAAGGACTACGTCTTTCAGGGAAGAAACAGGAAGTCTTGAATTTGTTCCTCTTTGTAAAAAATGAGGGAAAATATAGAGCTGTACCCGTATACCTTAAATAAAAACAGAATTCCTACGGTAAATCAGGAACTACCTACGCTTTATCCGACCAAACAACCATTAGGAGAATTACAGCAGTGTCCCAGATAAGGATAGTTTATGAATAATTTTCCACATTACTCCATAAAAACGTATGTTGTGACACATCATTAGATCTGTCTGGCCGAGACAGTTCTAATGAGGGGCCATAACATATGTTTTTGTTTAGCAATAAGAAAATTATCTCAGAATTATTCTCAAAACCCCACCTCATCTGGGGCTGTGAATTTACGAATCAAAACTTCACGAATATTTCCTTTAAAATCAATTTGCAAAAGTAAACATTTGCGAAAATTTCTTAGTTAACAGCATTTATTTTTTACTATTATTAATGTTTTTATCATATGTTAACAGTATCAATGTTTTTTTTTTTATAATTAATGATATTAAAAATTAAAACATTTTTTAATTTATGCTTTAACTTGGTTTGTTTGTTTATGTATGGTGTGTCTATATTTTTTCTTTCTTTATGTCTTTCTTTTTCTAGTTCTCTCTCTTTCTCTCTCGACATACATATTTTTTTTTTCTTTTACTCATTTTGTGCAGAGACAGGTAGGAAAGGTAGAAATTCACAGTGCTTATTACCCTTGTTTCCGAGCAATTAGCATACAAGTGACTTTCGGCAGCATAATATATTAAACGAATGCATTGAGGTTATTTTAATAAGTACAAAGTTCATCTATAGGGGGTGTCTTTTAAATGAAGGATTGTCTTACATGTGTTAAGCAGATTACAAGATTCTGGATAATAAAGTTACGGGCAGGGTCACACTGGGTAGGCGGCAATCGAAAACGCTCATGCAGTCGACGAACGCGGATCAAAGACATTAGAAACAGCGTTTTCGATTGCAAATTGTCGCCAATTTGCAATCGAAAACGCTGTTTCTAACGTTTTTGATCCGCGTTATCGATTGTTAAGAGCGTTTTCGATTGCCGCCTACCTGGTGTGGTCATATCTACATACCAGTCCTTTGAGGAAAGCCTTCTTGCTTGGAGAGGTGCCTGGTAAGACATGGCCGCCAGAGAGTAGCTACAAATCCCACCTCATAGAGCCACTTTTTTTCCAACAGTCAGTCCCACCGGAATAATAGTCATTAGAGTGTTTAGGATGCCCAGTTCTCATTTCAGCTGAATACACACAATCATACGGACACACACGCGCGCACGCACACTAGCACGTACAAAAGAACATATTCATGCTCACTTGAGAATGAAGCCAGTGACACCTATTCTTTCTTGATTGGTAAAAACTGCAGAGGAAACGAACGAGAAAACAAGTTTTATTATCTCTTCACAGACAGATAGACGGACGGATAAGCATACAGACACATTAAATATACTTTACACTAGAAAATTAACCTTTTCAGCGATTTTTTACATCGTTATTTATACTTTTACAAACATACATTATGCAGATAAGCACACACACACACACTCACACACACACACACACACACACACACACACACACACACACACACACACACACACACACACACACACACACACACACACACACACACACACACACACACACACACACGCTTGTAAGCTTGCAGGAAAATGCATAAATGCGCAGCTGAACATACACCACACATAAATGATACATATGCGTACAGCCAGGTACACACGCACCTTTTTGGCAGACACGGAAAGACAGAGTGCTTATTTCAATGTTGGTAGGTGTTTCTCCCCTAAACACAAACAAGACAGATAGACGGACAGACACTTGCTTGCGGTTCCAGTGGTATTTGTTAGGCAGATACTTGCATTTCTGTTTTAGTTTTGAAGCTCACTATAATGAAAGGGGAGGGGAAAATTCCGCCATATAGGGTGTTTTCCTGCAGCCGTATTACCAGGTATTACCAGGAGACACTTCACTATATAGGGAAAACGGCTATGCAAAATCATGTATAGTCGATTCTTCCCCGGAGGAAAAGACTAAGCAGGGGTTTGAGGGAGGGGATGCTACACTCTGCCAAAGTTGAAGGTAGACCACTTGGGTTCTTTTAATGGAGTCGCATGTCATTTGGATTGTATAATGCTTCGTTTACTTTTAAAAGATTGGCGGAAAGACAGATGGAATATCTACAATTTCAGATTATTTGTCTTAGTATCGCAGAATGACGTATATCATATATGCTTACTGCCTCGCAATTCATGCCGGCCTTTATGGCAGCGTAGTGTTTTCTGTCACGCAAAAGAGGCGCAGGCTCGACCTCGGCCGTGATCGGCTTTGGGATATGTTATGTATCCGTGATAATTTTAAATCTCAAAGACTGCAACGAATGGGATGTCGGGCCGCTTTGTCACAAACACTCAACCACATCATTGTACCGCAAGGCAGTACATGTGCTTCGTATACTTAAACTTGTTCACCATATAATCCTACTACATACCTTACAGTTGTGTTACTGAAATCAACACCATCAATACACGTTGTGTCTTTGAATACTTTCAGTATGGTACATTGCCTGAGGAGCACGGTGATGACATATATTCAGTACACCCGCATAAACTCTGCGAAAGACATGGCTGCAGACAGGTAATAACTTTTCTGTAAAATTCTGAGTTTGAAGGGCAATCCCACAGGCACATAACGTTGAAATGAAGTCGAACTGACGTCGATGCGACGTTATGACATCATTTCGACGTTATGTGCCCGCTGGGATGTTTCCCTAAATAATTTTAAGGTCTTTGGACACACTTCCTGTGGGGAGAACTTTATCTTGAAATATTCCTCCCTTCTCTAAGTGGACTTCACATAAACGAAGGCATTGGCTCTTTCTGAGAACAACAGAACAAACCCTTTCCTTTGAGAGCAGCCCCCCCCCCTCTGAGAAATGACAAGTATGAGGGGAGCAAATTCTAATATGCAAAGTTGTTTCCGTTTTATAAATGGTTGCCTAACCATTGGGTGTATCCGTACCTCTTAATATGCTGTTTCAGGAGCATGTACAGCCTCGAAATGTTATTGCTGATTTAGGAAACAGATGTTTATGCACTTAAAATTTTTTATAAGGTCAAAGTTAACGTGCAATTCTTGTCTGATAAGTCAGCGGTCAAAACTATTTTTACCCGATGGATCGTTTTAAAATCGAATCACCGAATAGTTGGCAGAGATTTATAACATTATGCCGGTAGTCTTGGGCTGCAGTGAACGTTTAAATGAACCAATTAATGCCTAGCGTCCCATAAATGGGACTCCGGCTTCTAAGCGGGCACGTTTGCGTATCCACGAGCGTGCCCATAACTATGACGTCTCTGTATCCCTCTAATTCTGAGAACAGCACTTGCAATTATTATCAAACACAATGAAACTGTAGCATCAGCCTCCATTGTGATTCAGTCTTCTACTAACATATGGAGGGAAAACAAAATCATAAAAGATTTTGTCATGCTGTGTAAAGTGAAAAAATCATATATGATAAAATCATATATGACCAGTCATATAAGACAAGTCTTGCCGTGTAAAGGGGTCTCTATGGAATCAACTCCATAAAATTCTATGTGCCTTATCTATGGCATTACCAGGGATACCCGAACCGCCTGAAATGATCGGAAAACTATAATAAAACCAACTGGCATCATTTATAATCAATTACAAAAACACTGATAACAGCATCCTTCATGTCAGACAGCATTTACAAATCTAGTTTAATGTTGTGAAAGCTTTCTTTAGAAGTGATTGATAAGATAAACGAGTGTTCTAGTATAGTTTATAGAAAATATACTCAGCGTCATTGAAAACGCACCAGTTCGGATGATGTTCATTTAATGTTTGGTTTAAAGTTAAAGTCATTTAAAATTTATCAGTCAGAGCTATCAAACATGACGCCAATACTGACGTATTTGAAAACTGCCATATCAAATGACACATTGAAAGCGTAATAAATTCATATTTCGCGCTCTGACAGACACTTGATTGAAAAATAATAATATTTTGGAAGGTCAGTTGCCATAAAAACACTTTTCCTCCATGGAATTATGACGCGGTTCGGCAAATAAGGGTGACGTTATACAAGTAACACCATGCTCGGGCTGGATAATGGCTAGCCCCAGAAAACTTCTGAAATTCAGTTTGTTTCTACTACTGATCTCAGCATTTAGGGTTGCAAAAAGTACATATTTACCGTAATTTACTTTTGTCTGTCTATTATTTGATGAGTGTGACAATATAGTAACGTTCGAATCCAAGTCGCTTTGTTGCATTCGGCGGTCTGGATTTCTTTTCTATGGCGATTTGATTGGCTATCTATTCTCTAGCAAAGTCAATCATTGAGGAATTTCTGTCATGTGTAATTATGCTGGAATTCCAGCGCTTACGTTACGTCACACACTCACAGCGCACCTTTAGGCAAAACGACGTCATGGACATGTGACGGTAGAAGGTCACAGATACAAATAGATATGCAAATTACAAACTCGGTAGTTTGTGGTCGAGTAAATGTTGGGGTATATAAGCAAATAAACCGCCCTTGGTGGGTGAGTATGCTTTTCCACTGACGGGGTTTGTTTGCAGGTCTGCCCACGTTACATTTGGTGGCAGCGGTGGGATAATGACAACTGCCAGACCGGAGTTGCCTTACCCATGTAATTCCCAGGCCAAGTCTCGGGACGAGACTTCTCGGAGGGGAAAGTAATGTGACGGTAGAAGGTCACAGATATAAATAGATATGCAAATTACAAACTCGGTAGTTTGTGGTCGAGTAAATGTTGGGGTATATAAGCAAATAAACCGCCCTTGGTGGGCGAGCATGCTTTTCCACTGACGGGGTTTGTTTGCAGGTCGGCCCACGTTACAGACATAATAAGATGGTTCGATATGATGACATTATACCTAGCTGTTGATATAGTACGATCATTGAATTTAAGAAAAATATGACAGTTTAACATTGACGCTGAGTAGGCCTATATCTTGTTTCTTAGATTCTGTCTCTGTCTGTCTGTCTGTTTGTCTGTATATCTGTCCATCTCTGACTATCTGTCTGTCTGTCTCTCTCTCTTGTAACTAACATTTTTCTATACTTATTTATAGTGCTTTTCGCTCCATAGACGATTGATATGAACAGGGAAGATTCTTATCAGACTGCGCAGATGTACAGGCTGATTTAAATCTTTGCTGTTTGCACATCCCAACACGTACAAAATGTATGTTCTTCTCTAATGGCTTCTACTATCTGTATTTCAGTGCCAGACAGCTTGTAACTTCTCGTTGCCAGACGTAGAAGAGTGTTTCTCTCTCTGTGAGGTGAGATATTTACACATTTTATCTCCTATAATCATCATACTCAACTCTCCTAAATCATAAATGTTGAAAAAGAGTTTACTTTTCAGTGAAATCTGTTGTTGAATACGTTTTTTCTTAATCATAAATATTGAGAATGGTTAAGAGTGTACTTTTCGGGAAGCATTATTGTCGCAGCCCCGGATCCAGGGGGTGGGCTTTGGGGCTTGAGCCCCGCCACCTGGGCCAGGTTAGATTAAAATATATGTTGTGACATCTCATTAGAATCGCCTCGGCGAGGCGATTCTAATGAGATACAACAACATATATTTCAAGGCAAAAAAGACAGCAACAAATCTCATCAAACTGATCCCTAATAATGTCGTATATTTTCAAGCCCCACTCCCACTAGACCCCTTCCCCTCCCCCTCCCCAGCATATCGACATCTCCCAGCCCCGCCAGTTTTTAACAGAGCCCCACCAGTATGTGGTGGTCTGGATCCGGGCCTGTGTCGATCCATGAATGTGTACACATTCAATTAGTTTGCTTGACGATCAAAACCATTTAACAGACCGCTTTTTTGGCACGCGCTCTCGGGCGCAAGTATTCAAGCGGTTTAGTGATACCGAGTTATTTTCGGAAAAAACGAACGATACGCCACGCTTAGTCGAAAAATACCAGGAGAATGTGTACTGCAATGATTCGTTCTAACCTTGTTTTAGGGCCGCAATTAAGCCAAAGAGATCGGAAAGTTCGTTCCGGTTTGAGACAGCATTTCTTCATTATTTTCTTCACAGACATAACAAACAAAGACCTCGTCCGATTTTGTCTATTTTTATCCATATCCGATTTGCCTCATCTGCTAAAAATAACAGATGGAAACTTTATTCTATTTTTGATAGTACATGTACTTTTTTTAATATTTCCGTTAAAAAGCACGTTTTTCTTTTACAAGTGCCTTGAACTTGGCCACATTTCTTTTGCTTTTTATAAACTGATTGCATAAAAAATGAAACTGTGAATGCAATGCAAAGTATTTGGCTTTGCATCCTAAGAAATAAACCAAAACTTGTGTAACAAACAGTGTTTATATATAACTTAGTGCAAAGCATTAGCTTATCGAAAAATCATGCAGCGGCGTCGCGAAAAATAGGCCTTAGGGCATCGCATAATCTGACTAGTCAGAGCAGCCGGCACACTGTCCATTGCCGATGCATTCGTTGGGTCTGATCAGTCTTTTTCGGCATATATATATATATTCTTTCATGCAGAGGCTAGACTGATCAGGCTGCGCTTATGCCGGAGTGGGCTGATCTGTGTATCAGTGTAAAATCTGAAAGAGCAGAGTTAAAATTTATTGTTTAAATTTAGAAACGAGCCCTTTTGACGATTTTCTTCCCTTGTCACATTTTACTGAAAAAAATGTATCCCATGTATCTGTGTGTGTGGCTTATATGTACAACGGACCGTGTTATGTTCGTAAAAGTCGGTAATGTCGGTGAGTAATTAACGCACGCGCATTGCAATAGGCATTTCCATGGCACCAAGCAATATATTATGTACACATTTTTAGCATCTGATAAATTTCCTATTGGCCATCAACATGTTTATGACACAGTGGTTCATGAATAGCATGAACTGGAAGCCTCTTACAATGACACAGGTACAGAAAAAGGGGACAATTCAGAATTGTTAAAATTTGAAACTGTTAGGGATTCATTGACAGCTTTATGACAATGGAGGGGTTGATTGGATGGTGCGATGATGCTGGGTATAACTTCCAGTGCCGAGGCGTTCTACTGATTTGGATTATAGTAGGTGCGGGTGGGGGTTGTGTTGACACTTTTCTTACTTTTATAACACTCTCTAAAGTTGCATTCTTACTTCAGCTATACAAATGTACAGAGAAATATACTGACACAAAAAAGAAACGTCCGTTTTCTAAGGTTCCGTATCTTTTCAACCAGTAAAATGCAGCCATAGAAATGAAAATAAAATGTTTCCCGAGCGTGTGGCACACATAAAATTGCAACCAATTTAATTTTTCTCCATAGCCACACGATTTATCGAACCTAATGTCAAAACAGCATTTTTCATTCTCAGCAGCATTTTATCCATCAAAACCTGAAATGTTTTGCGTAAAACAAGGGCTAAAAACATCGACAAACGAAAAATCAACTTTTAAAAACAAAATTCGCTTATTAAATGAACGAGAAAGCTGCCCAAAGTTTTCGATTTATAAAATTATCTCCCTTTTAATTAAATTAATAACGATTTTAGAACTTCCACATCTCCATAACCGTTCATCATTTTGACACCGTTTTTGTTTTAATTGACTATACTTGTGTACAATAATGAAAACATGCATCAGAAAATAAAAATTAAGGCTGAAATCTGAAATCCCGGTGCACTAAAACCCCGTTTTATTACCCCACCTCGTACAGAAAAGTAATCGAGTAATTTTCTAACCAAATTTTTGCAATGCTGAATGATACTGATTTCAATGCTATCAATGGCTAGAAATGAATTCTGGAGTAGTCCTATGCCATTTACTTCCAAACTGATGGACCAACAAGGTAATGTTTGCGTGTATCTACGCACTGTCATGATCGACGTTTTGTGACGTCTCTTTACTTGACAGATTTATGCTAGTGGTTGTGACAATTTAGAATGCATCCAGCACCCATAAAATATCAGCAGCGTGTCTGCTCAGTGATGCTAGGATGAGCTGTGATGGTTAAAATTGGAAGAACACACGAGATACTGATTTTGTGACTTTCGAAATTTGGGTACTGGCGCTTGCGGCATTGTCATTGTCGCCGATGTTCATTTAACGGATTTCCGTTCAACGCACACCATTGCTGAATAATCAAAGTTATTGAAACAAAACATTTGAATGAAATGTCTGTGTGCATTTAGGTTTAAAGACACAATTGTAAAGCGGACGTTTCTTGTTTGTGTCAGTATATTTAAACTCTTCGACGATTTCCTCAGATGAACCTATACTGGGCTGACGTTGTTCATACATCCACGAACAACACACATTCATGCAATCTTACGCGTAAGCAACGTCACAGATAATTCAAATAGATGATTGGCCGACGTAACGTTTGTAATATGTCATATCATAGTGACGGCTGCTGTACTTCATTACCAAACACGTCGGTTAATGACTATTTTTTCTCCTTTGCTTGGCGTTAAATTAGTCAGAACTTCACGAATGAGTAACAAAACTGATGTAAAAACATGGCATAAATATAAAAGATAAATTTCATTTGTCGGGAGTTCATGGAAATACGAACGCAATGGGTTCCGTGCTTTGTTGTTCCCAAATGGTGTAAAGCAAGTTATTGTCCAAAACAACAACAGCATGCATTTTCTTCTCAGCGTGTCAAAATTTTGTTCCAGTCACTGCCACTGATGCCACTTAAACCAAAAATAAACTTCAGTAAATATAAATTTATTGTCTTCTTTTGATCCCAAGTTCAGATGTGCCAAGATTCCATAGACATGGGTTTGAAACAGTCTTTCCTAAAATTTTGATTCAGACTAAATGTGACTCAACAGCCGTGAAGAAAAGACTTGAAATAAGTCCATATAGTTATTTTCCTTGAGACATGCCTAAAACGGCCGGACAAAACGTTGGAAAACTGTTTTTTTTTGTGTGTGTGTGTGTGTATGTGTGTGTGTTTAATATTTCTTCAATTTGTTTTTCAAATAAATTTTACACTTGTTTTTACCTTACACCCGTGGATAATGCCACCATTCAATAAGTTAGAAATTAAATACTTTGCTAAATAAAAGTTAGCAACAGAAAATGCATTAACAATCGGGTTCACTTCAATAACAACACATGCTTAGCTGGGCAAGCCTTCCTTTTAAAAGGAAATTCTATTTCGTAGAAGTCAGCATTTCCTTTAAGGGGACTAGATGCACTTCTAGTTGGTTGGTTGCTTTGGGTTTGACGGCCCTTTGAGACAGTATTTCGATTTATATCAGAGAGAGGGGGAAAGAAGAGAAAAATGATACACGAGAGCAAAATTGCTCTCTCGCCTCGCCCCGCCCCTCCCCCCCCCCCCCTCCACACACATACACACACAGCATCGCCATCATTTCGTTTGTAGCCTTTCTTCACAATGGGGTCAAGACTTGAAAGAAAGATTTTGCTTCTGTGGGAACAAATTCTTACCATTTAAGAGTATTAAAAGTAGACCCCTATTTAGAAGGTTTTTTTTTGTCCAAGGAGGCAAACTGGTACTGGTCAAGTCTAGTCTATCCCATAACCTTGCGAGGAGCGGCTGTAGTGTAGTGGATAACACCCCGGACTACCAATCCAGGGGTCGCAAAATTGATCACCCGCTTCTCCGGTCTTTCGGATGAGACTTTGAACCGAGGTCCCGTCTCAATATGACCTCGTTGTTGGCGGGACGTTAAACCCGAGTTCACTCACTCACTCCCCCATAACATTGCGAGGTCGTTAGGGCACCACAGATGACTTTACAACAATCCCTTTCCACCTAGTAGGCTAGTCCTGTCTTCAGCTGCCCAAGTTGAACTAGCAAAATCCAGCCCTACCAGCTCCTTAACATTATCTTTCCGCCTCTTCTTCTGTCTGCCTCTTCTTCTTTTTCATTCCAATGTGCCCTGCAGAATCGTCTTTGCTAAGCCAGAAGACCTAGAGATGAGGCAGACAGAAGGTTACAAAAATTGTCCATCTTTGATTAAAAGTAAAGAATAGTAGAAAATGGGAATGTACTAATTTACCTTACACACTTAAGCACCGTACTGACTTTTGCCTAGTAACTAATGATCTGTCCGAACCTGATGATCTCTACTGGGACCAAAATCTTGAGCTTAATATTCGAGGCATGTTAGAAACGGTGCTATTAGGTTAATTAGATGTCACCTTATTTAAATTATATCTTTAACTTGTAATGTACTAGATCAACTATTGCGTAAGTAAAGTATATTAGTTCCAAAGGATTTCTCATTAGTTTGCATTTGTATTTTTATCAGTACATTTTTAAAGTCCTTCACGAGGTGTTTAGTTCGCTGCACGTATTCACAAGGCGACTTTGACAGAAATTTAAGTGCATAGCTTTAGCCACCTATCCAACTATCACAGCATAAACATATTTAGACAACTAAACCTGATGATGTCTGCAGCTAAGCTTAATGTGTCCCGCGGAATGCGACAGTAAGTATGGCTCGGAGAGGGATGCTCCTTGCCTGCCGAGACCTGCCCATCATCTCTTTTCAAACTTGTGGGGTTTAGCGACACTGAAGAAGTTAAATACAGAAACCTGCGTCCGTCGCACTAAATTTGGTATGGATACGTTTATACTTCACTTATATCTACACTAAATATACATTGAGTTCCGTTGATGCCTTTGCGTACATTTTCTTAGTTATTTTGTACATTTTTTTTACATTATAGGATCTCGTCACTCCTCTTCGAACGGGGCTTTTCTGGTGAATCTTTATTGTAAAAGTTGTGAAAATTGGAACACATATATAATCACGGGAACTGGCCTAAAGTGTAACACTTTGGTTTTGTAATGCAGTGCTGCGTTCATATGTTGCAGATGGAAGTATAAGCAGTGTAAGCCCTGATCAGACTGCTCCTCTAGGAGCAGTCTGATCTTGGTCTGCACTGTTTGTTCCAATACTTTGAATGTTTTCGGTAGCAGCTCTTTCAGTGGGGACATCAGAACTATCACAGCTTATTTTGTGATCATTTCGACATTATTTTCTAAATTTCACAATAAAAACGTATTGTAATTTAACTCGTTAGGGGTCACAACATATGTTTTTATAGAGATATTTAACAAGAATTAGATATCACGTCCTAGTTAGACCTGTAGATTACGTTGTGGTATAGGGGTTGAGTCTGGTAACTTCGGGCAGCGGGTTAATTCGGACATACCATTGCAAACCGTGAAAATCCAGATGAGACCCCTCTCATCAGGATTTTCACTGTTTGTACAGTTAATTTTGTTTTAATTCCAAACAACTGACATATAAAGGAAACAATGTCACTGTCCGAATTTACCCTACTGTAACTGGAATCATGTCAAATATTCTTTTTATTGTATTTTTTTACACGGAAGATAAAAGTAATTGTTTCAGAACTATGTATGTGCCCTTTTTGGAAGCTACCGTCTTTAATATCACACAACATTGCATCAATTAAGAATTGAAATTTGATTTCTCAGCGCTCATCGTGTGCCATGATGAAGCCAGTGGGCGGAGCTAAAATTTCATGAAGCGCGAAGCGCTTCTTGTAGAATTTTAGCGACGACCACTTGCTTCTTCACACGATGAACGCTGAAAAATCAAAATTTTATTCTTATATTTACACTTTATTTGTGAACCTCTCTGTGTCGTTTTCGAGATAATTTAGTGTAGAATCGGCAAAATGTGGATTGAAGAAAAATGAAGCCAGTTGCTCTACAGGGTTCACCTATGGGAAGTCAGTGACAAGTGTAAATATTAATGGATGACGCTGGTTCAACGTCATGACATTGAATCAACCTTGATTCAGTGCTGAGCCCAGTGAGGAGATAATAAAGGCACTATATGCATTCTTTGCATATGCAACAAATTTATTTTAAGTTTTTGGTGCAATTTGAACGTTGATCATTTTAAACGATTGATTTGCTGCTCCCATTAATCACCTCACTAGGTTAATGAATCGCCAAACTTAATAGGGCATACCATAAACACCTAAAAACTGGGACACTTAAAATTAATGCCGTAATTGTCCTTTTGGAACAGTTTGTCTTTCTATAAATTAATAATTCAGTTATGCATCAGAAAGATGCAATTGGAATGACAAACAGCTTGAGCAGCAGTCTGATTCAAGCAGCAGTCCGATCTGGGTCTGCACTGCTTGGACTGATCCAGCTGTCCCAATACTTAGAGTTTCTAAGGTGAACAGTGGAGAAATGTACAAGTTGTACTCCTACAATTGAGCCGGGCCGGGTAGCGCAATCGGTAGGGCACCTGACTCGTAAGTCAGAGGTCCTGGGTTCGAATCCCGGTCTGGCCACATACTTTCGTTTCTCCTTCCGCTGATTCAAGAAGGGCAGTTGTCAGTTACTGGCGAAAGTATGTGCACTTAGTACTGGTTAACCGCTTAGGAGGTCTAAGCCTGCCCAGGAATAGTGTGGTTAGGTTAACTGACCGTCCCGACATGACCTTAGTTGTTTACCGTGGACGTTAAGCATTAAATCAACCAACCAACCAAATCCTACAATTGATCGGAACTGCCATATGTCACGGCTTTAAAGTTTGGGGTCGCGCAAAACATGTTAAAAAGAATGATTGGTTGCGAACTGCCATTTGAGACAGTATTTAAGTCTAGAGTGAGACTTTCCAAGATGGAGCGGCAAAGGAAAGGCAGAGAAAAAATCTAAACAACGCCATCCCTCATCCACTGCAAGCACAGCAGGCCCTTGCCCTAAAGTTAGTTTTAGTAGAGCGCCTTTCACGAAATATCGCCCCATGTGCGTACAGTAGCCCCCATTCTGCCCCTCTCTCTTCCTTTCTCTCTCTAACTTCTGTATAGCGAGATAGAATCAGTTGCACAGGGTATAAACCAGTACGCCAAATTTATTATTTACTCGATGCGACAGTGCGGCCATCTTTGTTTATGTCCTTGTTCCTATCAACAGTCGTGTGACGTAAGTAGTCCCACGCCATGCATCCGAGGTTGATTCACGGAATTGGCCGAGCGGTGTTCCGATTGATATTATCCAAGAGTATTATTGTAACCGAAAATTCAGAAACTCCTGAAAGATATTTACATTCATCTTAGCGAGTACATAAAGACTTATGGGTACAAGAGGTCAAGGTCACTCTTTGACCTTTGACCCTGAATTGTTATATTTTGACAATTTCAAACAAGCTCCTCAAAAGCCACTGGGCAAATTGTAACCAAATTTTATATAGAACCTCCAGGGGTTGAAGGAATGAAAATGTGTTCAAACAGTCCAGGTCACATGACCAACATGGCCGTCACGACCAAATATGATAAAAACCTTTAAAAATCTTCTTCTCCAGAACAAATTGATCGATGGCCTTGAAACTTGGTATGTAGCATTGGGTACTAGAGTTGTATCAATATTGTTCCATTGATGACCTTAGGTTGACCTTGACCATTTTACGGCTACGTCAAATATGGGAAAATGCTAGAACATAAGATTTCATGGAAAGTTTTGAAGATTAAGGCCTAAAATTGGTATATACACTCATCTTAATGAGTTCATGAAGATTTATGAGTACAAGAGGTCTAGGTCATTCTTTGATCTTTGACCCTGAACGCTCATATTTTGAAATTTCAAACTTCTTTTCAAAAGCCACTGGGCCAATTGTAACCAGGTTATGGTAAAAACCTTTAAAAATCTTCTTCTCCAGAACCAATTGACCGATGGCCTTGAAACTTGGGGTGTAGCATTGGGTACTCCAGTAATACCAAGATAATTCAAATGAATGACCTTGGGTTGACCTTTTTATGGCATGGTCAAATATGAGAAAATGCTAGAACACAAGATTTCATGGAAAGTTTTGAAGATTTTGGCCCAAGATAGTTCAAACGATGACCTTGGGTTGACTTTGACAATTTTTGGCAACGTCAGATTTGCTTTCTGGTTCTTTTTTATGGTAAAATGGTAAGTATAAGAGTTCATGGAACTTGTAGAAAATTTTGGTACAGAAGTTAATAAATACAGTCTAGAAAATGAGTAATTGAATTTTTTTAGCAATAGAGGTCAATGTCATTTTTTTTTAGCTTTAACCAATGTCTGTCATATTTTGACAGTTTAAACTATCAGGTTTGTTCAAATGATGACCCTGGTTTGACCTTTGATCTTTTTTACCCAGGTGAGCGAATCAGCATGTTCAGGGCCTCATGGCTCTCTTGTTTCTTATGCTGCACCCATGGACCAAATCTAAATAATTAACAAAACATAATTGAGCCGCGACGTGACAAAACAAACAATGTGGTCGTGCGCCCAGCGCAGACTCAGATCAGCATGGGCATCCACCCAGGCTGATCAGACTCTTCGCTAAGCACTTAAAGGGTAGCTAAGGGTCCAAGCTACCTTCACGCGGAAAGCGAAGACTCTGATCAGACTGGGCGGATGCCCAGGCTGATCTGAGTCTGCGCTGGGCCACAACGACATTGTTGGTTTTCTCGTGTCGCGGCTCAATTGTTTTCAAAAAGGATTTTATCTAAATTTCATCCCGAGGAGCTTATAGAATCGTGTGCCTCTCTCATCATCCATCATCTGTCAGTGCTTTAACATTTTCAAAACTTCTTGAATTAAATGCCCGCCTCTCAGTACTTTCAGTACTTTGATTTTCATTGTGCTTGCTTTTATATTCTAGATAGAAACTCTTCTATGTATTAATATTCTGTAATCAAAGCAGAACTTTTACAAGCAGAATTTTCTTTGGAGAAAGATATAGGCTCTTTAAAGTAACTGAACTATGGCGTTTCGTTTGTCTATCTTTCTGTCGCAATAATTAGAATTTTACGGTAGTATGGGTGGTTGTTTGCAACAAAATATTATATCATATTAAATTAGAGTAAATTTTTTACCGATCTAATTCTGAGTATTGTTAGGCAGTTAAGATCATGACCGGCATAATCAGAGAAAAAGATTTTGCAAACATTCTACCCAGCGGGCACATGACGTCGAAATGACGTCATACTGACGTTGATGCGACGTCACTATGTCGCATCGACGTCAGTACGACGTCATTTCAACGTCATGTGCCTGCTGGGTAAGCAGTTTAGTCAGAGGACAAAGCCCTTTACTGTAAGTGTCACGATTGTACTTTACAAGAAATCCATTTTCGACCGAAATAGAGTTACAAGAGTGCATGCGATTAATTACTTTCTGGAATACACAAATCATATCACAATAGCATAGCAAAATTGCAAGAGAATAATGATATGAGCCGCGACACAACAAAACCAACAAATTAACATGTGCGCCCAGCGAAGGCTCAGATCAGCCTGGGCATCCGCCCAGTCTGATTAGCGTCTTTGCTTGCGCTTAAAGGGTAGCTCGGGGTCTTAGCTAGCTCCATGCGGGCAGCAATGACACTGATCAGACTGGGCGAATGCCAGACTGATATGAGCCTCGCGGCTGGGCGCACACGCCACTTTCTTGGTTTTGTCTTGTCACGGCTCATTTATCTAAAGATTGGAAACTTACATGATCAAAATATTAATTTACTGAAACAGATATATCACACTTCTTGAGATTATTTTGTTTTACGTGATTATATAATAAAGTACAACATGCAATGCCATTTTTAGTACCTTTCAAAAAAGAAAAAAAATAGAAAAGAAAAGATGGTAAAACAAGTGGGTGTCATAGGAACGCAATTCAGCTTCCACAATTGCCATGTTTTATTATTTACTTTTGTGATGCAGCTCAATGTTAACTTTGGCATTAATGACTATATTATGGACTGACTTAATGTTTAAGAATTACAGTCTAAAATAACTTGAGGATCTGAATCTGAGTCTAATCTTTCGGACACTTCAAACGCCTCCAGAAGAGTGGATGTAGTGCGTGCGTAAATGATTAGAACCATTAGTCAAAATTATACCAAAACCGTCCTCTCCTATGGTTTGGTATATCAGAAAGTTTACTAACACAAAACAAAAGCAAAAAAAAAGATCTTAAGATCTTTTTAGAATTTTGCTTGATTAATATCATTCTAGAAAATTTTGGAGCTATGAGATTACCGTGTATTGTTTCTTTTTTTTCTATTTTTTATTCTCGATGATGAGTATGATTTAGTGGTGATGGCAATGATGATAGATGAGTTGTTGTATAACTGTATGGATTTGGGTCAGGTGTTTGAAAAGCCCTGCTCAGAATGATGCAAGGTCTGGGGTGCGACGTATATCAGAAGGAAGAGATCATTCCAGAGCTTGACAGGTTTAGGAAAAAATGGATACTTGTGCGAGTTAATCCTAGAAAAGAGTACAGTGACTCTGTCTGTCATATAGATGGCTGTACATAAGTAGGAAGTTCAATGTTAACCAGGTTGTGTTGGATCTTCTACAACATTGTTAGGGATGAGATTTTCCTTGTATTCTCTAATGTGGGAAGCCTCAGCCTAGACAACATTGCACTTACACTATACTACTATAGCTATAATCATTAAAAACGTATCTAAGTGTTCTATGCTGTATCATTTCAATTTCTGGATGTATTTTTTTTTCTGCCAGGGGTCCCAAACTGGTGCATCATATTCAACCAAAGGTCTGGCGCATGTTTTGTACGCTATCTCTTTAAGATTACGGTTGTTGGTTTGTACGTGCCATTTGATATATTGCACGGCCCGTCAACATTGGTCGGTAAACCAGTTTGATGCAGTGCTCTATATTTGAGCCAAGTTTGCATCGATTTTGAGGAGACATCTAGGTACTGGTCAGTTCCTCAGTCTCTGTTTATCATCGGTCACAATGCACCACACCCCAAGTCTGGTACCCTGTCCATAATACTACCGTTGTTTTTTAACGGAAACCTCGATAAAAGTCGGGAACCAAGGTAGTAAATTTACCGGAAAAATCTCTGTTTTCCATTTGTCACTATGCACCAAACCCCCAAAATGCGGCCCATAGAATAACCGAAACGCACGAAACACCGGATAGAACCTGAATTTACCGAAACATCTTAAAAACTTTTCCTTTGCCTCTATGGCGGACTGTGCGAGTCGTGCATAGCTGCAATAACTGGTTTCATGCTGTTGGTTTGGTTTAGAAGTGATCTGATTCGCATGCTTAGTCCATAAATGGATCTCCCATGCCTGATTGGGTTCCTCACAAGACATATCACATAGCCTATCAATTTATCGATGCAATCAAGACTGAAACAGCACGTTGCCGTTGTAAGACGAAAATTTCGGATTAGCATTGATTAGCACTGAGCTGCGACACGACAAAACCAACAAAGTGGCATGTGCGCCTACCTAAGATTCTAAACGGCCTGGCCATCCACCAGTCTGATCAAAGTCTTCGCTGACCGAACGGAGGTAGCTTAGACCCTTAACTACCTTTTCAGTGCACAGCAAAGACTCGGATCAGTCTGATCTGAGTCTTTGCTGGGCGCATACGCCACTTTGTTGGTTTTGTCCTGTCGCGGCTCATTTGCTCTGAAGCAAATACCAGACATGGTCATTGCATTCAATAAAGGAATTAAGCAACAAAGACAAATCAGCCTGTCAATATCGTTACTGAAGTCATAACATCCTGTAATCTCCTTCTTAATCGGACAGGAGTGAGACAGCCAAGTTCTGATTGCAGAATATCTGGTCCGTTGTCTGCAGTCTCCGGGAACTCAGGATTTTGCCTAACTTTGCACAGCTGTTGGCTGTTAGTGAACGGTTCGTGAAAGGGCCGTAAAACCCAGTTGAAAATAATAACTTTTGGACACAAGTGGTCGAACAAACAATGGAGACAGCATTTCACTCTGCTAGCTTCTTTCTTGTTTAGGAGATCCATCCAACTTCTAAAGATTCAAACGTCGTGATATAGAGCAAGGTCATTTCATAAGATGTGTTACCTTTTTAAATAAGTTTTAAACTTCCATCTTTGAAGTCACACATCACGTTCATGAAGAATACGCTGTGTTCGAAACATTTTTAAGGCTTGATTTTGCAGGTACCAACGTAACATACTGTACATGGTATATACTTTTTTCATATGCCAGCCTCATGTTGCCTGAGACATGCTTGTAAATAAAGTCTGTAGAAGTATCATGTTGATTGCACTATTGGGATACAGATTTGAAACTAGAAAATGTGTTTATGAAACACTATGCCCCCAACCATATGCTTGCCTCTAAAGAAGGCTCATCCCATAATGTTTAAGTCAGAAAGGGGTTAAATTGGTTCATCTACATCATAGCTTGTAACTGAACATGTATTCCAAATATAAGGAACATAGCTTAGCGGTTCTTCGGATATTTTGTTCACAAAGTTGTCTTTGTATACAAAATACCTATGTCCGAAAATGAGAAAAATTCTGTCAAAAATTTATAAAGTGAGCTCTTAAGTTAATCAGGTTATCTATACCTTGGTCCTAACCTGCATGCCAAATATAAGGATCCTAGCTTATGCAGTTCTTTAGATATTTGTTCACAAGCTTGTTCCTATACAAAATGCCTATGTCCGAAAAAGGGGAATAAGTCAACCAAAAATTTATGAAATAAGCTCAAAAATTAATCAGGTCATGGGCACCCTAATCTGTAACTGTATGTCATGTATCAGGACCCTAGCTTATGCGGTTCTTCAGATCTTTTGTTCACAAGGTTGTTCCTATATAAAATGACAATGTCAGAACAGGGGCATAACTCCTAAATGACGAGACCGGCAGAGGAAAAAATATACGGGTTCGGTTATTTTTCATGTTCATGCAGCATACAAGATTTCAAGTTCCTATCTGTTATGGTTCTTGACCGTATGTAAGGATACCTTTGTACCATAGGCTTCAATGCACTAAGTCGAAAAAGGAGAATAACTCAGTCAAAAATTCACCAGTATTTTTCAAAAGTTAATCAGGTCATCTACACCTCAGGCAATGTGTCCCTGCAAAAAATCATGATCATAGCATCAGGGGTCCTCGAGATATTTTGTTCACAAGGTTCCATAGGCTTATAATGCACTAAGTCAAAAAGGGGCATAACTCGGTCGAAAATTCACGATTTTTCCAGAAGTTAATCAGGTCATCAACACCTTACGATATAGGCTTACGATGCACTAAGTCAAAAAAGGAGCATAACTCGATCAAAAATTCACCAATTTAATTCAAAAGTTAATCAGGTCATCTACACCTTGGGCAATATCTTCCTGCAAAAAATCATGATCCTAGCATTAGGGGTTCTTGAGATATTTTGTTCACAAGGTTCCATAGGCTTACAATGCACTAAGTCGAAAAGGGCCATAACTCGGTCAAAAATTCACCAGTATTTTTCAAAAGTTAATCAGGTCATCTACACCTTGAACATTGTCATTCTGCAAAACCTCATGATCCTAGCACCAGCGTTCTTGAGATATTTTGTTCACAAGGTTCCATAGGCTTATAATGCACTAACTCAAAAAAGGGGGATAACTCGGTCAAAAATTCACGATTTTTTCCAAAAGTTAATCAGGTCATCTACACCTTGGGCAATGTCATCCCGCAAAAAACATGATCCTAGCATCAGGGGTTCTTGAGATATTTTGTTCACAAGGCTCCATAGACTAAGTTGAAAAAGGGGCATAACTCTGGAAATACATGACCGGTGGACAAAAAGAAAAAATACGGGTCCGCTTATTTATCAAGTACATGCCACATATAAAATTTCAAGATCCTAGCATAAGCAGTTCTTGAGTTTCCCAGCTGCCAAAAAGCGTAACGGACAGACGGACGGACAGGCCCAAACCAATATGCCCCCTCAACTTCTCCAAAGTTGGGGGCATAAAAAGTCGTTTAACTTTCTTCTGTATCCCATTTGCATAAAATATTATGTTTAGAAATATGTGTAAATGTATTAATGTTTATGCAAATAAAATAAAGTTTAAACCAAATTAAGTTTTGTTTTGTCCTGTTCTGTATCTTTCCCGCCCGCTGTACGGACGTCTACATTCAATTGTCAAACGATTCATCGAACGCTTATTCAACACAGTCATCATAAAACCAGAATTTTGAAATAAGATGCAGCACATTTTGACAGAAAACCGCACTGTAAAATTCATTTTGTTAAAAACATTAAGATAATTACATTGACGAGTTTATAAAGTGTATGGTTAAATCTCCTTTGTGTGTGTGTGTGGTGGGGGTGGAGGGGGTGGGTAAATCTCCTTTTTGTGTGTGTGTGGTGGGGGTATGGGGGGGAAATCTCCTTTTTTAGCTCACCTGAGCACGAAGTGCTCAAGGTGAGGTATTATGATCGGTCTTTGTCCGTCGTCCGTCGTCAACTTTTGCTTTAAACGACTTCTTCTCCAAAGCTGCTGGACAGATTTTGAAATAATTTCACAGAAATGTTCCTTGGGGGACTCTTTACCAAAATTGCTAAAACGGTTCCGCTCCGCTGAACAATATGGCCGCCAGAGCTAAAAATAGAAAAACCTTTAAACGACTTCTCCTCCAAAACTGCTGGGCGAATTTTGAAATAATTTCACAGAAATGTTCCTTAGGAGGCCCTTTACAAAAATTGCTCAAACACTTTCGCTCCGCTGAACAAAATGGCCGGCAGAGCTAAAAATAGAAAAACCTATATACGACTTCTCCTCCAAAACTGCTGGGCAGATTTTGATCTAATTTCACAGAAATGTTTCTTAGGAGACTCTCTACCAAAATTGCTAAAACATTTCCGCTCTGCTGAACAAAATGGCCACCAGAGCTAAAAATAGAAACACCTTTAAACGACTTCGCCTCAAAAAGTGCTGGGCAGATTTTGAAATAATTTCACAGAAATGTTCCTTAGGAGGCCCTTAACCAAAATTTCTCAAACGGTTCCGCTCCGCTGAACAATATGGCCGCCAGAGCTAAAAATAGAAAAACCATTAAACGACTTCTCCTCCAAAACTACTGGGCAGATTTTGAAATAATTTCACAGAAATGTTCCTTAGGAGGCTCTTAACCAAAATTTCTCAAACGGTTCAGCTCCGCTGAACAATATGGCCGCCAGAGCTAAAAATAGAAAAACCATTAAACGACTTCTCCTCCAAAATTAACCGGCAGATTTAGAAATAATTTCACAGAAATGTTTCTTAGGAGACCCTCTATCAAAATTGCTAAAACGAGTCAGCTTAGCTGAACAAAATGGCCGCCAGAGCTAAAAATAGAAAAAAACCTTTAAACGACTTCGCCTCCAAAACTGCTGGGCAGATTTAAAAATAATTTCACAGAAATGTTCCTTAGGAGGCCTTTAACCAAAATTTCTCAAACGGTTCCGCTCCGCTGAACAATATGGCCGCCAGAGCTAAAAATAGAAAAACCTTTAAACGACTTCTCCTCCAAAACTACTGGGCAGATTTAGAAATAATTTCACAAAAATGTTCCTTAGGAGGCTCTTAACCAAAATTGCTCAAACGGTTCAGCCTCGCTGAACAAAATGGCCGTCAGAGCTCAAAATAGAAAAACCTTTAAACGACTTGGCCTCCAAAACTGCTAGGCAGATTTTGAAATAATTTCACAGAAATCATTCTTAGGAGACCCTCTACCAAAATTGCTCAAACGGTTCAGCTTCGCTGAACAAAATGGCCGCCAGAGCTAAAAATAGAAAAACCTTGAAACGACTTCGCCTCCAAAACTGCTGGGTAGATTTTGAAATAATTTCACAGAAATGTTCCCTAGGAGTCCTGCTACCAAAATTGCTCTACTGGTTCCGCTCGGCTGAACAATATGGCCGCCAGACCTAAAAATAGAAAAACCTTTAAACGACTTCTCCTCTAAAACAGCTGAGAAGATTTTAATAATTTCACAGAAATGTTCCTTAGGAGACCTTCTACCAAAATTGCTGAAATGGTTCAGCTCTGCTGAACAAAATGGCCACCAGAGCTAAATATAGAAAAACCTTTAAACGCCACCTCCTCTAAAGCCAACAGCTTGATTTCAAAATAATTTCACAGAAGTGTTTGACTCATGATTCTGAACAAAAATTGCTGAAACGGTTCAGCTCCGCTGAACAAAATGGCCACCAGAGCTAAAAATAGAACTAAATCTTAGAATGACTCAGAGGGCACAGTTACGATACAATCATCATGAAACATGGTCAGAATGTTTATCTTAATGAAATTTAGACCAACTTTGATACTGGGTCATGTGGGGTCAAAAACTAGGTCACTAGGTCAAATCTTTGAAAAACGTTGTGTACACTCTTGAGGGCACAGTTATGATATAATCTACATGAAACTTTGTCAGAATGTTTATTTTTATGAAATCTAGACCTGATTTGAAACTGGACCATGTCAGGTCAAAAACTAGGTCACTAGGTCAGTTCTTAGAAAAACCATGTGAACGCTTTAGAGGACACAGTTTTGTTCTAATCTTCATGAGACTTTGCCAAATGTTTTTCTCCTACAAATCTGGACCAAGGGTGCAACTTGGTCATGTCGGGTCAAAAACTAGGTCAAACCTTAGAAAAACATTGTTTACGCTCTAGAGGGCACAGTTTTGAGCCGATATTCATGAAACTTTGCAGAATGTTTATATCCAAGAAATCTAGACCAGGTTTGAAACTGGGTCATGTGGGGTCAAAAACAAGGTCATTAGTGTAAATCTTATAAAAAAAACCTAAGGTACACAATAAAAGGTTCATTTTCCATTGAATCTTTGTGAAACTCTGTCTGTTGGACGTATGGATGTTTCTGAGGCTAAGTTCACAGGATACTCAGGTGAGCGATCCAGGGCCATCATGGCCCTCTTGTTTCATTTTCACAAACGGGAACGTTTTTGTGACTTCCTGTTTGCTTTCCTGGACGACAATGTCATCCCACAATAAGTCTATTCTTATAGGAAAGAATTTGCTCCTAGAGGACAAGTTCTTTCTTTTAAGAAAAGACCCATAAAATGAAAGTATCAGAGTTGCTTGCCCTGAATGTATATCCATTCGCCTTAAGCTTTTATCATATTCAGAGTAATTGCGGTACATGTCACAGGGAGCCTTAACGTGGGTTTACACATTGACACACGTTCATTCAACATTTGTCGCCATGTCTACACCCAAAAATCATAAATATGTCACATGCCACAAATATGTTGCATGCAACATGTATAATCGTCTAAACATTACCTACTTGCAACAAAAATGGTTGCATGACACACGCATGACACATGTGTCATGCAACATACATGTGTCATGCAACATAATGTGTCGCTGGGTAACCCCACCTAAATAGCCAGAAATGTGAGTACATCTGTACAAACTCAAAACACATCTGATTTTTCACTAATTTAGGCATGACAGAGCTAGTTATCACTGAAGTTGAAGTTTATGACTTGACTTAAAGACGTTTTAAATAACGATCACTAACACTAACTTGCAAATGCATTTTAATTATAAATGCACCTGTGGATATTCATGACAAAACCTATCTCGCGACATATGCAAAAACACACGCCAAGACATACTTAACCCAGAAGGCAATCGACGTTAGAGGTCCCGGGTTCGGTACCCGTTCCCGCCACTTACGTTCAATTCCCCTTGCGCTGATTCAAGAAGGACAGTTGTCGGTTACTGGTGAAAGTAAACTTGCACTTAGTACTGATTATCATATGACGTCGCATCTGAGAGTGTAATAAAGCCATGCATTAAAAACGATAATCCACTAGTGGATTAAATATGCAAATTACGTCGTAACGTTATACGCTGTCGTCCATTAAAACGTAGCGTTTTCTAATGGCGAAATCGTGACGTTTTGGTGCAAATTTTGCTAATAAAATGCGATTTTAGTGTCATATGATAAATAGAATCTTGCATTCGTGCTAATGTATTATTGAATTTATTAAACTCGTTTGGGAAAACGATAAGATGCTCGGCATAGCCTCGCATCTTATCGTTTTCCCAAACTCGTTTAATAATTTCAATAATACATGAGCACTCATGTAAGATCCTCTATTTAACCGCTTAGGAGGTCCAAGCCTGTCCAGGAATAATGTGGTTTGGTTGACTGACCGTTAACAACAAGCAAATTCGGTAAATTTATATCCCCCGCCGAAGTGGTCCTGATTTGTTTATAGTTTATATTAAATTAAGTTACATAAAATTTTGTTCACTGGTTACTTAGTTACGGCTGAACTTGTGGATTGTAAATAAAATCAAGGGCAATAACTCTGGGATTGAACTTGTGGATTGTAAATAAAATCAAGGACAATAACTCTGGGATAAGTGAGGCACAAGCTGAAGCTGTTCTTAAACACTTGACTCGGCGTCACTGCACTATGATGACACATTTTTAATTCAGTTTCAAGAAATTTGTTCACTGATACCTTAGTTATGGCTAATTTGTGGATTTTAAATCATTTCAAGGGCATTAAATCATGCACTACTTGAGCGATTATGACAAAACTTAATGTGCCCTGCTGTGTCATGACAATACATAATTATTATAACTTTCATGAAATTCCAACCATTGGTTACTTAGTTATGACTCAATTTGTTGATTTTAAACCAATTCAAGGGCAATAACTCAGTGCTTACTAAAGCAATGCCGACAAAACATAAGATGCACCAATGCGATATGGTGATACATATTTAGTATTAGTTTCATAGAATTCTATTCATTGATTACTTAGTTATGGCTGAATTTGTCAACCATAAATTGATTCAAGGGCAATAACTCATGCACAACTGATGCCCTTCTCAGGAAATTTTATGTGTATAACTGCATTAAGGTGATACATATTCAGTTTAAGTTTCATGAAGTTTTGATAATTGGTTACTTAGTTATGACTCATTTTATTAATTTTAAATCCATTAAAGGGCAATAACTCATGCACTACTGGTGCCCTTCTGATGAATCTTTATGTGCATAACCGTGTTATGGTGATACACATTTAGTATAAGTTTCACGAGCCTTTGATATTTGGTTACTTAGTTATGACTCATTTTATTAATTTTAAGTCCCCATTAAAGGGCAATAACTCATGCACTACTAAAGGGCAATAACTCGTGCACAACTGAAGCCAGTCTGATGAAACTTCACGTGTATCAGCGCGTTATAGTGATATAAAGTTATCTTAAGTTTCATGAAATCCCGTTCAGTGGTTACTTAGTTATGGCTTATTTTATTAATTTTAAGTCCATTAAAGGGCAATAACTCATGCATTACTGAAGCCAGTCTGATGAAACTTCACGTGCATCAGCGCGTTATAGTGATATAAAGTTGTTTTAAGTTTCATGAAATTCCGTCTAGTGGTTACTTGGTTATGGCTCCGGATGGACGGACGGAAGGACGGACGGACAGACAAGGACAGACAGACGGACGGACGGACGGACATGGAGAAAACTATATCCCTCCGCCTTCGGCGGGGGATAACAGCAATCGACGTCGGACTTATGTCGTTGCGTCGTCCAGCCTGCTGAGTTATTGTTAAGGGGTATAGGTACATTTTCAGGGGAGGAGACCTTTCCATTTTCAGTTTTGCCTCCCTTTTAAATGGGAGTCAACTCTTAAAGGAAATAATAGCTCCTAGAATTGCTCCCGTTTGTACAGAAAGCTCAGCTCATGTTAAGATTGTGTGACGGCCCTAGCAGGCTTGTTCTATACGCTATACTTTCTGCCGAACCCATTTAGATCCTAGATCCAAAGGATGATCTTTCTCAACTCTATTTATTGCTACGTGGTTAAGACATTTATATAAAGATGCGAATCTGGCCTTAACATTCAATGTAGCCTCTCATCTTAGACAGATGCTAATTAAGTCTCGAGAGTCATTATTTGAGCCGCGACGCGACAAAACCAACAATGTGGTTGTGCGCCCAGCTCAGACTCAGATCAGCCTGGACATCTACCCAGCCTGATCAGACCCTTCGCTAAGCCCTTAAAGGATAGCTAAGGGTCTAAGCTACCTCCATGCGGACAGCGAAGACTCTGATCAGACTGGGCGGATGCCCAGGCTGATCTGAGTCTGCGCTGGGCGCACAACCACATTGTTGGTTTTCTCACGTCGTGGCTCATTTATGATCATAATACAGTCACTGTCAATTTTATATCATTATTATTGCAATGATATTTTCAAGAGGGAAGGAAAGTGTACGATCTAGGGCGCATGCATATAATGAGCCATCTCACTGAAAGAAATATAATACGACGTTCATCCCTCTGCAAATTCTAAACAGCCGTGCCGGTCCCATCCCATTGATTCAGTCACGTAGAAGAACCCGGTAGCTAAACAGGTTGCTAAGCTGGCGGTCTGGGTCCGAGTCTCGCTCGGATGCGGACTCATGATTATTTTCAACCATCAGCAGGGTTCCATTGCACCTTTCATTATCAGCGTCCCATCGGATCGATAAGACTGAAATACTGTTGAAATGGCGGTGAAATCTCAAGTCATCCGTCCAACAGTACTTCTTTCACGTCCTTGCAACTACGATTTAAGTGGTAGCAAAAGCAGACAGCGAGACAGTAATCAGATTTGTGATGTGTTTAATGCCTTTTTAGAGTATTTCACTTATATCTAGCAGATGTGGGCGAAAACAGGAGCTCCCAGGGAAATCACATGACCTTCTGCAAGCAGAACGTGAATTTCTCATTTGTGTGCCGAGTGAGGCACACAAAAAACAATAAGAAGAAGAACCTGTCAGCGCTATTATAAAATTTAAAATCACACTGAAATAGTGTTAAGTGTTAAAAGAGCAAAATAGAACAAAAAACAAATTAGGCCTACAAAAACAAATGTCATCATAAAATAATCACTAGTCGCCGCACACGCTGTTTCCTAAGCATGTTGCATTTTAAAAGATTGTCCCTGTAAACAAACAAAGTCCAGGGATACTCGCTGAATCACAGTCTTCATCCCCTTAACAAAGGCAAAGCTAGTTTCGCCACAAGATATGCCTCACCCTCTCCGCCTCGGCGGTGAGGTTTAGTCTAGTTTTCGCTTTATACCTTTGGCCCCTTTGCAAATGTACATGTTTGATAAATCTCAAATATGAATTTTGTTCTTTCAGAATAAGAGTGCTTGTGTGAACAGCTGTCATTTCCTTGTACGACATAAAAAGCAGGAGTATAACACTGGGGGTAAGTAAAGGTTGATAACAAGAGTGTGTTGTTGTTGTTGTTTCTGTTCTCATAACCATGGTCTCCAAGAGGTTTAGCGGAACGAATCCATGGCTGTACGGCCTTGATCCTAGTCTGTCCATAGGAAGTGTGTTTTGGCGACCAAGAGCTTAATACCAAACCTAGTGGAGTCGCAGCACGAGATTAGGTGCTTGACAGCAGGTGCAAACAGCGAAAACTCGGACCAGTCCGCACAGACTGATCAGAAACTGGGAAGTTCTCAATCAAAAGTAATCTGTGTAATCTGTAAAATCTAAATTTGAGAATAATTGACAGGCGGATAGAGTGGTTACCCTCATACTTACGGCCGTTTAATCTATATTTGATATATTTCGGACCAAAGGGAAAATATGTAAGAGATGTAACAGGATACACTTCAGGCACCTGACGTTGAAACACAAGTAAACCCATACCTTTTGGACACATCTCACCGGTTTCTCTGCCATTTTACATGGGAACAACTTCAGTAGAACAGTACTTGGGTCATACTAAATTCCGCAAGGTAGCACAAGGCACCGCAAGGTAGCACCAGGTACTGCATGGTAGGCACAAAGTAATGCAAGGTTGGCATATGTGCTGTATAAACATGCTTCGCGGTATTTTGTATGACTGCAGTATCAAATGACCGGTGCTATTTAGCCTCTTCTGATTTCAGAATTAAAGCAGAAGTTCTCCGTTGCTTTCGTTTCGCATCTTCTGAATTCAGCAACTCTCATTTAGAAAATTTTCTGTCTGTTCGATTTATGCTTCATCTATTTTCAGAAGGCTTTCTGAGCCTTCCAAATATCCAGTGGAAGGCTTAGAAGAGAAGACGATCACGTGATCAAACAATGGCGAACACAATGATATTCGCATGGGACGGGGCAACTGGAATCAAAGGATTGAATTTATTTATTTTTTTATCTTAAAAGATTGATGCCTTTTAGCTCGCCTGAGCACAAAGTGCTCAGGGTGAGCTTTTAGAATACCGTGATGTCCGTCGTCCGTCGTACGTGTGGACGTCCGTCCGGACGGACGTCCGTCAACTTTTGCTTGTGTACACTCTAGCGGGCACAGTTTCGATCCAATCTTTATGAAACTATGTCAGAATGTTAATCTTTATAAAATCTAGGTCAAGTTCGAAACTGGGTCATGTCGGGTCAAAAACTAGGTCACTAGGTCAAATCTTAGAAAAACCTTGTGTACGCTCTAGAGGGCACAGTTTTCATCCAAAGTTCATGAAACTTTGTCAGAATGTTTATCCTCATAGTATCTAGGACAAGTTTGAAACTGGGTCACGTCGGGTCTAAAACTAGGTCACTAGGTCAAATCATAGAAGAACCTTGTGTACGCTCTAGAGGGCACAGTTTTCATCCAATCTTTATGAAACTTTGTCAGAATGTTTATCTTTATAAAATCTAGGCTAAGATCGAAACTGGGTCATGTCGGGTCAAAAACTAGGTCACTAGGTCAAATCTTAGAAAAACCTTGTGTGCGCTCTAGAGGGCACAGTTTTGATCCAAAGTTCATGAAACTTTGTCAGAATGTTTATCCTCATAGAATCTAGGACAATTTTGAAACTGGGTCACGTCGGGTCTAAAACTTGGTCACTAGGTCAAATCATACAAAAACCTTGTGTACGCTCTAGAGGACACAGTTTTGATCCAAGCTTTATCAAACTTTGTCAGAATGTTTATCTCCATAAACTCTAGGCCAAGTTTGAAACTGGGTCATGTCGGGTCAAAAACTAGGTCACTAGGTCAAATCTTAGAAAAAAACTTGTGTACGCTCTAGAAGGCACAGTTTTGATCCAAAGTTCATGAAAATTAATCAGAAAGTTTATCCTTATAAAATCTAGGATAAGTTTGAAAGTAGGTCATGTCGGGTCAAAAACTAGGTCACTAGGTCAAATCATAGAAAAAACCTTGTGTATGCTCTAGAAGACACAGTTTTGATCCAATCTTTATGAAACATTGTCAGAATGTTTATCTCTATAAACTCTAGGCCAACTTCGAAACTGGGTCTTGTTGGGTCAAAAACTAGGTCACTAGTTCAAATCTTAGAAAAGCCTTGTGTACCCTCTAGAAGGCACAGTTTTGATCCAAAGTTCATGAAACTTTGTCAGAATGTTTATCCTCATAATATGTAGGACAAGTTTGAAACTAGGTCATGTCGGGTCAAGAACTAGGTCACTAGGTCAAATCATAGAAAAACCTTGTGTACGCTCTAGAGGACACAGTTTTGATCTAATCTTTATGAAACTTTGTCAGAATGTTTACTTCTATAAACTCTCGGCCAAGTTTAAAGTAGGTCATGTCGGGTCAAAAACAAGGTCACTAGGTCAAATCATAGAAAAACCTTGTGTACGCTCTAGAGGACACAGTTTTGATCCAAAGTTCATGAAACTTTGTCAGAATGTTTATCCTCATAATATGTAGGATAAGTTTGAAACTGGGTCTTGTCGGGTCAAAACCTTGGTCACTAGGTCAAATCTTAGAAAAACCTTGTGTACGCTCTGGAAGGCACAGTTTTCATCCAAAGTTCATGAATCTTTGTGAGAATGTTTATCCTCATAATATCTAGAACAAGTTTGAAACTTGGTCACGTCGGGTCAAAAACTAGGTCACTAGGTCAAATCATAGAAAAACCTTGTGTACGCTCTAGAGGACACAGTTTTGATCCAAGCTTTATGAAACTTTGTCAGAATGTTTATCTCCATAAACTCTAGGCCAAGTTTGAAACAGGGTCATGTCGGGTCAAAAACTAGGTCACAGGGTTAAATCTTAGAAAAACCTTGTGTACGCTCTAGAAGGCACAGTTTTGATCCAAAGTTCACGAAACTTAAACAGAAAGTTTATCCTTATAAAATCTAGGATAAGTTTGAAAGTAGGTCATGTCGGGTCAAAAACTAGGTCACTAGGTCAAATCATAGAAAAAATCTTGTGTATGCTCTAGAGGGCACAGTTTTCATCCAATCTTTATGAAATTTTGTCAGAATGTTTATCTCTATAAACTCTAGGCCAACTTCGAAACTGGGTTTTGTTGGGTCAAAAACTAGGTCACTAGGTCAAATCTTATAAAAGCCTTGTGTACGCTCTAGAAGGCACAGTTTTGATCCAAAGTTCATGAAACTTAGTCAGAATGTTTATCCTCATAATATGTAGGACAAGTTTGAAACTAGGTCATGTCGGGTCAAGATTTGGTTGGTTGGTTGATTTGATGCTTAACGTCCACGGTAAACAACTAAGGTCATGTCGGGACGGTCAGTTAACCTAACCACACTATTCCTGGGCAGGCTTAGACCTCCTAAACGGTTAACCAGTACTAAGTGCACATACTTTCGCCAGTAACTGACAACTGCCCTTCTTGAATCAGCGGAAGGAGAAACGAAAGTATGTGGCCAGACCGGGATTCGAACCCAGGACCTCTGACTTACGAGTCAGGTGCCCTACCGATTGCGCTACCCGGCCCGGCTGTCGGGTCAAGAACTAGGTCACTAGGTCAAATCATAGAAAAACCTTGTGTACGCTCTAGAGGACACAGTTTTGATCCAAGCTTTATGAAACTTTGTCAGAATGTTTACTTCTATAAGCTCTCGCCCAAGTTTGATAGTAGGTCATGTCGGGTCAAAAACAAGGTCACTAGGTCAAATCATAGAAAACCTTGTGTACGCTCTAGAGGACACAGTTTTGATCCAAAGCTCATGAAACTTTGTCAGAATGTTTATCCTCATAATATGTAGGATAAGTTTGAAACTGGGTCATGTCGGGTCAAAAACTTGGTCACTAGGTCAAATCTTAGAAAAAATCTTGTGTACGCTCTAGAAGGCACAGTTTTCATCCAAAGTTCATGAAACTTTGTCAGAATGTTTATCCTCATAAAATCTAGAACAAGTTCGAAACTGGGTCACATCGGGTTAAAAACAAGGTCACTAGGTCAAATCATAGAAAAACCTTGTGTACGCTCTAGAGGACACAGTTTTGATCCAATCTTTATGAAACATTGTCAGAATGTTTATCTCCATAAACTCTAGGCCAAGTTTGAAACTGGGTCATGTCGAGTTATAAACTAGGTCACTAGGTCAAATCTTAGAAAAACCTTGTGTGCGCTCTAGAAGGCACAGTTTTGATCCAAGCTTCATGAAACTTTGTCAGAATGTTTATCCTCATAATACGTAGGACAAGTTTGAATCTGGGTCATATCGGGTCAAAAACTAGGTCACAAGGTCAAATCATAGAAAAACCTTGTGTACGCTCTAGAGGACACAGTTTTGATCTAATCTTTATGAAACTTTGTCAGAATGTTTATCTTCATAAACTCTCGGCCAAGTTTGAAAGTAGGTCATGTCGGGTAAAAAAACTAGGTCACTAGGTCAAATCTTAGAAAAACGTTGTGTAAGCACTAGAAGGCATAGTTTTGATCCAATCTTCTTGAAACTATGTCAAAATGTTTATTGTTCGTATATCTAAGCCCCCTATGAAACTGAGTCACGTAGGCTCAAGGTCAAATCTTAAAAAAACTTTGTGTACACCCTAGAGGGCACAGTTTTGATCCAATCTTCATGAAACTCTGTCAGAATGTTTATCTTAATGAAATCTAGGTAAAGTTTGAAACTGGGTCGTGTCGGGTCAAAAACTTGGTCACTAGGTCAAATATAAGAACGACCTGTATACGCTCCAGAGGGCACAGTTTTGATCCAATCTCAATGAAACTGTGTCAGAATGTTTATTCTTATTATATCCAGGCCAAGTTTGAAACTGGGTCATGCCGGGTCAAAATCTAGGTCAAATAATAGTATGGTAAAAACTCTTATAAATCTTCACCAGAGCCAGTGAACTGATTAATGCTCAGGTGAGCGATTCAGGGCCACCATGGCCGTCTTGTTATTATACGCCCGTTTTGAAAAAACGGACGTATTATGTCATGGCGCTGTCCGTTCGTCCGTCCGTCCGTCTGTCCGTCCGTCCGTCCGTCCGTCCGTCCGTAAACATTCTTGTGCGTGCCATAACTCATTAACCGTTTGGGATATATTCATGATATTTGGTAGGAATATGTATTAGGTTGGGGACATGTGTCGCGTACAGAAGTGGTTGCTCCCCCTTCTTTAGTTTCCAAGTTATGCCCCTTTGATTAATTTTTTCCCTGCAAGTCTTGTGCGCGCCATAACTAGATAACCGTTTGGGATAACTTAATGAAACTTCATAGCAATGTGTATGAAGACCCAACGATGTGTCGCGTACAACAATGGCTGCTCTCCCTTTCTTCATTTTAGAGTTACATCCCTTTCATTAGTTTTTGTTGACTATTTTTGTGTATACTAACCTTTTGCATACCTTAACTTGGTAACCGTTTGGAATATCATGATGAAACTTTATAACAATGTGCATGATCACAAGACAGTGTGTCACATATAAGAATGGTTGCTCCCCCTTTCTTAATTTTGGAGTAACCTCCCTTTGTTAGTATTTTTTAGGCGTTTCTCATTCACTCCATATCTCCTTAAACTTTTGAAATATTAGAATGAAACTTTGTAGGAATGTGTATAATAATGAGGCAATGTATCCTGAGCAAGAACCACAACTCTGTCTTACTTACTGAATTACCTGCCCTTGCATAAATATCCTGTTTACTCTGTAACATTTCAACTGTTTAAAATATTGTAGTGATGCCAAGGGAATGTAATACAACCAAGAATGGTATGTCTAGTATATTTAGTTTATCTCCCTTGACTTGATATATTTTACATATAATGTTGAATTCATTTATTATAGAGTGGTTGCCTCTGTTTGTCTGTCTGTCTATCCTTTTGTAAACAGTCTTGTTCATTCTTTAACTCCTTTATGACATTTAAACGGGCGTATTATGCGCCGCTTGCGAAGCCCTTGTTTTAAGTTATAAGTTGTTGGGCTTATGATTCCCACATTTTTTGAATATTTTGTTTTCGGGGTTTTAATTTTCATGCCACTGTACCATCGATTTACGTGTCCGTGTTACGTCTTCTGTCTCGTTTTAATCACATGAATGAGGTCTTCCGTTGGTCTTCCCAGTCTGGAAGATGGAAATCGCACCGTCTCTTTCCCGCAGGGACGGAAAAATAGGGACTTCTTATAGACTATTAGGATAGCCTATATGTGGGAAGGGAGGCAAAGCCTTAAAGGCTGGTGATCAGAAGTATTTCCCTTATTTCATAATTTGAATACATCCGGCGACGATTTCTCAGAAACTGTTAGCGGAATTGACAAACAGTACACGTCCTGATCAGTGCTCCTTAGCCTAACTAGGATTTTCACGGCTTTTCTGAGCATTATTAAAGGTAGATCTACTAACATTTTAAAGCGCCAGAAATGAAACGGTGAATAACCAGATGAGGTGGCTCTTAATGAGCCGCCTCATCTGGATCTACACTATTTGTCCCTCTTTTTTTTGAAATCTCAATATGCTTTTTTCTTAAATTTTGCAGACGTAAATTTTGTCGTCTGCTTTTTTGTTGGCGTTTTAAGCTATAAGGGTCATGTTTGGGTATATTCAAATTTGCGATGAAATAAAAATACCTTTACGCTAGTTGGTGAAGGTCAGTGACTGAACATAAGTGAGCCGCGACACGAGAAAGCCAACAAAGCGGTTGTGCGCCCAGCGCGGACTCAGATCAGCCTGGGCATCCACCCAGTCTGATCAGACTCTTCGCTGAACGTTTAAAGGGTAGCCAAGGGTCTAAGCTAGCTCCATGCGGACAGAGAAGACTCTGATCATACTGGGCGGATGCCCAGGCTGATCTGAGTCTGCGCTGGGCGCACAACTACATTGTTGGTTTTTCTCGCGTCGCGGCTCAAGTGATGTTTAAGGAAACTTTTTGACAAACAAGCATAGCAAAGTAAATTTTTCAAGTCTGACAATTCTGAAAAGAAAAAATGACTGGTTCGAAGCACATTCTCAGACAAAAATGTACATAAATTAACCTACTATTAAACATTTACATAATTAGTTCTGTCACTTAGGTATCGTGCTAGGTCACGAGGGGGTATGACACGTCTATGGCGTTATCTTATTTTTTGGCGTTACTGGCGACCGAGATGTACGTAAGTCGACAGAAAAATGAGCTTCACCGATATCGTATTGTTAGTTTCATGCTGGCGTCCATTCGTCCCCACCTTCGGACGACTACTCCAACCGGGCCGCGTAGCGCAGTCAGTAGCGAGTCTGACTCAAGAGCCAGAGGTCCCGGGTTCGATATCCGGTCCGGCCACATACTTTCGTTTCCCCTTCCGCTGATTCAAGAAGGGCAGTTGTCAGTTACTGGCGAAGGTATGTGCACTTAGTACTGGCTAACCGCTTAGGAGGTCTAAGCCTGCCCAGGAATAGTGTGGTTAGGTTAACTGACCGTCCCGACATGACCATAGCTGTTTACCGTGGACGTAAAGCATTAACGCAGCAACAACAACGACTGCTTCAAATTCGCTGTGTGGATCAGGACACAATTCCATAGCCTCCGCTTGTCAAGGGTACGGAGTTTGTATAAATTGTGCAGTCCGCAATCCTTGATCACTGAATTTTGAGAAAGCCTAAAATCCGATAGTGCTAAGCATTTGGCACACCTCCCCGCAAAGGTTTAAACCCCCCAGTAGTTATTACTGACCGTCCCAAGGCGGTACTTTCGTTGCGATTGCATTTGGTTTATGTTCGGTGCTGTTTAATTTATTGTGTTCTCATTTTAACCCTTCTATAATAAAAATAGAAAATAGGTAAACATAATTGTAAAATGTTTTTCGTATGATTTGCTTAGTTTGTTGAAACCCTTCTGTTGGTCTAAATTATTTAGTTCAATAAAGATAGCTGAGTCGCCACCTATTTGGGAAAGAGCTGCTGACTCGGCTTATCACTTGTAATTTATTGTTTGTTGGGATGTCTTTGTCAGTCTTTCCCTTTGATGTTGGGAATAGGGTTTGGGATCTGATTCAGTCAGTTCCTGAAGTGTAGTTACTCTTTAAATTTGTACAAATCGTATGGTAAGGTCAGGTACACCCACGATTCGTAAAACGGGCTTTATATATTGATAAGGATTTTCTATATGCCACGAAAATCGGAGATGCCTAAAACGTTAGATCCTTTCATGGGGAGCAAGAATAAACCAAAGGAATAAAAAAAATAGCCGGTTCGGTTTAATTGAGTCTGTCCATAACCAATAATGAAATGTGCGATTTCGGCCACGCCCACCGGACTTCTATTTTCAAAATGAGTCTAAATGAACTTGGTGATCCCAAAGGACCAGAAATTATAGAGTTATGGACTCTGCTCTACAGTCAAGGGCCAAAAGTATTTCCACAAAAATATTTTCCCATAGACTTTAGTGCATTTGCATGTTTACAAGAACAGTAATTTTGGCAGTTATTCTAGGCCAAGCATAAAATAATTACTATGGTTGAAAAGCTAAATGAATTATGCTATAAACATTGTTTACAGAACTAAATTCTGACTCCTCAGCGTGAAGAAACAGCTTGTCAAACTTAGTGTAAATTTTGAAATTACCAAGTTTCCATTGACGTTAATGGCGACGTAACGAAAAATTGGACCAGTAATTCAAACGTTACAGGTAAAGTCATGCTGTTTGAGTAAAGGGTAAACTACCGAAATGAATCAAATATAGTGCATGCTATATTCTTTCAGCTTTCTACCAGTACCAAATTTTTTGTAATCCGTTTAACTGAAGTGCCAAAATATAATTTCCTGCAAACATGAAAATACACTGAAGTCTATGGGAAAATTCGTTTTGTGGAATTACTTTTGGCCCTTACCATGTATAATAAAGTATGGGGAGATGTTTTGCGTCCGCCACACGGCATTTAACACCAGCTGCAATTAAGTTGACCCTTAAAGCGCCAAAAATTAAAAATTGTTGAATTTTTATAGAATTATGGACTCTACTCTATAATAAAGTATGGGGAGATGTTTTGCGTCCGCCAAAAGGCATTTAACACCAGCTGCAATTAAGTTAACCCTTAAAGCGCCAAAAAAAAATGAAAAATTGTTGAATTTGCAAACAGTGTAGATCCAGATGAGGTGGCTCATAATGAGCCACCTCATCTGAATCTAAACTGTTTGCCCTCTAGTGTTCCAATTCTCAATGTTATATCGCTTGGACGAAACATTTTTTGAAATTCTGCAGACGTAAATTGTGTCGTCTGCTTTTTGGCGCATTAAGGGTTAAGTAAGTACTGAAAGGTTAGATGCTTTGGAAGCAAGGAATGCACTATAGATATGAAATAAGATCCTTTTAACGTCCAAGCAACATTGCATGGACGTTGAAACACGTTGTTTCACTAAAGGTTATGTGTCCACCACGGTAACCTTCAGTCTAAAACGATGAAACTATTGCTTTACAGATATTCTTCAAGATGTTATCACTACGCCTCGAGTTCATTGTCAGAACATCCCTTACAGTCGCCATGCAGATACTCTGTGCCTGGAGACCGTCGCAAGCCTCTATCTGAAATGGAAAGTGATGCCAAAAAAGGCGGGAGAGACAGTCGTCTTCGTCATTAGTGCACGTGATATGGAATCACAGAACGGCGCGCTTTCGGAGTGGCAGACGATACATATGGTGAGAGTAGCAGCTATAGAAAATTCTTTTTTTTTTTTTTTTTTTTTGAAATTGTTAAATTCTTCTTTTTATTTTTCACGTCAATAGCAGTCATAGAAAATTTTTAAATCTTTTTTTTTTCTTCTTTTTGTCAAATTGTAAGTGCTTCCTCTTATTTTTTTCACGTCAATAGCAGTCACAGAAAATTCTTAAATCTAGTCATTTTTCCAAATTGTTATTTTTGTTCACGTCAATAATTTCTTTTCATTTTTCTCATGTTTGTACACGTACCCTAGCTATACTATATCCTGTCACGCAACAAAGATATCCTTCTCAGAATGTCATTTAAATCGTTTCTTATGTAGGCAGGAAACGTCTGATGGTCACTAAGTGTAAGCCTTGTGCTTAGATGTCGTATAAACAGACCGCCACTTTAGTTTACCTAAGCCAGGGTTGCCACAGCCAGAAAAAGATCTGGAAAATGAATTTCTTTTCAGGTCAGGGAAAAACAGAGAATTTTGTGGTTGGTCAGGGGAACTTAGAGAGGACTTGAAAAGTCAGGAAAAAGTCAGGGAGTTTGAAAATTAATGGCCACTGCAGTCTTCCTTCTGTTGAAACGGATGTACTTTCTAGAAAGACAGTCCAGGCATATCTCTTTTCTCAATGAGGGCTACTCTCTCTTAAAGGAAAGAATTTGCACCCTTGGGCCTTCTCATTTTGCTTTAAGAGTAACCCCAATTTCTAGTTAGTTAGTTAGTCGTCGGTCGTTGCCCGTATTCGTCCTTCAGCACTTATGGACGTGTTTTTCTTTGAAACCGCTGTGCCGATCGGAACCAGATTTCATGTGGACCAGCCATGGTTAGGGATAAGAAAATAACTAAGATGGTCACGGTCTCAAATTCAAAATGTCATTCACATCCAGTTCAAGATGGTACTAAAAAGCATTTAAATGACCTCCCGAATGAGTGGATCGATTTGGTTGATATTTTGTAGGCAGAGTGTGCGACATCTTCCTTAATAAAATTAAAAAAATGTCAGTTCTTCCCGATTAGCTCATATACAGTCTTTTAGTGGGTGGGGTATGTTTTTAGAAAAGATTCATAAATTTCACACACAAGAAATTTTGAGTTATGTTGAGAATTTGTATATCTTCTTATTCTGTCACGATGGCCTACTTTTCTGAAATTTTAATGCAGATGAAATGGCAAATTTTGTGATGGCTCAGAGTTATGGCATGTGAGCTTTTGCAGACCATATGCATGCACAATTAAAACCTCACTTTTATGAGTCTTAGATGAAGCCAAACACATGCTGAAATATGCAAATTAGGCCTACGTTAAATTTCCGGAAAGTAGGTCATCCAATGAGCTTTGCTTTCATAATACCCAATTTTAAGTGATTAGATTAGAAGTATACACTGATAAAATTAACTTAATCTACGACCCAAAATTGAATTTCATTTCTGGAAGCAAGTCATTGTGACCTGTGATGACCTAGTTTCATTACATTCCAGCTAGAGTGGTCAGATGAATGTTCTGAAATAACTGTTGGCATAGGGGCTAAAGCTGCCATATTTTATGTTACTGCATCTGATTACACAAGATCACATGCAATGTAACTAGGTCATCACAGGTCACAATGACTTATTTTCTTAAAAATGAACGCATTTTGGCAGATTTCAACATCCTACTCACAGGTCACAATGACTTTTTTCTTGAAGTGGAACGCATTTTTTGTGTGTGTGTGTGTATGGTAGGTGGGGGGGGGGCAGAGTTCAACATACTTAGGCGTCAATGATGTGGCCCTGTAGCCACACGATTTCACTAGTGCATACCATGAAACTCTAACTCATTGAAACACCTAAAATAATTATTATAATTGTCTTTAACATGGAACAGTTTGGATTGACATTTCTATAATGCATGTGTCCAAACGATGCAGATGAAATGGCAATCAGCGTAGGCCCTGTTCTGGATCTCCACTGTTTGCTCAAATCTATCCATTCCAATACTTAGATTGTTTACAGTATATCTAGTTTCTCCTGGTTTGTTTTCTGTTCCTGTCCAGACCTCCTCAGCCTTTGACAGGATCGACAGTCTGGCGTGTGGCACCAAATATCAGTTCAAGGTCACGCCAATGTCAAGGACAGGTCTAGCTGGCAAGTCACGGGAGTCAGGATGGATTACAACCCCTTCTGGTAAGTTCTGAGCCTTGATATTCTTGTTAACTACCCAGCAGGCACATGACGTCGAAATGGCGTCGTATTGTCGTCGATACGACGTCATTACGTCACATCGACGTCATTACGACGTCATTTCAACGTCACGTGCCTGCTGGGTAAGGGAAGATGGATATTTCTCCTACATGACAAAGCAAAATAGCAGAAGTCTTTTACCCTACTATACTGTCATCTTCTTTGCCCGGAAGCAGAGATTTTGTTGAATCAAGAAGGCAAGGACTGCTAATGATAATGCTCGCATGGACAATCCACTATATAGTCGTCCTTCCTATAGCCGTTTTTCCGGGGGAAAGGGTGGGGGGAGGGGGGGGGGGGGAACCACTCTCTGACAGTTACATTTAGAGAGAGGGGCGGGATAGGGGGGCAGTTATAAATATTGATGGGTCAGCAGAAGTGTGCCGTAAATTGGCTGTCAGTTGCAATAAGGCGTTCAAGAAAATACATTATTAACCCTTTGGCTGATACATAGCAATCTACTTGCCAAATTCTAAGGCTGCAAACAGTCTGTAACTGAAGTTTGAAATCACAGAGATAGTCAGTGCGCAAGACAAGTTGATGTGAACAGGAGGTTTGCTATTTTCATGGCTCAAATATAGCTGTATAAATGAATTGTATTTCCTATCCATAGAGTTTTTAAAAATTGGCCCCACGCGATTCCCTTTCTTTAATCAGATGCCAAAATAGCATTTGCTTGTTTACAAGCAGTGTAAATTTACACTGTAAACAATGCGTCTTGGTGTTCAAAAATTAGCTTTTAAATTTTATTAATGTTTCCCAAAGCGGTTATAATTTATTCCCTAAAATGTGGTGGGAGACGTCAATAAATTATTTTTGTGTGTGTGTGTGTGCGCGCGACATTTTTGCAGCATTTTAACCTAGCTGTTTCGAATTTCTTTCAGATCCCCGTCATCTCAGACCACCTCTGAACCTTCGAGTAGTAAGTCAAGCTATTTACAACGAAAGACCTAGCGCCGTGATAGCTTGGGATGAGCAAGAAGGTAGGCTGTACTGTTATTTCCCATGCCAAAACCAGAAAAGTGGCATGTGCAATTTGGGTGTTGTAAAATAATGCAAAAATAATAAAGAATATTAAAGATAAACAGACAAACTTGGCACGTGCTACCGACATTTAAAATGAACCATTTAGTGCATAAAGGTAGACTTGTCATACCAACTAAAGCACCAAAAAGAAAATAGCTGAATTTGTAGCCAGCGTAGATTCAGATGAGGCGGCTCATAATGAGCCTCAGCTGGCTCTACACTGTTTGCCCTCTATTCTTTGAATTCTCAACATGATATAGATGAACGAAACATTTTCTGAGATTTTGCAGTCGTAATTTTTGTCGTCTGCTGTTTTTGGCGTTTAAAGTGTTTATTTACAGTAACGGCGATGTCAAAATAGCAAAAATGCGTAAAATGATATAAAGAAGACTGTGAAATAAAACTACAAGTTAAGAGAAATGGGTTTTATTTTGTTGTAAGAGTTCATGAATTTATGACAAAAACAAGTTAGATAGGACTTTCATTTCCAAGCCTTCTGTTACAATTCTTGGCCTTTTAATTATACGAGTTGTCAAAAAAGTCTGACGTGTATATATGACACCATGTTATATTATTATGGCTTTTACTTTTTCTCATTAACAGAGCAGTATTCTGATATTATTTTTGTTTGTTAATTCGGTCGTTCTTGTTTAGAGAGGCCACAAAACCTGGGGTCATATTTAACTTAACCACTTAAGTTATTGCTATGCTGTTGCTAAGGCTAAATTTGTATGAAGGAGATTCCCTACACTGACTATGAAATTTGCTCTGGAGGAACAGTCTGAAAAAGACTGTTCCTCCAGAGCAAAGTTCATAGTTGTAGGGAATCTCTTTCATAGAAATTAAGCCTTAGCAACAGCATAGCAACCACTTAAGTCTTTTTATAAATACTGTCCCTGGGAACGAACCCATGAAAGACATATAACCATGTACGTCTGTGTGTTTTGTGGTATTGCTTGCGCATATACAGTTTTGTCGGTGTGATAAGGCGGGCGCCGTCGCCGACGACGTTCTACGTCTCTGCAGTCACCGGCCGCCACCCTAATATCACTTTTCCAGCCAAGGGCACATTGAGTGCGGATTCCCTGGTCTGTCGGATTGACCGGAATTGTGTCACCCAGTGGGAGTCGACCCCGAAAAGCGAGGACTCATTCCACTAGGTCAGTCCCTCCGCTGTTTCTGCTATTTAATTTTTAGTCAAAGTAATTTGCATGCGCCCGAGCCACTACCATCTGTATTACTCCGATGCCAAATTATTATCCCGACGCCGAAGGCCGAGGACTAATTGATGTAGCTGGTCCAGGAATTTATGACAGAATCAATATGAAAATACCTGGCCCAGCTGTTCTAAACTAATGACATCGTTAGTTAACCAGACGTTAAATTTTTTAATGTTTTATGCGAAAAAATATAGCCAGTTTTGCCGAAAAACGTGAGGAGCTTTTGCAGTGCAAACGCTCCTTACAGTTTTTCAGCAAGAATATGACCGCAATTAATTTTGTGAGTTCCGTAAGACTTAACGAATTCGCGACTAACGACTTCGTTAAGCTAACGATCCTTTGAACAACTGGGGCCGTATTCATAAAACGACTTAAGTGGTTGCTATGTTGTTGCTAAGGCTAAATATTTTTGAAGGAGATTCCCTCCAACTATGAAATTTGCTCTGGAGGAACAGTCTTACAAAGACTGTTCCTCCAGACCAAATTTCGTAGTTGTAGGGAATCTCCTTTATAGATATTTAGCCTTAGCAACAGCATAGCAACGACTTAAGTGGCTTTATGAATACGGCTCCTGGACCCTGATTTGTGGCAGTTTTATAAAGATGCTGTCTTAAGAAAAGTATTAATCATAAAGCTCGCCTTAGCATAGTGCAGTAAGACTCAGCTTAGTACCGGTAACCTATGACTATTAAGGTGAACGGATACACTTTCAGGAGAAGCAATTCTGTCATTTTCATTTTGCCTTTATTCTTTATTGGCCTAAACTCTTAAAGGCCGCCTCATCAGAGTCTACCCTGTTAGCCCTCTAGTCTTTGAATTCTCAATATGATATAGCTTGGAAGAACATGTTTTAAAATTTTGCAGATTTTTTTTGCCGGAGCGTGGGGGTGCTTTAAGGGTTAAAGTTCGATGTAAACACTAGGTCTTTCCAAAGCGATTAATAAAATAACTGGGCACAGTTTTTTACGCTTCTTCGCCGAGGTGTCTGGAATTTTTATAGCCAAAATATATCATTAAGGAGAGGACAGAGGAAGAGTCCTTGAAAACCATGTCACCAATGAAGATTCAGGTCAGCCTGTGGATCCGTTTCTAAGCGTTGTCGAAATCTTGACTGTTGTACTCATACACTGTGGGTAAGCAAACAGTTATGACTCTGATAAGACTATGAAAATGCTGCAGTCTGATCTTGGTCGTCACTTATAGAACGTGACGTAAGGTATAATTAAACTTAGCACCGAAACAAAAATATGACAGAAAATGAAGATGTCCTTTATGAAAGACAGGTTTCTGCCAAAATAATTAAGAGAATAATTTATCTTTGCTTAATGGTCTGTTTGTTAAAAGGAGGAAGTAGAATTTCTAACCAATTACTGTTGGATTTCACAAAGACGCAAAATAGTAAAATAAAACAAAAATGCAGAACTATTTCACAAAATAATGCTAATTTTAAATGTGGCATACGTGATGCTGAGCGTGTCTTACGGCTGCTCGGGCTCTATTCAAATGAATGTGCTTATGGCATACAGCACTAGCTCAGAGCCCAGCTTAGTCATATCTAAGGGTTATATGTCAAAAAGCTAGGCATTTACTCTTTCGCAGTAAATACAATAAGGCCAAAAACGAATAAAAACGGGCCCAAAATTAATCATGAAATGCAACTTTCATTATTTTGTTCATTTGAAGCAGTTTTATATAGTTTATTCTTCATATTCATGTCAGTTTTACGATTTTCTACAAAGACTGTGTGCCCTGAGTTTGTCTGCACCCTCCTACATAGAGTGTATACATAAAAAAACCAGAGTGTATATATATATGAATAAAACCAGAGAATATCAGGGTATATATACATGAATAAAATCTGAGACGTTTAACCATGATTAAAATCAGAGTCTATATACATGAATAAAATCAGAGTCTATATATGTGAATAAAATCAGAGTCTATATACATGTACCTGAATAAAATCAGAGTCTATAGACGTGAATAAAATCAGAGTCTATATACATGAATAAAATCATGAGAATTTCTTAATAAAATCAGAGCTGAATCCTCCTTAAACTTACTATAAATAATCCGGGGGTGGGGGCGGGTTCATCTTTGTACTGTGTCTTTTTATATTTCAGATGCGTCTTGTTATTATCGTGTGTATTGGATGAGTAAAGGGGCTTCGGAAGAAGAAATAAAGGTAAGATAAGCAAAGAATTATCATTTAATAGGAGTTTGGGAGTAGTTCCCAACTTTTCCCTCCGAATGCACTGGGCCGAAGATAATGGTCGTTTAAATGTTTTTCATAAATAAAATAAATCAGTAATCATAGAAAAACAAGACTACACACTTTGAAGAAGAAACATATGCCACAATGGATTTTTGTCTACCCGAATAACCGACTTCTAGGTTTTGAAAAAGCTTGAGAGGTTATCCCTTAGCAACGAATCTATAAGATGCAAGTGGTACAGTAGAAAATTGCAATACAGCAATACAAGTTAATTTTATAGTATTGTTGGACTTTTTTGAAGCTGTAGGAAAGGGGCGAGTTTGACAACTTTTTCCTTTTGTCTAGTGATTGCTTGTAACAGCTGAGCTTCAGTGCTATTAACTGTTGTTACTCGGTGACCTGTACTGTTTAGTGACAGCTCTTCCTAAGTGGAATGTACTCTCTGGTTATTGCTTGTATAGGGTGAAATAAAGTGTTCAAGATAAGCTTTAAAGATCATGCATTAGCGATGCTGGCGAGAATCTTGCAGCAGGGTGCGCCAGATGTAGTAGTACCGAGAAATAGTCGGACCCTATTTCAGCAAAAGAAAACGGCGTACAATCGAGTACGAATTCCTAACTTAATATGGTTATCCCCGAGGGGATAACCAATAATTTATTTTACATTTGCGCTAATAGGAAACTAATATAAACTAACCAATAAAACACCATTTCTTGTTTTATCGTTAAGGCGCTGATAGCTTTTAAAAGAAAAAATCTTCAGCTTTTTAAAAGACATTTTTTCAACATTTGCTTTCTGTGTTAAATTGGCCCTTTTTAGACATGAAGAACACTACCATACCTCCTATTTGTTTCTATGGGAATGCCAGTGCTGAAATGATTTTTCCTGTGTTCAAACAATGATTGTGTGATTATATGAAAGAATTATTTTAAGGCGCTAATGGGATTATATGCACATTTTAATTCTGCGTTATTTGGCATAATTTTCGAAGATGTAAAATAAAAACATTTTGGTCCATTTTACAAATTCAATTTGTGCATCGACTGTCGTTAATTTCACCATAATTTTACATCTTCCGACCGTGGAAATTTTCCAATATCTGCCACCGGAGTCATTGTTGACGATGAATAGTAAGCTTTTCAAAGGCGTAGCTACCTATACGGCAAATACGCAAGTGCGTATTGAAATTTTGTCAAAATTGACAAAATTTCAAAACGCACCTGCATATTTGCATGCTGAATATTTATAAATTAGACAAGATTTCAATACCAATTACCAAAGTGGCTGAAATACTAGCTTTCCCTTCAAGGAGTAGAGAACAAAACATGGTTGTGCGTATTATGAAATTTCCCCTAGTTACGCCCCTGCTTTTGTCGTACTTTTGTGTATCAGCCATGCTATGGCAAAATTGTACCTAAGATGAAATGATCCGCGACACGAAAAAAACAAAAAAATGGCACCGTGCGTGCCCAACGAAGATTCAGCCGTGGTCTAGTGGTAAATGCTTGCACTACATGTAAATGTAGTCATCTAGGCGTCGAATGTTCGACATACTCGCTCCATCAGACTTTAACGGACTGCACTAGTCTATAACAAATATATTTATCGATGCGACAGGACGCTAAAGCTTATTTGACAGTCTTACAGTATTTTGCAGAGAAGTAGGCAAATATTTTCGTTTACATCGACAAATACTTTTTGCCGTGTTTCAGCTCTGCTGTTATGAATATGATTGCACGGTGCTTTTGTTCTTTTGAATGTAGCGTCTGTTCTAAAACATCCTTTCTGAAACATCCTTATTTATCAACAGGCGCCGCCAGAGTTTAAATACCGAATCAGTGGCCTGAAGTTTTTTACTAACTATACAGTACGATTGTACAGCTATGATGAGAAGTACAGAAAAGGCAGCAAAGAAGACGCGACGACTTTCTTTGTCACCCCCCGCTGTCTGGTAGCCACTAACTACAACTACACGCTCTGTGGTGAGATATGGGCGTATTCGACTGGCGTTTCGTGCTTCACAATTCTTAGCATGAAGCACTTTTTCTGTAAAACAGTGCTCCATGCTAAAATTTTGAAGCACGAAACTCTCAGTGCTTAACGGTTCTTAGCGTGAAGCTCGTGTTTTTCTTTTTTTTTTTCCACAGAAAAGGTGCTTCACGCTCGTGAAGCACGAAACGCCAAGTCGAATACGCCCAAGTAGTTCTTAAAATGGTCCCCGTTGTTGCCTGATAAGTACAATATTTACTTAATTGTATTGGACAGAAATTACGGGTACAGACCACACGTTGGATACGGCGAAAGTTATACAACAACAACGACGATGGCGGTTAAGCTGTCCAGTCCAAGGCTCTTTTGTAGAAAATAAATGAAAGAAGAAGTGTTAAATACGTTTTTTTATTCAAATTTAAACTTTTTCTGTTTTATTTCATATTTGAATTGCATTCGATATTTCTTTACATCCTCAAGTTTTATGATTATTTTGGCGGTTAATCCGTTTCTTTGAAACGACTGTGAGCTGTTTCAACTTCCCTTGTCAGCATCGTCGTATGTACTGTGTACATGGTGTATGGTCGATACACATTATTATAATAGTAACTTGATCTGGCGTACTGTATCACGTCGAGTGGATGAGCTCATACCATCGGATCACCCGAGACGCTTGCGTCGAGGGTGATCCGATGGTATGAGCTCATCCACGAGATGTGATACAGTACACCAGATCAAGCTACTATTATAATAATTTGTTTATTATATACCTTAGGGAACAGCCAAGCAGCTATAATGCATCGACCCGGATTTGAACCTGTGCGGCAGAAGTATTTAGCTAGTCATGAGGCAAACGTTACCGACTGATCTATCAAAGCGCGCCATTTGACGTGTTTGTTGACGTTACGTCACTGCTCCCGTTTCTCTGGTACTCGTTTCAACGATGCACGTTATAAAATTACGCTGGAACTCAGAGGTAGCCTCGTTTTAATGGATAGTGATACGGATTCAGAAAACGTCAGTTTGATACGGCCTCCTGTATCAGATGGCCAGAAAACAGGCAGTTCAAAGGGTGTATCATTGATAGGTATATAATAAACTACAATCTCAGTGTTGTATAAGCAGAGCGGGAATAGTAATACTGTTCAGTTCTTACCTATCGGGTTCTTTCTTTTTTATTTTAGCCCCAGAGGCTCCTGAAAACATCAGACTTTCAGTTCTGACCCCTAATTCCGAGGATCATGAGGTGGAATACGTCAATATTTCGCTGTCATGGGATCCCCCAACGCACACCAAAAATGGCGAGGAGATCATAGATTATGTGATAGAGTGGAGAAAGGAACCACCTATACACGCTGGTCGCTGGATATTGCCGCATCACGACTATGTCCGGATAAACAAGGTAATTAATAAGGACCCAGCAGGCACATGACGCCGTCATGATGTCGTACCGACGTCGATGCGACGTGATGACGTCGCATCGACGTCGATACGACGTCAATCCGACGTCTTGTGCCCGTTGAAAGGCACTCTGTTTCTGTTAATGTGAAAAAATATCTCCACTGGTTAGCTGCCATGTTTACAAGTGGACTAAAGAAAACATAGGTTCCCAGTAAAGCGAATAATTTCCTCCACAGTATCAAGATTCAAGATCAAAGAAATTTTATTTTACGTCCGATACATAATAACAAATAACATTAGCTACAAGAGCTATTTCTCGACAAACATGGGTATAAGATAACAAATAACAGCAACTGCAAGGAAGACACATTTAAGATTAATTAACGATCCTAATATGATGATAAAATTTACACACATAAGGCTTAGTCTGAAAGATAAAATTATGACAAACAGTTACAAAGTAAAACACACAAAAGCAAGTTTTCTTGCCTATGATTATCGTCTAAAAAAATTTTTAACTGCAGATCATTACTCATTTCATTGGTTCAGAGGCAAATAAGGTGAGATAGACATTAATTCATATCGCACAGTTTGTGACGTAACGTCTTACTGTCGCATTGCTGGTGACGTAACAGCTAATTGGTGCATGGTGTTGTGAAGTTACATCATCCAAAATTTGAAATCAAGTTTACTTAAATTGCAGGCCCTTCTACAGTATTTCTCCTTTTTATGTAATAAAACAGTTGTTTACTTTGTTTCGGTGGACATGAAGTGTTATTGAATAGTAAACATTTCAGATTGACCTCCGCTTGGCGTCGGTCATAATGCATTGTTTTCGATTCAATAACACTTCATGTCCACCCCAACAAAACTCAATGAGTGTATAATGTCGATATGTATTTGGGTACATCATACTGGCAAATAGTGCACTGTGGTTCATTTTCATTTACATTGGAGGTATTTTAGAGATCTACTTGTGAGTGTTCTACTAGACTGTTTTAAATGCATTAAAAATAAAACAACTAAAGAATTCTGAATAATGACCCTTCATGTTTCAGACAGAGAATGGGCCACCGGAAACCTTAGTCACCCTGTACGAACTCCACAATCACAACCAGTACTCCATCATGTTGTTCGCTTCCACCCTCGGCGGGCAGGGCGAGGTTGCTAAGAGGAGCATATCTCTAGGTAATATAATTATATATACACTTTCTACTGTTTTAAGTTTAAACAATATTTTAAACAAATCGTGTAGGCCTACATACAATGAGCTACCAAAAAGGTGTGTATAATTTCCTTCTGTTTTGAATTTTGACGCATACCATTTCTTAAGTTCTTTAGTTCACAAATGAATTGCGTCTCTTGAATCCTCATTTTAAGACGTATGAGGACAATTCCAGGGCAGATAATTCTTTCCAGAAAGAATTTGCCTCCCATTTCATATCGCTCTAAAGGAGCATATTCTTTCCAGTAATAGAAGGCCTCTTCTGTGAAGAGCTTCCCCGTCTAGAGACGAAGCAAACAGTAAGTCACAAAAGTTGTTGCTGTCCATAAAAATCAGCGTGTGAGGCGGCTTATCTGGATCTAGACTGCCCTGTATTTTTTTAATTCTTAGTGCGATACGATGAAATTTTTACATCATTGTGTGCTGTAGGAACCTCAAATGTAAACACCAAGGTCGGGCCTCATTAATGGCGGCTCCGGCCTTAACCTCCTACTAAGTTGATGTGGGAGCTGGTTGGAGCTTGATGACCTGGTTTTGGTCGGGCCCATCGGGGTTCAGCTCTTGCATTTCTTTTGCAGTAGCGTTTCAGTGTTGCTCTTGCTGTTTGGTGCTCATCTTTCGTCATCTAAGTATTTATGTCCCCCCACCAAAGGTGAGGGGGGACATATTGGTTTCAGTGCGGATCCCGTCGGCGTCGGCGTCGGCGTCTGCGTCGGCGTCGGCGTGACAGATTCTTGTATGCGCGATATCTCTTGAACCAATGGATGGAATTTCACCAAACTCGCATGGATACATCATTGGGACAAGCTTAAGAGCTGATTAGATTTTGGTGACCTTGACCTCATTTTCAAGGTCACAGGAGGACTTAGATGACAATTCCTTGTATGCGCGATATCTCTTGAACCTATGGATGGAATTTCACTAAACTTGCATGGATACATCATTGGGACAAGTGTAAGAGCTGATTAGATTTTGGTGACCTTGACCTCATTTTCAAGGTCACTGGATAACTTAGATGACTATCTCTTGAACCAATGGATGGAATTTCACCAAACTCGCATGGATACATCATTGGGACAAGCTTAAGAGCTGATTAGATTTTGGTGACCTTGATCTCATTTTCAAGGTCACAGGAGGACTTAGATGACAATTCCTTGTATGCGCGATATCTCTTGAACCTATGGATGGAATTTCACTAAACTTGCATGGATACATCATTGGGACAAGTGTAAGAGCTGATTAGATTTTGGTGACCTTGACCTCATTTTCAAGGTCACTGGATAACTTAGATGACAATTTCTTGTACCCAATTTCTTGTATGCGCGATATCTCTTGAACAAATAGATGGAATTTCACCAAACTCGCGTGGATACATCATTGGGACAAGCTTAAGAGCTGTTTAGATTTTGGTGACCTTGACCTCATTTTCAAGGTCACAGGAGGACTTAGATGACAATTCCTTGTATGCGCCATATCTCTTGAACCAATGGATGGAATTTCACCAAACTTGCATGGATACATCATTGGGACAAGTCTAAGAGCTGATTAGATTTTGGTAACCTTGACCTCATTTTCAAGGTCACTGGAGGACTTGGATGACAATTTCATGAACCCACTGTATCTCCTGAACCGATGGATGGAATTTCACCAAACTTTCCTGGATACATGATTGGGACAAGCTTAAGAGCTGATTAGATTTTAGTGACCTTGACCTCATTTTCAAGGTCACAGGAGGACTTAGATGAAAATTTCTTGTATGCGCGATATCTCTTGAACCAATAGATGGAATTCCACCAAACTTTCATGGCTATATCATTGGGACAAGTGTAAGAGCTGATTAGATTTTGGTGACCTTGACCTCATTTTCAAGGTCACAGGAGGACTTAGGTGAAAATTTCTTGTATGTGTGATATTCCTTGAACCAATTGATCGAATTTCACCAAACTTGCATGGATACATCACTGGGACAAGTGTAAGAGCTTGTTAGATTTTGGTGATCTTGACCTCATTTTCAAGGTCAATGGATAACTTAGATCACAATTTCTGTACCCAATTTCTTGTATGCGCGATATCTCTTGAACCAAGGGATGGAATTTCACAAAACTTGCATTGATATATCATTGGGACAAGTGTAAGAGCTGATTAGATTTTGATGACCTTGACCTCATTTTCAAGGTCACTGGAGGACTTGGATGACAATTTCTTGTACCCACTATATCTCCTGAACCAATGCATGGAATTTCACCAAACTTTCCTGGATACATGATTGGGACAAGTTTATGAGCTGTTTAGATTTTGGTGACCTTGACCTTATTTTAAATGTCACTGGAGGACTAACATGGCAATTTCTTTTACCCACAATATCTCCTGAACCAATGGATGGAATTTCGCCAAACTTTCGTGGATACATGATTTGGACAAGTTCAAGAGCTGAACAAAATTTTGGTGACCTTGACCTCATTTTCAAGGTCACAGGAGGATTTAGATATGTGAAAACGTCACTAAAATTGATGTATCTCTTTAGCCTTTGGCTTGATTTCCACTTTACTTTCATAGATATACCTATGGGACAGTCTCAAGAGTACTGTGTTTTGATGACCTTCAACCCATTTTCAAGGTCAAAAGCTATCTTACAAATGCGTATTTTTCTCTCTTAAAAATGAGATGTCTTGAACCAGTTAATGGATATTCATCAGACTCGCTTGAATGTATGGTTGTGACAGGTTTAAGACATGTTTAGTAGTTGGTGACCTTGACCCATTTTTGAAGGACATAGTCTTCTATGTAGGATATCTTTAGAACCAGCGGATGGATTTTGTCCAAACTTGCATAGATATTTTATTTGTACAGGCTATATTCATTAGAGTGGATGGGAAATGGGCTGGTGGGGGGACATCAGTTTTTCTCTGAAAAACATTTCTAGTTGCTTGATATGTTCGCTGTTTGGTCCATTGATGGCCCAGAAGTCTTTCACACGGACCGAATAACTCGTGTATGATAAAGAACCAAAATAGAATATAGGGCAAGGGTTTATGCGGACTTAAAATCAAGTTAGTCCCCTCCTCAATGCCCCACGCCACCTGAGCAGTTTGTTACTAACTGTTCCAAGGCGTTGCATCTGTAATGGTTTACTATTATTGTCAGTCGTTGTCGTCTTTCTATTAGTCTTTGACTTTTAGTACATTATTTAGGGTAGCCTAGTGGTCATTTTCTGGGTAAGAGCTGACCTACTGGCTGTGTGGCTTGCCTTGGTTTGCTGTTTTTCCCATTTGGTGTTTATGGCAGGGTGTGTTGGGCAATTGCGTCGGATCCTGATCATTGCCTTCTCATCTACATTTTACATCTGAGGCCGTATTCATAAAGCCATTTAAGTGGTTGCTATGCGGTTGCTAAGGCTAAATATCTATAAAGGAGATTCCCTACAACTATGAAATTGGTCTGGAGGAACAGTCTTTGTAAGACTGTCCCTCCAGAGCAAATTGCATAGTTGTAAGGAATCTCCTTCAAAGAAATTAGCCTTAGCAACAGCATAGCAACCACTTAAGTCGTTTTATGAATACGGCCCCTGAGGTTCCAACATGTAGCTACTGAGCTGGGCCGTGACACGACAAAAGCAACAAAGTGGCATGTGCGCCCAGTGAAAACTCAGATCATCCTGGGCATTCGCCCAGTCTGATCAGAGTCTTTGATGAGCGCTAAGAGGGTGGCTAAGGGTCTAAGCTACCTCCATGCCTACCACGAAGACTCTGATCAGACTGGGTGGCTGCCCAGTCTGATCTGAGTCTTCGCTGGGTGCACATGCAACTTTGTTGGTTTGTCATGTTGCGGCTTGCATGTTTTTTTCTTTGTTCAAATGTAGGACTGCCGGTGAAAGTGGAAGTCACAGAAGCAAATTTGGAGGAGAATGAAGCACCATTAAGTGAGTTACAATAACGGTCCAAATAAAGGCTATACAATGGCAAAATTTAGGTCTGTAGTATAGGGGAAGATGTGTGTTGTTACTTATGTCGTAAACACAATGATTTTTGTAAGTTTTCCGAAGAAATATCAGATATACGAAAAATCATAGAAAACTGTTTAGAAAAAGAAGAGTTTTAAATAAAAAAAACGCATTTTATTGCGCTAGTTTTCTTTTGTAGAAATCAAATATTAGTCACGGAACCTGGGTCATTGCAAAAACTGGCATTTCAACACCTATATACACGCCCGCATCTACTTGTTTATATTTACTCTGAAAGGATTAGATATTATCTTCAAAATAAAGATTTTTTTCAGAGCAACTTCCTAGTAGTGTTTCTAAAAATTAATGACTTGGCTATATATATGGTTTGAAATTAGAATAAGCGATTAAACAATTAGAAAATCCAAAATTACACATCACAACAACACAAGACACCAGAAGAACTAAAAAGAAACACAATGCGAGGCTTATACTTTCCTGTGGTAGATTAAGCGATCATCTGTGTTTTTATGCTACATTCGTTTGGTCCCTCGGCAGGTGTTTGAAAGACCCACGGGCTGGCGATCAAAGGCCTCCTTTGTACCCGGCGAAAGTTAATGCAAAAAAAAGAATGGTTGATCCCTATACTGAATCAGCGTTGATGAAACGCCGTGACAAATTACAATTAGAATTTATTTATTTTGCACATTGAGTTAAAGCAAATAATACATAGTCCTGAACATATATAACACAAAGAGAATCCCAGACATTAACAGTCTCGATATGGTTTGGAGTAAATGTCAAAGGTCACAATGGTTCACTAGACCATGTTGCACTGTGCAAAAATTGCCCTGATGTTGGTACGACGTTGTTAGTACAAGTAGTATGCGTAGTAGTGGATTTCATATCATAACCATTTCTCTGTTCGTCAGTAGGTAGTGTGAGGCTGAATTCTGCTGAGCTTGTCACTGTGATTGTTATTCCTACTGGACTGACCTTGACATTGGTTCTTGTCGCCTGTATTATCGTCTGCAAGAGAAAGTCAAAGTACACGCATTATGCTTCGCCGCGGAGATGTGGGCCTGTGGAGGTGAGTTGTACAACTCTTGAGGACCTTCTTTTATATCACTAATTAATATTCAATGCAGTCCCGTGTACACTAACATAAACAAACGATCTTGAAGGCCGATCATATTAAGAGAAAGTCCAAGTACACACATTATTCTTTGGCTCGGGGGTGTGGCCCTGCCTTGTTGCACAGCTCCTGGGGACCTTTAATGGCAACAGCTGTTGGATGTTGTGTGATCCAGTTGTGTTATACTTTGTAGTTCTTAGCTCCCCTGAGCCGCGGGAACTTATAGGATAGGCTGCCACCGTCGTCTGTCCGTCCGCCCGTCCGTCCGTCCATCCGTCGTCCGTCAACACTTTTAAACGACTTCTTCTCCTAAACTGCGAATCTAATTTGAACCAAATTTTGTAAGGAGCATTCGTGGGTTGGGGGAACGAAAAGTAGCCTAAATGGTCATGATTCGATATCCAAGATGGCCGTCATGCCCATATATGGTAAAACTTTCAAACGGTTTCTTCTTCAGAACCACTGGACCGATTGGGCTTATATTTTGCAGGAAGCATATGGGACACCTCCGTATATAAAATAGCTAAAATCATTCCGGTCGGATCGTACACAGACTTTCATTGGTAGGGGTAAATTTAGGAAAATGACGTAGAATTTCAGATTGATGGACCCTTACAGCTAGGAAGCTAATCATAGGATTATTAAAAACAATGTACTGATAACATATATGAAGTTTTTATGAAAATTGCTATGCAACTTTTTTTTTTTTTTTTATGGCAAAGGTTCATGAAAAAATTCAAATAACATTTCCTCTAAAACTATGCAGCCTATTTTGATCAGATTTCATAGCGTTTATATGGTGGTTGTACAAAAATAGCTAAAATGGTCATGATTCGAAATTCAAAATGGCCGCCATGCCCATATATGGTAAAAACATTCAAACGACTTTTTCTCCAAAACCATTGGACAGATTTGGCTGATATTTTGCAGAAAGCATATGGGCCAGCTCCCCATATAAAGGAGCTAAAATCATTCTTATCGGATCGTAAACAGACCTTTAGTGTGTGGAGTAAATGTGGAAAATGATATTGCTGCTACACATTTCGCTTTCCATAGTTTACATCAGTATTTCTAATTCATTTTTAAACCGAATTATCAACTTTGGATGACTTCAAGCTCCTTGTATGTCGGTGCAGGTATCCTAAGACCGTGATTTTAAACACCATGTTTTAACTGATTTTAACTGTATATAAAAACCTCCCAGCATGAAGGTTTTAAGGTTCTTTACAGTGCAACTATGCCAGTATTGGCCATGCACTTAATTGGTAGAAGTAGATGTATCAGGGGAGCAATACAGGACCATCGTTGTTCTCTTGTTGGTCTACCCACTGAAATTCTCCAGCTTGCAAATAAAGCAGTTTCCTCTTACTGTAAAAATTCCTGATATAGGGACACATAGATCTGAGTTTACAGTGCAGACGCAGATCAAACTGCTCATAAAGTAGCAGTCTGATCAGGGTCTAGACTGTTTGTCATTCGTAAAACCAAATTTTTAGAATATTGACGATAGAACGTTTATCCTGCTTTAGATTCAAAGCAGGCATACAACGTTGAAAGAACAACATAATTGAGCTGCGACACGAGAAAACCAACAAAGTGGTTGTGCGCCCAGCACAGACTCAGATCAGCCTTGGCATCCGCCAAGTCTGATCGGAGTCTTCACTGTCCACATGTGGTTAGCATAGACTCTTAGCTACCCTTTAAGCGCAAAGCGAAGACTCTGATCAGACTGGGCGGATGCCCAGGCTGATCTGAGTCTGCGCTTAGCGCTCAACCACTTAGTTGGTTTTCTCGTGTCGCGGCTCTATAATCTTGACAATGTTTCAATGACCTGTGCTTACTGAATCACGCCTAGACAATATGAGAACAGTTGAAACAACAACATATCTTCAGTAAAATCCGGACTCCTAAACTAAAAAACCGTAATCGACCTAAATATGAAACAAGTTGGTTTTTAAATGCATTAACCCTTAATGCGCCAAAAAGCAGACGACAAAATTTACGTCTGCAGAATTTCAAAAAATGCCTCGTCCAAGCAATATCATATTGAGGATTTGAACACTATAGGGCAAACAGTGTAGACTCAGATGAGGTGGCTCATTATGAGCCACCTCCTCTGGATCTACACTTTTTACCAATTCAACAATTTCAATTTTTGGCGCTTTAAGGGTTAATGCGTTCAAAAGATGAAAATTTAATGCAAACATTGCAGACTCTGATCAGACTAAAATAGTAGTCTGATCTGGGTCTCTGACTAAAATAGTAGTCTGATCTGGGTCTCTGACTAAAATAGTAGTCTGATCTGGGTCTCTGACTAAAATAGTAGTCTGATCTGGGTCTCTGACTAAAATAGTAGTCTGATCTGGGTCTCTACTGTTTACTCAGTCGCCTCGAATGTTTTTACTGTAGTTTATTTTTCAACAGGAACTTAATCCTATCTATGATGGCATTCCTTGTTCTGTACCTTGTGATGACCTCAGCCTAAGTCAAGGGAGGGACAACTATGAAATAGACTATAATTGCCTAGATTTTGTGGGGATCTTAGGCGAAGGAGCATTTGGAAAAGTAGTCAAGGCTGAGTACTACAAGAGAGTTACAGACAGAGGTCAGGCAGTTGGTCGTGTTGTTGCAGTGAAAATGCTTAGAGGTAAGGGTTTTTATTTTTTTTACAAAAGCCGTTTCAAACAGCGTTTTTTTCTGATGGGTATGTTCAGAGTAATGATGTTTCATTGTGGAATTTTATTGCTCGTTTGAAATCTAATTGTACTTACGTTTAGGCATAAGTAAACTACCGATCCTTTTCAAAAATTGCTTATATGTATTCTATAAAACATATGCAATCAATGCACTGTTCAAAATATTGAGTGTTATACAGTGTACATACCTAGAAGTCATGGGCTTTTTGTGTATATACAACGTACATACCCGGAGGTCAGTCTAGGACTATTTAACAAGGAAGCTAAGAAGAGGTCAAGTCGGGACCTTAGGAATCGAATGTTTAAGCATTAAATTCATAAGGTCCCGACTTGACTTTTTCTGCTGCTAGATATGTGCTGTGTGTTGTTTTGTTTTTTTTGGTTTGTTTTTTTACCATAAGAGTATACTCCCTCTTATTTTATCAGGAAATAATCACAAAATTATGAAACTGGTTAGTTGTATGCAACCCAATTAAGACTTGTACAAACCATATTCAGCGAAAACATCTTTATTACGGAGGCAGAGACGATATTTCAGTGCATACCCTCCTTAAATATTCATGAACATTTTGTCGTCACAAGTTGACTGACTCCTACATGCCAATACAAGGCGTTTCTGCAAGCGCATTTTGAATTTTATGATTGGTGGAGTAAATAACTTAACACTAGCATTAACCTCTAATCCATTCATGTGAGTTCATTTCAGCCAATAACTGTCCAAAGGCGATTAAAGAATTCATGATATACCTTAACCCTGATTAACTGGGCGTATCCAGTTCTCATTTTAGCGGGAAACGCGGCCCGCTTCTCTCGCCAATTTATTTATTTGCTTTAATTCTCCTACTTCTAGTGACTATCACAACTCATAAATTTGCAGTTCTTAATTTGACAGATGAAAAGTACTTTAACTGGCGATCATTATCATGCTAAAGGATATATTTTTTCGTGAGAAATTTAAAAGTCGATAAAAATATTGAGGGGACATATCTTTAAACCAGATCTTGGCAGAAACTTGACATAAGGACAACTATATGGAGAAATATCTATAATAATTGGCATACAAGCAATAAAGTGCATTGATCAAAAGTTTTTAAGATATCAGAACTTGTCCACTGCCTTTTAACTTGACAGGTTGACTTTCAAAATGCTAATTAATAAGTCATCTTAATATAGACTAATTGGATTCGGATATTTTTCATGTCCTAGATATCTACACTGCTGATGAGCTGCGTCACTTCAGGCTGGAAATAGAAGCCATGAAATCACTGGGTGAACATCCTCATTTAGTCAGTATTATCGGTTGCTGCTTGTCGGGACCTAAATTGTGCCTTGTCATGGACTACTGTGCCTTGGGAGACCTCAGAAACTACCTCAGAAAATACAGGGAAAAAGTGAGTATCAAGTTATCTAGAGATTTAGCGATGATTGTGGGTACTACCAGAAAATTTATAACATGTTCTTTACCGATGAATACGGAATGCAACCATAGAAAATAATAACTCGGAATGATATGGGAAAGCACATGAAGTTAAAAGTGTCGCATAAATAGAGGATCTTACACGAGTGGTCATTTCATATGCAATTTCTGAAACGAGCCTTTAGCGAGTTTCATATATTTCTTATGAAATGACCGCAAGAGTAAGATTCTGTTTATCATATGAACCTTTAAAATGGGATTTCAACGCCTTTAAACTAAACATTATTTCAATATGAAAACGCATTGTTGACATGGACGTTGTCAATGACGTTAAGTGTACGCGTCAATGTGCTATTACGATTTTTATGACATGACGCTATCCACTGAATAACACCGACGTCATATGAATATGATTTTTTTCTTACGAAATAAATGTGATTTTTTGGATAACCCAAACGCCCGAAGGGCGTCACGCTTCGGGCGTCACGTAAACTTTGGACGGAAACCATTGCGTTCATACTTCCATGAAATTTATCATTTATATGTATTCTATCTTTTCACGTCAATTTTGTTACCTTTTCGCGGAGTTTTGACTAATTTAACGCCAAGGAAAGGACGAAGAATACTTACTGTTTGGTTATGACGTTCAACAGCTGTCATTATGACATGACGTATATCGACAATCGGAACACCGCTCGGCCAATTCCGTGAAGTCTGCTTCACTGAATTGGCCGAGGATTTCCGAATGGTATATCGAATGTTACGTTGACTAATTCAACTACTTGAATTATCCATGACGTTGCTTTCGCGTTACGTCGCGTGAAGGGGTGTTGTTTGTGGACATCGTCAGCCCAGTATAGGTTTATCTAAGGAAATTGTCGACGAGTGTAACGTTTAGTTCTGTCTGCTTTGCTGCTTCTTTTAAGTGAACGCATTCTCACTCTGAGGTGGAAACAATTGCACTCCTTTTCACAGAGGACTACTTATTAAGGAAGTAATTTTCACCCAGGGGCGAGGAGATCAATTGGAAAATACACCCTTTTCGTCTATTGTGATCTCCTTTTGAAAAGGCAGGATTCTCTAACCTAGGGTCCTATTTTATGGTGTATCCATTTAAAAATTAATATTTGAACTTTTAGCATTCATCGTGTAATAAAGCTCCGCCTTACATACGCCCGAGATCTGATTCACTGAATTGGCCGAGGATTTCCGAATGGTATATCGAATGTTACGTTGACCAATCAACTACTTGAATTATCCATGACGTTGCTTTCGCGTTACGTCGCGTGAAGGGGTGTTGTTTGTGGACATCGTCAGCCCAGTATAGGTTTATCTAAGGAAATTGTCGACGAGTGTAACGTTTAGTTCTGTCTGCTTTGCTGCTTCTTTTAAGTGAACGCATTCTCACTCTGAGGTGGAAACAATTGCACTCCTTTTCACAGAGGACTACTTATTAAGGAAGTAATTTTCACCCAGGGGCGAGGAGATCAATTGGAAAATACACCCTTTTCGTCTATTGTGATCTCCTTTTGAAAAGGCAGGATTCTCTAACCTAGGGTCCTATTTTATGGTGTATCCATTTAGAAATTAATATTTGAACTTTTAGCATTCATCGTGTAATAAAGCCAGTGGGCGGAGCTTAAATTCACATGCAGAATTTTGGCGACGAACACTGGCTTCTTCACACAATGAAAGCTGAAAAATCAAATTTTAATTCTAATTTTTACATTTGTACACTTTTTCTAGACCCTTTCTTTGCCGTTTTATGGTAATTTAGTGTAGAAAATTCAAATATGGATCGAAGAAGAGTTGGTTACTATGTGTTCAGCTATAACGTTTAAAGTCGTGGCCATGACGTGGCGTCAGTCGAACGTTACGTAGACCAATCAAGACGTTCGTTTACCATAGGCGAGCTTGATGACAGTGTCACATGATCAATTGTCAGTCATTGGTGTATGAAGCTAGTTGCTCTAAAATGTTTACCTAAGGAAGCCAGTGGTAAATGTAAATGAGCCGCATCACGACAAAACCAACAATGTGGTCGTGCGCCCAGCGCAGACTCAGATCAGCCTGGGCATCCGCCCAGTCTGATCAGAGTCTTCGCTGTCCGCATGGAGGTAGCTTAGACCCTTAGCTACCCTTTGAGCACTTAACAAAGAGTCTAGTCAAACTGGGCAGATGCCCAGGTTGATCTGAGTCTGCGCTGGGCACACAACCACATTGTTGGTTTTCTCGTGGTGCGGTTCAAATATACATGTAATACTGTTACAGATGATGTACAGCCCAATTTGCCCTTATGGTGTGAGACCTGCCTTACCAAGTGACGACTCAGGAGCACCTCTTGTTAACTCTGACAGTGGGATAAGTCAAGAGAGTGAAGGTAGGCCTACTGTAGTACGTTCTGTCTTTTGAAAAAACTTGTGTTTGCTTAAGTTAGTTGCGAAAAACCTGTCGACATTGTATTAGAATAAAAGTCAGTTGGGTGTGAACGTGAATTCCTATGCTAAGCTGCTAAGCATTGAGAATGCAATATATCTCACAAACATGTGTTGTGTGTGTGTATGTGTGTACATGTATTTCAATTCGCGTAAAGACGGTACCCCCTGCTCCTCAGCGGAACGTATCCATAGCCGCAGTAACGGGGCGCCATTCGTCCGTCCATAAGTTTCGTTTTTTTTTTGTCGGACTGGGGGAGGTCGGTCCGTGTACTATAAACTTCCAGTTAATGATGGGATAACGGTTTTATTTAAGCTTTGTTTTATTTAAGGAATGAATTTCATTTTTCTGATGTTTATCGAAGTATAAACTACATTGGGTCACGTGCAAAGTAAGTGCCCCAAAGGGGTTCATGTAAACTTTGCTAGCGACCCAATATAGTTTATACTTCGAACACCAGAAAAATTAAGTTCATTGTTTATATTTACATTCTTTTCTATCTATTAATTGACTACAAATTTGCGTTAGGGTCTACAGTTGAAGCAAAAAAAATTTAAACGCAGTACTTAGACGACCTTTTAAATATTGACAATCCTTATTTTGAAGGAATGGGTCAAATTTATCCTGCTGAATTGCAATTAAATAAAGCAAACACTTCTGATACCGAGGCCCCATTTTTGGATTTACATTTATCAATTTTAGACGGATCTAAAATTTACGACAAACGCGATGATATTAAATTCGACATTGTTAATTTTCCATTTTCGGATGGTGATGTTTCCCGCACCACTTCTTATGGTGTTTTCATTTCTCAACTTACTCGCTTCGCTAGGGTGTCTAGTCATTTGGCTGATTTCAATGCTCGTAATAAAAGTTTGACTGCCAAGCTTTTACAGCAGGGGTATCGGTATCATAAACTTCGGAAAGCTTTTTCTAAATTTTATCGTAGACACTTTGAATTGGTTTCTAAATATAATACAGGGTTAAGGTCATTTTTGCAACAAGGCCTATCGGAACCTGAAATTTTATGGTGACTTAGTATATAAATTGCGCAAAATCGTAGGGAATACATAATTTAACAAAATTATCATGCGATTTAAACGCATTGGCTATAACATAAATATAATGTGACAGTCTGCATGCTTAGTGGTTAACCCAATCACGGTTGACAACTTTGCTGTCCTCTTTAATTGCACGCCGGTGGGTCGGGGTTCAGACTCTATGATAGCCCCTACAGTAAGCTACATATTAGTTGGTTAGGGCCTGATGTTTGTCTGTTTCTTGGCCCACCGGGTTCAACAGGTTGTCTTCTTTTGCTCCAATGTTCCAGTGGTGTTGCTGACGCCCCAGGGGTCTCCAGGTGTCTCAACACGTTTTGGCTGTCGAGTCCTCATCCTTGCTTCATCACGGTCTTCTCTTGATTTTAATTGTTGCCGGTGGTGACTCTCTGATGAGTTAGGGGACCTCCGTACGAACCAAACTACTAACTAATTGTGTGCACCGCGGCGGAGGGTATGGGTGAAGGTTTGGGCCCAGTAAAACCGGTTTAAACCCCCAGTGGTTATTACTGACCGTCCCAAGGCGGTACTTTCGTTGCGGTTGCATTTGTCTTATGTTCGGTGCTGTTTATTTTATTGTGTTCTCATTTGATCCCTTCTATAATAGAAATAGAAAATAGGTGAAAATAGTTGTTAAATGTTTTTCGTATAATTTGCTTAGTCTGTTGTAACCGTTCTGTAGGTCTAAATTATTTAGTTCAGTAAAGATAGCTGAGTTGCCACCTATTTGGGAAAGAACTGCTGACTCGGCTTATCAATTGTAATTTATTGTTTGTTGGGATGTCCTTGTCAATCTTTCCCTTTGATGTTGGGGATAGGGTTTGGGATCTGATTCAGTCAGTTACTGAAGTGTAGTTACTCTTTAAATTTCTACTATCAGCGGAACAGCGTTATCAGAGAGAACCATGGCTTATTTTGACGTCTCTTAATATCATGTAATGTCGCGTGAACCGATGTAGTTATTGACGTCTAAACTACATTATGTTCTAATGGTTTTCAACAAATGCACTGAGAATGTAAATTTATAGTATTACAAGGGTTGATCCAGAAGTAATGTCACTGTGTCCACTGCGCGCTCATTCATCGTAGTATTATTATAAAAATCATATCATGCTGCACTGTATTTCAGTTCTGATTTAAAGAATAAATATGTAATTGGAATCTTTTTTTCTTTCCAATTATATAGACGTCCAAAGTATGCCACCGACGCCATCGCGCCGCACGTCAGAATAACGTTAATTACATGAACATAACTTTCAAAGGCAATTACAAATCAAAATCAAACTAACGCGCCAAAATCAAATGAAAATTTGATACGATGACGAAACATATTTCTGTCGCCCACTGTTGAAGTTTTAATATCCTCACTGCAGTTTGAAGTTTGCTACATGTAGCTAGCTCATTGTCGCGCTAATGCTTGTTTCTGCCGAGAGTAAAAATGTTGATATGTGACAAAAACGCGTCAGCTGATGTGCGGTTTTGCCTCGAATTCGGAATATCACCCTTAGAGACTCTAGAGCTGTTTAGTTAGACATGTAGTGAAATAACAGATATTATGAGGCTTGTTTAAAACTGCAATCAGCGCGATACGCGTGCAGATGAGTCGCTAGAGGATAGTCTGAAAACCGAAAGACCTTTATATGCAATGTCAGACAAAAACTTCACTCTTGTTTGGACCCCATATATGAAGATCAATGTTCTAAATTTCGAATATTGCGTAAAATTCTTAAACTTGAGTTGCGGGTCCCTTCAAGTAATATTAAAGATGAGATAAACATGGGGAAGATACATAGGTGCTATGCTGGAACAGCGAATATGCTACTTTGGACATGACACAATATCGAAATTTCGTCTAGTGCGTCAGCAACGTCATTGGTGTGCGGCGCGTTTCGTTACCATGCCTTCTGTCTATCTCGACATCTCAATATACCTAAACTATCCCATAATTCTACTGAATAAGATGTGTGTCAAAAAGTAACAATATCAATTGTAGAGGAGTCCCATCCCTGTCAGCTATACTTTTGCTGATGACGATCAGGTCTAAGGCAGTATTCAGCCCTATGGTCCATGCCAGCTTATTCTTGAGCTGGCATGGATCATGTGTTTGATTCTGATTGTGGCTGACAGGGAGGCACTCTGGCTTTATTCACATGCAGGCAGTAATGTTCAGCATACACGGGTTTACTATCGCTAAATCTAAACTCTTTAACAGAAGTGCATCATTGTATCGAGATAAAAGGATTACTATTATATCTGCTTCTCTGAATAGAACATATTCATAACTTACAAATTTTCGTCATAATCACCAAGGCTAAACTGTAGCTTCCGCTGGGCACACAAATCAGTATTGGATCGAAGTTGATTCAACGTCATTACGTTGATTCTGCTTCTGATTCAATGTTGCTCTGGCACTGTGTGCATACTGGCAGCTGTGTGCCAAACTTTGTAATTATTGTGCTCTTGAGAGGTAATTTTACAGATATAAATTTGGTTATGACATTTTTTTTCTCTCTCTCTCTCTCTCTCTCTCTCTCTTTCTTTTGGGCTTTACTGGAGCCATCTTGGTAAGATGGTTGTAGCGTGTGTCATAACAGGTGCTCTCACTGAAAGGTAGGCATTTCCTTGAAGATATCCTCAAAATTTCACCTTATCTGGAGCTCTGTGAGACGCAGTGTTTACCTCCCTTAGTACCTAAAATTTAATCCCATTAAAAATCAATTTTAAGCTGAAACTATGCATGTGTATAATACCTTAACGGTAACCTGCACTATGGAGTATTCATGAGAAAAGAAATTCTGATCGGAAATGAACAGTTTACCGTTATATTCACCGTTTTCTCTATTGTATCTGTCTCGCCTTCTTGGAGGTCTTCTGCTGTTGCGAATGGCGTGCACGTTCTTGAGGAGACGGTGTAAATAGCGTACAAAGCTGCCAATCTCACTTTCACTGTATTTTGTTATTATTATTATTATTAGTAGTAGTAGTAGTAGTAGTACGAGATTATTAATAGTTTAAGTATATGTCGTATAAATTTATTTTGCAAATCTTTAGGCTTGCGTAATTACATATGTACACCAGCCAGTTGGATACTCCAGTCTGATTGGTGTACGTATGTAGAGCTCAACCATGTAAATATCAAAAAGACATTATTTTTGCAAACCTACAGATTTGATATATACATGTTTACTCTTTTTGACTCTGTATTTAGTACAACACCACCTAGGAGAGGACAAATATAGGCCTAGCCTACGTCCAATCCTTTGACTCATATATGTATATGTTGTCAAGAAATTTCTAATAAATAAACATCTCAATTACTGTGCACTGTATTTCTATGACATTTTCAGCCCATAATGCAAATAGATTAAGGTACTTAGATACGAAATTTTATTGGTCTCCCTTTATTCTACATGATTTTATAGCTGCAGTGACATTACTTCTGGATCAACCCTCGTATATAACACCAAATATAACAATTATTGAGAATTTTATCTAATTTCAGCTAGTATTTTTCAAGCTTCATATGAAATAAATGAAATTGATTTGATATGGTGTTGATATATTTATCATTCAACTACAATATGACAGCTTTGATATTTGTCAGTCATCTTAAAAACGTGGATTTTCTCCGCTTTCATACCAAGATCAAAATTCTTGGAAAATTGCAAAATAAGATGAAATTTGAAATAAAATGTATAATGAAAAATGCTAAAGACAGACAGTATCTTTAAAATTGCTTTTTCAGAAACACAGAAACAACATTGCTGTACAATCAGTTACTACGAGTGATAGCACCTTTATTTTATAAGACACTATTTGGATCTGAACAGCAGCTATGTTTTAAAATTTTCATCAAATTCTAAGAAAAAATGGTATATTTTCAGCAGGATGGGCTACTTGATGTAGTCACTGAATGAGAAGTAACAATGGCAGACAAGCATAACTGTACAGTTCCAAGGATAGGAAAATTAGACGCTTTATATATTACTATGCTAGGTTGCTACATTTTAAAAAACTTATTTCTGTGCTTTGCTAAGATATTAACAGGAAGAAAAAATGATAAATTTAAGAGCCAGCACCTCAGTTTCAAAGCATGTAATACAACAAGAGGGATGGTACAAGACGTGTGAAACACTTACATAGGTATACTGTGTCCACCCCTCTCTTCTGTCCTGTTTTCCAGTTGTCAGTGTCATAATACCGTAAAAAAAAATCTTTCCATAGCTCACAAATAGGATAAAACAGGCATTCTGTTAATTAAATGTCTACAGCAAGCCTAACGATTTTAACAACAGGACCAATACTAATTGTCTCTAAAAGGTCCCGTCTGGCTCTTTTCAAGGGTAAACATTTTCTTGAAGAAAAAAATCTGTTCAGGATTTCATTAAATATAACATTGCTATATATTAAATATTTGTTATTGAAAAGTCGATCTCTTTTTTTTTTTTTTTTTGCACCGCGAAAATGACTAAGTCTACGTGGAAGCGGTTCAGCACTTGTCAATAAAGTAAAGATGACTTTGATAGGTTGCAAATTCGCTTCTTCGCAATATTCTATACAGCGATTTTTTTCTGGAATCATTAGGAGTGTCACTTTTGTTTATTTCCATCGTAATTATCGGCCTGTGAGTGTTCTTTCTGTGGTATCAAAAATTTTAGAAAAATCTGTCTATATTCAGCTTGAGGAATACTTGGTTAGCAAGAGACTTCTGTTTGATTTTCAATCTGGGTTTAGAAGTAGATACTCAACAGACACCTGCTTAACCTATTTGACAGATTATATCAAGACTCAAACTTCTAAAGGGCTTTATACTGGCATGATCATGTTGGACCTTCAAAAAGCTTTCGACACAGTTGACCACCACATTCTTTCCAAAAAACTTAAAGCTATGGGTGTAATGTCGGTTGATTGGTTTAGGCCATATCTATCTAACAGAAATCAGGTTGTTTGTGCCAGCAATACTCAGTCAGATCCTTCACATGTAACTTGCGGAGTACCTCAAGGTAGTATTTTGGGACCTCTTCTTTTCCTCTGCTATGTTAATGATATGGAAATTAGCATTAGTTCGGAAAGTAAATTATTACTTTATGCTGATGACAGTGCTATTCTTTTTTCAAATAAGGACCATGAGATAATATCTAGGCAACTTGGTTCAGAATTGGAGTCATGCAGCAGGTGGCTTGTGGATAATAAATTGTCTTTGCATATGGGTAAAACTGAGTGTATTCTATTTGGATCAAGGAAAAAACTGAGAAAAGTAAAAGATTTTAAGATTGTATGTAATGGACATACAATAAAGGCACAGAACTCGGTAAAATATTTGGGACTTACATTGGATACCTGTTATAGCTAATGGTATTGTCCAGAAAGTTAATTCAAGACTCAAGTATTTGTACAGGCAATGCTCGTTTTTGGATGAAAAACTTCGTAAAACTCTGTGTTCAGCTTTAATACAATGTCATTTGGATTACTCGTGTTCGTCTTGGTATTCTGGCCTTAGTGCAACACTTAAGAAAAAAATTCAGATTTCTCAGAACAAAACTGTTCGCTTCATAAAGAGTCTTGGCCCTCGCTCTCACATTGGCGCTTCAGAATTGGAGAGTGTTGGCTTTTTGAATGTTGAATACAGAGTAAAACAACTTCGGCTGAGTCATGTACATAAGATTTTCAATGACTGTTGTCCTTCCTATATGACTGAGCATTTCATCAAACTTTCATCGTTTCATAATCATAATACTAGAGGAAGTGGTGAAAACTTTGTTGTCCCTTCTGTTAGTGGTTTGGCTTCAACAACTTTTTATTATAATGCAATAAAAGATTGGAATGAACTACCCTCGGATATCAAAATGAAGAGAAACTTTAACAATTATAAGAATTCAGTAAAATCATATTTACGTTCCCAGATGCAACTTACGGAGGATGACTTCTACTTCTACTATTAGATGTTAGGTTATATCGAATATTGAATTTAGGAACTTTTTTTCTCATGAGTACTAGAATCAACTTCAAACAAAGGTTCGTTTTGTTTCCAAAGTCTTGAATCTATTCAAATAGGACCCCATTGGAAATAAGCCCAAGGGCTTTCATGGGCCATCCTAGGTTATATCAACACGTTATACATCTCCTGTTTTCGATTTCGATTTACTTTTCCAGTCAAAATTCAAAATTCTACATACAACATGTTGTTGCTTTTGATCTCAGCAAAAACTTGTGCTAGAAGGATAAAATTCTGTGATATACATTTTTTTTTTAATGAGTACCTAATGCAGTCCGATTGCACCTTGGAAGGGGTAGAGTGTTTTCACATCGACTGTGCGGTAGTGTGGAGCTTGATGTTTAGTAATTGAGCTGCCACTTGCGAAGCACTACCGTCCAGTTCGGTGTTTGATATTCTTATTTTGCAAACTCTCCTCTTGCCAAGTATATTAGCTTGGGCTGTTACGGAATAAGTAAGCAAGTAGTAGACTGTGATATAATTATTTTGAATGAATGCATAAATTTTATTATACTCTAATATAATCTTATTTTAGATGCTCAGGGATCTTAGTAATTTCATTGTCTATTCAGTGCTTTTTATTCATTTCATTCTTAGGATTATGTGCTAATATCTTTAATTGTTTGTATATGTTGTGTTGATTTTACCAAATAAACATCAATCAATCAATTAAGTGTAAGGTTTTTTGACAACAAAGACTTCCAACTGAAGCTAGAATGAAAGTGGGGGTATGCTAAGACTTATGAAAATTTAGCTAGTTTAACGTCAGCACCTGTACATATAACAATAGTTAGTAATCGAATCTAAATTATAAACTGTGAAGATGAAAAAAGTAATATTCTGTTGAATACGAACAAAAAAAATAACACAAGATAAAAAAACAGTTTAACAACAAAAACTTATGTGCAGAACAAAATAAGATATTATACATGTATGGAAAATTTTAATGGTAATAATAATGGCAATTATGTTTTCCTTCGACTCCGTCTCATCCGAACATAAATCATTTATATTTTATTGCCTTGAGAGCCCCTCACCTCACTTCTCTTATCCACAACTCACTACCGCAACCACTTTGTTGTTCCAGCACGAGCCTGGAAAATTCCTAATCAATGACAACAAAAGTACAAGTATAGGATGCGCCAACAGCCAGCTGCTTGACTAGTGTATTGATTCAATGACAGTGACAAGAAATTAGCAATAGAATGATTGTTGTTGAAAGACAATCTCTGCCCACAGAACATCCTGTCATCCCAATGAACCGCCCGATCATCTCGTAAACCAGAGCAACAGCTAGATAGTGAAACTGTGTGACGACCTAAGACTCTGAAACAGACTAAAATTACTTAAGTATCTTGTATACATGGTTGATCTGTTTTCTAAAATGAATTTTAACTGAACTGCAAAATCTGCGCTGTCAGCGCGATATTCGAATTCTAAATACTATTCTGTCTATATTTATCGTAAGTAGAAGTAGTATCAATAGAAATAAAACATATTCATAGAGAAAGAAAATTCCTGCTATTATTCTATGAAAATATATTTTTAAATACCTTACGTTATAAAATTAAAATATTACTCTCCTGTGTATGGATTGTAGAACAGATGCCTCTGTGTAGAACAGATGCCTCTGTCAGTCATAATTATTACCACTTTGCACGGATCTGGGTATTACCATCCTGCAGCCATGATGAGTTATAGCTCCTATGGCTTCTCTTTGCTATAAATATTAAATTATTAACATTAATGGACATACATGTATATTATTCAGTAAACTATATAAAACGGTTAACAATTGTTTTGGCCTTTCACATGCTGATATTATAATGCAAATGAATGTGTAATGATAAATTTACGTAACTACAAATTCACTTGAACTGATCCTACCTTTTAAAACACTCAGAATGCCAGAAATAGTATGCACTCTAGGTTCCCAAGGCTTTTTCCTCAGAACTCATCCATTGCTCGGGGTGGGTGGGTGGGGGAAATGTATGTGTTTCTTTGTCGCTGGCTTTGGCTCGAATGATTCAGCACTTTAATTCAACTTCGTTTTCCACGTGAAAATTGCCATCATGTGATTACATACCTTGACAAAACCAGTTTATAACTTAGTAAGCCTACTATATATTATACCGTATACCCTCTAATAAACTCTCATACTACCACGATTACATACACAGAAATTTCAAGAGCAAACAAATATAAATTTCATTATAAAAACAGTATTTTTAAGCGTAACACCTATCAACTCATCGACAAAGAAAAATACATTAAGACTTTTAAGCGTAACACCTATCAACTCATCGACAAAGAAAAAATACATTAGGACAATTTTCTATACGTCATCGAGGATCAGCATCGTCTAGAACATTTTTTGAAACTTATTGGTAGACAAATTAGTGTTTAAGTTCGTTCAGCCATAAACATACATAAATAACCTTCAGGCAGACTAATAATTATTCGAATAAAATTGACGAATGATTAATAATATGCACTGTCAAAGTATAATGTCATCATGCAAAACGTGACTGACTGTCCTATTTCTGCATCCTAGGCTAAGAATGAAAAACAGAAACTGCTTTGCTAAACATGATATAAACCGATAAGTTACAATACAGTCTTGGATAAAAGTTTAGTTGTATTTATTACCCCACAAAACGCTTTGTATCAAGTCTACGAAGTTTGCCAGTGAAACAAGTATTTCTAAGTTGGGCAAATAAGAAAACTCTTAAAACCGACACAAGAGCAAGAGCAAGAGGGATACACAATTCCGAGAATAGCCGCTAAGCTCCGCCTACTTAGTTACTGTTACTACGTCTCACAAGCTTTACATAAAGGTGGCGGAAAAAACAAATGACAAATGCAAGTGTCTGCTAAATGTTGGCGATCTATGGCGAAGAATCAGCCTCCTCATGACCTACACATAGAAGTTGGCGCATCATGCATTTCCGATGCGTTCTGTTCTTGCAAAGCAGTGTATGTTTATTAAAAGTGGTGTTAGTTTGTTTTCTTTAAATAGGTATACATCCCTCCATTAACTGTAAAGTAAAATCACGGACTTATGTAAAATTTTGACCACGTGCGATTTGTTTGTGAGACTATGTCATGTGCTAAGTTGTCGTTGCATTGGCCAGGTATATGCTATCACGTGATTTTGAGTGACATTATGGGTGTGGCTCGGAACTGTGTATTGTCAAAAATATCTGCTATAAAGGTCAGAATAATATACAACTCAAACGCAGTCTATTTGGCAAATCGGGCAGCCATTATTGTAGCACTTAGGCAGTTGTAGTAAAATTCTGTTTAGACTGTAGGGTAGAGTGGGTAACTTCGGACATGGGGGTAAATTAGGACATACCATTGCAAACAGTGAAAATCCAGATGAGATGGCTCATGATGAGCCGTCTCATCAGGATTTTTACGGTTTGGCCAGTTATTATCCCCCGACCGAAAGGTTCAGGTAATATAGCGATGAGCCTTGCGTCCGCCCGTCCATTCGCCCGTAAATATTTTCGTGTCCGCTCTATATCTTGAATACCCTTTGGAATATTTTTTATGAAACTTCTCAGTTACGTAGAACAGGTCATGACAATGTGTCGCGTACAAAAATGGTAGCTCTTGCTATTGTACTTTTTGAGTTATTTACCCTTTAGTGTTTTTAGGCAGATTCGTGTTCGCTCTGTATCTTGAATACCCTTTGAAATATTTTCATGATACTTTACAGATACGTAGAACAGGTCATGAAGAATGACAACTCTTGCTTTCTTACTTTTTGAGTTATTTCCCCTTGATGGTTTTAGGTGTGATTTCTGGTCCGCTCTACGACTTGAATACATCTTAAATATTTTCATGATACATCTCAGATATATAGAAGAGGTAATGACAATGTGTCGCGAACAGCATTGACAACTCTTGCTTTCTTACTTTTTGAGTTATTTCCCCTTGGTGGTTTTAGGTGTGATTTCTTGTCCGCTCTATAACTTGAATACTTTTTGAAATATATCCATGATACTTCACAGATATGTAGAACAGGTCATGACGATGTGCCGCGAACAAGAATGCCAACTCTTGTTTTCTTACTTATTGAGTTATTTCCCCTTGATGATTTAGGTGTGATTTCGAGTCCACTTTATAGCTTGAATACCTTTTGATATATTTTCATGATACTTCACAGATATATAGAACTGGTCATGATGATGTGTCGCGAACAAGAATGAAAACACTTGCTTTCTTTCTTTTTGAGTTATTTCTCCTTGATCGTTTTAGCTGTGATTTTGTGTTTGCTCCATAACTTAATACCCTTTGAAATATTTTATGATACTTCACATATATGCAGAATAGGTCATGAAAATTTGTTTGATACATGAATGACAACTTTGTCATTCATACTGTCCGAGTTATTTCCCTTTGGAAGTTTGAGCTGCAGTTAATGGTCTCTGCTTTATATCTGTATAACCCTGGCTTGCTCCACAATTTTAATACCCTTATAACTTCTGAAATATTGATGATCATGCCATGATATTTTATCATGATCCTAACTCTCTGTGCTCTCTGTGACCCCTCCGTACCCCCCCCCCCCCCCCCCCCACACACACACCACCATTTTTCTGATTTGGATTCTTAGTCCTTTTTCACTTACTAGAGAGCTCAAAATTAGATTTGTAGGGCTTGTACTTTAGAAGTTATTCACACATTTTGTAGTGTTGAGTGTATCATATGCCATACATTGTGTACATGGTGGCTGTTTGAGATTTTTCCTCTTTTTAGCGGTCGGGCATACTGTTTTGGTCTGAGTGTTAGATGATCATGCATCTATTATGATAATGTCGATCAGAAGCATAAAAGAATGACAATATATTACTTATACATGTATGTGTTTAGAAGTGCATCCTGTTAACCAAAGCGCTAGGGGCCTTCGGTCGGGGAATTTGCCATCGCCTTTGATGGCTATTTTTTTTTTTTTAGTTCCAAACAACTGACATATAAAGGAAACAATGTCACTGTCCGAATTTACCCGCTGTCCGAAGTTACCCAACTTCCCTATTTAAAGCAGGCAACGGAAATAGCTAGTTTAACGTCAGTATGCAGGGTATTCGACGGCCGCTGCAATTGTCGATGATAGAAAGGAATTTTAACACAGGATTTTCCCACTATATATTCAGTGTGCATTTATCATTCGAGTTCCTTGAAATATTACAATTTGTATTTATACTAGAGGAGGCATCATCTCACTGTGATACTGTTTGCATTTTATTATGTATAATTAAATAACAAAAGAACAAAAAATAAAGCTGTTTTGCCGCAGCGCCTTGCAAAAGGGAAAGTCGATGCAGAGGTTCGCATTTTTCAACAGGTTAGTCACCACGCTTGTTTTGTAATGTCAAGCCGCAATATATTTCTTAGAAATTTCTATGGAATAGGGTCAGTGCACATGGATCCTGACTTTGGACCATTTTACTGACTTTACAGCGTCCGCAGTCTCAGTTCTTGAGATCTAAGAAAGTATGACAATGCAGAGCTCTAGATAAGAGGGGTATTTGATGATAATTGAGGGATAATTTTCTTTATTTCTCATTGATACCATATGTTGTGACCCCTGATCTGAACCGTCTCGGACGGTTCGGTTGAGGGGTCACAACATATGTTTATATGCAGAATTAACAAAAATTATCCCTAATTATCACTAAATACTCCCTCTTATCTAGAGCTCTGCAATGTCTGGAAAAGAAGATAGCGAGAGGGCACTTTTGCTAGAAATCTAAGGCCCTAAGAGAATTAAATCGCTTGCTAGTTTGTAAATAACCTAGTGCGACGGTGACAATAAACAATGGTAATTTTCGTCTGTGAAAATATTTCTCTCTAGAGAATGATGATTTGCTGTTTACTAATTACGCTAAACAGTGTTAGGTATATAACAGTAACGATTTCTCCCTTGTGGAACATTACATCAAGTGAATTGCTAAATGATGCTTATGTCCCGAGTTGTTTCAAACCTTGTTAACGAAGAGGATCGTAATTACACTAATAATTGAGATGGACGGATGACTTTCGATTTTACGTCCTTTTTAACAGTATTTCAGTTATATCAGGACAATGGATGGGACTTAATGAAAGGCTGTGTGCAATGGAACGAACCCCGTTTACGATTGAAAAGGTCCCCGCCTACAGCGGGGCTCGAACCTGGGGCCGCTAGATCAGCAGGCCAGCATTAACCAACTGAGCTACCAGGGCTCCTACTAATTATTGGGATAAAACTGTTAGTACAGACACTGAAGACCGAGATCAGACTGCGCCGTCAAAAGCGCGACTTGGTCTGCTTTACTTTGCCTGACATAGAGGATCTTACACGAGTGGTCATTTTATATGAAATTTATAAAACAAGCCTTGAGCGAGTATCATAAGTTTCATATGAAATGACCACGAGTATAAGATTCTGTTTATCATATGACCCTTTCAAGTTGGATTTTACAGTCTTCAAAATGAACAGTATTTCAGTAAGAAACCGCGTTGTTGACACGGACGTTGTCAATAACGTTACGTGTACACACCAAAGTACTGTTCTTACACGTGTGGTCATACAATTTTTATGACACGACGTTATCCACTGAATAACAGCGACGTCATAATGATAAAAGTCGATATGAATTGTAAGCACCAACACGTTCGAATTTTAAGATAATTACAATAATTGTTCCACACCTGCCAATAATTAGGGTAACTTCGTTATGTTTTAGCAAGGGAAATAAATTGTTAATTTGTAGATGATCAGTCAGTGAACTCCGATGAGATATCAGAAGTACAGTTACTGTCGTATGCCAGACAGATCACTATGGGAATGGTAAGTCAACCCTGTTTAAATGATATTGTAGTAGAATAGTTGTCCTTTGTTTCTCAAACGAGACGCGACTCTGCCTTTTTTTCACACCAGCAGCTTTGTGTTTTGATTGCATGAAGAGCGAATAACTGCATTAACAATTAATAACAAGTGGTTTACACATGACACCCAGAATAATATGTTCCTTTCTTTTATACTTGTCAATGAATTATAGAGATTTCGCGGTGAAATCGAAACTGATAGCGAGCACTCGCTTGCAGGCGCGTAGCGCCTGCAATTCAAAGCTCCGAAGGAGCTTGGAAAGAGCGGGAGCTCTATGGTAGAAGATTGGTACGGCATATATTTGCCTACAAAATACATTACTTTCAATGAAATTTCTTTCGTTACGACACCAACTTCCGCTTCCGTATTATCCAAATTAGACTGGTTTGAATAGAAATCCACAAAATAATTAAGAAATGCAGGTCGGACAGTCTTCCTGTCGCTACGTTACGTAATGACGTCAAACGTTACGTTTGAGAAAAACAAGATGGCGTCAACTTTGACCGATTCTGTGGCGGTAGATCACTACATGGTCATTTCACAAAATGCAAGAAGCATGAGCATCGGGTGAAATTAAAAGGAATTAGAAAGCGACGTAGAGAAGTAATGAAAAGAATTATAAAGCCCGTTTTCCGTGGGGAAACGCAACAATGGGAAAGTTTTTTTTCTGACAGTTTCTCATCAGTTTGTCAGACGGAATACGCTGCTGCTGAGTTGCAATAATTTTATTGCAAATTTCTTGCGACAAAAACACCTCCTGCAGGGATAGCAATGCTGTACAAGAATTTATGTGTTAATTCTGCAGAAAAGAATTCTATTACTCTACTCTGTAACTCTGGAGGACATTGTAAAGAGCGATGTGCTCGCCTATAAGCAGGGCTTATTTCATATTAATCTCACTGTCTCAAACAGTGAAATTATCACTTTCGATTTCACTGTTTCAGAAATAGGATTTTTGTGAAATAGCCTCAAAAGTTTTGTTGATTAATTGGCTAAATCTTATCTGGCTTGACAAAAATTACGTCACGCATGTTTGCACGTCATTACAACGTTAATGACGTCATTTAAAACGCCAACGTAACATTGTTACTGCACGCGACGTCAGGCCGCCTAAGTCTCCTGTAGGCATTCTTTCTTGGCAATTTTTTTGACATCTGTTTATCAAAATGATATTTGAAGCTATTTTTCAGTTGCAAACTCTGTTTACAACCAATAGCATACCCAATAAACACGCTGGAAGCATCACATTTGACGCAAAACGGCTAGAAAAAAAGTTGTGTTTCTGTTGTGATGGCTGACGCTCTTGAATAAACAGAATTATTGCGATTTTCAAGCATAAAAGAAATAGAAAATTTGACTTTTTAAGTATAAGATGAATTTTTATTTCACTCATGAACACCAAAAGTGGTACTATCACTCGTGGCTTCGCCACTCGTGAAAATACCGCTTTCGTTGTTCATTCGGTGAAATAAAAAATAAAAATCGATCTTACACTGAAAAAGTCAAATATCCTCTATTCATTGTTTAATTTGAAGTATTGTTTAAGAAAATATGTGATGGACAGGTACTGGTTATTAGAATCTGCAATTCCCATGACCGTTTCGAAATAATAAAACTTTGCATATGAACAAGTTTGCGTATATGTTTACTTTTGTATAATATCCTTACACTATCGATGTTACCAAAACTTTTAGTCTTTTGTGTGCATTTCAGGAGTTCCTTGAACAACGAAAATTTGTTCACCGTGATTTGGCAGCAAGAAATATCCTTTTATATGACAAACGACATCTCAAGATTTCCGACTTTGGCTTAACACGTGACGTATATGAGACTAATATGTACCAGCCAACGTCAGCACGTAAATTGCCGTATAAGTGGATGGCGTTGGAATCTCTCTTTAGTCAAGAGTTTACAATTAAGAGTGATGTGTAAGTTGTGCGTTTAATGTTTACTTGTGTCCCACCGAGTTGACAACATTTTCTTAATTTTCTTTAAAGTGGAAGCCGATTTTCACTTGAAAGTTATTACTGCTTGTAAGGCTAAACACAATTCTGTATGGTCAAAGGCTTGTCAATTCCTTTGACCATATGAAATTTTGTTTAGTCTTAAATCTGACAACTACTTGTAAGGCTGGCAAGAAAGCTGTAATATGGCTACTGATTTATGCTACCAGTTTTGTTAGTTTTGCTACCAACTTTTACACTGGGTAGCATCTGCTTGCTACCTTCAAAAATGTTAATGTGTGACACTGCATTACACGGCTAGTTCTTCTGGCTCTGCGAGCTGATAAGTAGACATCTGCCACCTGATGTCTGTCCGGCTGATTGCGTCGGAAGGTCTCCCCTTAACGGGGTGTCCGCTGGGATATCCATAGCCATCCGAGACATGCCAATCATCTATTTTCATTTCAAACTTTTTGGGGTTTAGTAATACTTAACGATGCATATCTGTCGCTCTTCTAAGTGGGTATTGGTGTATTATACTTTCAAGCACTGAACTAGATTTTGCCTTTGTTAGATGGGGATAAATTGCTTTGAAATAAGGACAGAAAATCTGTTCCCAGGGTATTTTTCTCAGACGGTATGGTGAGAATTGTCATAGTTACTTCCCGAATGGTTACCTGAAATTTATCTTAAAAGCAAAGCTCCCTTTTAAATCTGTTTCGTTCTACACATTTTAAAAAAAGCTTTTGTTTTTCCGACTGGCGCAGCCCCTTACTTACATTTTAAAAGGGGTGATATACGTGCGTCGTTTTACCAGGCGGGAAAAATCTTACAATGATAAAATGGCTGTAATCTTTTCGAGTATGCAGTGGCTCATCATTTGCTTATACCGAAGCACACCTTGCTTCCCACATGTGGCCCTTCACTTGGTTTCCGACTGCCCTCGTTTTTCGACGATATGCAGTCGCGAGTTCTGTGCGAGAATTTTGACATCACACGATTGCTAAAGTAATTGTCGGAAACAGTCATTTAAATAACCTCGAATCTGACGTTTCAGTGCAAGGGAATCCCTGCCGAAACATTAAACAGTGAAATTATCATAAACCTGAAAAACAAGTCAGCAGCGGTTCAACTCGTATGTGCTATCACAATCATATGAATACTGTTTATTCTCCTGCGTAAAGATAATAAATTGTTCCATCAGAATATTTCTCATTTTTAAATTTCCATATTACCGTTTCCCTGCAATCACGTCAGTTTTCGCTGATCGTCGAAAACTGGGTGACGTCGTCATGCAGTCCAAATATGTTGGGTGATCAAATACACATTCCGATGAGCAAAACTATATGAGCGGCGACACGGCAAAACCAACAATGTGGTTGTGCGCCGAGCGCAGACTCAGATCAGCCTGGGCATCCGCCCATTTTGATAAGACTCTTCGTTAAGTGCTCAAAGGGTAGCTAAGGGTCTAAGCTACCTCCATGCGGACAGCGAAGGCTCTGATCAGACTGGGCGGATGCCCAGGCTGATCTGAGTCTGCGCTGGGCGCACAACCACATTGTTGGTTTTGTCGTATCGCGGCTCAATTATTTGAAAAGAGAGAATGTTTTCCTGCAACTAATATATGGAAGGTATATGCATATTTAGGATCAGTGCTATCAGATCTTTCTGCTCCTTAGTAAGGTTCTTGTCCTCTCTGTTGAATATCTTGCACCAAACTCATAAGAGCGTAATCTGATATACGCCCTAGCAATTAAGGGTAGCTAAATCATAACTCGACATCTTTTCGTTGACACGGGTCTTTTCAGTCAGTAATAATGTGCCGGGCCGCGTAGCGCTGTCGGTATCGCGTCTGACTTAACAGCCAGAGGTCCCGGTTCGAAACCCGGTCCAACAACATTATTTCGTTTCACCTTCAGTGATTCAAGAAGGGCAATTGTCAGTTACTGGCGAAAGTATGTGCACTTAGTGCTGGTTAACCGCTTAGGAGGTCTAAGCCTGCCCTGGAATAGTGTAGTTACATTAACTGACCGTCCCGACATGACCATAGCTGTTTACCGTGGACGGAAAGCAACAAAACAACAACCTCGTATTCCATTTATTGTTTCAGATGGTCATTCGGCATCGTTATGTGGGAGATAGTAACTCTTGGAGGCTCACCGTATCCCAGCATACCGCTAAAAGACCTTTATGGACTTCTAAACGATGGGTATAGGATGGAAAGGCCAGAAAATTGTAGCCCCAGCATGTAAGTCAGATAATCGTTTATTATTGGATCAATGTCATGACAAAGCTAAGGCATATAAAAATTTTGCAAGCCAAGGCAAGTCTTTTATGCACAGTCACACCCGGCGGATGCAGATCATTGTTCAAACTAGTCAAAGTTGATATGAAAATGCTCAGGAAATGAGCCGGGACATGACAGAACCAGGAAGTTGCATGTGCTCCCAGCGAAGACTCAGAACAGCCTAGGCATCCGCCCAGTCTGATCAGAGTCTTTGCTGTCTAAATGGAGGTAGCTTGGACCATTAGCTACCTTTTAAGCTTACTGACAGCGAAGACTCTGATTAGACTGAGCAGACTGAGTCTTCGCTGGGCGCACATGCCACTTTGTTGGTTTTATCGTGTCGCGGCTCAACTGTCACATCCAGTACACAGCAAAATCTGAGATAGTTGCCACCAAGCCTCAACACACTCAAACCAACAAACTGCCGAAAATGGAAGTAGACAAAACAAACAAAGAAAAGAAAGACAAAAACAGAAGTACTTGTTGGCAGAGTCTGTCAGAATTTACGAGGAGTTGGGGTGATTTAACGTTGCTAGATTTTGTCAGAGATCATACAACATTTGATTAAATTAAATATTGTATGAGCTCTGACAAAACTAGCAACATCTAGCAATTTGATTAGCATGGGGACAAAATCTATCAGTTTGATTAGCGTGGGGCAGTTTAATCATTGTCTAGACGAACTGCGCATGTCTAGACGAATCGCGCATGACTTAAACTGATTGTATCTGTTGTAAACATTTTTCTGGGCATATTCATTTGCTTCTGCATCGATACTTATGGTAGCATGTACATGCAGCATAACCCCAATATAGAAAAGTACACCTGTAGTATTTTGTACATGGGCAGATGTTACAGAATTAAGGTGGAGATAAGGAAGATGCCCTGTTTGTCTAACATTGACATATTCCCACTTTTTTCGATTGGTTTATGCCATTCACTCAGCGAACTCGCGAGATTCAGGAAGGGCAAATGCACGAACTTGTTTTAGATGTTCACACATCAAAGAAAGTATATTAGTAGAATTGAAGTACTACGATAATGCTTGACACAGTTTTATATATTATTGCCTTCAGTTTTTTTTAACTATCAGGGCCTGCAGTAATACACTAAGCACAACTTCTTACCGACCACTTTGTCTTGAATAGTGTCAGCAGTAAATGGTATCCAGACCATCATTTTCCTATATTCAGTACATCCAATTAGTCACGTAAATGTTCATAAAGATTTGAGATCAGAACAATCATCGCAATATTCCTGACAGCAGAGGATGCACGCACATGTACTCCCATTTTCAAAACTCGCAAAGATTAGGACTGTACGGTGTTTCTTAATATTGTGACTGGACTGCGAATTTTGTATTAGATTGATGCCTTATTATTCATTTTAAGTTTATTTTCTACATATTCGCACAAGTGATAAGCATATGCTGATTCGATCCGAAAAGTTGTTCTGTCCGAATCATGACAAAATGCTAAAATGTTGACTGATTTTCGGAAACGGGGATATCTGCATCTTTCATTTTAATTACTTATTCATTATTACTTATGAGACTTTTATTTAAGCGTTATCTGATTTGTTTACATTAGTCTAATTGACGATAGAAATATATGTTCCATAGTACTGATTAGTTTTGCGGAAAAAGGGACATATGTATTAGGTCGGTTAGACATTTATTGCGACCAATTTTGATTCTGCAAGAGTGACAACAATTATATAGTCTTACACGACGGAGGATGGTTGTACAGTTTATGTATATGGTACCACTAGTAGTTTGGTTAACCATAGTGTTTGTGTTTACAGATATCAGATCATGTTGTCCTGCTGGCATCCATGCCCCATCAGTCGCCCGAATTTCCTCGAGCTTAGAAACCAGCTAGAAAGTCTTTTGGAAGAAAAACAGTCTTACATTGACCTCTCTATTGAAGTTAGTGGAGACTACTTTAGCAGCGATTCTACTACTGGGTAAACGCGTTTTCATTTGGCTATGAATATTGCAGAAACGTAAAATATATTTGTGGTCACAACTTCATGCGTTGACGTTGCATCCACGTTGATATAGGTTTTTGAGCCAGAAATCGGAAATAGAATTGGGTAGCATAAAGGAACTTCTTCTCAGTTCAAATAGTGATCAGGGTTCGAGGTTATAAAACTTGAGAATAATCTCAAACTCAAATTAAAGCACACTGATTGGCTGCTTCCCAGCATGTGCTCGGAAGCAGCCAATCAGTGTGCTTTATTTTGAGTTTGAGAATGTACTCAAGTTTCATAACCTCGGACCCAGTCTTCTTATCTCCACACGCAGTCGTGACGACAGATACATTTATCTAATAGTATTTGTCAAGCCGGAATCAAACATGCACTGAGAGTTACTGTCCCATTCGGATGGATTGACGACCTGGGTTTTGTGGCCCTTTCGATAGTATTTCAGTCATAGCGAGCTGATGGAGGCGTGATAGCAGACTGTGCAGTGGAATACCACTTACTGTTGTAAAAAACCCGCCTTCAGCGGAATTCGAGCCTGGACTACCAGCATAGGAGGCCAGTGCTACCAGATCCCCAGTAACAGGCCACAGAATAAGTTATGCACGTTGTTAGCTCACCTGAGCACGAAGTGCTCAAGGTGAGGTATTGTGATCGGCCTTTGTCCGTCGTCCGTCCGTGCGTATGTCGTCAACTTTTGCATTTTGATCGTAACAGAGTAGTAAGAAAATAGAAAATAAACATGTATTTTTCTTGGAAATAAAACAAGCCAAATACACATCAATATTTACCTATTTTTGACCATAATTCTGCAGAAAGTAGTTTTCTTGGAAATAAAACAAGCCAAATACACATCAATATTTACCTATTTTTGACCATAATTCTGCAGAAAGTAGTTTTCTTGGAAATAAAACAAGCCAAATACACATCAATATTTACCTATTTTTGGCCATAATTCTGCAGAAAGTATTTTTCTTGGAAATAAAACAAGCCAAATACACATTAATATTTACGTATTTTTGACCACAATTCTGCAGAAATAACCAAAATACAGACTGTTTATACTGAGAATAATTAAGGGCTGGACCAAATATCAATTTTAAGTGTAGACAGGTCATACTGAACACTGCCAGTGGGTTAAATTGCCATTTTCGTGAGATGGACTGAAAAATGTAAGAATTATGGCTGACCATCAAAATGTGCGTGATGGAAAACCGTAAGTCCCCAAACTGTCCAAGAAACACAGTTAAGGGAAATAGCTATTGTTAGGCACTTTGGTTTATAATTGTAAAAGAAGTTTCTGTGTTGGGAATAGTTTAAGGAGATTATTGCTTTATGTTATTTAGGCATCTCCTGTTTAATTCTTATAACATCACAATCTGTCTCTCACAGGTCGAAACACTCAAGTAATATGACAGGAGGGCAAACTGCACAAAATCCAGACGAAGGAAACGAAACCATTGAAGAAGACAAAATATCAGATACACAGCAACCAGTAGCTGTACATGAACACCATTCAGACTCTGACCAAACTGATCAAAATGTTTCTTTGGTGTGTTCAGAACCAGGCGACGACGAAGTATTCCTTGACAACGATAGCAGAAAAAATTACTGTTTGTTTAACCTAGATAACAGGTTAAAAGACAAGAATATAGACATTGACATTTTGACAAATAATAACAAGAAATGTGATTGCGTTTTGTGTATTAACCGTGACAGTATTAAGTCAAACCGTTCCACTCATAGCGCAGTATCGCCCCTCAAGCACAAAACGTCGTTTCGGGACAGCCTGAAGTGTATTATTGACAAAGTAGGGAAAACCAATAAACTGTTTTCACCCCTGTCGCGCAAGAGATCTGTGAGTTTAACTGATATGGACAGAGGCGGAAAGTGCACGATACATTTGTGATAGAATCTTCGTGAGGTCTTTCAGGGACCACAGACTTACCTCCACTTCATTCCATGCATATAAATATGAGTCGCGGCACAAGAAAACCAACAATGTGGTTGTGCGCCCAGCGCAGACTCAGATCAGCCTGGGCATCCGCCCAGTCTGATGAGAGTCATCGCTGTCCGCATGGAGGTAGCTAAGACCCTTAGCTACCATTTGAGCACTTAACGAAGAGTCTGATCAAACTTGGCGGATGCCCAGGCTGATCTGAGTCTGCACTGGGCGCACAACCACAGTGTTGGTTTTCTCGTGTCGCGGCTCATATTTACTGGTGTTGCTGTCAATATTCTCGGAAACTGTGTTCAGTATATGGAAGAGCTGAGACCGGAGCAGGAAGGCTACGTAGAGAGCCTCAAATGTGATTTATGGCAGATTGAGTTACCTAAAACCTACTTTTTCGTCTAATCGGAGTAACTTAGATCATTATACAACAATTTTCTTAGGATGTTATAAGATAAGCGTGTGAATTACAGGAATATTGACTGAAATTATATGCTATAATGGTTATAATACGAATATACATTTACGCTCAATATTTATGTGTGAATGTGTCTGATGTAAGAATAAATTGTTTTTCGGTCAGATTTGAACTCAAGGGCCCATATTCACAAACTAAACTCAAACTCCACCTCGACTCGAACTTACCGTATAAATAGCTATAATTGCCTAACGGTCCAAGATTATCTCGAGGTGAGGTCGAGTCGTATTCACAGACATGAGTGTAGCTGGAGTCACCTCCAATAAGTAAGGTTTGGTCGAGGAACGGTGAAGCTCCCTCGACGGCGACTCGAGTTAAGTTTTGTTAATATTTCAGCGTTTTCATGGCTATGCTTGACAATTTGAAGCAGCACGACTACCTAAAATGTTGTTATAGGCCAGAGGACGTCTGTGTAATACACTATCAACATATTTTGTTCTCTCTCTCTCTCTCTTTTTGTTTGTGACAAATTCATACTTATCAGTAAGGGTGCTGCGTTTCACAGACAGACAGGGTTTTGGCTTATGTCATATGTAATTTGAATCTCCTGACAGCCATAATGTTAAGAAAATATTAAGTCTATATTGAGACGTCTCCATGAGAGAGAGAGACAGAGAGAGAGAGAGACCCCCCTCCAACACAGACACGGGGTCGGGTCGGGTGACGATGTTCGGTAATTTTCAGTGTCGGCGCATCCTACAATGTACAAGTGTTAGCAAGAGCATGATTCGTCCGCCTGTACGGAGAGATAATTCACGAACTTTAGCGAGTGTCATATTAACCATGTACAGTCGGACAAACCGCGTTCTGTCTCACTTATAGCACGACACCCAATGTAGGCATTGCACGTTACGGGGTATCTCATGCTAAAGATTGGGTATCTGAGGATCATACTATAAATTTGGATAATAATAGGACATGGGCCAGCTGTGCTTGCAGCAGGTGTGGGATGAGTTTTTTTTACTTGTGTCTGTCTTATCTTCCTTTCCTTCTCCCTCTCTCTGGGATGCCGAGCTCGATATATACTGAAATACTGTCTTAGATATCCGTTAACCCCCCCCCCCAAACTCCCCCTCCCCCCCCCCCCCCCCCCCCCCCCAAAAAAAAAAAAAAAAAAAAAAAAAAAAAAAATGAAACAACTTTCCCCAAACCTGTCAAAAATAATTGATACCTTTCAATATTACTTTTAATAAAGAAACTCTGACATTATTTACACATTTTAGGAGAAAGCTCCCATCCTTCCGTCGTGCACCTAATACTAGAAGAATTTCACTTATGGTTACCGAAATTCGAGCAATTAAAAGCCTTCGATGAAAATATGTTATCCGAAAATTCCATGAACGGAACCAAAACACGGACTGACAGACGGACGAACGAACGGACAGACAGACTAACCGAAAACTATATACCCTCATAGCATACATCATATATTGGGGGTAAAATAATATAGAAACTATGAATAATGAAAACGCTCATTACATTATTTATTGTATTATCGAAGTCTGTCCATTACAAGCAACAACATCGTCCCCTTGTCACTATATGTGCCAAGTTTGGATAAAATCCGTAAAAGAAAAAAAGCTTTATAAAGCGTTCACAACGTGTGAAAGCGAGGGGTGGTGGGGGCGTGGGAATGGGGGGTGGGGAAGAGTGGGGCAGCCGACTCTGCGCAAAATACCTCAATAATAAACTACGGAGCACTGCCAGGAGGTAGGGTCAATAATAATAATAATAATAATAATAATCTTTATTTATAGTCGCTTATTTTTCTTAACAACTAACATAAGCTCTGTAGAGCTTTTATTGCGACTTAATAAAACTATACACATATATACAAGCTGAGCTGTGGATATTTGACTTGCTCAAGGTCACAACGCTAGGGCCCTGGTGGGATTCGAACTCGGGACCCTTCGATCATGAGTCGGGTACACTACCACTGCACCACTGCGCTCCACTGCGTCAAAAGAATAAATACGTGATACGAGAATAGGAATTCGATTAAAGTTTCAGCAAAACACTGGAGAAGGACGGGGTCGAACCCATGACTGATGTTTAACATACAGGTAGCTTAATCGCTACACCACAGACGCTTCCGCAAACACAGGAACGAAAACCGGACGGAGGCTCAGACGTCAATCATTGTTCATGCGGTATATTTGTTCATGCGGTATATTTAATTATAATTTTACAAATTATACAGTTAGTACTATCTAGTTCTTAACTGTCTATTAAGTCAGCCATGTCTCAAATTTGACATCATTACAGTTTATACGTTTTAGAAGGTCTGATCTGGGTCTACGATGTATTTTACATGGTTTGAGTCTAACTGGAGTGTAGCTGGAGTCTCCTCCACGAAGTCGAGGTGGAGTGGAGAACGTGAATACCAAATCTATACTTGAACTTCACTTCCTCGAGCGTCACTTCAACCGACCTCATTGGAGTTCGAGTCGAGGTGGAGTTTGAGTTTAGTTTGTGAATATGGGCCAAGGTCTTCATAATAGGAAAATGCAACTTTGAACGAGAATTATGCACACACCCTTCTGTTTATCCCATAGTTGTCTGTCCATCTGTCTGCCCGTCCATCTGTCCGTCACAAATCGTGTCCACTCAATAACTCTGAGAATAAACCTACAATGAGATAATTTCACGAAACTTGGTAGAAAAATAAAGCATCATCAGATGATGTGCAGAGAGCAAGAACCGTAATACACCTACATTTACGGACTTATGCCCCTTTAAAAATCTAGTATGCAAAGTGTGTCGGCTCCATAACTCTGAAACCATATGGGATATTTTTGCGAAACTTGGTACATGTGCAACTAAACGAATCAGGAGACGATGTACAGAGAACAAAAACCGTTACTCTATCTACATCGTTAGCGGAATTATGCCCCCTTGTAAATTTTAGTTTGGAAATTGTGTCAGGTCCATAGCTGTTAATTCATATGAGATATTTTTGCGAAACTTGGTACAAATGTAAAGCATTATCAGACAGTGTGTAGAGAACAGAATTTATAACGACACCTGCACTTTTTATGGAATGATGCCCATTTGTAATTTTATTATGGAAATCATGTCTGTCCTATAATTTTTAAACCGTGATAGATATTTTCATGAAACTTTACAAATATAAAATAATATTATCAGCCGATGTGCAAAGAACAAGATCCATAACTCCAAATACATTTTAAACGGAATTTTGCCCCTTTGTAAGTTTAAAAATGGAAATGGTGTCCGCTCGAGAACTTTCTAACCGTAAAAGATATTTTCATGAAGCACCATTAGACAATGTACAGAAAACAAGATGCATAAGTCCATTTACATTTTTGATGGAATTATATGCCCCTTTGAAATCTTAAGTATGGAAATAGTGTCTGCTCTATAGTTTTAAAACTGTGAAAGACATTTAAAACTGTAAAATGATGCCGATTTGTAAACTTCAGTGTAGAAATTGTGTGCACCCCATAACTCTGAAACCATATGTATGGAAGCGTCCTAGTGACAGGTTAAAAAAATATTTATCTCATACGTAGGAGTTATTAAGTCCTACGTAGGAGTTAGTAAGTCCTACGTAGGAGTTACTAAGTCCTACGTAGGACTTAATAACTCCTATGTAGCACTTAATAACTCCTACGTAGGACTTACTAACTCCTACGTAGCACTTACTAACTCCTACGTAGCACTTACTAACTCCTACGTAGGACTTACTAACTCCTACGTAGGAGTTACTAAGTCCTATGTAGGAGTTAATAAGTCCTACGTAGGACTTAGTAACTCCTACGTAGGACTTACTAACTCCTACGTAGGACTTAGTAACTCCTACGTAGGACTTACTAACTCCTACGTAGCACTTACTAACTCCTACGTAGGACTTAGTAACTCCTACGTAGGATTTACTAACTCCTACGTAGGAGTTAATAAGTCTTACGTAGGACTTAGTAACTCCTACGTAGGACTTAGTATGTCCTACGTAGGAGTTACCATCTCCTACGTAGGACATAGTAAGTCCTACGTAGGACTTAGTAACTCCTACGTAGGACTTACTAACTCCTGCGTAGGACTTACTAACTCCTACGGATGAGATAATAAGTCCTACGTAGGACTTAGTAAGTCCTACGTAGGAGTTACTATCTCCTACGTAGGACTTAGCTGTTTCATACGTAAGAGATATTTAACTTTTATGTGTATCTGTGCTCAAATTACTGCCGCTTCAAATAATGTTATTTATATAACAAAATTCATAAATTCGAAACGTATTATTTATTAATCTGCATCTCAAGTACGGGAAAACTGTATTATGGTTATCTCCATTCTAATGCAACTTTATTTTTTGGATAACGCTTTTAAGTATCTGATAAAATGAAGTCACAATTACATTGTTGCAACAGTCTTATTTTCTATCAATGGAGAATAAAAAAGCGACATTTTCTAATCATCATAAAGCAACTTCTCAATAGCGAGATTACCGATGCATGATGAATAGATTAAGAAATACTTGATCAAATCGCTTTCATGTAACAGCGTAAATGTATCCAGCTTTGTATCAATACAAACAGCTTTATTGTTATATATTGTGAAAAGTAAATATTTGATCCGCGGATTATGCAGCCCTCTGAACGAATATTTCTTGTCTTGTCTGAGATCAATAATACAAATCATAAAAACAATTGGGCCGCAACACAAGAAAACCAACAAAGTGGTTGTGCGCCCAGTGCAGACTCAGATCAGCCTGGGCATCCGTTCAGCCTGATCAGAGACTTCGCTGTCCGCATGGAGATAGCTTAGACCCTTAGCTACCCTTAATGCGCTTAGTGAAGGTTCTGATCAGACTGGGTTGATGCCTAGGCGCATCTGAGTCTGCGCTGTTTGCACAACCGCTCGTTGGTTTTCTCGTGTCGCAGCTCAAATTATTAACGTTATTATGACGTTGTTAAAGACTGGCCACACGTCCTAGAGTAACAGGTTTTGAAGCAGATAAATTATAGTAAAGAAAAAAGATAGGCAATGATCAGGAATTAATACAATCAAATCCCACATTCTGCCCTAAAAACCAATAGGGATAGAAGCACAAACACACACACACACACGCACGCACGCTCGCACCAACGCACGCACGCACGCACGCACACACACACGGAAAAATTGACACAAGTTCACGAACACACACACACACACACACACACACACACAAACACACACACACACACGGAAAAATTGACACAAGTTCAAGAACTACATTTTGTCAAAGGACTACAGCATTTACACTAACTCTCCGAAAGTAGGTGACTCAAGGCAAGCTACAAATCTATCTAAGATCTATGCCAGATCTGGATGTGTCAAACAACGTTCAAACAACTTCATATCGACGTCGATGCAAAGTGATTATGTTGCAAACATGTTTAAACGACGTATTTTCAACCTTATACGCCTGCTGAGTACATACTGTAGCAGTTTCTGGCTTTCTTATGACTATTTCTTTCTGTTATATTATCTCCTACATAGGACTTACTAAGTCCTACGTAGGACTTACTAAGTCCTACGTAGGAGATAGTAAGTCCTACGTAGGAGTTACTAAGTCCTACGTAGGACTTATTATCGCCTACGTAGGAGTAAGTAAGTCATACGTAGGAGTTAGTAAGTCCTACGTAGGACTTATTATCGCCTACGTAGGCGTTAGTAAGTCCTACGTAGGAGTGACTAAGTCCTACGTAGGTGTTAGTAAGTCCTACGTAGGAGTTAGTAAGTCCTACGTAGGCGTTAGTAAGTCCTACGTAGGAGATAGTAAGTCCTACGTAGGACTTATGATCTCCTACGTAGGGGTTAGAAAGTCCTACGTAGGTGTTAGTAAGTCCTACGTAGGACTTATTAACTCCTACGTACGAGTTAGTAAGTCCTACGTAGGAGTTAATATGTCCTACGTAGGTGTTAGTAAGTCCTACGTAGGAGTTACTAAGTCCTACGTAGGACTTCCTATCTCCTACGTATTAGATAAATATTTTTCAAACCTGTCACTAGGACGCTTCCATACATATGCGATATTTTCACTAAACTTGATACAAAATACAAAGCAATATCGGACAAGGTGCAGAGAACTAGAACAAATACTCCTTTTCCCACTTACATTTTTACATAGTTATGCCCCTTTGTAATTTTCTATAAGGAAATTGAGTCCGCTCTATACCATTAAACCATAAAGATATTTGCATGAAACTTTGTATAAATACTAAATATCATCAGGCGATGTGCAATGAAAAAGAATTGTAACTCCACCAACATCATTTACAGCATTATGCCCCATTCTAATTTCCAGTATGGATATCTTGTCGATTCTATAACTTTAAAGCCGTTGAAGACATTTTCACAGAATTTGGTAGAAATAAAAAGCATCATCAGATTATCTGCAGAGAACAAGAATTAAAACACCATCTATATTTTTGATGGAATCATGCCCATTTGGTTTTCATTGAAATTTTGTCACCGCTATAACTTCCAAACCTTCCTCTATATTTTCATAAAACTTTGTACAAATATAAAACAACCTATTGGTAATGTGCAGAGGACAAAAACCATAACGTTGCTTACATTTTTACAGAATTCTGTTCCCTTGTCATTTCGAGAATGGACTATAACTTTAAAACCGATGCAGATATTTTCTTGAGTACAAATATAAAGCATTGTCTAGTGATGTCCAGAGAATACGAACCATAACTTTACCCAAATTTTTGATGAGGAGACGGGAAGGAAGGGGGAGACATCTGCGACAAAAAACTTTAACATGACTGAGCCGCGACACGACAAAACCAAGAAAGTGGCACTTGTGACCAGCGAAGACTCAGATCAAAATGGACAGCCGCTTAGTCCGATCAGAGTCTTTGCTGTGCGCTTAAAGGGTAGCTTATGGTCAAGCTAGCACATTGCGGATAGCGAAGACTCTGATCAGACCATAAGTGGCCATGCTGATCTGAGTTCGCTGGGTGCATATGCCACTTTGTTGTTTTTGTCGTGTCGCGGCTCATGTGTTAGTGGGTGTGTATATCCACTGTATCCGAACGCACTGTACCATCTCTTCCGGTTTTCATAGCGTTGAATCGAGAGTACAAAATTTGCCAATAACCAGTAGTCGGAAATCATTATGTTTTGAGATTTCATCCGGAATCTGCTGCGTCATTTACAGTTATTCAGCTTCGAAAATGTAAAGAGGTAAGTTTAATATAATTTGCTCTTCGGTCTTTTACTTTATTGCCCTGTACAATGTAAACCTCATGGCCGTCACAGAAATTTTATTCCGAACAGCTAATTTAACACGAGTTTGTGTCGTGCAAAACCTAGCTACCATCCTACTATCAAAACTAACAAACTGTAGATTGATAACGCCTTCCGTTTATTTTAAAGATTTTTATAAAACATGAAAGAAAAGGCTCAAAATGGTTTTAGAATAATGCCAAGGGCGATTTGAATACTGTACCAATTACTATCCACCCATACACGAAATTGCACAGGGCAATCAAGTTATAGACCGAAGAGCAAATTATATTAACTTTCCTCTTTACATTTTCGAAGCTGAATGACTATAAATGACGCAGCAAATTCCGGATAAAATCTCAAAACATAATGATTTCCGACTACTGGTTATCAGCGAATGTTTGTACTCTCGATTCAACGCTATGAAAACCGGAAGAGATGGTACAGTGCGTTCGGATACTGTGATATCGTATACACAGTATCCGAACGCACTGTACCATCTCTTCCGGATTTCATAGGTTGCCATTCACAGTTTCGCACATTTGGCCGAGGACAAAAATGCTAATATTTGGGGGTAGGCTAGTAGACGTCATCCCAGGCCCGGAGACCTCTGTAGACGCATTCTGGTAGTTGGGTCTAATTCTGCGCCCGAAGACATTGGTCAAACTTATAAGGGTGTCCTAACTAGCATTTATTTAGTCTTGACTTGACTGAATTGATGAGAGAGGGTGCATGAATAACATAGGCTGGAAGCTGATTCCAGTTATCAACGATCCTGTTACTGAAAAAATGTCCACTAATTCTAAGCCGATATCGTTGTTTAAAAAAACTTCTGGCTGTGACCCCACGTTGCCTCATAAGTTGACATTTTAACAGAGAATCTTTATCAATTTTGTCAATGTTATTTAGGAAATAGATCAGCTCTAGCAGTGAATTGTTGAGTAATAATTCACTGTTTGGAGGTCAGTTGTAAAGTAGATCATATCACGAGCGCGGAGCGCGAGTGATTTATCTACTTACAAATGATCGACAAACAGTAAATTATTACTCAACAATTCAATGCCAGAGCTGAAAAAGTTTTCTTTTTATTCAAACTCTCCCAACCTTTATGCCAGCGCGTTCATGCTCCCCCCAATATTCTTAACTGTATCTAAGGCAATTGTACGTTTTTATTGCGATTTTAGAAAAAAAAGAGACGCACACCGTCTGACGTCTCAAAATGCCAAAAAATTACGTCAGTCATGTAAGTGACGTCAGCAATTAGACTCAAGGGCTCCGAGCCAGTGAATTGTTGCAGAATAAAACACGGTAACTTTCGATTGTTTCTATAGGCGCACTGTGTTAGAAACAATATTTTATAGACCTGGATCATATATGCTTGCAGTATGACTATTTTCGTTGGTCTGCTGTGATATCTGAGCCGTGACACGAGAAAACCAACAAAGTGGTTGTGCGCCCAGCGCAGATTCAGATCAGCATTGGCATCCACCCAGTTTGATCAGACTCTTTAAGTGCTCAAAGGGTAGCTAAGGGTCTAAGCTACCTCTATGCGGACAGCGAAGACTCTGATCAGACTGGGCGGATGCCCAGGTTGATCTGAGACTGCGCTGGCCGCACACCCACTTTGTTTGTTTTCTCGTGTCACGGCTCATGTTTTGTTGGTTGTGGCACTGAATTCAAACTATCTATGTAAACATATTTTTAAAATGCACAAACGATGTCAGTGTTCAAAATATGCGGCGAAACTGGCGCAAAAGCATGAACTAAATAGTTGCCCCATTATGGTTTCCTTTAAATCTACTATCGCTGACAATGAATTCTAGATTAACGACAAACAAACTATAAAAAAATACACAAATTATAAAAATACACACTCATATGAAAAGCTACTGACATTTTATTGCTACTTTTATTTTCGATCTCAGGAGTATGATATTTCAGTAGGTAGAACTGAAGACACAAATTTGAGAAAATTTAAATCATTGTTTCTTTCGTAGCTTTCCTATCGAAGGTATAGCCGTAACTTTATTATGTATGTTGAGTGGCTGATTATTGTAAACTGGGCCAAAAAAAAGGAACACAATGTTGTTTTCAGCTATTGGTGATTTTAATGTCTTACAATTTAATTTCATTGGAAATAATACTCAACAATTCACGTTTGGTGTATAAGCTCCAAAAGCATCTGCCGTTGAAAGCAATGAGCAAATTCAAAAGATAAAAACGGTTGTTTCTGAAAAAAAGGCAAATACGAGGTGCTATTTTTATAGGTTTCGTATTTTGGCTGAGTATTTTTTTTTTTTCATTTTGTTTGTTTGCATATATAACGAATTATATTTAATATTCAATAAATTATTTAATTGTTACTGCTTCGTGGCTGAAGGTACATTCCAAAACAGTATCTGAGTCATTGTTGTCATGTTGCAACTAGTTTTCTAACCACCAAGTATCAAAATGTGGGGTCAGCTATTGTGATCACCCAGTGTCCGTCGTCAGTCGTCCGTCGTGCGTCGTCCGTCGTCAACAATTTGCTTTAAATGACAACTTCTCTGAAATCGCTAGGCCTAGGGCTTTGATATTGGTATGAAGCATTGTCTAGTAGACCTCTACCAAGTTTGTTCAAATGGTGGCCCCAGGGTCCAGAATGGCCCTGGGGCTGGGGATCTTGTGTTCGAAATTAAAATATACTTAAAAATCTTCTCCAGAACTGCATGGCACAGATGCTTGAAATTTAGTATGTAGCATTGCCTAGTAGTCCTCTACCAAGTTTGTTCAAATGGTGGCCCCAGGGCCCAAAATGGCCCGGGGCAGGGAGTCCCAGGTTTGACCATAGAAATACATGTACTGAAAGGATTTAAAAACTTCCACTCATTAATTTTGAATATCTCAAAAATGAATGCAGCTACGCCCACCAAAATTTTACAGCATATATATTCTATTATACCTGATTCTATCAATATACGGAATTTGAAATCGTTCAACCGAATCGGTCAGAAACAAGCACGTGCTCCTCGTGTTCTTAGTACCGTTTACATAATGATGAATAGCTTCATGTATACAGTTTTTTGGTGAAACAATTCTCTTACGATATCAAATTGAATTTTAAAAAATTAAACACGGTCAGTGGCTTAATTTAGCCTACCGCGCCTAAATATCGCAAACAGGCGCAGAGTTTTGGGCCAGATAAATGCTGAAATTTCAAAAAGTGACGTCGCGGTACAATTTTATGCGTTAATTACGGCAATTTACAATCTCAGACGACGTGCACTGTTTACAGGAAGCTAAAAAGACCGTCAGAAAAGCACCTAACCAAGATTGAAAACCAGAGGACATGACGTTAACTAACGTCGACGCCGTCTCCGTAATAGGCTTTGCGCGACAGCTTCATCCGCAGTGATACTTGCAAATCAACGTTGATGACGTCACAATATTAAGACAGTAAGAAGTGGTCGAAAGAGTGTTGCATAAGATAACCCCGGCATCGCCTTATGCATTTCAGTGACGTTACGCTCTTTTACTGACGTCATTTAGGTAAGTGATACAAATAAACTGCGTAATCTTTAAATTTGATAAGTTTCAGGCATTTTGTCGTTAAATAGTCAACACTGTCATGAGTAAACAGATCAGCAGCCAGCAATAAAAAGTGGAAGTTTTTAAATCCTTTCAGTATAGAAAAAAATATTCAGAATCTTCTTCTTCAGAACTTCTTGGTTCAGATGCTTGAAATTTGGTATGTAGCATTGCCTAGTGGTCCTCTACCAAGTTTGTTCAAATGATGGCCCCTGGGTCCAAAATTGCCCCGGGGCAGGGAGTCGCAGGTTTGAACCATAGAATGCATAGAAAAATATTCCAAAATCTTCTTCTTCAGAACCGCAAGGCTCAGATGCTTGAGATTTGGTATGTAGCTTGCCTTGTTGTCCTTTACCAAGTTTATTCAAATGGTGGCCCCAAGGTCCAAAATGGCCCCTTGGAATGGAGTCCAAGGTTTGAACCATAGAAATGTAAAGAAAATATTCCAAAATCTTTTTCTTCAGAACAGCAGGGCTTAGATGCTTGAAATTGGTATGATGCGTTGCCTGGTAGTCCTTTACCAAGTTTTTCAAATGATGGCCCAGGGTCCAGAATGCCCCTGTGGCAAGGAGTCCTAGGTTTGAACCATAGAAATACATAGAAAATATTCAAAAATCTTCTTCTCTAGGACCACGTGGTTCAGATGCTTGAAATTTGGTATTTAGCATTGCCTAATAGTCTTTTACGAAGTTTGTTCAAATGATGGCCCCAGGGTCTAAAATGGAATCCCCAGGGGATCCTGGGTTTGAATCATAGAAATACATAGAAAGACATTAAAAAATCTTCTTCTTCAGACCCACTTGGCTCAGATGCTGGAAAATTTGTATGTAGCATTGCCTTGTAGTCTTTTATCAAGTTTGTTCAAATGATGACCCCAGGGTCCAAAATGGCCTTGTGGCAGGGAGTCCCAGGTTTGAACCATAGAAATACATAGAAAAATATTCAAAAATCTTCTTCAGAACCACTTGGCTCAGATGCTTGAAATTCGGCATTATGCATTGCCTGGAGGACTCCTACAAAGTTGTATAAATGGTGGCCCTGGGGTCCAAAATGGCCCTCGGGCGGGAGTCTTGGGTTCAAAATTAAAACATACTTAAAAAATCTTCTTCTCCAGAACCGCAAGGCTCCGATGTTTGAGATTTGGTATGTAGCTTGCCTTGTTGTCCTTTACCAAGTTTGTTCACATGGTGGCCCCAAGGTCCAAAATGGCCCCTTGGAATGTAGTCCAAGGTTTGAACCATAGAAATGCAAAGAAAATATTCCAAAATCTTTTTCTTCAGAACAGCAGGGCTTAAATGCTTGAAATTTGGTATGATGCGTTGCCTGGTAGTCCTTTACCAAAGTTTTCAAATGATGGCCCCAGGGTCCAGAATGCCCCTGTGGCAAGGAGTCCTAGGTTTGAACCATAGAAATACATAGAAAATATTCAAAAATCTTCTTCTCTAGGACCACGTGGTTCAGATGCTTGAAATTTGGTATTTAGCATTGCCTAATGGTGTTTTACAAAGTCTGTTCAAATGATGGCCCCAGGGTCTAAAATGGCCCCGCCCCAGGGGATTCTGGGTTTGAATCATAGAAATACATAGAAAGACATTAAAAAATCTTCTTCTTCAGACCCACTTGGCTCAGATGCTGGAAAATTTGTATGTAGCATTGCCTTGTAGTCTTTTATCAAGTTTGTTCAAATGATGACCACAGGGTCCAAAATGGCCTTGTGGCAGGGAGTCCCAGGTTTGAACCATAGAAATACATTGAAAAATATTCAAAAATCTTCTTCAGAACCACTTGGCTCAGATGCTTGAAATTCGGCATTATGCATTGCCTGGAGGACTCCTACAAAGTTGTATAAATGGTGGCCCTGGGATCCAAAATGGCCCTTAGGCGGGAGTCTTGGGTTCAAAATTTAAATATACTTAAAAATCTTCTTCTCCAGAACCCCTAAGTGCAGATGCTTGAAAATTGGTATGATGCATTGCCTAGTGGTCCTTTACCAAGTTTGATCAATAGTGGCGCTAAGGTAAAAATGGCCCCGCCCCAGGGATCCTGGGTTTGAACCATAGAAAAATCCATAGAAAAATATTCAAAACTCTTCAGAACCACTTGGCTCAGATGCTTGAAATTTAGTATGTAGCATTGCCTAGTAGTCCTTTACCAAGATTATTCAAATGATGGCCACAAAGTCCAACATGGCTCGGCCCCGGGGGTCCAAGGTTTGTACCATAGAAAAATATTCAAAAATCTTCTTCAGAACCATTTGGAAATGGTTGTAAACTATCAGGTTTGTTCAAATGGTGACCCTAGTTTGACCTTTAACCTTTTTGCTCAGGTGAGCGATTCAGGGCCTGTTGGCCCTCTTGTATAGAGGACAAACCCAAAAAAGCAACAATATCAAATATTTATTGTCATTATTTTAATTCTAATAGTATTTTGTAGCTGTTGTTTTTCTACTCTGAAATAAAAACAGAAATGAGCCACAACATGACAAACCAACAAAATGATATTAGCGCCCAACGAAGATTCAGATCAGCTTCGGTATCCGCCCAGCCTGATCAGAGTCTTAGCTGTGCGCTTGAAGGATATTTACGAGTCTAAGCTACCGCCATGCCGACAGTGATTAAGGATTGGCGGATTCCCAGGCTGATCTGAGTCTTCGCTGGGCACACATGCCAATTTGTTTGTTTTGTCGTGTCACTGCTCAAATGTACATGAAAATGCGCAGGAAAGGCCACAGCCACAAAGCACATTCGATCAAGAACACCGAAAGAAGATGAGAGAAGCGCAGACAACAAACCGAGCAAGCATGTTATCAATAACCGACACAAAGAAGTCGCTACAGAAGCACCCCAGCGGACACATCACGTCAAAATAACGTCGTACTGACGTCGATGCGACGTCATTACGTCGCATCGACGTCAGTACGACGTCATTTCAACGTCATGTGCCTGCTGGGACCGCCTTGGAAAGGTTAGTAGAAATTTTCAGGCGGTAGCGTGATGCATGCAACCTTACACTTCTGGTGCAGCTCCAAAAACAAGTAGGTGTCGAGCTATTCCTTGGATGTTTAAAGAAGTCACAGATTGCTCGCATTTAACAGATTGGCCAAGTGAGACTGCTTTTACTGAAAGTAGGTGTCGAGCTATTCCTTCAATGTTAAAAGAAGTCACAGATTGCTCGCAGTTAACAGATTGGCCAAGTGAGACTGCTTTTACTGAAAGTAGGTGTCGAGCTATTCCTTCAATGTTTAAAGAAGTCACAGATTGCTCGCAGTTAACAGATTGGCCAAGTGAGACTGCTTTTACTGAAAGTAGGTGTCGAGCTATTCCTTCAATGTTTAAAGAAGTCACAGATTGCTCGTAGTTAACAGATTGGCCAAGTGAGACTGCTTTTACTGAAAGTAGGTGTCGAGCTATTCCTTCAATGTTTAAAGAAGTCACAAACTGCTTGCTGTTATCAGATCGGCCAAGTGTGCCTGCGTGGATTCAGAGGGTAAGTCGTTTCAAATTGTGGACGGACGACGTAGCCTGCCCACACTATAACCCCCACCCCCCGGACCTCTGGCTCAGGTGAATCGTAAGAAGGCTATGCTGTGACATTATTTCGCGTGCATGTTGCAATTATATACGCCTGAAAAAGCCAGTTTTCTATGACACTCCAGATGTCGCTGCATTAAGATTTGACGGCAATGTCCGAGTAACTGAAAACACAATTAAATTAATGGCTTGAACGCTTCATTCTATATCCAGATTTGGCTGGCTTTCATAAAGCACTTATATCTTTTTTCTATTTTTTTTTTTTTTTTTTTTTTTTTTGTGTGTGTGTGTGTCTATGACTGAACCGAAATTGTCGGTTTTAATGACTTTCGGAAGTAAAGGTAAAGGTAAAGGTTTCCCATAGCCTAATAGCCGTAGGGCAGTGGGGGTTAGAGACCCATTGTATCTTGGGCACAGCTGATGAAAGGCGGAACCCATCTCTCCTTTCGCTGCATTATCCTTCCCTGATTCGAAAAAGGTACCCATTTACTGCTTGGTTGACAGAGAGAGTTTTCCAGTCATCGGATGGCGACGGTGAGGCGGGAACTCACGACCGTCCGGTGACTTTCTGCACTATAACCGAGCCACTCTAACCACTCGACTATGGCGCCTCTCTTTCGAAAGTGCCTTCTCGTGAAATAAGCATATGGCTGGCTCATTTAAAGCATCTAAACACCTAAAGCACTTAAGGGATTCGTCACTCGTGTATCGAAATCGAGTGACAAAAAATATCTATACTGTTCGCTAAAAGTAAGGGGATACTAAGCCATGGAAAACTGAATAAATAAGAAAAATTATCTAATCCATCTGAAGATTGGAAATATAAAAGAAGAATATAAACTTGATGCAAAACTTTTAACGCAAATGTTTATGTCTGTGATCTCGACCTTAGCTCAGCAGCAGCAACCAGATGATGTCAATTATTTTGCATGAACATAGAAGTAAACCTTGTCTTATATCAAAAGGTTTCATCAAAGGATGTTAGAAATATAAACAACGAATATAAACTTAACACAAAACTTTAACGCAAATATACAAGTCCGTGACCTTGACCTTTGGTAAACAGCAGCATCCAGATGATGTCCACTACTCCTGTATGGACCTTAAAGTAACCCTAGTCAAATATCAAAAGGTTCCATCAAAGGATATCGGAAATATAACAGAAGAATATAAACTTAACACAAAACTTTAACGCAAATATTTAAGTCTGTGACCTTGACCTTAGGTCAGCAGCAGTAGCCACATGATGTGAACCATTCTGCATGAACCTAGAAGTATACCTAGTCACACACCAAAAGGTTCCATCAAAGGATACTGGAAATATAAGCAAAGAATAAAAACTTAACGCAAAACTTAAACGCAAATGTTAACGGATGGACGAACGGACGGACAAACGGACGGAAAGACGAAAACTATATACCCCTCGACATACTTCGTATGTCGGGGGTATAAAAATGTACCACCAAAATTGAAATGCAAAATGTGTTATCAAACATTTGTCTGATGGACACTTGCCGTCCTTTTCATATTTGACTAAGTTTACTTAGCTGCTTACCAAAGGTCAAGGTAACAGACTTGTATATTTGTGATAAAGATTTGCCTTAAGTATACATTCTTTGCTATTATTTCCAACATCCTTTGATAAAACCTTTTGATATATATACTGAAAGGATTTAAAAACTTCCACCCATTAATTTTGAATATCTCGGAAACAAATGCGGCTACGTCCTCCGAAATTTTGCAACATATATATTCTCTAATACCTGATTATGTCCATATCTCGAATTTGAAATCGTTCAACCGAATCGATCAGGAATAAACACGTGCTCCTCGTGTTCTTAGTGCAGTTTACATACAGATGGATAACTTCATGTATACAGTTTTCTGATGACATATTGCTCTCACAATATCAAATTGAATTTTAAAAGTTTGAACTTGGTCTGTGGCTTCATTTTGCCTGCCGCACCTAAATATCGATAATAGGTGCAAAATTTTGGGCCAGCTAAATAATGAAATTTCAAAACCTGACGTCGCGCGATAATTTTATGCGTTAATTATGGCAACTTGCAATCTCAGATGACGTGCATGGTTTACAGGAAGCTCAAAAGACCGTCAGAAAAGCAGCTACCCGAAATTAACAACCAGTGGTCATGACGTTATCTTACGTCGACGCCGTCCCCGTAGTAGGTTTTGCGTGACAGCATCAACTGCAGTGATAATTGCAAATAAACGTGAATGACGTGACAATATTTACACAGTATTAAATCATCAAAAAGAGTGTTACATAAGCTAACGCCGTCTTTGCCTTATGCGTTTCAAAGACGTAACGCGCTTTTTCTGACGTCATTTAAGTAGAGGATACGAATAAACTGCGTAATCTTTAAATTTGAGAAGTTCCGAGCATTTTGTCGTAAAATATCTAACACTGTCACATGTGAAAGAATCAGCAGCCAGCAATAAAAAGTGGAAGTTTTTAAATCCTTTCAGTATACTAGAACCAACTTATTTATAGCATGTTTTCCTCTAAATAAAAAGGCCAATCGAACATATGTTTCCATCTTTGATTAACCTGTGGTATTGGTAAAGTAACTCAGGTAACTCTGAAATAAAAATCTTATCCGTATACCATTGAATAAATGAAAGATAATGGCACCCCTGTTTCCGAAAATCGCAACATTTCAGCAGATTTTCACGATTCGGACAGAACCATATTTCGGAATCTTGTCAGCATATGCTTATGAATTGTGTGAATATTTAGAAAATGTTTAAATAAACTTGAGAATTCATAATCAGGCATTATTTTAATACAGAATTCAAAATTTTAGTCACAATTAAAAAACCTTCTCAACCACAGTCATAATCCTTGCGAAGTTCGAAACTGGGGTATATGTGCATCCTCTGCTGCCAGGAAAACGATTCTAAAGGTATTGAGCTCAAACATTTTACAACGTTTACATGACACATTGGGAGTACTGAATATAAGAAAATTATGTCCGGATACCATCTTCAAACGACAGTGTTCAAGACAAAGCAAGTCGTCGGTTAGAAGTTGTGCTTAGTATATGACTAGGTTTACTTCTGTGTGCTCATGCAGATTAGTTGACATCATATGGATGCTGCTGCTGACCAGTGTCATGGAAACAGACTTATGTGTTTACATTAAAGTTTTGTGTTGAGTTGTTACTCTTTGCTGATATTTGTAATATACTTTGATGGAACCATTTGATAGATGACTAAGTTTACTTCTAGTTTACTTCTAGGTAAATACGATTGGTTTCATTAGGCAGTTGTTTCAGTAGGCGGTGGCACTGGTCCGGGGTATACGTGAGCCCCTTCTCACTTGCTCTAGCGTCACATTATTTGAATGCAGTTCGTTTTAGACAGGGTGGTTGACACCCAAATTTCACAGGAATCTTGGATGGCAACAGATACGTTTCAGATTACAAACTTTTCACAGAAGCATCAATCATGATTCTTTAAACAAGCTGAAAGGACCTCTGACAGTTTCCATGCAAATCTGCCTATTTTTCGACAAATTACTGCAGCTTTCTTGGGAAGCCAAAGATGAAAACTTTAGCATTAACGGGTAGGCTTATGCATTATAAAGAGGTTTTGATATTGATTTTGATTAATTATTGCGTCTGCATACTAACTCTCACTTATTCTCGCAAGAGTGGTAAGTGAATTTTTCAATCATCCTAAATACATATATTTTGGCTTTTTTCTTATTTATGAATTTTATTTGTTAAAATGCTTAAAACGTAGTAAAACTCTATAGATGCTCATAGTATGCAATGATATGTAAATAAAAAGTATGCTACCCCTTTTTTTAGACGCAAAGGGTCTAATTACCCCACCCACTTTTCAATTTTTCAGCTGTAGACTATCTCCCCCCCCCGTGCCTCAGCTCGCCACTCATATATAATGCGTATATTGACAGTATACATATGCATGCAAAGTGGCTTGCTGAGGCACGGGGGGGGGGAGCATCTTTATAAAACTTTTCCTATTTTCCATACATTCAATGGTACAAACTTGCTTTTTACACCAAAAATCTAAGTCTGCGTATGATATAATTGAAACATTATTTTTGTGCCAATTATAGGGAGTTCAGAGCAACACATTTCAATAAAAATTTTGAAGTATACTGAAAGCTCATTTTTCCCATTTTTATAGGCAAATCTACATTACAACTGTCAGAGGTCCTTTGGTTTTAAACACTGCTTTGTCAAAATAAAGTGTAAACGTCGAAATTGCTCGGTGACTCGATGTCCATTTTTTTTTATTTTGGCGTGTGTGTGTGTGTGTGTGTGTGTGTGTGTGTGTGTGTGTGTGTGTGTGTGTGTGTGTGTGTGTGTGTGTGTGTGTGTGTGTGTGTGTTTGTGTGTGTGTGTGTGAGGGGGGGGCGTCTTATCAAAATGACAGTTTTGAAGAAGCAAAAAAAAAAAAAAAACTTTTAGCATGATTTGAAATGGCTTTTGAGAGTATCATCAGTTAGAACTATGGAATCAGATATATTCATGTCTTTGCTTTAGACAAATTAACTAAACTGACCGCGACACGACAAGTGGCATATGTGCGCCCAACGAAGACTCAACTCAAATCAGCTTGGGCACCCGCCCCGTCTGGCCAGAGTCTTTGCTTTCGGCATGGAGGTAACATAGACCCTTAGCTACCCTTTTAAGTGCTCAGCAAAGACTGATCAGATTGACGGATACCCAGGCTGATCTGAGTCTTCGCTGGGCGCACATGCTACTGTGTTGGTTTTGTCGTTTCACGGCTCAATTATGCTTCTGCATTCAGATCCAATGCCATATGTTACATGGTACATACTGAGCATATTCTTGAATAATAGCCCCATACGTTTAATGCATAAGAAAACAGATAAGATGGCAGTGATCATGAACCGACCATCAGCTTTCACCCTGGGTTTGAGGTTATAAAACTTGAGTATAATCTCAAACTCAAAATAACTCAAATATAATCTCAAACTCAAACTCAAAATAAAGCACACTGATTGGCTGCTTCCGAGCACATCAAAATAAAGCACACTGATTGGCTGCTTCCGAGCACATCAAAATAAAGCACACTGATTGGCTGCTTCCGAGCATATGCTCGGAAGCAGCCAATCTGTGTGCTTTATTTTGAGTTGGCCCATGTTTTATAACCTCCAGGCGAGTTTCCAAACCCTGCCCTGAACACCAAATGTGAGTGGAACGCAGTAAAGACGGCAAATAAAGCAAATCTCTACATGCAAAAAACCAAGAGGTCAGCTCTTTCCATGCAAATGGCCGTGAAGCAATCGGAGCACCGCTCGGCCAATTCCGTGAATCACGGAATTGGCCGAGCGGTGTTCCGATTGGACCGTGAAGGTACCCTTAATAAGTAACAAACGGTCAAAGACGAACGGAAACCCGACAATGACACCAATAATTAACCACAACAGTAGCACTATCTTGGAACAGTTGGTTATAAATTACTGGGAGAAGGGGGCTGGGGCGCTTAAACCAGGCCCCGAGCTTATAAACCCTTTTTCATGCTCAACTCAGCCAAAGCATGAAATTTTACCTGCTAATAAATAGCAAATTACTGATACGAGAGCACAGTTGTTTTCATGTTCTGTTTAGCTGAGTATGAAATTTTCTCTGCTTATGAATATGAAAATGCCAACAATACAATAGTTGGCATTTTCATATTTATCAGCAGAGAAAAGGACGGGTTACACTTTGGCCGTTTTTGTGCCCACGACCGATCTTGATAAAATTAATGTTTATAAAAGCTTGGCATTTGGCAGTTTATATATTTGTGGTTTCATAAATAATCACGTGACTTCCGGTTAATTGCATATGGGGTGCTGAACGGGGTACACTAACTACCTGCGGCTTTTCGATATAATCAGCAATTCTGCTGACATATCAGCCCTCCAAACTGACAGATATAATACTTTTGGTTCTTATCCTCAGTCTAAAAGAGGTATTTTCGCTCAAAACATCTAGAAAGGAGAAATTTCATTTGATTTTTTACGAAACCTCAGAACAATAGATTTTACAAGTGTTTATTAACACAATAATAAGCATGTAAAGCATTTGTTTTTGTGAAAAAATGAAACAAATGAACAGGAAATTGATAACCGACCGATATTGTTAAGCAATAATCATTCTTGGCGAAACGCTTTGCACGCTTGTGCTCTAGCAAGTGCGTGAAAAGGTCATCAGCCTTCTTGTTTTCTTTAGCATTATTCACTACTTTTACATATGAGCCGCGACATGAGAAAACCAACAAAGTGGTTGTGCGCCCTGTGCAGACTCAGATCAGCATGGGCAACCGCCCAGTCCGATCAGACTCTTCATTCAGGGCTTAAAGGGAAGCTTAGTGTCAAAGCTATCTTCATGCGGACAGTGAAGAGTCTGATCAGACTGGGCGGATGCCCAAGCTGATCCGAGTCTGCGCTGGGTGCACAACCACTTTGTTGGTTTTCTCGTGTCGCGGCTCATATAATGAAAGCGTCATCATATCAAATATTAAACACGAATGAAATATTACGTATCTATGGATGCTACACAGGTACAGATATTTAAGATATTAGACAAAATCAGTGAACCAAGAAATATAGGTCATAGGGACCTACATGTAGTACCAAATGAGACGCAGCGCTGAAGTAAATCCGAGGAAGATGCAATTAAATATTAGTTCGAAATAAAACATTTATTCAACGGATCCTGAAATACAAGTCACAATGACCTACAAATAGTACGACGTCATTTGCAATGTCTGACTGAACCACTGTCTTTAGTACGATGCATATTGAATGTTGAATATATATGAAAAGGACAGTGAACCTTTAAGTATATGTCACAGTTACCTACAAACAGTATGAGTTTTTTTTGTTGTTGTTTTTTATGCATCGTTTGACTAACCAACTATTTGTAATTATCATGCGAATCAAAAATAAGTGAAAATCCTGGTCCATGTATAAAGTTTAAAGACTTTGTGTGCATGGATGCTTTGCAGTTCCTACATTTTAAGGATATGATCTGATCAAATATCAGCACTCCTACTCCCAAGATATCAAAAGAGGTAGGGAAAAAGATCATCCAAGTAACTTTTCATACAAAGCTAGTGGACCAAAGTTCAAGGTCACAGAATTTTACAATGCATCAGCTTCAGGCAGAGGAATAAATCATCTGACCACGTCGCAACATTATAACATTAGAGGTTATATCACAGCATGATGATGGAGGACTTTCTAATGCCTTACATAAGCACAATACGCCATACCTATACGCATGCCCAGCACTGCGACCCCTCCCCGACCCCCTCCCCCTAACACACACTCAACCACGGAATCCTTGCTGGGGGCCTTTGGAACGCATCCTACATAGATGAACACTTTGAGACAGATGTGTTGTGTCGAATAATGCCTCTATTTTATATCATTTACAAAATATACTGCTGAGATTTCGATACATGTGCGAAATCCTTTAGTCCTAGTGGGATACATGAAAATTTACACAAAAAGTTTATTTTTCGTTTACTCCTACCCTCGTGACCACTGTAATATAACCCGATTATGATGAATATGTATATGAGGAATAATTATATATAAAAATTGTAGTGGTAACGAGGTTAGGATGAAGTAAAATTTGGATGCATAGTTGACGTTGGTAGTTCAAATTCCCATTGGCTCAATGTTAAATGTTGCAGACAGTACATGTATTCAACCGCAAAATTAACCTAAAAGGCATTAAAATGCGGGAAAATGAAATCGTACAGAATAAAATAAAAACATATAGCTAACAGTTCTGCATGGTTTTGTGGTTATCTGCCTACCTTCGAAAATCGGCCTTTTCAGTGGGCACGTTGCAATAGTAAAGTGTAACTCGTCCTTTCATGCCAAGCTGAGCTGAGCTTGAATTTTTTTTATATAACTTCGGGGCCAGTTTAACACGCGCAAGTAACTCTCGCCCTGGGTTCTGTTGTGACTGATAAACACAATCCATTTATAAACGCATGCAACACCTATTCTAACCTACTTTGTATTCTAAATTACGCGTCAAAACAGAAAAAATGGGCAACTTTACAGGTGGCCAGATTGCTAGTAGACTAGAACAACGGAAGCATCAATACTAGGGGATGTGGTGGCTTAAGAAATACCAGGAACTCAGCTAAATGACTTTTGAGGAAATAACAAAAATTTCTGGAATGAAAATTTCCAATTGGTCAATATTGTCCTCGTGGCAAAATTTATTGTTGAAGGCATTAGCCCTCGACCACGTCATTACTCGTTTTTATAGTTATTATAAAAGATAACGGGAATCCCCGCAGTGACGTCGTCGGATGATCACGTGGGTAGCTTGGTTGGCAAAAGATTAGCAGCGGACAGTGTTTTTCTATATGATAGGCTGAAGTGTAATCGCTAAAATGCGTAAAAGATAATTAAGATAAGTGCGAATAAATAGCTACCTTAATTTGCCTTATCGAGACGATGTGCAGAACTAATATTTCAACGATGTCCGACAAAGGTCAAAGTCACACTTAGAGATCAAAGGTCAAAAGGTAACATTTCGTGTCCGCTCCATATCTCAAAACTCGTTTAAGATTTCTTCATGAAAGTTTGTACAAATATAAAGCACTATCAGACGATTGCAGAGGAAAAGAACCATAACTCTACTTTCAGTTTTGACGGAATTATGTCCCTTTCTATTTATCATGTAGTAATTTCATATAAACTGCGTGTCCGCTCCATATCTCGAAAACCGTGATAGATTTCTTTATGTATAAAGCACGATCAGACGATATGCAGAGAAAAAGATCTGAAAAGCAAGATCCTTTGGAAGCAAGGAACACACCAAAGAATAGAAAATAGCAGACTCGGTTTAATTGAGTCTGTTCATGACTAGTAATGAAATGTGCGACACGCCCAGTAGCACCGGCTTAAGCGGAACTCTATTTTCAAAATTACTCAAATGAACTCAATGATCCCAAAGGACCAGAAAATATAATCTGCACTATGATGATGTACGGGGAGACGTTTTACGGCCGCCACACGGCACAAACACCAGCTGCAGTGAAGATAAATATGTTCTGAAAAGTAAGATCCTTTGGAAGCAAGGAACACACCAAAGAATAGAAAATAGCAGACTCGGTTTAACTGAGTCTGTTCATGACTAGTAATAAAATGTGCAACACCAGCCACGCCCCCTAGCACCGGCTTAAGCGGAACTCTATTTTCAAAATTACTCAAATGAACTCAATGATCCCGCTTCGATTATGACGGAATTATGTCCCTTTGTATTTTTCGTAAAATAATTTCATATAAGCTTCGTGTAAGCTCCATATCTTGAAAACCGTTTAAGATTTCTTCATGAAAGTTTTCATAAATAAAAAGCACCATCAGACGATGTGCAGAGAAAAAGGACCATAACCCTATTCTCAGTTTTGACGGAATTATGTCCGTTTGTATGTCCGTATAGTAATTTCATATAAGCTCTGTGTTCGCTCCATATCTCGAAAACCGTTTAAGATGTCTTCATGAAAGTTTGTATAGCACCATCAGACGATGTACAGAAAAAACCAACCATAACCCTACTTTCACTTTTACCAAAATTGCGCCCTTTTGTATTTTTCGAATCGTAATTTTGTATAAAATTCGTGTCGGCTCCATATCTCCATAACCCTTTAAAAGATTTTTTCGAAACTTGAGTGAAATGTTCATCTTATCGAGGAAACGTGCAGAACTCGTATTTCAACAATGTCCGACAAAGGTCAAGGTCACATTTAGAGGTCAAAGTTCTAAAGGTTACATTATTTTGCCGCTCCATATCTCGAGAACCGTACAAGATTTCTTCATAAAAGTTTATACAAATATGAAGTATCATCAGACAATGTGCAGAGAAAACAGACAAATTTTTAACAAAAATTTGGATTTATATTCTTAAGAATCCCATGGCTCATTTTATGCTATGGGTTAACAGATAGGTGGCCATGAAGTTGTTTTTATTGATTGAAGTGGGTTATGGCCCTTGGCTCACTGAACCGTTCAGTTTGCTGTGTCGTCGGAGAAAGCAAGTCAGGTCTGTGTCGAAACAAATTTTCGCTTCTGTATTCTTCGAAATTGAGCTTGTCGACTCTTATGGGTAATTAAGTACCCGATTAGTTGTTGTTGTTCGCTAAACACAAGTCAGTCTTGCCGACGTTTAAATAACGGTTTTACTGTGTGTTGTGTATTCGCAACTTTTTGATTACACACGTCTGGCGGCATAATGGCCGCTTTAACACAGCGTCGTGTTCTTCTTGTGGGAGATTCTTATATTAAGAGATTGCAGGACTGGGCCATTGACAATGATAAGTTAAATATGAATATTGATAAGGAGCGCCTGCCTATATATTGGCATGGGGTCGGCGGCGCAGTAGTGTATAAGCAAGCAAGGAAAAGTGTGTGGCAGCAAGCTGATTTTTTCAAAACTACTAAACCTGACATTATGATTCTTTCCATTGGCTCGAATGACTTGGGTAGATCTTTTATTCAACCAGAGACAGTAACATCACAGATTTTTGAATTCATAGAATTTTCTCTGTCTGAGGGAGTTAATTATGTGGTTATTTTAGAAATGTTGCCCAGGCTAAAACAATATGAAGGATATAGACAGACCCGACCAGTACGCGGACACTACCAGTACGCGGACACTTTTGTGTTTGGCGTCAAATAAACTCTTAGATACTTTTTAGATTCAACTGACTTTGTGATATTTTTTCAAGGCACCATTTCTTTATCGTTTTGTCATTCACGTTTACATTTACACAACACATTTATGAATTTGCAGGGCTGATGCAGACCGGTATCACGATCGATGCTTCAGTTTGACTGCGGCAAACGCTGAAACAGGCAAAGTAAACAGCCATGTGTCAATATGAATTAAGAACAGCCTTTTACGATGTTAATCAGTTTTTGGTAACTACATGTATCAATAATTTAATTTAGTATTGCAGCGTATAAATGTCATCACAGTTTACTCAGATTCTAAGGTGTCCGCGTACTGGTATGATAAGCCAGTTTGATACAGCAAATAACATGGCCTCAATAGCGTTACTTTGCGCATGCGCAGATAATTTTTTTCAAGTGTTCCTTTTGTCTATATTTAGCACAAGGATTTTCCTAAATTGTGTGCCCATCTGGTAATCTGGAACACGTTGGAGTCTTAAAACATTAGGTAAAACACCCTTAAAAGTGTCCGCGTACTGGTCGGGCCTGTCTAATGATAAAATTCACAAACTAAATGATTGTATTTGCTCGGAGATTAAGAACAAGCAATATATTAATGTTTATCTTTGGGAACATACCCGACAAAATTTTAGAACCAGATTTTTGTCCGACTTCGTAAGGCAGGATGGCACCCATATGAATGATAATGGACTTCCTAAATTTTACATGTCTGTCAGGGGTGCCATTCTCTGGGCGGAGAATCAGCTTCACCAGTCAAGATAATGGTTTAACTACAAGGTTATCAGGTATGCATATGCCATAGTACTTTACCAGTTACTTTGAATTGTGACTGGAAAGGTTTTATACAGATAATGTGTGAATCACATGTATTTGGTTGCCTGGCAGTTGAGGCCTGAGTGTTTTATTTATCTCACTCAGGAGCGATTTTACATACTTTGTGGACCTTTTGTGTGTTTTTTCCACAAGGGTTTAATGTAGGAATGTGTTTTTATCATAAGATGATCTGTTTCGCATTTGTGACCTTTTGTGTGTTCTTCCACATGGGTTCTGCGAGCAGAATATTTTGTTGACAAGGGTATGATATAGGAATGTGCGTTTATCATAAGTTGATCTGTTTCGCATTGTGACCTTTTGTGTGTGCTTCCACATGGGTTCTGCGAGCAGAATATTTTGTTGATTGATAGCTGTCGAGTTGTCTCATTACTCTGTCAAGTATTTTCAGGTTCTTGGTTTTCAAAATAAATAAAAAATAAATGATAATGATAATAAAGAATATAATGAATAAATAAATGAATATATTGATAATAATTAAATATATAAATATAAATCATTGCATTAATAATTATAGTAATAATAATAGGTAAATGAATGGAGGTAGTAAACATGGCAACAGTAGAATGGCATATTCACTGGCAGAATATTGCTAGTAATTGGGTATATATATATATGTGCACATGCTCATGTATCATGTGTGTATGGTGTATATATAGAATATATGTAGGATGTACATCTGTCACTTACTTTCAGTATAGATAGGTGTATATTGAATTATATATAGCTTATATATATATATACATATACAAAAAAAAAAAAAATATATATATATATGTATAGTATTCCGAGTTAAACGTTAATGTGATGTATGGGATACTGTTGCATTTCTTTTATTTCAGCATGGTGGGACGTAATTTGTCTGCATCGTTGCCATCCACATCTGGAAGGGCACATCAGAGGACTAGTTTAAAGGATCAAGTGAAGTCAATGCGCAGATCTAGAGCAGATTTCCATTTAGGGAAACAGAACCACTTACGTCACTCTAGATTACGCTCACTGAGTCGGGGCAGGATAGCATGTACCCCAAGAAAGAAAAGGGCTAATAAGGGGGCCCCTGTACCTCAGGGTGCAGGTAAATTAAGAACTGTAAAGGGTGCTACAGAATTTAGGAATAGAAAGCGTCCAAACAAAAATGCTAGGGACAATCAGAATAATATGGTAGTGCCTCTCACTTCTAAGAAGAGGAAGAAAACAGTGAAATCTAAGAAAGTCAAACGAGTGAAGTGTGTTCTTTCAGATTCAGAGGAATCTTCAACCTCAGTAACAAGTGAGGATGAGGATTCAAGTTCTTCGTCGTTTAAGTTGCCAAGTAAGTCATATGGGAAGTTATCAAAGAAACAAATTCACAAATTATTCGATAACTCATCGGATAACTCATCTTCAAGTGACTCAGATGAAAACGATAATTTGGGCATTTTTACGGACACAGTGTCTACCTCTATCTCAAAACAAACAAAACGAAAGATATGGAACAGAGAATACATTAATTTAGCCAAACTTTATTATGGTAAAGAGTCTAATAATCTCAGCATGTTCATGAAAAAGTCAAAATCTAATACCGTCACATCTCTGAAAAGGGCGCCGCAGCGACAGATTAACAACATTTTGAGCTGGTGCAGAGCATTCCAGCTTTATGCCAGCATTTATACCAAGAAATACCCCAAACAAGGCTCGGGGATGTTCCAATACATGTCTATAGTTCAGACCTTGGCTCATAAAGGTCAGAATTGGCTCCTGTATGACCAAAAGTTTAGACAGTTGCGTGCCAAACGCCAATTACCATGGTCTCGTTTACACGTTCAAACACACCTTTTTCAGTCATTGAGTAAGGCTCCATCTTCATATCAGCAAAGTCAACAAAAAGGGGGAGTCCAATCAAGTAATGTCATTTTCAATCAAAATCAGGGTTCTGCTGTGCTGCAGCAGCGGCATATTTTTCGTCGAGGATACTGCTGGACCTTCCAGCGACATGGCAAATGCATGCGCACAGGGTGCTCCAGATTGCACAAATGTGCCATGTGTAATGGTCAGCACGGAGGCTCCACATGTTCAACATCAAGTCAATATGGGAATCAACAAACCCAGGGAAATTCCTTCAGTACCTCAGCTGAGCCTTCCAACCCCAGTAAAAGCTAAGGTTTTAGGTAGTTATTTAGAGGGCTACGATCAGGATTTGAAGTTGCGTATAAGTGATGGTTTTTTAAATGGCTTCTCTTTAGGTATTGTAGGTACTGTACCGCCTTCAATTTCGAGTAACCATCCCTCAGCCTTTATGCATGCGCATTTTATCGAGGATAAATTGAAGAAAGAGCTCAGTCTCCATCGAATTAAAGGCCCTTATCAGTCACCACCTTTCGACAATTTTAAAACTAGCCCTTTAGGCGTAGTTCCAAAGAAAGAACCAAACTCTTTCCGCTTAATCCAAGACCTATCTTTCGGACCTCCTGGAACTGCGATTAATCATTTCATTCCATTCGAAAATGCCACAGTTTCTCTAGAAACCTTTGATGATGTGGCAGAGTTAGTGGTTTCATGTGGTAAAGATTGTTTGCTCGCAAAAGCTGATATTGAAGAGGCATTTAGGATAATTCCGCTAAGTCCTTTGGAGTATTCCAGATTAGGCTTTACATGGAAGGGTCAATTTTATTTTGACCGTGTTTTAGTGATGGGGGCCTCTAGCTCAGTCCAAATATTCGAGACTTTCTCTAAAAGTATTCAGTGGGTTCTAAAATCAAAGTTAGGGGTAGCACATGTATCTCATATCATTGACGACTTTATTTTTGTCGGTAAGGCCGGTACTTCAGAGTGTTCTGATTCATTAAGAAAATTTTTTTCGCTTTGTAATGACACTGGCATCCCCATTAAGCATAAGAAAACTATATTGCCGACTACTTGTGCCCCTATTCATGGCATAGAATTGGATACTCACAGCATGGAAGCACGTCTTCCTCTGGATAAACTGACAGAGTTAAAGTCCATGCTTCAGTTAAACCTATGTAGGAAGAAAATAAGGTTTCAAGATTTGCAATCATTACTGGGTCATTTAAATTTTGCTTGCAAAGTCATTAAACCTGGTCGTTGTTTTTTGAGAAGGCTTTATGACCTTACTTGTGGTTCTCATAAACCTAATCACTTCATAAGACTAAACAATGCAGCACGTGCAGATCTTAGGGTTTGGTCCTCTTTCATTGCACAATACAATGGTCGCACCATTGTCACTGATAGTCGTTTCATTTCATCCAATTCTTTGCAGCTATACACAGATGCTGCTAGGTCTAAAGGGTTTGCCTGCATGTATCAGCAGTTTTGGGCGTGGGGTGCTTTTTCAGACAAAGTGAAACAATTTCACATAAGCATACTTGAGCTATACCCTATCACATTAGCCGTTTATCTTTTTGGAGAATATTGGCAAAATAAGAACATTTTGTTCTTCTGTGATAATTTGAGTATTGTCTATTGCCTTAACAAGCAGACAAGTAAGGATAAGTTAATTATGAGAATGTTGAGAGTTATTGTGCTACAGAGTTTGAAGCACAATTTCTGCTTTCAAGCTAAGCATATTAGTTCGAAATCTAACTCTATATGCGATCATATTTCTCGTTTCAAGTTCAAGGAAGCAAAAGCTCTGGCAAGGCATCTACAGGACTTACCAGTAGACATCCCACCAGAATTGACCCCAGACACTATACTGCTGTCGCCAACAGACTGTTGAGAGCCTCATTGGCGTCATCAACTAGGAAGGCTTATAAACGATTTTGGGTCAGATATGAAGATTTTTGCGATCATACTTCAGCTTCAGATTTTCTGCCGGGCTCAACTAGCGTAGTTTCTCATTTTATAGCATATTTATATTCATTAGGTTATTCTCCATCTTCCATTTCAAGTCATCTCTCAGCAATAAGCTTTTTTCATAAGTTACAAGATCATACAGACCCTTGCCAAGATTTTGTTGTTCAAAGAGTTCTGCTTGGCTGTAAAAAGTCTGCCCCTTCATTCGATGTGCGCCGACCAATTTTATTAAAAAATTTACACAAAATGGTAAGAGCATGTAAGCACTTGTATTCTTTTTATGATCTTCATCTTTTTTCGGCATTATTTTTGATAGCTTTTCACGGTTTTTTCCGTATTGGGGAATTGGTCCCCTCCAATCAGGATCATTCCAGGAAAGTTGTACAATTTAAGGATACACTGTTTCAGAATGGCTCCGTTCAGTTATGCATTCGTCATTATAAGACTAGAAGGTCACAGAAACCTTTACATGTTTCGATTGGTAACCGGAAATCTAAATTCTGTCCTGTAAATGCATTAGTTAAATACCTTGAATTGCGAGGCACACAGTCAGGTCCTTTATTTTTACTTTCTGATGGTTCACCTCTTACTTCTTGCATATTCAACAAGGTTTTGAGAGAGGTTTTGGCATGGGTTGGGTTGTCCCCCCAATTCTACAAGGGTCATAGTTTTCGCATTGGGGCGTGTTCCCAGGCCATAATGCAGGGATTACCAGAAGAAACTGTAATGATTTTGGGTCGTTGGTCATCTAAAAGAGCTTTTCAACGCTACATTCGTATCCGTTCACAAATTTCCTTATGATAAAGTTGGGCTATTTTGTCGCTGCGGGCTCTTTTCTATTAACACGTGCAGTGGTGCATAAATGACAGTGCTGCTTAATCATTCTGAGTTATGCCTCCGTTTCATCAGTTTATTAAGACTGTGTTAACCTAGTTTCAATGTAAGCGAGTACAATCTTTTAATTAGTCATGTACAGTTGATGAACTTTGAAAATATTTTGCCACCTAGCAAAATTTTTGAAGTGCCCTTGATTCTTATTGTGCTACTGTCATGAATCGCGGAGGGCTGGCATTATTGGGGTGTAATGGTTGACTTCTGCGAGGCATGACAGGAGCTATATATGACTTTTGAATGGGCAAAAAGGCGGCATAATGTGTTCATATATTAAAATGGTTTATGATTCTTAGTTTAGCACTGTCATGTGTCATGCAGGGTTTGCATCATTGGGGTGTGATGGCTGCCTTTTGTGCGGCATGACAGGAGCATAAACTTTTGACATGACAAAAGGCAGCAAGAATGTGTTCATACATTTATTGACTGTTTATCTACATAAGGCCAAATACAAACTGTAACGTTGCTGCCTGTCTCAGGCTCTCAGCATGAAGAAGATTACCATTTATAGCTCTGATATTATAGTATTAGTATCATAGTAGTACGGATATGGAAGGACAGTTTCATTGGGGTGTGAGATTGTCCTACCATAGATACTGACGAGTGTATTGTAATGGATAACATAAATTTACATGTAGACTGGGAAGATTGTATGATGCACAACATTGGGGTGTGGTGTGCAGTGTTCTCTCTTCCTCGCATAATTTTATGCATCATATATATATCATCAGCTTTTCTGAAATTTTATTTGAGCATTGACTGTGTAATTTTGATTGTCCTCAAGTGAGAAGCTTTTGATCTGTTTATCAAATTATACAATTACATTTTAATATGAATCATTTGAAAGCACTTTATTGACTGTGTTGCATACAAGATGATTGTTAGTAACTTTATTCTTTGCGAGTCTGGTTCCCCTGTGGTTGGCCGTGGTTGTGGCGTGGTGCGGCCAACTTTGTGGCTACGGTCTCAACACTTTTGGGTAATAATGAGTTATCTCCCTTGTTTCAGTGTCATTGTAAATGATCACAATTGCACTTGTTTATAAATACAGTTCGTCGGGGTCTAGGTGTCCCCGACATTGTCAACTCATACACTTGTTATTATATTTTGAGATCCTTGCCATCAAATGAATCACAGGGGTGCCAGACTCGCAGAAGAAGTTTATACTGTTGGTCAGAAGGAAGCCAAATGATCTTAAATTAGGATTGTTAAGGGTATAAAACAGACAAATTTTTAACAAAAATTTGGATTTATATTCTTAAGAATCCCATGGCTCATTTTATGCTATGGGTTAACAGATAGGTGGCCATGAAGTTGTTTTTATTGATTGAAGTGGGTTATGGCCCTTGGCTCACTGAACCGTTCAGTTTGCTGTGTCGTCGGAGAAAGCAAGTCAGGTCTGTGTCGAAACAAATTTTCCTCATCCTCCCCGCCACCCACCTGGCGTGGTGCGGCCAACTTTGTGGCTACGGTCTCAACACTTTTGGGTAATAATGAGTTATCTCCCTTGTTTCAGTGTCATTGTAAATGATCACAATTGCACTTGTTTATAAATACAGTTCGTCGGGGTCTAGGTGTCCCCGACATTGTCAACTCATACACTTGTTATTATATTTTGAGATCCTTGCCATCAAATGAATCACAGGGGTGCCAGACTCGCAGAAGAAGTTTATACTGTTGGTCAGAAGGAAGCCAAATGATCTTAAATTAGGATTGTTAAGGGTATAAAAAGAATCATGACCCTATTTTCAGTTTTGACAGAATTATGCACCTTTGTATTTTTCATATAGTCATTTCATATTAGCTTTGAGTCTCCTCCATATCTTGAAAACCGTTTAAAATTTCTTCATGAAAGTTTGTACTAATATCAGACGATATGCAGAGGAAAAGAACCATAACCCTACTTTCAGTTCTGATGGAATTATGACCTTTGTAATTTTTGTCTAGGAATTTCATATTAGCTTCGTTTGTTTTGTAGTTTTATATCTGCCTTATTATTGAAGATTTAAGCTTATGACAAAGTTCTGTCATCTCTTGTTTTCTTTCCAACTTTAAGCCCCAACGGGCGTATATTGCCCCGCTCAGCTGAGCTCTTGTTTTTGTCTTGTTAGTTTGGCGTGTCCATGTGTTTTGGAGAAAAAGACTGTCTGAAATACTCAGAATTTCGTACACTGTAACTGTGAAAACCAACACTTTCAGGATGGTGTAAAATTAAAAGTTACAAAAGACATGCGATGTTTAAAGGTCACATTCTGAAATGCAGACTCTTTGAGACTCTTAATTTGAGCCACGACACGAGAAAACCAACAATGTGGTTGTGCGCCCAGCGCAGACTCAGATCGGTCTGGGCATCCGCCAAGTTTGATCAGACTCTTTGTTAGGTGCTCAAAGGGTAGCTAAGGGTCTAAGCTACCTCCATACGGACAGCGAAGACTCTGATCAGACTGGGCGGATGCCCAGGCTGATCTGAGTCTGCGCTGGGCGCACAACCACTTTGTTGGTTTTCTCGTGTCACGGCTCATTTATCTTAAGTTGTTTATCCCTTAATCAGAAAAATATACCATAATTAAGTTTGGTCTTGAGGGAGTCCAGTTCTGCAATTTAATAAAACCAAGATTCGGTATCTAGAAAGTATAAGCAGGCATTTCACTTTTACATACAGTTTTCTACTGAACTTTTTCAATCAGGTCTGTGCAAATAACAAGAGGGCCATGATGGCCCTGGATCGCTCACCTGAGTATCCTGTGATCTTAACCTCAGAGACACCCATACATACGACAGACAGAGTTTCACAAAGATTAAATGGAAATGAACCCTTTATTGTGTACTAAATGTTTTTTTCTAAGATTTAACCTAATGACCTAGTTTTTGGTCCCACATGACCCCGTTTCAAACCTGGTCTAGATTTAAACATATAAACATTCTGACAAAGTTTCATGAATATCGGATCAAAACTGTGCCCTCTAGAGTACACAATGTTTTTCTAAGGTTTGACCTAGTGACCTAGTTTTTGACCCAACACAGCCCAGTTGCACCCTTGGTCTAGATTTGTCGGAGATAAACATTTTAACAACATTTTCATGAAGACTGGAACAAAACTGTGCCCGCCTGAGTGTTCACGTGGTTTTTCTAAGACCTGACCTAGTGACCTAGTTTTTGACCTTTACATAGCTCAGTTTCAAATTTGATCTAGATTTCATAACGATAAAGCATAAAGCATTCTGACAAAGTTTCATGAAGACTGGATCATAACTGTGCCCTCTTGAGTGTACACAAGGTTTTTCTACGATTTTACCTAGTGACCTAGTTTTTTGATCCCACATGACGCAGTTTCAAACTTAACCTAGATTTCATAAGGATAAACATTCTGACAAAATTTCATGAAGATTGGATCATAACTGTGCCCTCTAGAGTGTACACAAGGTTTTTCTAAGATTTGATCAAGTGACCTAGTTTTTGACCCCACATAACCCAGTTTCAAACTTGGTCTAAATTTCATTAAGATAAACATTCTGACAAAGTTTCATGGTGATAGGATCAAAACTGTGCCCACTGTGTCATTCTAAGATTTATTTCTATTTTTAGCTCTGGTGGCCATTTTTTCAGCGGAGTGGAACCGTTTTAGCAATTTTTGTTCTGGGCCATGAGTCAAACATTTTCTGTGAAATTAATTTGAAAGCGAGTCATTGGCTTCAGAGAAGATGTCTTTTAAAGGTTTTTCTATTTACAGCTCTGGTGGCCATTTTGTTCAGCGGAGCGGAACCATTTAAGCAATTTTGGTTCAAGGCCATAACAGAAACATTTGTGTGAAATTATTGTGAAATTGGCTTACTGGTCTAGGAGGAGTGTCGTTTGAAGAAATTGTTGACGACGGACGGACGGACGGACAGACGGACAAATATCGATCACAATAGCTCACATTGAGCAGTTCGTGCTCAGGTGGGCTAAGAAAAGGACGTTATCCACTGAATAATAGCGACGTCATATGATATCATACGGAGACATTTTTAGATGTTTGATCAAGGGAATTGAGCGTGTCATTGCCGTAAAATAGCCTAATCCTCAATCGCAGTTATTTCCCCGTTGACCGCTGACAGATTATCGATAAACCTAGACCTTCAGCGGGCTGATTTATCTGTATTTTCCTGTATGGCATTAACCGATCGAAATGCCTATATGAATTTAGTTATAGAATCTATCTGTTTTCATAGGACTGGGCAATGTGAAATTGATCAATTTACAAAGTCAAATGTTAACTTTAAAATTAACAAATATTATTAAATTTAATAAGTCGCGCGTATTTTGCTTAGTGTACCCGTTTTTATTTTGCACGTACAATTTGTGTAGAAATACAAGTAAAAATAAAATAAAACGGGAACTATTCGTTTATGCATCGTCTAAGGCTAGACTTAGAATGATTTTTTTTTTCGTCTCGGACATAAGTTCGTGTTTAAATCTTTTGCGACAATGCTGTGCGCACTTTATTCCAATGGTGCTCCTATTGTAATTTGATTGAGCGCATGACATTTCCTACAATAGACCTGTGCTCTCAGTGAAGGCTCAGTGAAGGCCTGCAAATCCACACAGTACGATCGATGAGAGCCTTTAATGTCCGCCTGAAAAAGCTTTGTGTCTGTAGCTATCCATATTGCGCACAGCGAAGACTCTGCTCATACTGCGCGGATTCGCATGCTGATCTGAGTCTTAGCTGGGCGCCCATGTATAATAGTAGGAAATGTCATGCGGTGGTTCATTTTCAGCCGTCCTTTATGTAATTACTGTAGATATTTAACTATCTAAGCAGCGAACAAAACTTTTGCTATCAGATGCGCAGTCTGATCTGCGCCTATAGTGTTTGCATATAGCATAAACCCATTTTCCCATGACGTTGCTCAACTGGTTAACGCAGACACGTATGTTTCTCGACTGGCCTATTTGACAAGAGTAAAAAATCCTCAATATTTTTGGTTATCCCCTCGGAGATAACCATATTTAGTTAGGAATTCGTACTCGATTTGTACGCCGTTTTCTCTTGCTAAGATATGGGTCCCACTACTTCCCGGTACTTCTGCATTTGGCGCACCCTACTGCAGGGTTTCGCCAGCATCGCCTCAGCAGGCACGCGACGTTGAAATGACGTCGTACTAACGTCTGTGCGAAGTAATGACGTCGCATAGACGTCAGTTCGACGTCATTTCGACGTCATGGGCCTGCTGCGGCTAATGCATGATCGTTATAGCTTATCTTTATCACTTTATCACACCCTGTACAAGCAATTACCCGAGAGTTCAGTTCAGCTACCAGGCGCCGTTTCATTTCGCTAAATGCGGATCCTATTATTTGCCGGTAATTGCTCCCATATTTTGTCGCACCCAGCTGAAGGACATGGGCATGGACTGTAAAACTTATCACAAGCATCTCACCTAATACAAGCAATTACCAGGGAGTAAAATTAAAATCTGAAAGAGTTCCTTCAAGAGCAGAGAATACATTCATAAGAAGGAACATGGGCCAGACTACGTAGTTTCGGCTAATAAAGCCTCTTCAGTGACCCTGACAATATCTGGTGACGAAACCAGAGAAGAGCATACTGTAATTTCATAATCTCAACAGGACAGCCGATTCAAAGACTGATTAGTATCAAAAAAGGTCCAAATAATATATAAAATGATGGCTTAGAATATGAGTAAACCAATCTAAAATTTCAGATTTCTCAGAATATATCCTCTGATCTCAAAGGACGAAAAGAAAATATAATCTGCACTATGGATGATGTACGGGGAGACGTTTTACGGCCGCCACACGGCACAACACCAGCTGCAGTGAGGTAAAATTAAAATCTGAAAGAGTTCCTTCAAGAGCAGAGAATACATTCATAAGAAGGAACATGGGCCAGACTACGTAGTTTCGGCTAATAAAGCCTCTTCAGTGACCCTGACAATATCTGGTGACGAAACCAGAGAAGAGCATACTGTAATTTCATAATCTCAACAGGACAGCCGATTCAAAGACTGATTAGTATCAAAAAAGGTCCAAATAATATATAAAATGATGGCTTAGAATATGAGTAAACCAATCTAAAATTTCAGATTTCTCAGAATATATCCTCTGATCTCAAAGGACGAAAAGAAAATATAATCTGCACTATGGATGATGTACGGGGAGACGTTTTACGGCCGCCACATATGAAGTACTGTCACTAAACTGTACAGGTCACCTAACAAAAGTTAATAACATTGAAGCTCAGCTGTTACAAGCAATGACTAGACAAAAGGAAAAAGCTGTCGAACTCGCCACTTACCTACAGCTTCAACAAAGTTCAAGAATACAATGAAATTTTACTTGTATTGCTGCCAATTTTCTACTTTACCACTTGCATCCTATAGATTCATTGCTAAGGGATAACCTCTCAAGCTTTTTCAAAAGCTAAACTTGTATTCTATTATCGTGATTGTACAGACATGTCCATAGCTGTTCATTAACATTAACCAACATCATCATATTTCAATTCTCATATCGACGTTACCCCCGCACCTCAGCGGAACGTATCCATAGCCAACTCATGAGCTGGTTATTTTTATACCAGCAGGTTTTAATTCGAATCATTATATTATTTTATCATTATATGCAATAGAAACAAGTTCTATCTTACGCTTTGGACTGAAATTTACTTTCCCCATAATTGTACACTTTTTCGACATTTTTTCAATCCTAAAATTGTTTTGCATAGTTTCTCTTTTCTTTTCTATTAAGCCCTTTAAAATTAATTTAGTTGTTTTTTAAAATGCACTATTTTTCACATGAACTTCCTTGTTTTATTTATAATTTTGTAGTTTTAAAGATACCGTCAGTTTCATGACTAATCGCCAGAATTTGAGCGGGGCTTTTGGCAGTGTTGTAATCACAAAAAAGCCCACAGTGCAAAGCATTTAGGGCTTTATGCACTGAGAAAAAAATCCCTACTACTCTCCGGCCCCGTAGGAGGCGTGATTACAAATGACTGGTGTATTATACTGTCTATTCCGAGAATGACAGACGCTGAGCAGATTGCACGGATGCGCATGCTGGGCTGCTCATTTACTCATGGCATAAATAACAAGAAACAGGTTTAGTCACAACTCGGCTCTGAACGTCATGGTGTATCTATTTTTTGCATTCGGCAGAAAAATGTCATTGCCACATACATATAAAGTAAAAAGATCGACTTACAGTAATTCAATTTTGTGTCGTCGCATTTGGGGTTTTAAGTGTAAGTACTCGTATTTAAAAGTACATAAACACGCCTGGTAAACTATCACAGGTACCTCCGCGGAGGTACCGATAAAATGTTGTGACAGGCATCCGGAGCTACCTGTGACGGACCAAAAATAAACAAAAAAGGTAGGTATTCGTCTTTTTTGATAAAATACATTATAACCAGGGAGTTTATTGAAAATCAAAGAATGCTATTCGACCCTTATATACATTAAGTTTTGTCACACAGTATATTCCCGGGAACTTTACATATATACAGAAGATATGACTTTTGAAGTGGCTTTAAGGTCAGTCGAAAGTACTCAAAACAAGAACAAATCGGTTGTTTTAGGTCCTAAATGCACCTTTCTTGCATAAGAATCTGTTGATCTGGATACACTGACGTAAAGTAAAACAACTTGCCCAAATATAAATGACGATAAACTCCAAATAAGGCTGGATCGGTAATAAAACAACTGGAGGTGCCTGTGGCGGAATGGAGGTGCCTGTGATGTAAGAAACTATAGCGAAAATCTAAAGATTTATAGTGGTTGCAAATATTGATATTCTTCATCTCTAGACCACTGCCTTGAAAGAATCGTTCATTCAACGTCGCAATTGTATCTGTCGTAATGCGAATATCAAGCATAGTTTGGTTAAAACGACAGACAATGATCATGAACTTATACAATCAGATTCTACATCCTGCTCTCAAAACCGAGATGGAAGTAAGTATACGTTGACAATAGTTCATAAAAGACACGCATGGTAAACCGAATAAAGAGCTCTTTCCCAGACAGGTGGAAATTCACCTACCCCAAATGAAAACGACGCTAACTTCTGACTTTACCTATTTTATATTTTAAATTACAAAACAAAGCAGAAAGCAAAGTGGGCAGCTGTACAGGACCTTACTGCCAGAAGACTACAGAATAGCAGGCATAAGAACACGTTATATTGATGCTTCACGACAAAAATTCAAAGTCTAAAGCAGATCATCTCAAAGAGTTATTGTCCGTTTTGTTTCCATATCTGTTAGTCAAACACTGACGAGTTGTACATAGCTGTTGAAAATTTACTGCCTAATTCAGTGTTAGAATAGTAATGAAATGCGCTTAAATAAGAGGCAGCGTTTTTGTGAATGGTGATGACTGCCTGTTAGTCATTCCAAATCGTTAGAAATTGTCGAGGTCAAACGCCATGCTAGCTACTCGAAGCGTTTGCAAAAACAACGTTTCAGAAGATGACTTTTATGTAGTAAAAGTGCTCTTTTGTTATCAAATTTGATGCAGTGGCTATTCGGAGACTGAACTACACATTATTTACAGTAAGATTCCGATTACTTCAACATACTAAAAGGTGTAATATTGAGAACATGTCATCTGTAGGCCTTACGGATGTATTTGGATTCTAGCGCCAACAATTCAAAACTACCCAGACTGAATCACTTGTAGCACCTATCACTCCAGTTACCACAAAGTTAACACATACAGCGAGCGTCATACGACACATGCGAGCGACACATATGGGGAAACAAAAAGGATCAACACTATAGATACCTGTACGTGTATGCCTGTTGACGAGTATCGGCATTTTGGATATACGTGTAGCTGGCATGACGTGTGACCTCGATAATTTCTGACAAGTTGGAATGACTCACAGCCAGCACCTCCCGATCACAGTCATCACCAGTCACAAAATGTTGACTCCTGACGATTCTAACACTGAATTAGACAGTTAATTTTCAGCAACTATAAGAAATTCGTCAATGTTTGACTAACAGAAGCGGAAACAAATTGGGCAATAACTCTTTGAGATGGTGTTTTAGAAATTTTAATATGGAATTTCATGATATACGCATTATAATAGCTTAATGGGACGTTGAATGACTGATTCTTTCCAGGCAGTGGTTTAGAGAAGATGTCAATATTTCCAGCTGCAATAACTATTCAGATTTTCACTATATTTGCTTACATCACAGGCACCTCCACCCCATTGCAGGCACCTCCAGCTGTTGTTTTGAAAAATCAAGCCTTATTTGTAGTCAATCGACATTTATATTTGAGCAACGAGGTTAGCTTAACACCAGTGTGCCGAGAAAAACAGATTTGTATGCAAGATCACTGCATTTTAGACCAAAAACGGCCGAATTCTGTATGTTTTGAGTACTGTGCGCTGACATCAAAGCCACTTCATGAGTCGTATCTTTGGTTAATATGGAAAGTTCAGGGGGATACAATGTGTGACAAAACTTAATGTCTATAAGGGTCGAATAGCACTTTTTGATTTTTAATAAAACCCCTGGTTATTTTATATTTTGTCAAAAAAGAGAAATACCTACCGTTTGTTGTCATTTTTTGGCCAGTCACAGGCAGCTCCAGGTGCCTGTCACAACTTTTTATCGGTACCTCCGCCGGAGGTACCTGTGATAGTTTACCAGGCGTGATAAAGGTAAAGTCACCTTTTTGGATATCAGCTTTGACTGTAACAAAAATAGCCTATTCAAACTTTCCAAGAATGGGTAAATTTTATCAAATGAACCGCAACACGAAAAAACAAACAAAGTGGCATGTGTGTACAACGAATACTCAGATCAGCCTGGGCACCCGCCCAGGCTGATCTGAGTCTTCGCTGTGTTCTATAAGGGTAGCTAAGGAATTAAGCTAGCTCCATGCGGACAGCGAGGATGGATGCCCAGACTGATCTGAATCTTCAATGGGCGAAAATGCATTTTTGTAGGTTTTATCGTGTCGCGGCTCAAGTTGAAATTCCTAGAAAGTCGCAAGTAGTAAAGGGCGGCACTATGGCCTCATCCGTCCGGAGACTAAGTCCACAGCCTGGGGGAGTCTCCGGCCGGGATGAGGCCATAGATGACACCGCTTTAGTAAGCTTGAAAAGGCTAGTTTGAAATAACTTAGTCTTTTTTCAGGGTAAAAGTCTATGTTAAATGGCATAGGAGATGTCTTAAGAGGCTATACAGTATTATGCGTCTGCTATGAGTCTCTTGGCCCTGTATCTCAAGACCTCACTATACCAGAGGCATAACTCTATAGCGTCAGTTGATGGTATGAGTTGCTGTGGCATACTCTTGTTCATTCTGTTCAATTTCTGAGGCTTTACAGTAATATGCGTCTGCTATCAGTCTCTTGGTCCTGTATCTCAGGGCCTCACTATACCAGAGGCATAACTCTATAGCGTCAGTACTTGTTCCTTGGGGATTATAAAATCTTGTATCTCAAGATTTTAATGTTCTGGACTGAAATTATTTCTTACTAGCCTTCTAAAGCCCGACTACTACATTTGATGACGAGAAGATCTCTGCTGCCAGTGTGCTTGAACTTGTGGGTATCTAGTGGAAGGTCCACATATCCACATTGAAATTGTGGAGCTGATGTGGATGTCAAGTGGAAGGTCCACATATCCACATTGAAATTGTGGAGCTGATGTGGATGTCAAATGGAAGGTCCACATATCCACATTGAAATTGTGGAGCTGATGTGGATGATGTGGACTTGATGTGTATGCAATGTGGAGGTTATGTGGATGATGTGGATCCACAATGTGGAGTTTCCACATGTCCACATCTACACATTAGACAAATCGGCTTACCCTGTCCCATTTCTGACAGACTGACACAATGCATCTCAAAACCTCACTGTTACAATGCCAACTGCCCAGGGGTTCACTTGTTCCTCATACATCCTAATTCTTAGTTATATCTGATTCCTACCTTCTATTCTGTACATGCATATTGTGGTTTATTTTTTTGAAACAAAATTTGGTAGGTGTTGACTTGTTCTTTCCAATAAAAGAAAAATTTTGAAAATCCATTGAGGCAATTTGGAGTTATTACAGGTTTCTTACCCTCCATATTCCGCGCATGCGCAGTGTGACAATTTATTTTAAGAGTATTTGGTAGGTTTTGACTTGCTCTTTCCAATAAAAAAAGAATTATGAAAATCCATTGAGGCAATTTGGAGTTATTACAGTTTTCTTACCCTCCATATTTCGCGCATGCGCAGTGTGACAATTTATTTTAAGAGTATTTGGTAGGTTTTGACTTGCTCTTTCCAATAAAAAAAGAATTATGAAAATCCGTCAAGGCAATCTGGAGTTATTACAGTTTTCTTACCCTCCATATTCCGCGCATGCGCAGTGCACATGCCCCGACAAACTTATATTTTTGTATTTAAGAGTTACAAAGTCATACAAAATATACTCATAACAAAAGTTCTTATACCATACACATATTCACTTTTCATTTTTATCATTTTTTTCTGAAAGCTATTACTTGTTTTGTCTATTTATAGTATAAAAGAAAGTCAATCCAGATTTACCTCCCTTGTAATAACACCATAATATGAAAAATTGAATAACTTTGTTATTTTTCGGCCGATTTTGATAAAATAAACACCAAAATGTAGATTTTATTATTCTCTAATTAATTGTTATATTTTGAAATGTGTTACTATAAATAGTAACATGACCTTTATTGAAATAAGATATATGATATGCAAATGTCCAATCTTGTCTCAAGTAAACTGGTTTATGTTTAGGTATATATATTGGGAACTAACATATTAATATTGCTGGTTTGCCGGTCACCGCTGGACTGGAACTGGTGTGCACAACGGTTATACCGCCTGGGCCCGCAGATGCGAAGTCTATCGATTACATGTGAAACAGTAGAAGCCTTATGGCTTAAGGGGTCGGAACATCCAAGGTTCCGTAAAAGGTACCTCCGCTGGCAGGTCTCTGGTCCATAGCGACATTCAGGACTTGTGATCATGTAGATATGGCTTCAAATCGCCAGGGCTTCCCAGGCATAGGGTAACCGACCGGGGAAGAAATAGTGCTGTACAGCACACTCTTCTTGCTAAATTTTTAAGTGCATATTTTTGTCTTTACTGGCATGCAAGAAATAAAGATTGCATTTTTGTGGCACTATAATTTTGATGAGAATTGTGTGAAATAATATATGAAACTCAAAATGCTATCCGGTATATAAGTGTGATGTTCAGATATGAATTCATTCTAGTTTTGAACAGAGAGAAGTAAGAAGCAAGAGAAAAAACAAAGCAGTTTAAGATATTTGATGAGTTATAATTCATCTCCTGATCATGAAGGACTTCTATCTGACACTTCTGAGCGATGGTTCTCTGAAAACTTTCCCTCAAAACACACAAAGCTCTTTTACTGTGAGACTAGATCACCCGATAAATATCGAAAGCGAAAAGTGGGAAGTTGCTTTGGTGGAATTAATTACACCATCTCGAGTCAATAATATTTCAGAAAACAATAACTTTTTCTTTTTGTCATTTCTGGACCAAGCGGTATTAAATGCTCAAGGAATAGATACGGCAAAGGATTTGTGTGCTAGTGGAGAGGCCTGTCATGAATATAAATTATTTCTTCCTGAAGGAAATTACAACTCTCCACAGCATTTGGTGGATGAGATGCAATCTGTAATAGATACAAAACATGGATCTTTAATGAAACAAATAAATGCTTCTATCAGCATTACTTATGTTAAAAGCACAAATCGTCTAAAAGTTGTTGCACAAAATCCAAACCAGGTCAGGATTCGCTTTCCAGCTTCACTTGGACAAGCTCTTGGAGTTAATCCGGATATGTCAGAAAACCCCATTGGAAACGAATCATATGCTTTCAAATATGCAGTAGACCTAAATATATTGCATAATCGCTTGTACGTGTACTCAGATGTAGTTGATTATACATACCTTGGTGACGTGACGGCCCCTATTTTGAGAGTTGTACCATTTGAGAATTCAAAACGCTCTCAGCAGTCACACAAAGAATTTGTCAACATGCACTACGTTCCAGTAGGAAAATCTTATATTGATCAAGTTCATATCAGTATCAAAGGTGATACCGGTAAAAATATTCAGTTCAGCTCTGGAAAGACTTTAATTAAGTTACATTTCAGGCGGCGAATTAAATAAAAAAAAGAAAATTGTTTGATTTCTTGTTGAATAAGAAACAGGAAATAAGTATAAATACAACACACTGTTACAAGCGTCACCATTTCAAGTAAAATCTTGATAGAAAGCAGAATGTCTGGTAGTTCCAATAACCTAACAAAAGCACACTGTGGGCTAACTTGTGAATCTTCAGGCTTGCCTGTCATTCCTGTTGTACAAAAAAGAAAAAGAAATCCTTCTACCTTTGGACAAATTCGATACCTCATGAAACGATTGTCAACTGCTTTAGACAAAAGGCTCAGAGAGGGCAGACCTTTAAAGTATTGCCGACTATGCAGAGCAGAAATTCGTTCATTATGTCGTGAGGAGAAAGAAAAGCAACACAAACTCAAAGGATACATACACAAGAAGAATAAACATTTAAGACGTTCCAGACGGACAAAGAATGAATCTGGGGGTCAGAAATGTCATAGACGTAGTGAAGCTAAAGAGGATATCAACAGACAGACAGGGAACAAGCTGGAGTTAAAAACAATGAAATAAAATGTTAGTCACTTTTTAAATGCTATTACGATTGAGTAACATTGGAAACTTGTAACAGTTTTCTAAATGTAGATTTGTTAGAATTCAGTTGGTATTTAAATTATTGACAGAATTAATAAAACTGATTTTAAATCATACACATTTTTTTCACAATTTACTACATCATTTAGTTCACAAAAGTGCATGCAATTGGTAAAAATGTAAGAATTGCAGCGGTTTACCAAACTTAGCACAAGTTCTTCAATATCTATTGCAGACTATAAAAGAAAGAGTCAAAGGATATAACTTCATTCTTCAACCAGTCGTTAATGGGTCGATACCAGTGCAAGCAGTGCTTCCGTGAATTTGCTCGATCAGACAGCCTGAGAAGACATACGTCCAGTGGTGTTTGTAAAGCAACTACAACTATGTCTGACAGCGAAGAAAGTACTATCTCAGAAGCATCAGATGTAACTACAAACAGAAAATATTTGAAGGGAATGAAAGGACATGATATCTTTGGAGAATATGATTATAGTAGACTCTCAGACGATCCAGATACAGAACCGTCAGAAGTCGAGACAGACAGTGAGTCTGCTAGTAAAGAGGAAAAACAGAAAGCCAAACGCAGGAAAATTCAAAAGACAAGTCCTTGGGATAGACTAATGAGAAGCACTTACAGAGACAATCAAGATCAGTTCGATGAAACAGTGGAAAATACCATGCAGGAGACACCTAACATCGATGTTGAATCAGCTGAGGAAATGGCATATGAAGAACTGAAACCAAAATACAGATCAACGCTGGTTACCAAGTATCAGGACCTCGTGGCACTCGGGTCTGCTTTGAGAAAAGATCCTATCCACAAGAAAGTAATATCAACATCTCACAGATTGAAAGAAGATGAAGACTATGATGAAGAAGAGGCGATGCAGTATGCAGTGAAAAAAAGAAGATATCTACTTGAACGAAAACTTGACGAATATGAAAGACCAACTTTTACTGTTGAAGAGGAAACCCAGTGACATTGATTCTTGATAGGACTTTAAAATAAACCATTTCAGCGATGACAAAGCATTGAGATCATTTAAATAATAGTAGACCTGCAGTGGAACCTATCAAAAGAGTTTTATTTACTATAAAAGACTAATGATCATTATGTAAACGAAGACAGAGGGACGGTCCTAATCCTCTGTCTGTCGTAATGAATAGGTGAGCGGGACAAATAAAGTTGTTCTGAATTTAAACTGTTGTTAATTGTTCTTTTCTTCCTAGTTCTTATTATTGTAACAGTGAGGTTTTGAGATGCATTGTGTCAGTCTGTCAGAAATGGGACAGGGTAAGCCGATTTGTCTAATGTGTAGATGTGGACATGTGGAAACTCCACATTGTGGATCCACATCATCCACATAACCTCCACATTGCATACACATCAAGTCCACATCATCCACATCAGCTCCACAATTTCAATGTGGATATGTGGACCTTCCATTTGACATCCACATCAGCTCCACAATTTCAATGTGGATATGTGGACCTTCCACTTGACATCCACATCAGCTCCACAATTTCAATGTGGATATGTGGACCTTCCACTAGATACCCACAAGTTCAAGCACACTGGCAGCAGAGATCTTCTCGTCATCAAATGTAGTAGTCGGGCTTTAGAAGGCTAGTAAGAAATAATTTCAGTCCAGAACATTAAAATCTTGAGATACAAGATTTTATAATCCCCAAGGAACAAGTACTGACGCTATAGAGTTATGCCTCTGGTATAGTGAGGCCCTGAGATACAGGACCAAGAGACTGATAGCAGACGCATATTTCTGTAAAGCCTCAGAAATTGAACAGAATGAACAAGAGTATGCCACAGCAACTCATACCATCAACTGACGCTATAGAGTTATGCCTCTGGTATAGTGAGGTCTTGAGATACAGGGCCAAGAGACTCATAGCAGACGCATAATACTGTATAGCCTCTTAAGACATCTCCTATGCCATTTAACATAGACTTTTACCCTGAAAAAAGACTAAGTTATTTCAAACTAGCCTTTTCAAGCTTACTAAAGCGGTGTCATCTATGGCCTCATCCCGGCCGGAGACTCCCCCAGGCTGTGGACTTAGTCTCCGGACGGATGAGGCCATAGTGCCACCCTTTACTACTGTCGCAAAACTTTAATAGGATTGAACATATCGTCGCATATTCTGCTTAAAGTTACGCGTGCGGGATATTAGACTCTCGCATTCTTGGAGTCTTTTCCAAATAGTGCGTTACAAAATGACTGGATGGAGAGTATTTCATGTGATTGTCGGGACTCTCTTTGTGAGTGTGGTAGCAGTAGAGTGGAAAGTAAGAGTTACTTGGAACTTTGAACGTCGACATATTCGACAGGGAGATTGTAACGGTATTATTGTCGACGATGCAGCAATACCGTTTAGGCAGGAATTACAGGCAACTCGCGTAAACTGGCCAGGTTTCCAATCGGCAGGAGTTAGGCCAAGAACAACAAACACATTCATTCTAAATCAAGCGAAGAACAAGGACGAGATAAAAGGGTGCCTGGCACGCATCGTTAGGCGGTTTCATTATATTGCGACTCAAGGAAATGAAGAGTACGATGGTTACTTGGAGTTGAGCATCACACTGGATAGGTTCGCAACTGAATGTCACTTCGCGAATACAAAACTGGCTGTGATGAGTAAAATAAGATGGTTTCCCACAGACGTTTTCATTGGTAACTGCACGTGCGGTGATGTGGCAAGTATTACTATTGGTTTTATTAGGAACACCACCACAAACACAATCGCAATTAACCACTTCGCCGGACAAAGCAGTTGGATAGGAAACACAAGAGAATGTATATAACAAACTAAAACATTCCCTCCTCCCCGTATAAGAGGCATGCTATGTATAGATATGGCTATTTGATGGCAATCGATGACTGAAGTATTTAATCCTAGTTATTTCTTTTGCGTGTGCAATTATTTGATTTTGTGCAACGGATGTAAGCCGTTGACCACAGAGGTAAAGTTTCTCGTTAGTCTGAATAACAGGGCCAGTGGCGTAGTATAGAGGCTGTACGTCAATGCCGTAGTCTATGCCGTCATTATGACTAGGATTGACAAGATTGAGACTTCTACAGGACTTCAACAGAGAAAGCATGGGAACAAATCGTTGAACGCATATGGATTCGCATCGTGGAGTTTATGTTCCTGAATAAACATTTTGTATAAACTCTCTATCTGCCTATCAACAAACCCTTGCCAATCGGAACACCGATCGGCCAATTCTGCGATTCACGGAAATGGCCGAACGGTGCTCCGATTGCCCTCTTGCGAGTATTACTCAGTGCAAGTTGCAGAAGACACAAAAGCGCAATAGTGTATGATGAAAGATGACAGGTCTCAGTGCGGAATGAGATGAAGTTAAAATTGGTTAAAAACAGTGTTTTGAAAACTTAGGGTGTGTGATGCCTCAGCAGGCACACAACGTTGACTCAACATCGTGTGCCTGCCCCGACTCTTCTTTGAAGGACAAGTTTAGTCTAAACATATTTCATGCAATGGGGTTGGGCCAAAAGTTCTACCAACATTAGTTACGGCCCTTCCCCTACCATACAAATAAAAGGTGAACAAAGGACAAGGACAATATCTGAAGGAAATTTATTCCATAAAACATGGATAAAATGACTGCTGGTAATCGGTGGCAGAAAAATATATGCAACAGGGCTCGGGTGCTGGCGATTGTATCTCGGGGGCTTCTCGAAATATGGAGGTAAATATGGCATATACTACTCGATAAAACATGACACGACGTGCTTCAGTTCGTCTGTCTTCCAACAATCGTCAACCCAAGTCATCAAACATGTTAGAAACACTTTCACAAGATGTTTTTACCCATCTAGCTGCCCTTCTCTGAACCATTTCACTTTTGTCTACTAGACAAAACGAATAATCATTAAACCATATGAACGATAACTAGAACATGTGTTTGTGAAACACTATGCCCCCAACTATTTGCTTGCAACTAAAGGTGTCAAAATTTAGAATTTCTAATAATTCACTCATTGAATGGTATACAAAAATTCACAGTATGACCTTTGACCCGATTATGACTTTGTCTGTTTGGCTGGCAACCGGGCAAAATGTTTTCATGAGTGTTTTACTTACTTCATGAACTGAACTTTTGTTATTGTATTTCTTTCAAAATAAAATAGAAACTGCTCAAACACTAAAGTATCTGTCATGGGTGTGAAGTGCACATAGATAAGTCCATCCCTGAAGTTCATTGTTCAGCATCAATCTGATGTCTTTCTAACAGCTATCCCTCGGAAAGGATTTTTATGCACACTTAACACCCATGAAATATACTTATATTCTTTGCTAAAATAGTTTCATCTTGAGATGTGGTCTAATCTTTTGTTAAAGGTGAATGAGTGTTGACGCCATTTTTGTTGCACCTGCTTTAGCAAGGTGCGATATAGGGGTCTGGCTTTCTGTCTGTCCGTCATTCCGTCCATCCGTCATTCCGTTCATATTTACGTCGACCCTGGCGTTAAGATTTGTTCAGTTAATTTTTCCAAAACCACTGCGCCCATGGTTCTCAAATTTCATATGGAGCATGACCAGCTTTACAGAAATCCAGTAAGACTGGCAAGAATTCAAGATAGCCACGGCTACTTAACTCTTTTCAGACGACAAATTTTCGTCTGCTCAAATCATCAGACGACAGATTTGTAATTGGGAATTTTAACAATCTAAAGACATTTTTCATAAAATCAGGCTTTTTAAGTTCATATTTGAATGGCAAACAGTGTAGATCCTGATCAGACGGCTCTTTTAAGAGCCGGCTGATCTGGATATACGCTGTTTGCAAAGTCGCATTTTTGCGACTTTAGCGCCGAAAGAGTTAAAATAGCAAAACAACAAAATCAACATTTTCTCTAGAACTACCAAGTATAATTGGCTGGAAACAAAACAGGCATGTGTGAAATCATGTTATTCTGAGGATTCATGGTGTAGAATCATATTATTTCTGTATGCACATGTTTACTCAGATGACAAGGAATAGAAACCATGCAATTTTAAGTTAATTTGAATGGGGGCAAAACACGGCCCAAACCATACCAAGTCCTTTGGCATGGAACATTAGGAGGACCTTATTTTTAAAACTAATGAAAATGAAAAAAATCTGAAATGTGAGTAGATCACACTGACCAACTTCTTGTTTATGAGTCCAACTTTGCTTGAACGCCAATAAATAAACAAGGGGTCCATGATGGACCTAAATCGCTCACCTGAGTTATGATGAAATAACATGGGAGATCATCTATTTGATGATGATTCAATTGGAGTAATTCTGCACTTTCCAATCTATTATTCTGACAAAGTTTTATGTAATTGGATCAAAACTGTGCCCTCGAGAGAGTACACAATGTTTTTCTAAGATTTGACCTAGTGAACTTGTTACTGACCCGACATATTCCAATTTCAAACTTCTTTCCATAGAGGTAAACATTGTGACAAAGTTTCACAAAGATGCAGTGGAAAATGAAGCCTCTATTGTGTACACAATATTTTTCTAAGACTTGACCTAGTTTTTGATATAACATGACCCAGTTTAAAACATGGCCAATATTTCATGAAGATAAACATTCTGACAAAGTTTCATGAAGACTCGACCAAAACTGTGTCCTCTAGAGTGTACACAATGTTTTTCTAAGATCTGACCTAGTTACCTAACTTTTGATCTGACATTATTCAGTTTCAAACTTGGCCTAGATTTCATGAAGATAAACGTTCTGAAAAAGTTTCATGAACATTCAATGCAAAATAAAGCCACTATTGTGTACACAAGGTTTTTCTAAGATTTGACCTAGTGACCTAGTTTTTAACCCAACAAGACAGAGTTTCAAACCTGACCTAGATTTCATAAAGATAAACATTCTGACAAAGTTTCATGAACATTGGATCAAAACTGTGCCCTCTAGATTGTACACAAGGTTTTACTAAGATCTGACCTGGTGGCCTAGTTTTTGACCCGACATGACCTTGTTTCATATTTGACCTAGATTTTATTAAGATAATTATTCTGACAAAGTTTCATGAAGATTGGACCAAAACTGTGACCTCTAGAGTGTTCACAAGGTTTTTCTAAGATTTGACCTAGTGACCTAATTTATGACCCGACATAACCCTTTTTCAAATCTGGCATAGCCTTCAAAACGATAAACATTCTGGCAAAATTTCATGAAGATTGGATCAAAACTGTGCCCTCTAGAGTATACACAAGGTTTTATCAAGATCTGACCTGGTGACCTAGTTTTGGACCTGACATAACCTAGTTTCATATTCGGCCTAGATTTCATAAAGAAAATAATCATTCTGACAAAGTTTCATGATAATTGGATCAAAACTGTGCCCTCTATGTCATTTAAAGATTTATTTCTATTTTTTGCTCTGGTTTTATTTCTATTTTTAGCTCCGGCGGCCATCTTGTTCAGTGGAGCAGAACTTTTTTAGCAATTTTGGTTCAGGGCCATAAGTCGAACATTTCTGTGGAATTATTTTGAAATCTATCCGCTGGCTTGAGAGTAGATGTTGCTTAAAGGATTATCTATTTTTAGCTCTGGTGGCCATCTTGTTCAGCGGAGCGGAACCATTTTAGCAATTTTGGTACAGGGCTATAAGAGAAACATTTGTGTGAAATTATTTTGAAATTGGTCTACTGGTCTAGGAGGAGATGGTGTTTGAAGAAATTGTTGACGACGGATGGACAGACAGACGGACGGACACCGGACAAATTTCGATCACAATAGCTCACCTTGAGCACTTCGTGCTGAGGTGAGCTAAAACACCAACAATGAATGTATTTTTGCTCAAGATTAATGGAAAGAAGTTTTTTCTTCAAATTTATGGGAATAAATATACCATCCAAGATGGCTGCCAAAAAAAAAATGAAAATGACTATATCTCAGGAACCCCGGAATGGATTTGGACCACTTTTGTGTCAGAATGATCCTTGCATATATCTATTACACCTTTTTTTCTGGAAAATTGGCCATCCAAGTTGGCTGTCATCCACTGTTTCAGCAAATAGCACAAGAATGAAAATGACAGTACCTTTAGATCCACTGGAAAATTTTGACAAAATTTGTGTCAGAATAATATATGAGTGAAACTATTTTGGTTTTCTAATTTTTAGTTTTTGCTTTCACTTTTTTTAATTCTCCATGACCTCTTCCATGGAATTCTTTTTACTAAGGGAGACAACTGTTATGACTGCATGTTTACTTCTCTTAAGGATAAGGCCCTTCCAAAAATGGGGTCTACTTTTCAAGAAAAATTTGCTCCTTTATGCTCCTGACGGAGAATTTTTTCTAAAGTTGGCACCCACTGGAAAGGGAGGCAAAAAAGAAAATGACAGTTACTTCCCCTAAAAGTTTACCACTTCACCAAAACAAATACAGAGCTCTAGATAAGAGGGAGTATTTGATGATAATCAAGGATAATTTTTCTTATTTTTCATCAAAACCATATGTTGTGACCCCTAATCTGAACCGTCTCATCGAGACGGTTCAGGTGAGCGGTCACAACATATGTTTTTATGCAGAATTAACAAAAATTATCCCTGGTTATCACCAAATACTCCCTCTTATCTAGAGCTCTGCAAATAACAACAACACTCCTCAATCATGAAGTGGTTTTATTCTCTGTACAACTTCTCACATGATATGATTCTTAAACATGTGTAAAAATTTCTTCATGAAGTCTACATAATTGTTCAAAGAGCTAAAAATTGGAAAGCAACATTTCTTGGCCCATTAAAAGATACAAACATTAGTATTTACAAAACAGAACTAGATCTAAAACTAGAAAACAATTTCAGATTATTTTTTTTTTATTTTTCAAATACTACAAATTTCAATATGGTTTTAAGTGTCATATATTCCTACTGTAAACCCTCAAGTACAAAGATAAACATGCCTGTTAATCTTGATCCACAAAGGCTGAGAGAGATATGGGGGTGGCTGGGGGTACCATATTTCTTTGGTTATAAGATGAGGGGGAGGCTCTCTTACAAAACCCCAAAAATCTACATCCATAGATCCATCTAATAAGATGGATCTAGATTTTTAGGCCTGTTTTACAAGGAAAATACATCTCATTGCAGAATTTCATGACTGGATTAGATATATGGAATCAATCTTGTGATGGAAAAATGTTGTTTTCTTGCCAAATAAATATGAGACACTATTTCATATAAGACTGATTCAGATATCTGGGGACATTCTAGAAGGAGTACTGCAGCACTTATTCATCATGTAATATGTTTCATATTTACCTACCATATTTACTTGGCAATAAGATGGGGAAATTTCTCCCTCAAATTTGACCCCAGTATGTAAAGCAGTCATATTAATTCTGCTATATAGGAGTGGCTGTAGTGTTGTGGATAACAGTCCGGACTACTAATCCAGGGGTCGCAAGATTGATCCCCCACTTCTCCGGTCTTTCGGATGAGACTTTAAACCAAGGTCCCGTCTCATATGTTCTTGTTGTTAGTGGGAAGTTAAACCCGAGTGAGTGATAAACCCGAGTTCACTCACTCATTCTGCTATAACCCTTCCAAACATGATACCAAAATTCTACAGACGGATCATTTTCATATTTGCTCCTCTTTTCATTAGGCAATAGTTCTTACATGGTTGTTTTGAGACAGTATTTCAGTCAATATTGAGCCATCTTCTAGATTGAGAAAGAAAACGAGGATATGGAAGCTGGGATAGATGAGATTTAAAAATTCCAAAACAACCCCTACCGTACCTGCTGTAAGAGTGAGTGAACTCGGGTTTAACCTTAAATGTTGCTGAATTGCAGACCCAGATTAGAAGGGTGTCTGGGCTGGGTTTGCCCTATTTGCTCGGGTATTAAGAACTTAGGGTGAATATGAAAACACTTTGGGTTCCTGTCATGATATAGAATGTGGTTATGAGCAATGAAATGATGTACAATAACAGGATGGAGAAGTTTACCAACAGTCTATACCAACTTTTCTATTAATACAAGTACATGTTAATATATACAATGAAATGCTACAGAAGGCCCTCTCTTAATACCGTAATGTGCCTAAATTTTTAGACACCTAAATTAATTAATTTTCCATTTGCAACAAATGGAAAATTAATTTAGGTGTCCCAAACCAAATGGAAAATTAATTAATTTAGGTGTCCTAAAATTTAGGCACATTACGGTACCTAATTAGTGCAATGCCTTGTATAGCTTCTTTTCTAACTACTCCCAGTTTTACCATTCAATAGCAACCATCTCCTCGGTATTTTAACCGTCAACCATGTTTTATGCAAATATTGTGGATCCAGATCAGGGTTCGAGGTTATAAAACTTGAGAATAATCTCAAACTCAAAATAAAGCACACTGATTGGCTGCTTCCGAGCACATGCTCGGAAGCAGCCAATCAGTGTGCTTTATTCAAGTTTTATAACCTATGGGCCAGACAGTCTCTGGGGAGCCATCTGATCAGATCTACTATGTTCCCTGTCTAAGTTCTTTTCCAGTAAAGCACCATCTGATAACAGAGGAATGAACAAAAATCAAAGTTCAAATGCTGAAAACAGAGAATTAAGTTACTTGAGAACGAATTATAGATTTGAGAAAATTATACTTTTCCATGGTAAGAATTCCAAGTAGCATCTCACTTATAATTCCCGAGGGGCATGGCATACAGGGTATGCCATGCTCCTCTGGAATTATAAGTGAGATGGCACCATAGATCTGTTACAAAAGCAACTATGGAATTACCAACTCTTGTGCTAAGAACTTGGAAGACTGATGTCACTTTGACATCAATATTGCTATGGTAACAAATATATGTCGTCATTGGTATCAAAACATGTGCATGCCATGCTCGGCCAATTTTTCAATGGCATTACAAATTGGAATTCTGTCAACAGAAACTTCAGATTTTTCAAACAAATAATTATTCTCAAGTCACTTAATTCTGTGTTAGAAGTGTACATCATGGGAAATTAAGGTGTACGGGTATGCCTCCAGGTTTTCTGCCATTTTTACAAAGGGGAACAAATATAAAGACTTGGACAACACAGCCCTTTCAAAATGAGGTCTACTCACCATGAAAAGAATTTGCTCCAATGGGAGTAAGTTCTTTCCTTAAAATTTGGCTTTTACTGAGAAGGGAGGAAAAAATAAAAATGTCAGAATTGCTCACCCTGAAAGCATACCAACTCACCTTAAAATGCTACAGAATTGTGGCTAAATTGTTTGTCAAAATGTCTTTCTTGTGCAAAACTGTAACCCCATTATCAGTATTAAAATGGCACATTCAACAGTAAAAATCAAAGAATTTGTGCATTCAGTGTAGACCCAGTCAGACTGCTACTTTGGCAAAGGCATGGTCTGATCTGGATATAAACTACTCTTCAGCAAACATCCCTTGGGACAAATCTGAGGACGGAAGAGTCTATTCCTGATAATATATGAGCAGAGGCAAGACACCACCAACAAAGTGGCATGTGAGCCCAGCGAAGACACAGATCAGCCTGGGTATCCGCCCAGTCTGAAAAGAGTCTTTGCTGTCCGCATGGAGCTAGCTTAGACCCTTAGCTTCCCTTTCAGCGCACAGTGAAGACTCTGATCAGACAGGGTGAATGCTCAGGCTGATCAGTCTTTGCTGGGCGCACATGTCACTTTGTTGGTTTTGTTGTGTCACCGCTCATATGTCAGAGTATGGGGAAACCACCAACACACCATTTTTGCAAGGGAGACAACTCTTGTGACTTCCTATTTGCTTCCCCAGGCAATAAAAACAAACAACACAGCAATTTTTTTCAAAATCTGACATCAATTGAGAACAGAAGCAAATTAAAACCGACAGTTGCTTCCTGGAAGTGTACCAGTCACCTGTTTTAAAAGCCAAATTTTCGGGTCCTAAGACTAGTGATAAGAGGAAACATATCTATATTAAGGAGATGGGATGAACACTTGGCTCACCCTTGGGTAGTTTCTTAATATAGTAATTTTACTCTTCATAAGATTTGAACAAGCTGACTTCCCTCTCCAAACACCAAACAGTACAGAATCTGACTAGGAACAGCCTGATATGGATCTACACTGTTTGTTCAGGTATATAATGCCAATGCTTAGAGTTTTTAATGATACATGTACAATGCCTGTTTGAACAAAAATATTACAGTTTCTACATAGTCTAATATATACAGGTTTTGTTTCACTGTGCGTATTGAACAATTTCAAAGACATAATCATGACTGGTTCTTTATCTACAAAACAGGGGTCATATTTATAAAAGCACCTAAGTCGTTGCTATGCTGTTGCTAAGGCTTAATTTCTATAAAATAGATTTCCTACAACTATGAAATTTGCTCTGGAGGAACAGTCTTTTTCAGACTGTTCCTCCAGAGCAAATTTCATAATTGTAGGGAATTGTAGAGAATCTCCTTCAAAGACATTTAGCCTTAACAACAGCATAGCAACCACTTAAGTCGTTTTATAAATAGGACAGCAATAATTACAGCATGTACAGTAAGTACATAAGGTGGACTTTTAAGGATAATTCTGACATAATTTTTTCTTATTTCTACATGAAAATATATATTCATCAGAACCATCTGGGCCATACTGTCCTAATGAAGGGGACACAACTTATTTTTCTGTAGTGAAATATTGAGATTATCTCTAAATGAGCCGCGACACGACAAAACCAACAATGTGGTTGTGCGCCCTGCGCAGACTCAGATCAGCCTGGGCATCTGCCCAGCCTCATCAGACCCTTCGCTAAGCGCTTAAAGGATAGCTAAGGGTCTAAGCTACCTCCATGCGGACAGCGAAGACTCTGATCAGACTGGGCGGATGCCCAGGCTGATCTGAGTCTGCGCTGGGCGCACAACCACATTGTTGGTTTTCTCACGTCATGGCTCAAATTATCCCTTCCTATCTGGAGCACTGCTATTCATAAAAAGCTCTGCATTTTCATTATTTGATACACAACACAAGAAACCCAACAAACTGGCATGTGTACCCAGCCAATATTCAGATAAACCTGGCCATCCACTCGGTCTTTTTAGAATCTTTGCTGTGCACTTAAAGGGTAGCTAAGGGTCCAAGTACGCTCCATGTGGACAGCAAAGACTCAGATCAGACTGATGCCCAGGCTGATCTGAGTCTTCACTGGGCACACATGCCTCTTTGTTGGTTTTGTCGTGTAGCAGCTCATTTTACAATTTCTTAGAATATTGTGTGTGGATATAGAATGGTGAAATCTGTCAAATTGATATGCCAAGCTCATATTGAGGTCCATGCAACATCATGAAAGGAGGTGCGAATTGCAAAAAAGGGTGCTTAATGCATACCCAAAGAGTCAAGGCTCATACCAGCCTGTTTCACTGGGCCGCCCAATCAGACTCCTTGCTACACTCACATTCATGGACTCGAAAGAATCTACATTATTTGCCCATTTTATGTTCATAATTTTCTATGTGGTCAATGTCATAGGTAGCTCCACCATTTTTTAGTTTTGCTACTCACCCACTTGGGGGTTAAGGGGTGAGTGGTGGTGGCGGTGGGGATGGGGGGTCAACTCTTAAAAGAAATTGCTCCTCCAGATGGATGGATGGATGACTTGGAATTTTACGTCCTTTTCAAAAGTATTTCAGTTACATCAGGATGATTGAAGGATGGTAATGAAAGGCTGTGTGCAATGGAGCCCCGTTTACAGTCAAAGATTTCCACCTCCAGCGGGTCTCGAACCCGGTGCCACTAGATCAGCAGGCCAGGGCTTAACACACAGAGCTACAGGGGCTCCTCTTGCTCCTCCAGGACCAAGTTCTTGCCTAATGAGCAGACCCCATTTTGGAAGGAATACATCACCAAGGGAAGCAAACAGGAAAACAACAAAAACAGTTGAGCTGCGACATAAGAAAACCAACAAAGTGGCTGTGCACCAAGCGAGGACTCAGATCAGCCTAGGCCTATGCTCAGCCTTATCAGAGTCCTCCCTAAGCGCTTAAAGGGTAGCTAAGTGTCTAAGCTACTTCCATGCGGACAGCGAAGACTCTGATCAGACTGGGCGGATACCCAGGCTGATCTGAGTCTGCAATGGGCGCACAACCACATTGTTGGTTTTGTACTGTCGTGGCTCATTACTGTCTCCCATATGAAATTGGTGGAAAAACCACTGGGGTGCATCAATACACCTTAAAACTCGAAATTCAGCAGCTTTTTTATGTTAAAGAAGAGTATAAACATTTTATTTAACAGCTACCTTTCAAAAGTTAAACCAAATGCAGTGCCACAAGGAAAGGTACCTTATGGCAAGAGTACCTTATGGCAAGAGTAAAAAGGGACAATTTCAGGAGCCTGTCCATAAGGACAGTCTCATCAGTCTTTCTTTATTTCGAAGGCAATATACTAATCCCCAGGAATCTCTAAAGAGACATTGTGTTCTGTGCTCATGAGCAGGCTGATCTGCAGAATATTGTATTAATCCTAATAAATGCCCCTGCTCTAATAAACGCCCCTGCCTCTCTCCAAAAATAATGTTATATTAACTTGCATGAATTCCTGTTTGCTTCTCTGGATGAGGTAGCTGTTTGAAATGGGGTCTACACTTAATTTTGCTCTAAATAACACCCCCTTTGGTAAAATGCAACACCCCGGGGCATTTAATATGATTAATACAGTATTTGCTGTTGCATATGACTTACAGTTTCAGGGTACAGCTCCAGTTATTGTTTTTTTTTTTTTTTTTTTTTTTTTTTTTTTTTTTTTTAATTTTGCCATTTTTATGAAGGTGAATAACTGTTGTGACTTTCTGTTTGCTTCCCTGGAGGGCAAAGCCTTTCAAACTTTCCAAAGAGGGGTCAACTCTTAAAGGAAAGAATTTGCTCCCTTTATAACAAATTCTGTCCTTAAAGAGTTGACTCCCACTGACAGGGGAGTCAAAAATGAAAATGGCAGTCACTTCCCCTGAAAGTGTATCCATTCCCCTTGAATGTACCTTCTCACATGACACTTCTAAAATATAACAACTCTACCTATACAAGTTAAACATGCCTTTGAACACAGTAACTATAGAAACTAGGCAACATTTCAGAAAATACAATTTAGACAAATAAATTGATCAGTTCAAACATGTTCCAATTGATCAGTGTTTGCACATCTTTTAGTCTCAGCTATACGTCAGCGACAGCAATGTGATTATGTGTTACTTTTCTCAATGCTACAGGACCTGTAACAACAATTCCATGGAATACTGTGTTGCCCCTGTCTAAATGGTGTCACAACATGGCCCCTAGATCACTTGAAGAGCTAAACTAGAACTCGATAAAAGTTTACATCCAAGCCGGAGGAGCAATACCTATGTCTCTCTTACTGCTAGTTGTAAGTGTCAGAGAGAAAAATAGAATAAATCACTGACGCAAAGACTCATTTCATTGGTTTTAAAACAAAATATGCGCTCCAATAAAAAGGGAGTAAATACTCAATGGTAACAGAGCTCTAGATAAGAAGGAGTATTTGATGATAATTAAGGATAATTTTTCTTATGCCTCATCGAAACCATATGTTGTGACCCCTCATCTGAGCCGTCTCGTTGAGACGGTTCAGATGAGGGGTCACAACATATGGTTTAATGCAGAATTAACAAAAATTATCCCAAATTATCACCAAATACTCCCTCTTATCTAGAGCTCTGTGGTAAGTCTGGGATAATTTCTGATGCCTTTCTAAATGAAACAATCATGTTTTCAAAGAGAAATATAAAAAATTATCTCGGAAACATTATCAAATACTGCCTTTCTCTATGGCTCTACACATACAGTTCACATAACTTTCTACAAGCCATACATTCCGTCAAGGAATCAGGTAGTGCAACTGTCACGACCAAGACTGACCCACACCTTCCCTGATAAGAATTCTCAAACACTTAATAAAGTAACATACACCTGACAGGCTTAAAAGTTCCTCACTAGGGTAAAGTTGGGTAAGTTCGGACAGCGGGTAAATTCGGACAGTGACATTGTTTCTTTTACATGTCATTGTTTGGAATTAAAACAAAATTAACTGGGCAAACAGTGAAAACCCTGACGAGAAGGCTCATTATGAGCCGTCTCATCTGGATTTTCACTGTTTGAAATTGTGTGTCCGAATTTACCCGCTGTCCAAAGTTACCCAACTCTACCCTACATATTCTAACAGCACAGGATCTGGCTAGCTGTCACATGCTGTGTGATCAGATCTTTTATTGGTAGCATGAACCAAACACAGCATCTGTGATGTAACCAGTTGTATCATGAAGTCTGCAGAGATGTACAGGCTGGCCTTAAATGTTTGGATAATAGAGTCTGATTGAATACTGTAGACTCATATCAAACTTCTCCAGTCTCTGCACAGTTTGCCTAACGTGAAATTATACTAAACACTTCCAAATAGGCAGACATAGGGTCGAGTCGGATAACTTCGGACAGCGGGTAAATTCAGACCTACAATTGCAAACAGTGAAAATCCAGATGAGATGGCTCAAAATGAGCCGTCTCATCTGGATTTTCACCGGTTGCCCCCAATTAATTTTGTTTAATTCCAAACAACTGATATAAAGGAAAAAATTCACTGTCCAAATTTACACTGTCCTTAGTTACCTGACTCGACCCTACTTATTCATATACAAAGACTAACAAGTCCATTACAGAAGTGACATGTCTGTTAACACCATTACAAATTCTAACAATCAGAACTCTTGAAACCAGAGGACCATTGGTCCTGTAGCTCACCTGAGCACTGAGGTTATGCTGAAAGTTGCCACAGCAACAAAACAACATGCACAACAGCAATGAAACAACCATTTATGTAGAGGATAATATCACAAACATTTATGCTAAAAAGATTCAGCTTTATCTCCCTTTATGGCTTCTGAGAGGATTTTTGGCAACAAACAAAAAAAAAATCGAAAATTTAGCCTTTCAGTTAAGCAACCAACCAAAATCAGGGATTTGGGCAAAATTCATATTGCTGGTAGGACTACTCCAGGAACATTTCTGTAAAGTTTATGTCAAAATATCTGCAGTATCACAGAAATAAATGCCAAATTTCCACTTTCCCCATCATAAAGCTATGGAAAATTTAAGTTTCCATAGCAATGAATTCACATGGGCAACGATAATATAAAACATAATTTAGGTACAGGCAAATGTCATTAATATGTATGCAAAGTATCAGCTTCATCCCTATTATGGCTTGTGAGGAGAAGATTTGGAAAAATTTTTCAAAAATTTACCCTTTATTTTGCCATGGCAACCAATCAAATTTAGCGATTTGGACAAAATTCATATCAATCATAAAGGACTACTCAAGAAACATTTCTATAGAAACAAATTCTAAATAACTGCAGTGAGACAGCAAAAATAGCCAATTTCCATTTTTCCCATTATAAGTCAATGGGAACTATAAGTTGCCATAGCAACCAGAGTTCTTATGCCACTGGAACAAAAAACACAGTTTATGTAGAGGCTAATGTCATTAACATATATGCAAAGTTTCAGCTTCATCCCTCTTATGGCTTCTGAGAAGAAGATTTTTTTATATTTTTTCAAAAATTTACCCTTTATTTTGCCATGGCAACCAATCAAAGTCAGCGATTTGAACAAAATTCATATGAATCTTAGAGGACTACTCAAGAAACATTTCTGCAGAAAAAAAATCTAAACAACTGCAGTGAGACAGCAAAAATTGCCAATTTCCACTTTTCCCATTATAAGTCAATGGAAACTATAAGTTGCCATAGCAACCAGAGTTCTTATGGGATTGAAACAAAAAACACAATTTATATAGAGGCTAATGTCATTAACATATATGCAAAGTATCAGCTTCATCCCTCATATGGCTTCTGAGAAGAAGATTTTTTTTGATTTTTTCGAAAATTTACCCTTTATTTTGCCATGGCAACCAATCAAATTCAGCGATTTGAACAAAATTCTTATGAATCGTAGAGGACTGCTCAAGAAACATTTCTGTAGAAAAAAATTCAAAATAACTGCAGTGAGACAGAAAAAATTGCCAATTTCCACTTTTCCCATTATAAGTCAATGGAAACTATAAGTTGCCATAGCAACCAGAGTTCTTATGCCAATGGAACAAAAAACACAATTATTCGTTCCCCCCACCTATAGATGCTATATGTGAAATATGGAAAGAATCGGCCCAGTGGCTTCAGAGGAGAAGTCGTTTGAAAATGTTGACGACGGCGGACGGACGACGGATGCCTGCCTATACTATAAGCTCACCTATGAGCCTCCGGCTCAGGTGAGCTAATAATTACTGTAGTTGTCCTAACATGGAACAGTTTGATGTTAAAATGTTACGTAGAATGCATCCAAAAGATGCAGATGGAATGGAGTGTAGGCCCTGATCAGACTGCAGTCTGACCTGGGATGGATGGATGGATGACTTGCCATTTTATGTCCTTTTAACAGTATTTCAGTTATATCAGCACGATGGGTGATAATGAAAAGCTGTGTGCAATGGAACCCCATTTATGATTGAAAAGGTTCCAACCTACAGTGGCGCTCGGATCCGGGACCACTAGATCAGCAGGCCAGCACTAAACCTACTGAGCTACCGGGGTCTGATCTGGGTCTGCACTGTTTGCTCAGACCTATATGTCCCAATACTTAGAATTCTAATGGTACTATGGACAAATATGGTAGTTTTAAAAGTTTGGTATATCAATGACAAGTCCAAATTCTTCATCTTCATCATCATCAAACATAGGGGCCACTGCCAACAGATCCTGCCCCTTTTGTCCCTTTCCACTTCCATTTCCTCCATTTTCTGCCGATTTTTTTGGTCTCCCACGCTTAACAGCCCCATTTCCTTCACTAGGTCCTTCTTTTTCGAATTTATCCAAACTCGGTTTTGGACCTCTTTTTTTTGGTGGAAGGCTTCCTTGAAGGTCTGACTTCACCTTACTTCCTTTGTCCTTACTTTCAGTTTCACTATTTTGCCTTGCTGTTTTTGCATTGCCAGCTTTAGCAACTGCAGTCTCCTTTGACTGAACAACTTTTGTGTCAATGTCACTACTAGCATCGGAAACTTCCTCGGAAGCCGAGGTCTGAGACGCCGACTCGGCTAATGTTTCAAGAAGTTCATTATGCTCTAAACAGTAAATCTTTTCATCAAACTCTCTTGTGTTTCCCTCTTGATGAGCAGCACAGAAAGAGTTTGGACATTCAACACACAGGTGAACAGCTGGCTTTCCACAGTTGTCACAATGATGCCATGGACACACCCATTTACCTGAAAACATAAATTTTCACATGGACTTGGGTTATAACAGTACTTCAGATAGTTGCTCCATGTTTCCCTTTTCCAGAAGTTAGCATGACAGAAGTTTCATAAATTTAGCTCTTATGGTTCCAAAGAAGAACAACTGAACTAGACACAAAAAGCAAATTTTGGAAATCAGTGAATTATTCTATCATTATCAGAGCTCTTGATAAGAGGGCGTATTTGATGAAAATTAGGGATAATTTTTCTTATTTCTCATTCAAACCATATGTTGTGACCCCTCATCTGAACCGTCTCGTCGAGACGGTTCAGATGAGGGTCACAACATATTTTTTTATGCCGATTTCGCGAAAATTATCCCTAATTATCACCAAATACTCCCTCTTATCTAGAGCTCTGATTATTCTAATCAATAAGAATGTGTTTCTCATCTTATTCAATTACTGGAGAATTCTCATTCAGAAAGGAATCTGCACTCTTGAAGAGCAAACTCTTTCCTTCAAAAGTAGACCCCATTTTGCAAGGGCTATATCTGGAAAGTCATAAAAAAAAGTTATTTCCTTTAGTAAAATGGCAGTAAAAACCTTAACAACATACCATGTGGTGGCTTGTCAAGTCCCAAACAACTGAGATGATAACTTTTAGTACATGACGTCTGATCACACATCACCAATTCTCCACCCTCCCCACAACGGAAACAATCGTCATCGTGTTTACGCTTCACTGCCAGTTTCTTCTTCTTCTTTAACTTGTGCAGCTTGGCATCCTTCTTACCCTTCTCCAACAGAACTGCTCCTTGTGTCTGTAAACAAATTAAATAGAGGATATTTGACTTTTTCCGTGTAAGATCGATTTTTATTTCACCGAATGAACACCAAAGCAGTATTTTTGACGAGTGGCGAAGCCACGAGTGAAAATACCACTTTTGGTGTTCATGAGTGAAATAAAAATTGATCTTACACTGAAATAGTCAAAACCCTTCTTAAACTGATTACATTAAATTTGCAGTACTTCAATTCCAACGCGTCAGCCATCACGACAGAGACACAACCTTTTTTCGCATTTCGCATCACATTTGATGCTTTCAGCATGTTTACCGGGTATAATATTGGTTGCAAACATAGTTTGCAACTTGAAAATTGCTTCAACTTTCATTCTGATAATCAGATCACAAGAAATTTGCTATGAAAGATTGCCTTCAGGAGACTTAGGCGGCCTGACGTCACGTGCTCTAACAATGCTACTTTGGCACTTTAAGTGATGTCATTAACATCGTAATGACATGAGTGACATAATTTATGTCAATCTGGATAAGATTAATCAATAAATCAACAAATAAATGAGACTATTTAACAAAAATCCTATTTTTGAAACAGCGAAATCGAAAGTGATAATTTCACAAGTGTGATTATCAGTTTCGTTTTCACCAATAAATCTCCATACTGCAATGAAAAGTATAAAAGAAAATAAAATGAGATGTAACAAGACAAAACCAGCAATGTGGTTGTGCTCAGATCAGCCAGGGCAGCCGACCAGTTTGATCAGACTCTTCATTAAGTGCTCAAAGGGTAGCTAAAGGTCTAAGCTACCTCCATGCGGAGAGTGAAGACTCTGATCAGACTGGGCAAATGCCCAGGCTGATCTGAGTCTGCGCTAGGCACACGACCACATTGTTGGTTTTCTTGTGTCGCAGCTATAATGTCACTGCTTATAATCAAAGAACTGATAAGTCTTGGTTTTTGATGATGGAACTGCCTTGAAGCAATTCTGATGTAAAGTCACAGAATATGTGTTTTGTCAATAAATAAGAAACCTATCCCAGAATTACAAGTAATATCAACATCACACCTAATATGAGAAGAAATCATATTTATGTGTTATTGAATACAATAGATCCAATGATTCAATATATTCCTCATGATGAGACAACTCTGATGATAAACAACATATTATATTATATATCACTGTCACTTATTAACACTTTAAACATTCAAATGCTAGCAGAACCGTTCAATACAATAAAGCCGTGACATGACATAACCAACAAACAAGGCATGTGTGCCAAGCTTAGACTCAGATCAGCCTGGGTATCTGCCAAGTCTGATCAGTCTTCACTGTCCACATGGAGCTAGCTTAGACCCTTAGCTATCCTTTAAGTGCACAGGAAAGAACTCTGATCAGACTGGGCGTCTACCCAGGCTGATCTGAGTCTTGGCTGAGCACACACGACACTATGTTGGTTTTGTCCTGTCACAGCTCATATACACTTCATGCCTGCCCATTATAAGGTGGATAGGTACATCTCCATGTCTTTCTGCTATTGCTACAAAGGGGACAACTTTTATGACTTCCTGTTTGCTTCCTTTGGCTGTCAGACAAAACCCATCCAAAAGGGGTCTACTGTTAATGTTTAAAGAATTTGCTCCTAGAGGAGCAAATTCTTTCCTTTATAAATTAACCCTCACTGAGAAAGGAAGCAAAAAATGAAGATATGCTTCTGAAAGTGTAGCCATTCACCTTATAATTTTTACAATCCATGCCACTCTGCCCCAATAATGAGGGTAAACAGTTGTATGAAACAAGTCAACACCTACCTTAGGTCTAACACCCAGAAACCCGCTACAGTTCTGAGACCCACAGCAGCATTTAGTCTTCTCGTTGCCAAGGCAGTCAAGGTTGTAATTAAACGTCAATTCTTCTCCTGAAATATACATGAAAGATGTTCAATATGCAAAACAGGGCCCAGTTGTTCAAAGCATTGTTAGCCTAACGAGCTCGTTAAGAAGTCAACTTGTTAAGTGTTTTGTGACTTTATAGCCAAATACACTTATATTTTTTGTTGAAAATATGGGAGAAGCTTTTGCAATGCAAAAGCTTCTCACATTTTTACAACAAAAAAATACTGGCATTTTTGTGATATTAACGTTTGAAATTTTAACGTCACGTTAACTAACGACGTCGTTAGTTTTGAACAACTGGGCCCAGATCAATACAGTCTGATAGTTAGAAATGACTGGGAAAACAGTGCAGAACTTAATTAGTCTGCTCCTTAGGAGCAATCTGACCTGGTTCAGCACTTATTGTAAACCAATTTATGGAGCATAGAAAAATCCTAGTGACTGTCAGACTCTGGTTTCAGTTCAAGAATACAGCCACTTTGATATATTTAATATCTCTCTACTCATATTTTTTTGAATTTCAAATGGAGTGTACAGACCCTCCCATCTATTTAGAAGGCATATGGGTAGCTCCCTGTGTATTTCTGCTGTTTTTACAAAAAGGAACAACTTCCAGGCCTCCCACTGACAAAACCCTTCTTGAATTGGGTCTACTCTTAAAGATAAGAATATTCTCTTTCAGTCACAAACTGGCATTGCAACCTATGGAAAGGTACCATTCAGATCTGGCATTACATGAAAAAATAATGCTTTATGTTTTCAACTCACCTGCTTTGATATCCCTGAGAGCAAACAGGCCAACCCTGACATCACCATTGACATGCCATTTCTGTGTTTCTAAGTTAGGACCACAACTGTGGTTCATAAATCGTGACAAGTTCCCCTTTGGACCAGCATCAATAATTCTGCAATAACAGAGAACAACTTTGTGATGTAAACTCAATACATGCACATCTATCTCAAAAGCCTTTCTTTTATCTCTGAATCTCTCGTGGAGGATGGTTCCATGCCTCTAGACAATGTTGTGTTCAATAATTCATCTAAATATTCAAAGCTTTTAACCCTCCCCTCATGTTCTTTATAAATGTTAATCATCAGTTTAAAATTGTGTCCCCTTACATTTTAAGGAGAATTAAATGTTATAAATCATTGTGTCACCATTCAGCTCCAAGGGACAATATCCATTTCACTGTTCCAGCCCTCTTCCGTGGCTGCTGTGGTCAGTTGTTTTGGTATTTAGGACCCTTTTAGGTCCCCAGGCTTACTTTTTTATTCATGGCAGTGTAATAAATTTGACAAGCAGAAACAAAATATTGAACAGTTCAGATCCACATGAGACTGCTGACCTTCACTGTTTGTCTCAAATATGGTCTCTCTTACTGACTGGGTTACCCTAAAGTGCTTAAGTATTGGGACACCTAAACATTAATTTTCAATTTGTCCCAAATGGAAAATTAATGGTTTAAGGTGTTCCAATACTTAAGCACATTAGGGTAAACTTGCAAAATTATGAAGAAATAAGAATACCTGTTCATATCTAGAGTCATCATATAGAAGTTTCTGACATCGTCTTCATGGGCCTTTTCAATCCTCTTTTTACATTCCTCTTCATCTATCAAGTCACCAACATACTCATTCACAAACTGACCCTGCAAACATGCAATATACAGTATTTACCTTAAAATATACTGATACCAGTGCTACAGATAAGATGGGGTAACAAAGGATTATTAAGGGATAATTTTCCCTATTTCTGCATATAAATGTAAGTAGAGCGGTCAAGTACCAAAATCACTAGAGCAAGTGAGCAGGGGCTCATGTATACCCCCCGACCAGTGCCACCGCCTAATGAAAGCATCCTTTACCACAAATTTTGTGACAAAACTGCAATGTTATTGTCATACATGTACATAATTCAAAGTTGTGACCTTGACCATATGTCAGCAGCAGCATCTATATGCGTAAACTAGTATGATATAAACATAGTCATGTATTATTAAGCTCCATTCAAATATATTTATAGAGCTATAATCCAAAACTATACAACAAATGGCTAAGTTCTAGTTATTGACCCCAGGCCCCACCCATGAGCCTGACCCTGCAGCTTCAGATCCAAAGTAATGCTATAGATATATCACGAACCAAATATGGAAGAAATCTTCAATGCAGTTACAGAGATATGAGGAATCAAAAAGGTATAACGCTAAACTTTGACATAATGAAAATGCCTAAGTCCTAATTACTGACCCTTGGACCCACCCTGGGGCCCGACCCAGGGGCTTAGACACTTAACATCAAAGGCAATGCTATAGAGGTATCATAAACCAAATATGGAAAGAATCTGATAAGTAATAAGAGAGATATGAGCAATCAAACAAGAATTCCGCAGAATGCTATGTCGCACCTGATTTGCACCTTCACTTTAAGAACTTGATAAAAGTGTCATTTTGAAACATTTTGGTCAAAATCCATTCAGTAATTTACAACATATTATTGTTTTCATGTTTTTCGCTATTTTAAGTAACGGTGGATGGTTGCCATCTTGGACGGTCAATTTGAAAAAATCATGAAACAGCTTCATGCAAAGATCATTTTGATACACATTTAGTCCAATTCCATTCAGGGCCTCTTGAGATATTGTCATTTTCATATTGTTCTATTTTAGTAACAGTGGCTGGCGGCCATCTTGGATGGTCTCAATTCGCTTAAATTTCAAACAAGAGGGCCATGAGGCCCTGAATCGCTCACCTGTGTATGGTGGCCATGTAGGTCATGTGACCTAGACCGATTGATAAAGTTTCGTTCCATCAGCCCCTGGAGGCTGTGTATGATATTTGGTTACAATTGGTCCTGTGGCTTGAGGAGAAGTCTTAAATTGTCAAAATATAAGAGACATGGGTCAGAGGTCAAAGGATGACCTTGACCTCTTGTACCCGCAAATCTTCCATGTACTAACTAAGACGACTGTTTATACCAATTTTTAGGCCAAAATCTTCTAAACTTGCCATGAACTCTTATGTTCTACCATTTTCCCATACTTGACTTTGACTTGTAAAAGGTCAAGTCAGCCCAAGGTCATCAGTTGAACAATCTGCCAATTTTCAGGTTTAAATCTTCAACAGTTTCCAAGAAATCTTATGTTCTAGCATTTTCCCATATAAAAGCTAACCAGAGGACCCATGGTCCTATATCGCTCACCTGAGCACTGAGGTTATGTTGAAAAAAACTTTGTCACAACAACAAAACCACAAGCACAACAGCAATAAAACACACCATTTATGTAGGAGATAATATCATAAACATTTATGCAAATAAGATTCAGCTTTATCCCCCTTTATGGCTTCTGAGAAGAAGATTTTTGGCAAAAAAAAAAAAAAAATGAAAATGAAAATCTGGCCTTTCTGTTGCAATGGCAACCAATCAAAATCAGGGATTTAGGCAAAATTCATATGGCTGGTAGAGGACTACTCCAGGAACATTTTGTAAAGCTTTTGTCAAAATATCTGCAGTGACACAGAAACAAATGCAATATTTCCAATTTCCCCATTGTCAGTCTATGGAAACTCTAAGTTGCAATAGCAACAAATTCACATGAGCAAAGGTAAAATAAAACACAATTTAGGTAGAGGCTAATGTCATTTACATGTATGCAAAGTATCAGCTTCATCCCTCTTTTAAGGCTTCTGAGGAGAAGATTTTGTAATATTGTTTCAAAAAATTTTCCCTTTATTTTGCCATGGCAACCAATCAAATTCAGCAATTTGGACAAAACTAATAGGAATCATAGAGGACTACTCAAGGAACATTTTCATAGAAAAAAAATTCTAAATAACTGGTGTGAGCCAGCAAAAATTACCAATTTCACTTTCCCCATTATAAGTCAATGGAAACTATAAGTTGCCATAGCAACCAAAGTTCTGATGGGATTCGAAGAAAAAACATAATTTATGTAGAGGCTAATGTCATTTACATGTATGCAAAGTATCAGCTTCATACCCCTTATGCCTTCTGAGGAGAAGATTTTTGAATATGTTTTTCTAAAATTTAGTCTATATATTGTCATGGCAACCAATCAAATTCAGCGATTTGGTCAAAATTCAAATGAATCGTAGAGGACTACTCAAGAAACATTTCTGTAGAAAAAAAAAATCCAAATAACTGTAGTGAGATAGCAAAAAATTGCCAATTTCCATTTTTTCCCATCATAAGTCAATGGAAATTATGTTGCCATAGCAACCAAACTGCTGGAGCAATTGCCATGACAAACAGTTATTATATAGAGGCTAGTACTTAGATCATTTCTGTAGAGTTTGGGCTTTATTGGCCATAGAGTTTCTGCGGAGATGAGTTTTTAATATTTTTCTATTTTTAACTATTCGGTTGCAATGGCAACCAGCCTAATTGTGCAATTTGCCGTAATCTAATACAGCTGGTTGGGGACTACTCAAGGGACATTTCTATGAAAGTTTTGTTAAAATATCTGTAGTGACATAGCAATAAATGCAAATTTTCCATTTTGCCATTATAAGTCAATGGCAACTTTAATTTCCCATAGCAACCAAACTGCTAAAGCAATTGCCAAGAAAAACAGTACTTTTATAGAGGCTAGTACCAAGATCCTTTCTGTGAAGTTTGAGCTTTATTGGTTGCATAGTTTCTGAGGAGATGATTTTTGAATATTTTTTCTATTTTTAACCTTTCGGTTGCCATGGCAACCAGTCAAATTGTGCAATTTATATAAATTTCATGTGGTTGATGGAGGACTACTCAAGGAACATTTCTATAAAAAGTTTTGTCAAAATATCTGCAGTGACATGGCAATAAATGCAAATTTTCTATTTTGCCATTATAAGTCAATGGCAACTTTAAGTTCCCATAGCAACCAAACTGCTATAGCAATTGCCAAGAAAAACAGTACTTTTATAGAGGCTAGTACCAAGATCCTTTCTGTGAAGTTTGAGCTTTATTGGTTGCATAGTTTCTGAGGAGATGATTTTTGAATATTTTTTCTATTTTTAACCTTTCGGTTGCCATGGCAACCAGCCAAATTGTGCAATTTACATAAATTTCATGTGCTTGATGGAGGACTACTCAAAGAACATTTCTATAAAAGTTTTGTCAAAATATCTGCATTGACATAGCAATAAATTTTCAATTTTTCCCATACAAGTCAATGGCAACTTTAAGTTGCCATAGCAACCAAAGTTCCAAAGCGATTTGGATAAAAAACAGTATTATTGGTTCCCCCTGCCTATAGATGCTACATATGAAATTTGGTAACAATGGGCCTTGTAGTTTCAGAGGAGACGGACGACGTACGACGGATGCCTGCCTATACTATAAGCTCACCTGTGAGCCTTCGGCTCAGGTGAGCTAAAAAAGCAAATTTTGCCTTACCATAAAAAAGGTCAAGGTCAACCCAAGGTCATAATTTGAACATTCTTGGTAGTACTCGCATACCTGATGCTACATACCAAGTTTCAAGGCCATTGGCCTATTGGTTCTGGAGAAGAAGATTTTTCTAGGTTTTTACCATATATGGGCATGGCGGCCATGTTGGTCATGTGACCCAGTCCGTTTGAACAAATTTTCGTTCCCCTGCCCCCTAGAGGCTCTGTATGAAATTTGGTTACAATTGGCCTATTGGCTTTTGAGGAGATGTGTGAATTGTCAAAATATGAGAGACCAGGGTCAAAGGTCAAACAATGACCTTGACCACTTGTATGCATTAATTTTCATGTACTCATTCAGATGACTGTATATACCAATTTCCAGGTCTAAATCTTCACCAGTTTCCAAGAAATCTTATGTTCTAGCATTTTCCCATATAAAAGCTACAGCATGCAAATTTGACCTTACCGTAAAAAAGGTCAAGGTCAACCGAAGGTCATAATTTGAACAATCTTGGTAGTACTCGCGTACCCAATGCTACATACCAAGTTTCAAGGCCATCGGCCTATTGGTTCTGGAGAAGAAGATTTTTCTAGGTTTTTACCATATATGGGCGTGGCGGCCATGTTGGTCATGTGACCAGGACCGTTTGAACAACTTTTCGTTCCTAAGTCCCCTAGAGGCTACATATGAAATTTGGTTACAATTGGCCCAGTGGTTTCAGAGGAGAAGTCGTTTGAAATTGTTGACGGACGGACGGATGGACGACGGATGGACGCCGGAGCCTTACCATCCTATAAGCTCCCCCGGAGCCGCTGGCTCAGGTGAGCTAAAAACTCCATTACAGGACCATTCTGACTAAAGCTGACCTAAATATATTCAGGTATTTTTGAGATATTGGTGTTTTTGCAAAAACTCGGACTCGTAAACAGAAAGTAGGTCACTGTGACCTAATTCCGCCAAAGATTTTTTCCATTTTGATAATTTTTAAAACCAAGGTCCCATTAATGCTCCATATAAAATTTCAGCCAAATATACCAAGTGGTTCTCGAGAAAAAAGTGATTTTATTGTTAACGCTATTTCTAGTAACAGCGGCCATCTTGGATTCTGGACCATGCTGAATTTTGTCATTCAGAAGCCCTGCAGTCTGGTCATGCAGCCTGTGAAATTTGAGAACCATGGGTTGGTTGGTTGATTTGATGCTTAACGTCCACAGTAAACAACTAAGGTCATGTCGGGACTGTCAGTTAGCCTAACCACACTATTCCTGGGCAGGCTTAGACCTCCTAAGCGGTTAACCAGTACTAAGTGCACATACTTCCGCCAGTAACTGACAACTGCCCTTCTTGAATCGGCGGAAGGAGAAACGAAAGTATGTGGCCAGACCGGGATTCGAACCCAGGACCTCTGACTTACGAGTCAGGTGCCCTACCGATTGCGCTACGAGAACCATGGGTGCAGTGGTTTCAGAGAAAAAGTCATTTGAATGGACTTAAAATTTAGGGTCGACGTAAATGTGAACGTACGGACGGACGGACGAACGGGTTGACGGACGGACGGACTGACGGAAAACCGGACGCCTATATCGCACCTTGCTAAAGCAGGTGCGACAAAAAGGTTTAACGCAAAACTTTGACGTAAAGTTGACGAACAGACGGATGATCTAACGAACGAACAAACTGACGGACGGACGAACGGACGGAATGACAACAAGACCTGTCCGGGTACAGGATAGCTCACCTGCAATGCCTTGCCCATCCATGGGTTAAATTATAGGTCTTTAAAAAACTTTAACCAAAACATCCAATCCGAACACCGACGCGGACGCCGTGGTGACAACAACAGCTCTTCCTGAACTTTCATTCAGGCGAGCTAAAAACTATATACCCCCTGACATACTTCGTATGTCTGAGGTTTAATAAGTCAAAACTCGTATAATTGATATATACATCCACAAGTACGAAATATATTTAGTTACACAGAAAGGAAATGTGATCAGGTGCTTATAATTCACCCACCATGTCTATATATCCGATGGAAAAGTCAGTGAAAACGGAAGTCTGGTAACTGAAAGCCATGCTATGTTTCAGCCATGGCCATAAGGTCAGAAATAAGTTTAGAAATGGCCATATTGTAGGGATCAACGAGGTCATGTAAGCTGCGACTCCCTCATTAGAACCGTCTCACCGAGACGGTTCTAATGAAGGGTCACAACATATGTTTTCATTGAAAAATAAGAAAAAAGCGTCACAACCAATGTTTTCATTGAGAAATAAGAAAAATAACTTAAACTAATCCTCAAAACCCCATCTTATCTGGAGTGCTGGGAAACCTTGAGGAGAATATTTACACTATCAGGGGAAGCACTCATATCTTTTCTTTTTGCTGCCCTTCAAAATACAGGTCAACTCTTAAAAGTAAGAATTGGCTTCTATGGAGAATTCCAAGCAAATTCTTTCTTTTTAGAGCGGACCCTATTTTCGAAGGGCTATTTTGTCCAAGGAACCAAACAGGCCTCCTTTGAATTATCTTCTGTTGGGGACTTTTTCACTGCCTTAATTTGGACAAGTCTACTAACCCTGTAACTGGTGAATATTTTATAAAACTGTTGACATAACACAGTGTTAGAAATAAGCAATTGCCCACTTGCCCGACACGGATTAAATTTGCTGGGGGCAAGCTGATAGTCTTGGAAGGTTGCCCACGGGACAACCTAAAAATTTTGGAGATAAAATAATTAAAATTCTGGAAAATAATTTTGTTTAATGTCTTTTATGAAGTTTTGCATGAGAAGTTTGAAACCCACCAATATCGTGTCTTGAAGGAGAAAAACAAAAAGAATCCCAGTCAAAGTAGCGCTGTGAAAACGATTAGGCAGCTGTGGTCAGTTATCTCTGAATTCATGCTTAGTGTCTTAGAAAGGGAGAGTATTTTTGGACTATGTTTACTTATGTCTGAAAAAAAAATGACATGTAAATGGTTTAATTGCAATGAAATACAGGGGGGCAACTTGAAATCTTGGAGGGCAAGTTGAAATTCATTTCAGGTTGCCCCCCAGGCAAGTTGCTGTATGGGCCTTATTTCTAACACTGATAACAGTGCTAACCCTAATCTGACAGGTCTAAAGAGCAAACTGATCAGATTCTGCACTGTTTGTTGTAGCACTTCTATCTGAATATTTCAGGTGAATGGGTACACTGCCATGTTTTTCTACCCTGTTTTCATCTTTTGTGACTCTTGTTTGCTGACTTGAGGTCTACTCTTACATGAAAGAATTTGCTCCTATGAGAGAAAATTCTTGGGAGCAAATTCATAGGAGGAGTATCTTCCCTTTAAAAGTGTGGTCTACTCTTACAAGAAAAGCCCAGAGCCCTAGATAAGAGGGAATATTTGGTGATAATTAGGGATAATTTTTGTTAATTCTGAAAAAAAACAACATATGCTGTGTCCCCTCATCTGAACCGTCTCGACGCGACAGTTCAGATGAGGGGTCACAACATATGGTTTCAATGAGAAATAAAGAAAATTATCCTTCAATTATCATCAAATACCCCTCTTATCCAGAGCTCCGAAAGCCTTTCAGAGTTGACCAATATTTCAAAAGAAGGCACAATGAAAAGGCATAGTTGCTTCCCCTGACACTGTAATGATTCACCTAATTGTGTTATAACACTGTATATTCACCAGAAGATACATGTAAATATGAGCCGCGACGCGAGAAAACCAACAAAGTGGTTGTGCGCCCCGCCCAGACTCAGATCAGCCTGGGCACCCGCCCAGTCTGACCAGAGTCTTCCCTAAGCGCTTAAAGGGTAGCTAAAGGTCTAAGCTAGCTCCATGAGGACAGCGAAGACTCTGATCAGACTGGGCGGATGCCCAGGCTGATCTGAGTCTGCGCTGGGTGCACAACCACTTTGTTGGTTTTTTCGTGTCGTGGCTCATATGGTCATGGAGCAAATCAATGAAATAATGAATGCAGATCTTAATGTGATGCAAGTTTCATTTTCCCCATACAGGAATGACCAGAATGTGTTTCGTTAGAACCACCGTCGCGCAAAACTCTATGAGGAAACACATCTTTTCTATAGAATTTTAAGCTGAACCAAAATGTCCATTTGTTTCTATTTACCTTTTATTTCAGAAATAAGGTTTGCAACCATGGCCCAAAGAAGTGGCTGCTGTTTGCCTCTGACAGGCGGTCACTTAATTCCTAAGCAACTACATTGTACTCCGAAAGATGGTTTAATGACTGTACATTTTCCCTACTTTTCACCCTACCTTCTTAATATCTTCTAAGGCCTGAAGCCCCCAGCCCCTTCCCTCTGTCTTATGTGGCTGTTGTTGTGGATATGTCCGCTTCTGAAATCTCTGATTCTGGCACTTCTCGCCTGCAGGACATATTGCAGGATGACACTCATACATCATCATATGGTTCAGACAGTCCGAGCTTGAGCTACAGGGGTTCTCTTGGTCACTTTTACAGTCACACCGAGGGATCTCTGACAAGTCAGCTTTAGTTATTGTTACACTTCCTAGAGGTATATTGTTCTGAAACAAAGTAAAAATTAAAAGACACAGTTTTCTCCCTGGACCATTAAGGCATGTCGCTTGCAACATGCCTTCCTCTTCAAATTACCATCGCAACATGCCTTAATTTCCAATGAAAATTTATAAAAATTCTCTAATTTTCATTTCTTAGCCAGTAGAGTTGTTTTGATCATCAATAAATTATTTATAATGTAAATTTAGGCTAATTTTGACAAAGCATTGCTATATTAAGGATTTTAAAAATTGATCAACAAGTCAAAATCTGATTTTTGTGTTAAAAGCGACATGCCTTCTGAACTTTCTGGGGAGAACACTGAGACACTGTACAAAGCATTTCTGCTTTTATATGCCTTCAATTTTGACAGACAAAGTACCAATTTATTCATTCAAAATTGGTTTAAATAGCCCCATATTGTATGATGATTGCTATTTCTTTTCCAGTGCATATGTCTGATCCCCCATTACAACAGCCTCACTAAGGCAGTTCCAATGTAAGGCAAGTGATACTACATTCTTGTATCAGGACTGCCCATGTTAACTGTCCCTGACTCCCCCCCCCCCCCAAACCCCCAAAAGAATACCATGCTAGTGTCTTTTGATATCAGGTTTATCAGGCGAGACCAGTAACAGCATTGGAATGGCAAGGCTTGCCACGCCAGTCTGACATGTTTCTGGCTAAGCCTGATAAACTTGAAATCAAAAAGACATTCACATGGTTTTTGGTTTATCATGCATCATTAGACAATTTTAAGGCACAAAGAGTGTAAACAAATGAAAAGCAAACACACTTTTGGTCGAACTTGCTGATGTCACGAATGCATTATGATGTAAGTCGGTGACGTCATTTAACCAATCGAGCGCTGTTATCACGGCCAACATCAGTATCTAACCAATCTTCTTCAACATTCGCCCAAGCTCAGTTCTAAGGAGACATGATGTCACATCGTGTTATCATACCCCTGTTATGAAGTGAATTGTGCGGCAGATGCATGATAAAACAATGTATTGTGTTCACAAGACAAGTGGTTGATGACAGCTGGATGGTGGAAGATCACACTAGCTCACCATAAGCTCTTTGTACTCTGGTGAGCTAAAAACATATGGCAGCATCCTGTAATTTTTACATTGGATCAGGAAAAATTATCACAGATTTCGCCTCAAACGTTTCTTTGTGGACTTTTGTCTGCACGTCTGAGCGAGGTGTTGTGTTTATTAAGGGGTGTGGGCACATTCATATTTTTTTTGCAAAAGGGGAACAACTTCAGTGACTACCTGTATGTTTCCCTGGGAAAGCAAACCCTTCCAAAAAGGAGTCTTCTCTTAAAACAAAGAATTTGCTCCTGCAGAGCAAATTCTTTCCTTTAAGAGCTGACCCCTATCGGACAGACAGAAAAAATGGGAAAATAGGATGGTTGCTTCCCCTGAAAGTGTACCTGTTCACCTAACAAAAGACAGTCAACATTTGCTTGTACATACCTTTACTAATTTGAATGGTGCTGGTTTCTTTTTGTTCTTCTCTATTTCCAGTTGTTCTTTATTATCTTTAAAAGTCTTCCACACTTTATATCTTTCAGAGGCTTCCACAACACCTGTAAGCAAAATGGATGCACTATCAATACAATCCCACGTCAGTTTCGTACCAGTGCCATATATATTTGGCTACAAGAAGGAAGGGTGGGGTGCAGAGAAACAGTGGGAGTGGGTCTGGACTTTACCCTCCAAAATGACCCAAACAAGTATATTAGTCTTATTAATTCTGCTATAAGATGCTCTTTCCCCAGTGCTCCAGATAAGAAGGGGTAACAGAGATAATTCAGGGATAATTATTCACATTTTTCCATAAAAAACATATTTTGTGACCCATCATTAGAACCGTCTCGTCGAGACGGTTCTAATGAGGGGTCACAACATATGTTTTCGTTGAGAAATAAGAAAAATTACCTTTGAATTATCCTCAATACCCCCTCTTATCTGGAGCTCTGTTCCCCTTCCAAAAAATCCCATAAATCCAGATCCATCTTCTAGGATGGATCTAGAGTTTGTGGGCTTTTTAGAAGTGAAAAAATGTGTCTAATAGCCTAATAAATAAGACAATTTGATTTATACACAGGCTCACAAAATTTTACATTTTATGCTTGAGTTTGTCCTATCTGGAATATTGTTTCATTCTACCATAAGTTCAAAAGTGACTGTTTAAAAAACTCTGAGCCAATACAATCTTCTTTTTTCATGTTTTATGTTTGGAATATGTTTTATGTTTGGAATATGTTTTATGTTTGGAATATCACCACATCACTGAAAGAGTTGCTTGTTCAAATACATTTTAATGATGAAGCAAGTTTCATTTCAGCTATGACTAACCTGCTAGTTAGTTGGTCGGCTGGTTTGATTAACTAATCTTTGAGACAGTGTTTCGATATATATGGAGCTGCCTCCCTTGGACAGACAGAAAAATGAAAACAAGAGGCCCACGGGCCACAAAGCTCACCAGATCTCTAGCTCAAAATGCTATAAAATTTGTATAGGCTCAAAATTGCTGTCACATTTGTACGGGCTAATACAAAGTATACAACTACAAAGTCTCAGTCTGACAGTCTGTTGAGTTGATAACAAAATATATAACTATTTTCCATATATTGATTGCAGCAAATGCCATTTTTTAATTTTCCCCATTACAAGTCGATGCAACTCTAAGTTGCCATAGCAACCACACTAAAGAGCCGATTTTATAAAAAAAAAACACATAAATTTTCAATCCCCCAACTTAAGGATACTACAGATGAAATCTAGGCCTTATCGGCCCAGTGGCTTTTGAGGAGATAAATTTTTTTAAGTATTTTTTTTGTGCATTTTTTGCATTTTGGTTTCCATGGCAACCAATAAAAGGAGCAGTGGCCAAACAAAATACATAGCTAACTAGAGCAAGTGAGCAGGGGCTCACGTATACCCCCGACCAGCGCCACCGCCTAATGAAACCACCGCCTTATGAAACTACTGCCTAATGAAACCAATCTTATACATGGTTTGAACTTAGAAGTAAACTTAGTCACCTATCAAATGGTTCCATCAAAGTATATCATAAATATCAGCAAACAGTACTAACTTAACACAAAACTTTAATGTAAACATATAAGTCTGTGCCCATGACCTTAGTCACAGCTGCATCCAGATGATGTCAACTAATCTGCATGAACATTGACGTAAACTTAGTCGTATATCAAAAAGGTTTCATCAAAGGATGTTGGAAATGTAAACAAAGACTATAAACTTAACGCAAAACTTAAATGCAAATATACAAGTCTGTGACCTTTGGTAAGCAGCTATGAACCTAAAAGTAAACCTAATCAAATATCAAAAGGTTCCATAAAAGGACATTGGAAATACAAAAGAAGAATATAAACTTAACAGCAGCATCCAAATGATGTCAAGTATTATGCATGAACATTTAAGTAAACCTAGTCATATATCAAAAGGTTTCATTGAAGGATGTTGGAAATATAAGCAAAGAATATAAACTTAACGCAAAACTTTAATGCAAATACACAAGTCTGTGACCTTGACCTTTGGTAAGCAGCAGCATCCAGATGATGTCAACTACTCTGTATGAACCTAAAAGTAACCCTAGTCAAATATCAAAAGGTTCCATCAAAGGATATAAGAAATATGAAAGACTATAAACTTAATGCAAAACTTTAACGCAAATGTTTGAGTCTGTGACCTTGTGACCTTGACCTTAGGTCAGCAGCAGCATCCAGATGATGATAAGTATTCTGCTTGAACCTGCAAGTAAATCTAAGCACATACCAACATGCTTCATCAAAGGATATTGGAGACATAAGCAAAATTAAAAACTTAACGCAAAACTTTCACGCAAATGTTAACGGACGGACGCACACACGAACGGACGGATGGACAGACAGAATAACGGACGAACGGACGGAAAGACGAAAACTATATACCCCTCGACATACTTCTTATGTCGGGGGTATAATAAGAGACTTCTCAAGGAACTATCTACAAAAGTTTAGTCAACATATCTGCAATGGCTTGGCAGTAAATGACTTTTTTCAATTTTCCCCATTATAAGTCAATGCAACTCTAAGTTGCCATAGCAACCAAACAAAGAGGCCGATTTTCATAAAAAACACAAACTTTCAATCCCCCAGCCCGAGGATGCCACAGATGAAATCTGGGCCTTATCGGCCCAGTGGCTTCAGAGGAGATAATTTTTTAAGTATTTCTTTCCCGTTTTTTTTTACATTTCGGTTTCCATGGCAACCAATAAAAGGAGCAGTGGGCCAAAAAACATATAGCTGATAGAAGACATCTCAACGAACATTTCTATAAAAGTTTTGTCAGCATATCTGTAATGGCTTGGCAGTAAATGCCTTTTTTCAATTTTCCCCATTATAAGTCAATGGGAACTCTAAGTTGCCATAGCAACCAAACAAAAAGGCCAATTTTCATAAAAAACACAAACTTTCAATCTCCCAGCCCAAGGATGCCACAGATGAAATCTGGGCCTTATCGGCCCAGTAGCTTCAGAGGAGATAATTTTTAAAGTTTTTTTTTTCATTTTTTTGCATTTCGGTTTCCATGGCAACCAATAAAAGGAGCAGTGGGCCAAAAAACATAAAGCTGATAGAAGACATCTCAAGGAACATTTCTATAAAAGTTTCATCAACATATCTGCAATGGTTTGGCAGAAAATGCCATTTTTCAATTTTCCCCATTATAAGTCAATGGAAACTCTAAGTTGCCATAGCAACCAAACTAAAAGGCCAATTTTCATAAAAAACACAAACTTTCAATCCCCCAGCCCAAGGATGCCACAGATGAAATTTTGGCCCAATCGGCCAAGTGGCTTCAGAGGAGATGTCGTTTAAAAGTGTTGACAGACGACGATGACAGACGACGACATACGACGACGGACCACTGCCTATCCTATAAGCTCCCCCGGAGCCTTCGGCTCTGGTGAGCTAAAAAAAAAAGGATAAATGAGAGAAAGAAATCAGAGCTCTAGACAAGAGTGGTATTTGATGATAATTGAGGGTTAATTTTTTTTATTTCTCAATGAAACCATATGTTGTGACCCCTCATCTGAACTGTCTCATCAAGACGGTTCATATGAGGGGTCACAACATACGGTTTTATACAGTATAAACAAATATTATCCCTAATTTTCACCAAATACTCCCTCATATCTAGAGCTCTGGAAATCCAAACACCCCCTATCACACATCTACTGAAGGCAAATTAGCACCTTGCCATAACTTAGGGTCTGCATCAGTAGGATGCCCCAGTGCATTCATGGCATCTTCGCCCATCCTACCACCCGACTAAAATGTCTGTGTATAATTATTCTTCAGAGTACTATTTCACTTGACACCATATGCAAGGCCTATAAGAAAGCCCTTGTAAAATACTAGGTAAGAAATGAGTTTTACACACCTTTCTTAAACTGAGTTTGTAAACCTTTCGATGATGTACTGTATGAGCTCCCTTTGTCCCCATCTTGATAGGAAAATACTCTGGAAATAAGTACTTTGAGGTGTATTTGCAGGATTATACAATTTTCAAACACCAAATTTACAGTAAATGTTCTTGACACAACACAGATTATGAAATTGAATGCCAAAGCTGTGCAAGGAATGTCACTGCAGAACCTAGACACAATTTTTATCATCTGACAGAAACTGCCAATTGGTCAAGAATTAATTTAGTTGTTGTTGAGTTGTGGTTAACATCCCAGTATTACAACATTTCAGTCATGCCAAGACATTGCCTCCGACTTTGTAGGACTTTTACCCGACCCGAGATAAATGACACCCAGGGGCCGTATTCATAAAGCCACTTAAGTCGTTGCTACGCGGTTGCTAAGGCTAAATATCTATATAGGAGATTCCCTACAACTATGAAATTTGCTCTGGAGGAACAGTCTTACAAAGACTGTTCCTCCAGAGCAAATTTCATAGTTGTAGGGAATCTCCTTCAAAGAAATTTACCCATAGCAACAGCATAGCAACCACTTAAGTCGTTTTATGAATACGGCCCCAGGTCCTGCTACAGCTACTAGCAGCTCTGCCAGAGACACCAGGCAGCCCATCTATTTTGCAGGCCTCGATGAGCACAGGCCGGTTGACAATTAAAAAAACTTGCTAATAATTACAACATATAAAATTGCAAAATTGATATTCAGTTTGAAACAATATGCATTTTTTCAACCTCAACCAAAACCGAAATTTCCAAGTTCACAACACTGAACTTTAAGACATTGTACTGGATGGGGTAGGTACTCTGTAAAACTTTGGACCAATAACTGATGTCACTTAAGTCCAATTATCAACTGAATCCATCCATTGTCTAAGCAGATATGGATCTTTAAAAATCTTTAACCTAAACATCCAATGTGGATGTGGAGCCAAGGTGACTACAATAGCCAGAACTTTTGCACTGTGAGCTAAAAATATGAGCTGAATAGATATTCTGTTTAATTAAGGTAGCTATATACAGAGTAACTGTGTTTTTACTTGTAAAAAGCAAAAGAGAGTTATATTTCATGGTAAAATCGATCAACTGTGGAGTATATACACACACTAACAATGTCTACCGTAAAGATTCTAAGTTTTCTTCGGGCACATAGGTCTGTACAAACAGTTCCTTAGGAACCAGAATGGTCAATGTCTTCACAGTTTCCATTTCATTTGCTCATTTTTGTAGGCATTATTCTATGATAGAACCGGAATAACAGGAAAATAATAGGGAAAGGACTGGCTGTGCTTGCAGCAGGTGCAGAATTTGGACAGTCTGTTTTGGGGATATTTTTGGCATTAAACATTGTTTTTCTATGAAACAAAACGGTGAAATGTTTGTTTTTTTGTTTTATTCTGTAACATACACTGTAAGTTTTACTAAAACAATATGCATAAGCTTGCCCCATCCGTTAAATATATTTTTATGACGTTTTTCATGAAATTCAATTTTTTTGCATTTTTTTAAACAATGCAAAATTATACTTATTATCAATTTTTTTTTTTTTACCAATTTGTTTCAGATATCCTATATTATAGATAATATGATTTACAGAAATGAAAGTGCGTTAGTGATGTTCCGATGATCGATTATAATCGACAGTCGATCAATTACAGTTGGATTTCGATTAATCGAACCCAAATGTGTATAAACCGATTAATCGGGGGAAATGTAAAATTCATTAATTTGTCAGCTTTATTGCTTTCTAAGAAATGTAATTTGCAGCAAACCTTACAAAACATTTCACTGATTTATTCAGCTAGTAATATTGAAACTACAATGTAGATGCCACAGCAAAATAACCCTCCATTTGAGAGATGCAAAAATGGGACAGGAAAGATACATGCTGGCTTGATTACTGCTATTGCATCATTCTAGTCTACTAAATATGTATTTATTAATTCAGAAATACATTTCCGCTTAGTATGACTGTAAAAGCTAAAATCTGAATAATATAAAGACCTAATTACATTTTCTAGATATTCTGTGCTGCTTACATGTATACATTCTATGTATTTCAATGAAATTATACTATCAATCTGTACAGTTTCTTTTATTAATGTATGCATGTACTAACCAAGTTCCAACTAACCAGTATGGATCTACAGAACTGAATAATGTAGTATACGAGGGGCATTTCAGAAATAATCTAAATGAGATCAGGGTATCCCATTGGTTGATTTTTTGCAGTTGTTCTATATATCATTGGAAAGATAAATTCAAGTGCTTTAGAATGGTATGTAATAAAAGAACTTCTAAGTCACTCATGCATGACAGCACGTGGTTATACGTCACAAGGGTATGGATACTGGAAACTGTACATTTTCATTGAAAATCTCTTGTGTTCTTTCGCCATTTGCTCAATAAGACAATGATAAATTTAATGAAGAAACACGTAATACTGTCTTTCAAATGTAAGGAAAGGAAGTTATACAGAAATCATTTCAAGATTCTACACAAGTAACATAATAAACGAGCTTTATCCTCTGCTATGCGGTTATAAATGCAAAGCTATTATAAATGCATTATATCAATTAATTGTTGTTTTTTACTCATTCTCATCAAAGTCCAACAAACGACAGGCAGATTATTACTGAAATGATTAGGTCACTATGTTTTGTTAAGACTGACATGATATGACTCATGAAACTGGATGATACAGGTGCAAACTCTACGCCGGAAGTTGCAAAGTAGCAGCAATTCATGTAAAATACAAAACAATAAAATGAACTTATCTTCTTATAAAAAGACACCGTCTAAATATATTTAACGTTGTCTAATGTCAAAGGCTAGAGGGACATATTGGAAACAAAATGTAAACATAAAGACTTGAAAGAGTGTTATTTGATATGATATACTGACATTGAAATATTTGGGTGGGTGGGATAACTTATCGCAAAAATTCAGGTAGGCCACTGACAAAATAGCATAACATGCCGTAAAAGATTATTTATTACAGAAATCAAGCATGACAAATTAAAATTTAATCATTTTTTGTTTCATAGCTGCCATCAAATATTCACTTTCACTTTAAATGACCTCAGAACCGAAGTTTAAAAAGCCTACTTTACATTTCAATTTAGCGCAGGAAGTGACGTCATAAGAATACACGTTGTTCCATGATAAGCATATCTTGCAAAGGAAATCTTATGTTTCAGTAAAGTTGATATAATGACTTTTATACTGGAAAGATTTCAGTATAATAGATATTATAGGTATTAATTTAAAGCGGTTTATATCCAGAGTTGGGAAAATATGAATTTGTCTTCACATAAATATTTTGTGCATTTCCACTCAGTGTCCCTACCCTAGCAACAATCGTCAAAGCATATTTTTAAGAAAAACCCAGTGACTGAAATTCTTTAAGTGAAGATCTTTGGGCGATATATAAGCCTAAAAGTTAGGACATAAATTTCAACAAGAGGGCCATGAGGCCCTGAATCGCTCACCTGAACAATTGGCAAGGTGGCTTCTTATCATGTCTGAAATTGTCAAAATATGAGTTTTGGGTCAAAAGTCAAAGAATGACCATGACCACTTGTACTCATAAATCTTCATGTACTCATTAAGACAACCATATATACCATTTTTAGGCCAAAATCTTCAAAACTTTCCATGAAATCTTATGTTCTAGCATTTTCCCATATTTGACCATGCCGCAAAAAAGGTCAAGGTAAACCCAAGGTCACCATTTGAACAGTCTTGCTGGTACTCTAGTACTCCATGCTATTTACCAAGTTTCAAGGCCATGGCTGTATTGGTTCTGGAGAAGAAAAATATTAAAGATTTATACCATAACTGGTAATGGCGGCCAAGTTGGTCATGTGACCTGGACCGTTTGAACAAATTTTCATTCAATCAACCCCTGGAGGTTCTAAATGAAATGTGTTCACAATTGGCCCTTTTGCTTTTGAGGAAATGGTTGAAAATGTCAAAATGAGCGATCTGGATCAAAGGTTAAAAATGACTTTGACCTCTTGTACTCATAATTCTTCATGAACTCATTAAGACAACTGTATACACCAATTTTTTAGGCCAAAATCTTCAAAACTTTCCATGAATCTTATCTTCTACCATTTTCCGATATTTGACCTTGCTGTAAAAGGTCAAGGTCAACACAAGGTCATAATTTGAACAATCTTGATAGTACTCAAGTACCCAATGCTACATACAAAGTCTCAAGGCCATCGGTCAATTGGTTCTGGAGAAGATTTTTAAAGGTATTTACCATATATGGGGGTGGCGGCCATGTTGGTCATGTGTCCAGGACCGTTAGAAATTTTTTTCATTCCCTCAACCCCTTGAGGCTCTATATGAAATTTGGTTTCAATTGGCCCAGTGGTTTTAGAGCAGATTGTTTGAAATTGTCAAAATTTGAGATTTCTGGGTCAAAGGTCAAAGAATGACCTTGACCTCTTGTACTCATAAATCTTCATGTACTCATTAAGATGATTGTATATACCAATTTTTATACCAAAATCTTCAAAACTTACCATGAAATCTCATGTTCTAGCATTTCCGATATTTGACCTTGCCGTAAAAAAGGTCAAGGTCAACCCAGGGTCATAGTTTGAACAATCTTGATAGTATTTGAGTACCCAATGCTACATACCAAGTTTCAAGGCCATCGGTCTACTGGTTCTGGAGAAGAAGATTTTTAAAGGTTTTTTTACCATATATGGGCGTGGTGGCCATGTTGGTCATGTGACCTCGACCGTATGAACAAATTTTCATTCCCTCAACCCCTGGAGGATCTATATGAAATTTGGTTACAATTGGCTTAAGTTGTTTTTGAGGAGATTGTTTGATATTGTCAAAATATGAGAGTTCTGGGTCAAAGGTCAAAGAATGACCTTGACCTCTTGTACTCATAAATCTTCATGTACTCATTAAGATGATTGTATATACCAATTTTTATACCAAAATCTTCAAAACTTACCATGAAATCTCATGTTCTAGCATTTCCGATATTTGACCTTGCCGTAAAAAAGGTCAAGGTCAACCCAGGGTCATAGTTTAAAAAATCTTGATAGTATTTGAGTACCCAATGCTACATACCAAGTTTCAAGGCCATCGGTCTACTGGTTCTGGAGAAGAAGATTTTTAAAGGTTTTTTTACCATATATGGGCGTGGTGGCCATGTTGGTCATGTGACCTGGACCGTATGAACAAATTTTCATTCCCTCAACCCCTGGAGGATCTATATGAAATTTGGTTACAATTGGCTTAAGTTGTTTTTGAGGAGATTGTTTGATATTGTCAAAATATGAGAGTTCTGGGTCAAAGGTCAAAGAATGACCTTGACCTCTTGTACTCATAAATCTTCATGTACTCATTAAGATGACTGTATGTACCAATTTATAGGCCAAAATCTTCAACAGTTTCCAAGATATCTTATGTTGCAGCATTTTGCCATATAAAAGCATAAGGAAGCAAATTTGACCTTACCGTAAAAAAGGTCAAGGTCAACCCAAGGTCATAATTTGAACAATCTTGGTAATACTCGCATGCCCGATGCTACATACCAAGTTTCAAGGCCATCGGCCTATCGCTTCTGGAGAAGAAGATTTTTCTAGGTTTTTACCATATATGGGCGTGGCGGCCATGTTGGTCATGTGACCAGGACTGTTTGAACAACTTTTCGTTCCTAAGTTCCCTAGAGGCTGCATATGAAATTTGGTTATAATTGGCCCAGCGGTTTCAGAGGAGAAGTCGTTTGAAATTGTGGACGGACGACGGACGACGGAGCCTTACCATCCTATAAGCTCCCCCGGAGCCGCTGGCTCAGGTGAGCTAAAAATCGATCAACATTCCTGGGAATTGCAGACTCATTTACACTATTTCTGAAATGCCCCTCGTAAATATGAGGAATTAAGTCCAAAAGGGGAATTCAGCAATCCTAGTAATATTTTAGGGTTTCTACCAACTGATTTCGATTATATTCGATTATCGGTCACTTGCACTGAACCGATGATCAATTATAAAATTTCAACCGATTCCCATCCCTAAGTGCATTCATGTGCTATAGATATGAATTTAAACGGAGGATGTGTAAAAAAGTATGTAGAAATACAAAATATTGTTTTTTAGGAAAACAAAACTGTGAAATCTTTTTTTTTTCTAATCCAAATGTTTTATAGCTCTTTGGGTTATTTAGCTGGTATAATGGTTTGAATGCCCCGCACAAATTTCTATTCAGTATCGGACAACCTTAAACATAAATATAATGGGTTACAAAAACATCAATGATGGCAAGGAAACCTCTAAAGGGAAACCTGAGGCTCATTTTTCAAATTATTTATGTCTCATGTCTGGCAAGCCTTACATAGACTAAATAATCTGAAAATGACTGAGATTTCCTTGTCTTTGCCTCAGCCCCATCATAATATGAGCTGCAACATGACAAAACCAACAGAATGGCATGTGGGTCCAGCTAAGACTCTAAGACTCTGATCAGCCTGGGTACCTGCCCAGTCTGAACTGAGTCTTCTCTGTGCTCTTAAATGGTAGCTATGAGTCTATGTTACCTCCATGAGGACAGCGAAGACTCTGATCAGAATGGTTGGATGCCCAGATTGATCTGAGTCTTTGTTGGGTGCACATACCACTTTGTTGGTTTTGTTGTGTCACACCTCTATCTATTAATCCTCTAGACTTTTTGCCTAAAAACAAAACATTGCATGTCTCATTTTTCATAAAACTGGGAGACTTACCTGCCCTGATGTAACCAGAAATAGTCATGTGAGCCTAGGAAATGGACAGGAAATTCTCCGACCTGATGTGCCTTCTCTTGTATATTGAGAGGAACATTTCTCGGATGGTTGATTTCTCCAGGCCACCATCTACATAGAAACATGTCCTGTGTTATATTATGCATAACAAAATGACCCTTAATATCCAGACAGACATGTCTGAGCAAGAACTGTAGAACTAGCCGTCTGATCAGTGTATGCACTGTTTGCAAATCTCTAGTGTTTTTTTGCCACATCACTGCACAGTATCAAAACCAATGACTTCAAATGTTCAGTACTCCAGATAAGAAAGGTTAACTGAGATATTTCAGGGATAATTTTCCTTATTCATCCATAAAAACATATATTGTGACCCCTCATTATTAACTGTCTCAATGTCTTCATTGAGAAATAAAAAAAGAAGTTATCTTTGCATTATCCCTATTACCCTTGTAACTAAATTTGCAGTAATAAAGAATCTGATTTCATAACAAAACTGTACTATGGTGCCCGTCTATGACGTTTTAAATTTTTGCTGTTAGACTGATTGTTGTCATAGTTGTCATAAGGAGAGCTGACTTGTCAATGATATTAGTGAATCTGAAAGAAAATGAGCCATGACACAAGAAAACCAACAAAGTGGCATCTGCCCAGTCTGATCAGACTCTTCGCTAAGTGCTTATAGGGTAGCTAAGGATATAAGCTATCTCCATGTGGACAGCAAAGACTGATCAGACTGGATGGATGCCCAGGCTAATCTGAGTCTGCGCTGGGCACACAACCATTTTGTTGGTTTTCTCGTGCCGCGGCTCAAATATATTTCAAATCACTCTGCCACAAATCTTATATTTTTTGCCTAAACTGGCAGCAGCTGTTAATAAGCTCTGCTATAATAAATTGTATATGTTTATAACTTATTAACGTATTTATAGAATTTCAGAGCACTTGATTTATTCTTCAAAATAGATGGATGGACGACTTGCGATTTTACATTCTTTTCAACAGTATTTTATTCATATCAGGATGACGGGATGATGGGTGATAACAAAAGGCTGTGTGCAATGGAACCCTGTTTAAGGTAGGAAAGATTCTCACCTCAAGCAGGGCTTGAACCCGGTCCGCTAGATCAGTAGGCCAGCGCTTAACCCACTGAGCTACAGGGGCTCAGATTTATTCTTCAAATTTTATGGAAGTTTTGCACTTGTTTGAAAAACTACGACTGTGGAATAAGTATGATGATGGAAACATGATATGGCCCTTTCACAGTATTTCCCTCTTATCAAGCAAGGTGATAACAATGAAAGGCTGTGCAATGGAACACTGTTTGGGTTGAAAAGATTTCAGCCTGCACGAGGATCCAAACCCCAATAGTGAGTTTGGCAGGCCAGCACTCAACCGAATGACCCATCAGTATGAAAAAGGTACAATGAACAATGAAAGCCTAGCATCCAAATGTAGGAATGTAGACTGTGTACTTAATAGTTACCTGTAATTTCCTATTTTCACCCAGACAATTTCTCCATAGAGCGGTCTCTTTCCCTTGACACAGTCTTCACAATACCAACTACCTTTTGGGAACTCTGGGAGATTTAAACATTCGGAATGAAATGCTGCTGGACAACTTTCACAACAGAGCAGGGTTCCACCTGAGAAACAACAAAAGTGTCAAATGCAAAAGTGGTTGACAACCTGAAGCTGGATGCTTCTCCTTGTAATCTTGCATCATAAAAAAAAATAAAAAATTGGGACACTTAAAATAACTGCCGCAATGGTCCTAAAAATGGAACAGTTTGTTTTTACAATGCATTTATGCATTCAAAAGATGCAGTTAAAATAGCAAACAGTGTAAAGCCTGATCAGACTGCTCCTTTTGGAGCAACTTAGGTCTGCACTGTTTGTTCATACCTTTCGGCCCCAATACTTAGCATTTTTACATCACATCTGACAAGATGTTCTTAAATACTTCTGTTTTTCTACCGAATTATGATTTTTCTCTCATCAATGGAGGCGACACTTGTCTTTTCAACCACAATGGAGACATAATTCGTTGTAAATATTTTATATGTCGCTGGCCGGGTTTGAACCCTCACGGATGCGGCGATTTTTCTGTTTTTCTACCGAATTATGATTTTTCTCTCATCAATGGAGGCGACACTTGTCTTTTCAACCACATCGCCGCATCCGTGAGGATTCAAACCCGGCCAGCGACATATAAAATGTTCTTAAATACACCATCCATTATTCCTCATAACAGAATCCGATATTAAGGTGACTGGGTACACAGTCAAAGGTAGCAACTCTGACATTTTCATTTTGGCTTCCCTTTTCAATAAGGTATGAACTCTTTATGGAAAGCTAATTCTTTCATATAACAGTAGATCGAGACAATACAAAGGCTTTTGCTTTTTCTAGGCGTATGACTCATTACTGTTGAACCGGAACTTGTCAAGCTACATACACACACCTACCATGAGCACAAATTTGTCATGGGAAGATCATTCCTTGTTTTAGCTCTTGCCAAAAAGTTTTGAATCAAAGCATCTGAATGCTGACGCTGGGGCTACACCATAGCTATTCCAATAATTTTGTAAATGCAAGCTAAAACTATAGATTACCTTTATTACAGTTGAAACACCAGCTCACGTTGACATGGGTGTGATGTTTTTGTGTGAGTATAGGCTGAAAATGTCTGGCACAGACAATGTTAAAACCAGTCAGGTTGATACTACCCGCTGCTATACAGAAATCACCAACATGGTACGCTGTGGGACATCGGATACAACGTAACAAACGACCTGCAATAGGAAACATACATGTCAAGGGGCACTTATAATAATTTAAGGAAATTTACTGTAAACAGTAAAATTTACACTATTGCATATTTTGGCCAACTGGTATTGAAGGAAATATTACGATTCTCATAATGAGTCTGTGAAATGATAAAGGCCATTAACAATGTCAAAACAGTTATATATTCATGAAATTTTACAAAAATATAACTTTTGCAAATATGTCCCCAAATAACAGTGTTTCTTATTTCACTATACAGATATTCAATGGCATGTTATCTAAAATTGAGCCGCAACACGAAACAAGAGGCCCACGGGCCACAAAGCTCACCAGATCTATAGCTCAAAATTGCTTTCAAAACTGCTGTCACATTTGTACAGGCTAATACAAAATATACTACTACAAAGTCTCAGTCTCACAGTCTGTTGAGTTGATAACAAAATATATGACTGTTTTCCATATTCTGATTGGAGTAAATGCCATTTTTTTTTTAATTTTCCCCATTGTAAGTCAATGCAACCCTAATTTGCCATAGCAACCAAACAAAAGAGCTGATTCTCATAAAAGAAAAACACATATTTTCACTTCCCCAGCCCAAGGATACTAAAGATAAAATCTGAGCCCAATCGGCCCAGTGGCTTCAGAAGGGATCATTTTTTAAGGAATTTTTTTCCTTCTTTTGCTTTATGGCTTCCATGACAACCAATAATAACAAGAGCTGTCGCCTGACAGCATAGCTCGCCTGAATTGGTGCTTGCCCATCACATAGCCGCTATGGTGGTGTGGACTGCTATGCATAAAACTTCAGGCAAACATGTCCAAAATAAAAACACTTTTATAAACAAAAACTATCTCAGATATAAGTCTTAAAATAAAATTAAAATAAAACAAAATGAAATTTTTTTCAAAGTCCATGAGCTTGAGGTAAAAAAACTGAGGGGGTGGGGTGTGTGTGTGTGTGTGGGGGGGGGGGGGGGGGGGGGGGGGGGGGGGGGTAGTGGGGGAGGGGGGGCTAGGATGTAGGATGTACCATGAACCATTATCTAACATCAGTCCAAGTATTAGTATCAACTGAGTCCATCATCGTGGCACTGTGAAATTATATCTTCATAAATATAAAACTTTAACCAAAATCTTTAAGACAAAATTCTAAGTTGATGACCTTGACTTCAAGGTCATCCAGTGGGGTAAGTATAAGGTGTTTTATAAAAACTCAAAAAAGTTTCTAACATCAGTTCAAGTATAAACTAAATCGCTGCAAAGCATTATGAATCAGTATGCAATTACAAAACTTTAATAAAGACCAAACAAAATTTCCTAAGTCCCTGACCTTGACATCAAGATCACTGAGCGGGGTTGGGGTAGTACTAACTACAGTGCAAATATAAAAAGAATTCATCTATGGGTTCAGGAGATATGTGTCTTTAAAAAACTTTAACCAAAACATCCAATCAATAAAAAAACAATTTTCTAAGTCCATGACCTTGACATCAAGGTCACTGAGGGGGGTGGGGGTAGTACCTTCGAAAACTTTAGACCAATACCTAACTTCAGTGCAAGTATCAAAGGAATCCATCCATGGGTTAAGGAGATATTGGGCTTTATAAAACTTTAACCAAAACATCCAGTCCAAAAAAACTCCCAATTTTCTAAGTCCATGACCTTGACATCAAGGTCACTGAGTGGGGTGGGGGTGGTACCCTGTTAAACTTTGGACCAGTATCTAACTACAGTGCAAGTATCAAAAGAATCCATCCATGGGTTAAGGAGATATAGGTCTTTAAAAAACTTTAACCAAAACATCCAATTCGAACGCCGACGCGGACGCGGACGCGGACGCGGACATGGACGCCGACGCCGACGCCGTGGTGACAACAATAGCTCTTCCTGAACTTTCGTTCAGGCGAGCTAAAAAGGAAGTGGACCAAAACACATATAGCTGATAGAAGACTTCTCAAGAAACGTTTGTATAAAAGTTTTGTCAACATATCTGCAATGGCTTGGGAGTAAATGCCATTTTTCAATTTTCCCCATTATAAGTCAATGCAACTCTAAGTTGCCATAGCAACCAAACTAAAGGGCAGATTTTCAAAAAAAAACAAAAACTTTTAATCCCCCAGCCTAAGGATACTACAGATGAAATCTGGGCCTTATCGGTCCAGTGGCTTCTGAGGAGATAATTTGGTAATTATTTTTTTTCCATTATTTTTGCATTTTGGTTTCCATGGCAACCAATAAAAGGAGCAGTGGGCCCCAAAACATCAAGGCTAACAGAAGACTTCACAAGGAACATTTCTATAAAAGTCTTGTAAGCATATCTGCAATGGCTTGGCAGTAAATGCTATTTTTCAATTTTCCCCATTATAAGTCTATGGGAACTCTAAGTTGCCATAGCAACCAAACTAAAGGGCAGATTTTCATAAAAAACACAAACTTTCAATCCCCCAGCCTGAGGATACTACAGATGACAGCTGGGCCTTATCGGCCCAGTGGTTTCAGAGGAGATAATTTTAAAGTATTTTTTTTTACTTTTTGATTGCATTTTGGTTTCCATGGCAACCAATAAAAGGGGCAGTGGGCCAAAAAACATATAGCTGATAGAAGACTTCTCAAGGAACATTTCTATAAAAGTTTTGTCAATATTTCTACAATGGCTTGGCAGAAAATGCCATTTTTCAATTTTCCCCATTATAAGTCTATGGGAACTCTAAGTTGCCATAGCAACCAAACTAAGGGGCAGATTTTCATAAAAAACACAAACTTTCAATCCCCCAGCCCAAGGATGCTACAGATGAAATTTTGGCCCAATCGGCCCAGTGGCTTCAGAGGAGATGTTGTTTAAAAGTGTTGATGGACGACGACGACGACATACGACAGACGCCGACGGACAACTGCCTATCCTATAAGCTCCCCCGGAGCCTTCGGCTCTGGTGAGCTAAAAACCAACAAAGTAGTTGTGCACCCAGAGCAGACTCAGATCAGCCTGGGCATCCGCCCAGTCTGATCATAGTCTTCGCTGTCTGCATGGATGTAGCTTATAGTGATTCCCCTACAGAGGTTTAGAAGGGTGCTGCGCCCTCCTGCCTTTTGGTCTTACCCTTCTGCCTTTTGGCCTTACCCTTCTGCCCTCCATTTGTGGAAGGTAATTTCATTCATAGTAATGTTATATTTTCAGCTCTCTGTGTAAAACAGACTTATTAATATGCAAATACTTGTATCTCCATGCTAAAAGAAGGTGTTTATCTTGTTAGAAAGTGTTAGTACCCTTTGTTAAATTTTCTTTGAAAATAATAGCTTCAGAAAAGTGCCCTCTAGGGAGCATGTCACGTGCTAAAAGTGCCCGTTTTCTGGCCAGCACCCTGCTCTTTTTTCAGGCTGGGGGAAACACTAGCTTAGACCCTTAGCTACCCATTAAGCACTTAGATATGAGTCTGATTGGACTGGGCTGATACCCAGGCTGATCTGAGTGTGCTGGGTGCACAAACACTTTGTTGGTTTTCTGGTGTTGTGGCTCAAATGAGAATGGCTGTGACAAAATTGTCATTAGAATCCTATCTCAGTTTCCAACTACTGACTACTGAGTGACTGGTCAAATAGAATTTTTATCTTGGTGTCACAGTAGGTGAGACTACATAATAAACATGAGATGAGCTTTCAATTTGGACTCCTGGATGAGTTTAAGGCATTGATTCTCTGCTGTCATACTGTATTGAAAGAAACCAATTCACATCTGACAGAACTTATATAAAAGGAATTTCTCTTTTAAACAGCAGCACTGAAAAATTCTTACCATGATTAGCTTTAGCTGAAGACTTGAGATTACCAGCGAGACAGGTGTGACACAGATGTAGAGGACACGTGACACCCTTTCCTTCCACACGTGCCTGTGGAAACTGTTTAACACAGTCAACATGATAGAATTTACCACATACCGCTACACTACAGCGCTGGGTATTAGTGTCAGACTTCTTACATACAAAACACGAGTGTACTCCTGAAAGAAAAATACAAGGATTAGCTTATATTTTATGATATAAACTAGAAATTGTGTTTGTGAAACACTATGCCCCCAACCATATGCTTGCCACTATAGGTGTCAAACTTTAGCACGTCTAAGTCTGAAAAGGAGTCAGCAAATCTTTACTAAAATATTAAACGCATCAAAAACTACTATTATACCAAATATCAGCTTCCTAGATTAAGCAATTCAGAAGTTCGAAAAATGCCATACTCAAACAAGGGCTGTAACTCAATCAAAATTTTTACGGAATTCTCCCAAAAGTTAAAGGTAATGTACGCTTCATATCTGATAAGTATACGAAATATCAAGGCCATAACTGAAATACTTTTTGAGATATCTTGCTAACAAGACATCAATCTCATGTTTTTGAAGCGGCATAACTCCAAAATGAGGCATAACTTGGAAAAAAAAGACAATAATGTCAGTTATTTTTCCATGAGGAATCCTAATAAAATTTCTAAACCCTATGCCCAATGGTTCTGGAACAAAGTAGCTGCATAAGTATTGAACATCAGGGGAAGTAACTCCATTATTGATGAATGCATCATTACCATACCTGTACTAAAGTATTTAACTCATCAAGAACTACTACTATACCAACAAGAAAATCGGTGGAACCGATGGATGCTCCCCGAAGGCTTGGAATAGGAGAATGGGTATCCTGGTGAAGGAGTGATTTTCTGTGTAAATTAAATGCAATTTAAAATGGAAAAAAAAATAATTCTCTTCAATATTTTTAGAGCAATGCTCTGGCCATGCATACAACTGAGAAAAAATAAGAAGGGAAGTAACCCGAAAATAACTTGGGATACAGTTATGGTTCTTCTGCTCTGCACTTCTTGTCATTACCCTCTACTATCAATATGTGAAGTTTCATTCATGTTCTCTTAAATATGTAAAGAGATATACTCCAGAAAAGCTAAATAACTAAAAAAATTAGGAAGGGAGCTAACTCTGTAATTACTAAAGGTAGGGTTATAGTTATTAAGCAATGCACTTCCTTTTATTACCCTCTATCATTGTGTGAAGTTTCATTTAGTTTCCTTCAATACTTCCTAAGATATGCTCCATACAAGCAAACTATAGCAAAAATTAAGAAGGGAGCTAACTCTGTAATCACTTTTGACAGGGTTATAGTTCTTGTGTTCTGCACTTTTACTCATTGCCCTCTATCAGTGTATGAAGTTTCATTACGTTCCCTTTTATACTTTCAGAGATATGCTCTGGACATGCAAAATACTGAAAAAAAGGAAGGGAGCTAAATTTGTAAATACTTAACACAGGGTTATGGTTCTTGTTCTCTGCACTTCTTCTTATTGTCCTCTTTCAATGTATGAAGTTTCATTAAGTTCCCTTTAATACTTTTGGAGATATGCACCGGACAAGCTTAATATTGAAAGACCTGGAAAGGGAGCTAACTTCGTAAATACTTGAGATAGGGTTATGGTTCCTGTGCATTGCACTTCCTCTCATTGTCTTCTATCAATGTGTGAAGTTTCATTTTGTTCTCCCTTACACTTTCAGAGATAGGCTCCGGACAAGCAAAATATTGAAAGAACTGGAAAGGGAGCTAACTTCATAAATACATGTGATAGGGTTTTGGCTCCTGTGCATTGCACTTTCTCTCATTGTCTTCTATCAATGTGTGAAGTTTCATTTAGTTCCCCCTTAAACTTTCAAAGATATGCACCGGACAAGCAAAATATTGAAACAAGAGGGCCATGAGGCCCTGAATCGCTCACCTGAACAATTTGCAAGGTGGCTTTTACTTATCATGTCTGACATTGTCAAAATATGAGTTTTGGGTCAAAACTCAAAGAATGACCATGACCACTTGTACTCATAAATCTTCATGTACTCATTAAGACAACCATATATACCATTTTTAGGCCAAAATCTTCAGACTTTCCATGAAATCTTATGTTCTAGCATTTTCCCATATTTGACCATGCCGCAAAAAAAGTCAAGGTCAACCCAAGGTCACCATTTGAACAGTCTTGGTGGTACTCTAGTACTCCATGCTATTTACCAAGTTTCAAGGCCATAGGTGTATTGGTTCTGGAGAAGAAAAATATTAAAGATTTATATCATAAGTGGTAATGGCGGCCAAGTTGGTCATGTGACCTGGACCGTTTGAACAAATTTTCATTCAACCAACACCTGGAGGCTTTATATGAAATGTGTTCACAATTGGCCCTTTGGCTTTTGAGGAAATGGTTGAAAATGTCAAAATATGAGCAATCTGGATCGAAGGTAATAAAATGACCTTGACCTCTTGTACTCATAATTTTTCATGAACTCATTAAGACAACTGTATATACCAATTTTTTAGGCCAAAATCTTCAAAACTTGCCATGAAATCTTATGTTCTACCATTTTCCCATATTTGACCTTGCTGTAAAAGGTCAAGGTCAACACAAGGTCATCATTTGAACAATCTTGCTAGTACTCAAGTACCCAATGCTACATACAAAGTCTCAAGGCCATCGGTCAATTGGTTCTGGAGAAGAAGATTTTTAAAGGTATTTACCATATATGGGCGTGGCGGCCATGTTGGTCATGTGTCCAAGACCGTAAGAAAATTTTTACATTCCCTCAACCCCTCGAGGCTCTATATATGAAATTTGGTTTCAATTGGCCCAGTGGTTTTAGAGCCGATTGTTTGAAATTGTCAAAATTTGAGATTTCTGGGTCAAAGGTCAAAGAATGACCTTGACCTCTTGTACTCACAAATCTTCATGTACTCATTAAGATGATTGTATATGCCAATTTTTAGGCCAAAATCTTCAAAACTTACCACGAAATCTCATGTTCTAGCATTTTCCGATATTTGACCTTGCCATAAAAAAGGTCAAGGTCAACCCAAGGTTATAATTTGACCAATCTTTATAGTACTTTAGTACCCAATGCTACATACTGAGTTTCAAGGCCATCGGTCAACTGGTTCTAGAGAAGAAGATTTTTAAAGGTTTTTACCATATATGGGCGTGGTGGCCATGTTGGTCATGTGACCTGGACTGTATGAACAAATTTTCATTCCCTCAACCCCTGGAGGACCTATATGAAATTTGGTTACAATTGGCCTAGTTGTTTTTGAGGAGATTGTTTGATATTGTCAAAATATGAGAGTTCTGGGTCAAAGGTCAAAGAATGACCTTGACCTCTTGTACTCATAAATCTTCATGTAGTCATTAAGATGACTGTATGTACCAATTTTTAGGCCAAAATCTTCAACAGTTTCCAAGATATCTTATGTTGCAGCATTTTGCCATATAAAAGCACAAGGAAGCAAATTTGACCTTACCGTAAAAAAGGTCAAGGTCAACCCAAGGTCATAATTTGAACAATCTTGGTAGTACTCGTGTACCCAATGCTACATACCAAGTTTCAAGGCCATTGACCTATTGGTTCTTGAGAAGAAGATTTTTTCAGGTTTTTACCATATATGGGCATGGCGGCCATGTTGGTCATGTGACCAGGACCGTTTGAACAACTTTTTGTTCCTAAGGTCCCAGGAGGCTCTATATGAAATTTGGTTACAATCGGCCCACCGGTTTCAGAGGAGAAGTCGTTTGAAATTGTGGACGGACGACGGACGACGGACGACGTACGACGGACGGACGACGGACGCCGGAGCCTTACCATCCTATAAGCTCCCCCGCAGCCGCTGGCTCAGGTGAGCTAAAAACTGGAAAGGGAGCTAACTTCGTAAATACTTGTGACTGGGTTACAGTTCTTGTGCACTGCACTTCCTCTCATTGTCCTCTATCAATGTGTGAAGTTTCATTTAGTTCCCCCTTATACTTTCAGAGATATGCTCCGGACAAGCAAAATATTGAAAAAACTGGAAAGGGAGCTAACTTCGTAAATAAATGTGACAGGGTTACGGTTCTTGTGCACTGCACTTCCCCTCGTTGACCTCTATCAATGTGTGAAGTTTCAATTAGTTCCGCCTTATACTTTCAGAGAAATGCTCCGTACAAAAGTGTGACGGACGGACGGACGGACAAAGCGGCAACTATATGCTCACCCTTCGGGGAGCATAAAAATCAGCTTCCTAGCTTATGCAGTTCAAAAGTTGGAAAATGCCAAATTTAAACAAGGGCCATAACTCCATCAAAACTTTTATGAAATTCTCCCAAAATTTAATCAGGTAATCTACTCCTCATACTCAGTTAGTGTATCAAATATCAAGGCCATACCTCAAATACTTTTTGAGATATCTTGCTAACAAGATCGTCATCTCATTTTTCCAAAAGGGGCATAACTCCAAAATGGGGCAAAATTTGGAAAAGAAAAAAAATATGGGTCAGCTATTTTTCCATGAGGTATCCATATATAAAATTTTAAGACCCTATGCCCAGTGGTTCTGGAACTCAGAAGCTGCATAAGTATTGAACATCAGGGGAAGTAACTCCATTATTGATGGATGCAGAGTTACCTAACCTGTACTAAAGTATTTAACTCATCAAGAACTACTACTATACCAAAAATCAGCTTCCTAGCTTAAGCGGTTCAGAAGTTGGAAAAATGCCAACTTCAAACAAGGGCCATAACTCCATCAAAATTTTACGGAAATCTCCCAAAAGTTAATCAGGTAATCTACTCCTCATACTCAGTTAGTGTACCAAATATCAAGGCCATAGCTCAAATACTTTTTGAGATATCTTGCTAACAAGATCATCATCTCATTTTTCTAAAAGGGGCATAACTCTAAAATGGGGCATAATTTGGAAAAGAAAAACAAAATATGTGTCAGCTATTTTTCTATGAGGAATCCATATATGAAATTTCAAGACACTAGCTAGCAGGGTTCCAAAGTTACAGCAAGCATGAACAAGAGCTGTCGCCTGACAGGATAGCTCGCCTGAATAGGTGCTTGCCCATCACACAGTCACTATGGTGGTGTGGACTGCTATGCATAAAACTTCAGGCAAGCATGTCCATAATGACAACACATTTATAAACAAAAGCTATCTCAGAAATGTCTTAAAATAAAATTAAAATAAGAAAAAAATTACATGAAATTTCAAAGTTCATGAGCTTGAGGTCAAAGAACTAAGGGGTAGGGGGAGGAGTGGGGTAGGGGTGAGGGGAGGGGGAGGCTGGGATGTATCAAACCTTGAACCATTATCTAACATTAGTCCAAGTACATGTATAAGTATCAACTGAGTCCATTGTGGCACTGTGAAATTATGTCTTCATAAATATAAAACTTTAACCAAAATTCAAAGTCAATAACCTTGACTTCAAGGTCATCCAGTCGGGTAAGTATATAGTGTTTTGTAAAAACTCAAAAAAGTGTCTAACATCAGTTCAAGTGTAAACTAAGTCTCTGCCAAGCATTATGAATCAGTATGCAATAAGAAAACTTTAATAAAGACCAATTTCCTTAGTCCCTGACCTTGACATCAAGGTCATTGAGCGGGGTTGGGGTAGTACTGTGTAAAACTTTGGACCAATATCTAACTACAGTGCAAATATAAAAAAGAATTCATCGATGGGTTCATGAGATATGTGTCTTTAAAAAAACTTTAACCAAAACATTGAAAAAATAAAAAGATAATTTTCTAAGTCCATGACCTTGACATCAAGGTCACTGAGGGGGGTGGGGGTAGTACCCTGGAAAACTTTGGACCAATATCTAACTACAGTACAAGTATCAAAGGAATCTATCCATGGGTTAAGGAGATATTGGGTTTTATAAAACTTTAACCAAAACATCCAGTTCAAAAAACTCCCAATTTTCAAAGTCCATGACCTTGACATCAAGGTCACGGAGTGGGGTGGGGGTGGTACCCTGTTAAACTTTGGACTAATATCTAACTACAGTGCAAGTATCAAAAGAATCCATTCATGGGTTAAGGAGATATAGGTCTTTAAAAAACTTTAACCAAAACATCCAATCCGGACGCCGACGCCAGGGTGACAACAGTAGCTCTTCCTGAACTTTCGTTCAGGCGAGCTAAAAAACTACAAATTTTCTAAGTCCATGACCTTGACATCAAGGTCACGGAGTGGGGTGGGGGTGGTACCCTGTTAAATCTTAGACCAATATCTAACTACAGTGTAAGTATCAAAAGAATCCATCCATGGGTTAAGGAGATGTAGGTCTTTAAAAAACTTTAACCAAAACATCCAATCCGAACGCCGACGCGGACCCTTACGCGGACGCCGTGGTACCAACAATAGCAAAAGTGTGACGCACGCACGGACGGACAGACGGACGGACGGACAAGCCAAAAGCAATATGCCCCACCAACTTTTTCAAAGTTGGGGGCATAATGAGAATGGGTAAGCAAATTCTTTCCATTTTGGAAGGGCTATGTCAGCCAGGAAGGCAAACACATAGACACAGAATTTGTTTCCCTTTGTAAAAATAGTGGAACTAGAAATGTGTCCATAGTACACGGATGCCCCTGCCTAGTGCCTTGAGAAAGATGGCACCTTGCTTAAGGTATTGTAGGATAACTATAGTTCATATAAGCAGACTTGAATAATATAAAAGGCCATAGGCGACTCAAGACTAGGTTGCCATTTAAAAGGCAGGCAACTTTAGCAGAACTGTCTTTACTTTCCTGGTCTGAGTTGTTCAAAACTAACGAGATCATTAGTTAAGACATTAATATTTCAAATAACGTATAGGTGGTAATTGTCGCAGTCTTCCAAATTTCACTGTATTTCATGATTACTATGAAGCCGTGAAAGTTTAAAGTCTCCAAATGTTTTCTATTTCTGACTGTCTTCGGTAAATCCAGTGACCATATTGGTTTTCTTGTCTGTCTGCTTTTGTCATTTCTGCACATCTTTTAAAGGTGTTATTTTCGACAATGCTCCAGTATTTCAGTGGTGTTGTTTGACACCCAAGCGATCTCCAGGTGTCACAATATGTTTCTGTCAAATCCTCTTCTCTGATTCATGATAGGTCTTGTACGTAATTGTTTGTTTCCTATGATGATTCACTGACAGGTTAGGAAACCTTCATGCTGATCAAACAGCTAACTAAATGTTTCTACAAGGGAGAAAAATTATCATCAAACATGTTCTACTGTTTATTACCTGAAGTACATTCATCACACTTGAACTCTCCTGAAGGACTGACACTCAGCCCTAAACAGTCCATGTGGAAGAACCCCTGACATGGTCCCTGACACTCTAGTAAGTCCCCAGTCTGTTCACAGATCTGACAGAGGTTTTCTTTCTTCTGTGGCCCTGTTGATGACAGTCTGTAGATCTCCATCTCATATTCTTCCTCTTTTATCTCAGGCCTGGGACCAGTAGTCTCTGGCACTGGAGATGGTGGGCCTCGACTACCATCATCACTCTGATAAGATACAATCACATACATGTATAAGAAAACAAGGGAAAAGGAAATTCCACATACCAGGTTTGCCAACATATACTGGCATGAAACCAGGAAAATATGTCACACACTGAACCTTTGTTATAATCAAAGACAATCCTCATTACTTTAAATAGATAACCTAATGTTTAACAGAAATGGATCTGCAGATAAGCTCTGAAAACTTCAGTAAAAAACGGCCGATATGGACATATGTCAGTGTTCCACATCTTCTATGCAGAAATGACCTAGTGCCACATAAATCAGCTGAACTATCATTATCATACTGGATACAAGTAAACTTGTTTGAAGTTTAACTCCTTGAAAAACATTTATAAACTGGCTAATATTAATTCTTCACTTCTACAATGAACCAAATGTTTGCCTGACCATTTTCTTTAAAATCTCCATGCGTAAAACTGAAATCTGCATCAAGGGACAAAGCTACATTTCAGCTTGACTATGAAGTCTCTTTAAAACATGTTTGTGGGTATTGCTATCCTTTAAACCTTGAGGATATATACAAACCCATGAGCCATGACACAAGAAAACAAACAAAGTGGTTGTGCGACCAGAGCAAACTCAGATCAGCCTGGGCATCCGCCCAGTCCGATCAGACTCTTTGCTAAAGGCTTAAATGTAGCTAAGAGTCTAAACTTCCTGCATACGGATAAAGAAGACTCTGGTCAGACTGGGCAGATACCCAGGCTGATCTGAGTCTGTGCTGGACGCACAACCACTTTGTTTGATTTCTCGTGTTGCGGCTCCCATATATTTTATTGTTGTTTTTGTTGTTATGTTGCTTTAGGTCCACAGTAAACAGCTATGGTCATGTCTATACAGTCAGTTAACCTAACCACACTTTTCTTGGGCAGGCTTACACCTCCTACGCGGTTAACCAGTACTATGTGCACATATTTTCACCATTAACTGACAACTGCCCTTCTTGAACCAGCAAAGGAGAAATGAAAGTAAATCACAGGACCCGCTACCGAGTCCGAAATCTCTGCCTCTTGAGTGAGACACCCTACCGACTGCGCCTCGTATATTTTGCATATAAACTGATCTTATATCAATGGAAGTCAAATTATGAGTGATGCCTGTCCATTTCATGACAATCTTTCATATGCTCTGTGCCAGGCGGTTGTTCGGAATGGACTGGTATTGATTCCATCAAAACTGGTGAAGATCAGATTTGCTGACATTTAAACTTGTAGTGTTTATACAATACATTTGTTCATAATTTCAAAACTTCACCTGTTTTTCTGAACCACTCTCATCATCTTTGACTTCTATCTTTTCTTTCACCTCCGTTTTTTTCCTTTTCCGCTCTCTCTTAGAACTAGTCTCTGCTGCAGATGGTGTCGCCCCAGCCTTAAAATAAACACTTTATAAATTTGCACAGAAATCCTAAAGCAAACACTGCAGACTGCTCACACTCTGCACTGTTTGCTATTTTTGATTCTTCCTGTTTGCCATTTTGGTTCTTCCTGTACCGTCAACACTCTTTATAACTGCATTCTACAACAGCAAAATTCTCTATGTCATTTTGATATACATGTACTCATTTCCCATTCCCCCCCCCCCCCCCCCCCCCCCCCCCCCCCCCCCCATTCAAACTATGATATATAATGCCTTCATAATGTAAATAATTTTCAATTTACTTACATGGTAACGAAAATTAATTGGTCAAATATTTATATGGCCTCCAACCTTCCCTCATAGCCATACCTTCACCTCCAAATGAATGTTACAAACATTACTGTTTTAATGGTTTTTTTTAATCTTTTATTTTGTCTTATTTTGTTTTTATTTTATTCATTTACTATTTACTTAATTTTTTTCGGTACATGGTAGACTGTCTAAACATTTTTGCCATTTCCAAGCTAACAGCAGTGTTGTGCAAACACAGACCAAGGCTCAGCCTGAGGGTAATTGAGCCAAAAAGAAATGCTCCTCCTTCTGAGTTTCAGTTCAGAGAATTTACAAGCTAATATGTATGGAAAAGAAGGGAAGACAAAAAGTTTGGTCCAAATTTCTCAAAGATATTCAGCAAGCTTCTCCCTTTCTGGAGCCCAAAGCTGAGTCCTAAAGACAGTAAAAAGACCATTTGAAACCTATTAAACTATTAACAAGATGACCCTAGGACTTCAGACAATACAAAATGTCTCCTTACACAACATTAAACCAGTGGTGTAAAATGTTCTATAACTTACATTTTTCTGGTGTATTGATTACTTAGAACTGAACTTAGAGGCACAAACAATACTTAACACTATAGAATTATACTTAATTTTTCATCTAATCACAGTGTCAGTAACTTAGCATCAAGGATCATTTGATGTCAACATTTGGCGATTTGACAGTCTACCATACACATTATTTTATACTTTATTTGAACCATTAAGTAAATTAACACATGCATATAAATGTAGCTGAAAACTTGCTGCTCATAGGATACTTTCAGTGTTTTTTTTCTTCCTAAAACTACTTTTTGTTAGCTCAAAAATAGCTTTATAATTTCAAGATAATAAGTAGGTAAGCATACAATGCTAATTCAGAGCAGCATGCAATACTGAATTATGTAACACACATGACCATAACCACACAAACTGGACATTCGTATTTCAATTTAGATTGATTTTCAATTCTCCACTACAGAAAAATCTCTTTTATTGTATTAAGATTTTTACAAATCATTGCTTTCAGATAAATGCTCATTACAAAGTTCGAAACCTATGGAAGGAAAATGCTTATTCAATACTTTGCACTACCCCTTAAACTAATTAAATTGTACATGTATATCATACGGTTGTCAGAAGGAGACTTACACTTATTTTATTGCAGAAAGAAACCACCAGTAACCATGATACCTGCTTGAAAAGTTTCATGTTATCGAAATAGAATTTTTAAAATTCCCTGATTTTTCCCTGATTTTCATCAAATTTTCAAATTCCCTGATTTTTCCCTGCAGGGAATTTTTTTTCATCATTTTCCCTGTTTTCCCTGTTTTCCAGAGCTTGTGGCCACCCTGCATTTTGATACACATAGACTGGCTTTATTATCAAAACAAATATTCTTTATACCAGCAAATTCAGTTTAACATCAAAATAATTTTGGAACAAGACCTGTCAGTGGGACAGGATAGCTCGCCTGACAGCGCCTTACCCATCACCTACAAAACTTTAACATTTTGCTAACCCTGCCGCCGCCGCAGCCGCCGCTGACACCATGCCGGGGGTTCGTACAGGCGAGCTAAAAACAAATGCCATCATTGTAAAGAAGGTCCATACACCATCAAAATGTTGAAAGGAATTTACAGTAATTTACAAGTAAAGGCATACTAGTACCCTTCAAGTTTTTTTTACCTGCCATTTTCACAAAGGACAACAACTTTTCTGACATCCTAATTAGTTACAAAATTTCCTTAATTCTGATCCAAATAATGATTGAGAAATTTCACCAAGAACATAGGAAGTTTGCCCTGTTTCAAACAAAATCTAGCTACAAGGTAAAAAGTGTTATGAGCCTGAACACCAAAATAGGAAAAAAAGGGCAAAGTACATGGCACATCGCCTTGTACTTTGCCCTTTTTTGTATTTTGAAACATACAGTCAAGTTCTAGACCGCCTCAGACTGTTAGAATAATATTTCAACTTACTTGTTGTTCAGGTGGAGCATTATGTGGGACTGGCTTGGACTCTGCCGGAGCTTCTTCTTCTACTGCTGTTGACTAAAGGAAGTAAATATACAAGTACTGTATTAATTCTATAAAACACCCTGGGGGTGCTGCATTTTAAGAAAGAGGGGTATTATTTTGAGCCTTAAAAGTAGTGAATCAGCCACAGTCAAAAAGTCTCTAATAAACTGAATTTAAGTGAACAGGTACACTTTCAGAGGAAACAACTCTACTATTTTTGCCTCCCATCTCAGCAGGGATCAACTCTTAAAAGGAAAGAATTCTTTTAAGAATAGACTCCACTTCCAAGAGCTACCTTGTCCACAGAAGCAAACAGGAATTTATAACATAAATTTTGGAAAAGAGGCAGGGGGTGTTTATTAGAGCAGGGGCATTTATTAGGATTAATACAGCAGGTCAGTAAGGTACTCCATCTCTCGTTTGTTCATCAATCAGAGACTTTCTTGACTTAAAGAGTACGGGTACACCTCAGTGTTTTTCCATCATTTTTACAAGGGGAGCAAGAACAACTTTTGTGACTTCCTGTTTGAAACAAGAATTCCGCGGAACTCTATGTCACACCTACATTGCACTTCCATTAATAGACAAAAACACATGGGTCAACATAATTTAGGATGTAAAATTTTACTAAGTCAGAAGAGCATGAAATATAGGTCAAATGTAGGAACCATTGCAACATACCTCATGAACATTCTTAGAAGAAACTTTTTGCCAGGTTTGATGATTGTAGGTATCATACTTTGAGATGAAAGGACTAAATCGCTAGGATTGACACAATTTTGGATAAAGTTAGCAGAGCATGAAATTATAGGTCAATGGTGAAATTAATTGCAATAGCCCTGAAGAACAGTTTAAGAAGAAAGAAGAAGTTGCAGGTATTATATTTTGTGAGAAATGGACTTCAACACTAGGGTCGACGTAATGTTGGATGTAAAACTTTACAAAGTCATCAAAGCATGAAATGTAAGTCAAGGGTAAATAAGTGCAAAAGCCCTCGAGAACACTTGGGTAACGTCGATAAGAGAATTGAACTGCACTGAACTGAACATTCTAAGAAGAAGCTATACGCCAGGTTTGATGATTGTAGGTATCATAGTTTGCGAGAAATGACATTAAACATTAGGGTCAACACTAGGATCAACGTGATGTTGGATGTAAATTTTACAAAGTCAGCAGAACATAAAATATAGGTCAAGGGTAAAATAAGTGCAAAAGCCCTCAGAACATTCTTAGAAGAAGCTTTATGCCAGGTTTGATGATTGTAGGTAGCATAGTTTGTGAGATATGGCTTTAAATGCTAGGGTCGGCGTAATTGTTGACGGACGGACATACGCACAAACAGACTGAATGACTGACTGACAGATGGACGGAAAAGTGAACTCCTATATCGCACCTTGCTAAAGCAGGTGTATTGTACCTTGCTAAAGCATGTGCGACAAAATCCCTTCAAGAAAGGGTCTACTCTTAAAGGAAAACAAGTAGCCCAAAGGGCAACAATTGCTCACCTGAGAGACATTGTAAACCTATAGGGATATTTAAGATGCTCAAGGGCAGCTAACTCCACAGTCAGTGGTCCAATCAGGCTGAAAATTAAACTCATCCAAAACATTATGTATGCCAAGTTTAAAAAGTATCCGATCAAGAGCACAATAGACAGAGCTGTCAAGGGCAGCTAAATTCGTAGTGGTTGGCCTGATCTGGCCAAAATTTGAACTTGTTTAAGATATTATGCATTTCCTCATTAACTGCAAGTTTGAAAAGGATCGGATCAGTAGAAACCAAGAAAAAGTGGCGACATTGATTTTTTGGATGCTCAGGGCAGGTTCTCCATAGTCAGTGGTGGAATCTAGCCGGAATGCTACCTAATCCAAGCTTTTATGCATATCCTCATGACCTGCAAGTATGAAGAGGATCCGATGAAAAATGAAAATGTGATGACATTGTTTTCTCCATTATAACACTATGGGATTTTTTTCAAACGCTCAAGGGCAGCTAACTCCGTAGTCTGTGCTCGAATCCGGCCAAATTTCGAACTCATCCAAGCTCTTATGTATGTCATCATTACCTGCAAGTATGATAAGGATCTAATCAAAAACCTTGATTGCAGCACCCTAAAAGTCAAACTTGCTCAAGATATTGTCATCCCCTATATTTGTGTGAATTTATTTTAAAATCCGTTGAGAAATGTAGGTGCTAGAGCCATGACAAAGTTTTTCTAAAAATAGCCACAGTGACCTTGACCTTGAGCACAGCATCCTTGAAGTCGAACTTGCTTGAGATATTGTCATACCCAACATTTGTGTCAAGTTATTTCAAAATCCATGGAGAAATGAAGGTGCTAGGGCGATGTCAAAGTTTTTCTAAAAATAGCCACAGTGACCTTGACCTTGGGCACAGCACCCTGAAAGTCGAACTTGCTCGAGATATTGTCATGCCCTACATTTGTGTGAATTTATTTTAAAATCCATTGAGAAATGTAGGTGCTAGAGCGCTGACAAAGTTTTTCTAAAAATAGCCACAGTGACCTTGACCTTGGGTGCAGCACCCTGGAAGTCAAACTTGTATGAGATATTGTCATGCCCTACATTTGTGTGAAGTTGATTTAAAATCCGTTGAGAAATGTAGGAGCTAGAGCGATGACCAAGTTCTTACTAAAAATAGCCACAGTGACCTTGACCTTGGGTGCAGCACCCTGAAAGTCAAACTTGCTCGAGATATTGTCATGCCCTACATTTGTGTGAATTTATTTTAAAATCTGCTAAGAAATGTAGGCGCTAGAGTGTTAAAAAGTTTTTCTAAAAATAGCCACAGTGACCTTGACCTTGGGCGCAGCACCCTGAAAGTCAAACATGCTCGAGATATTGTCATGCCCTACATTTGTGTGAAGTTATTTCAAAATCCGTTGAGAAATGTAGGCCTTAGAGCGCTGACAAAGTTTTTCTAAAAATAGCCACAGTGACCTTGACCTTGGGCGCAGCACCCTGAAAGTCGAACTTCCTCGAGATATTGTCATGCCCTACATTTGTGTGAAGTTATTTTAAAATCCATTGAGCAATGTAGGTGCTAGAGCGCTGACAAAGTTTTTCTAAAATTAGCCACAGTGACCTTGACCTTGGGCGCAGCATCCTGAAAGTCGAACTTGCTTGAGATATTGTCACGCCCTACATTTGTGTGAAGTTATTTTAAAATCCGTTGAGAAATGTAGGAGCTAGAGCGATGACAAAGTCTTTCTAAAAATATGTGATGAAGTCGTTTTCTCCATTATAACACTATGGGATTTTTTTTCAAACGCTCAAGGGCAGCTAACTCCGTAGTCTGTGCTCGAATCCGGCCAAATTTCGAACTCATCCAAGCTCTTATGTATGTCATCATTACCTGCAAGTATGATAAGGATCTAAGCAAAAACAATTGAGAAAAGGTGATGACGCCATTTTCCCCATTATAACCCTATGGGATTTTTTTCAAACGCTCAAGAGCAGCTAACTCCGTAGTCTGTGCTCGAATCCGACCAAATTTCGAACTCATCCCAGCTCTTGTGTATGTCATCATTACCTGCAAGTATGATAAGGATCTAATCAAAAACAGTCGAGAAAACGTGATGACGCCGTTTTCACCATTATAACCCTATGGGGGCTATCTGTTGCCATGGAAACCAGAGTTCTGAGCTGATCGGCACCAAAACCTAATGCAGCCTTTCCCTCACCCAAATTATGCTTCAGATAAAATTTGATTGCGATCGGCCCACTGGTCTCAGATATTTATGTTTGAAAGTGTTGACGCACCCACCCACGCACCCACGCACGGACGGACGACGGCTCGACTCCCATCCTATAAGCTCACCTCTGAGCCTTCGGCTCAGGTGAGCTAAAAATTGCTCCAATAGGAGGAAATTCTTTTAAGAGTTGATCCTATTTGAGAAAAGAGGCAGAACTGCTTCCAGTGCCTCTTAAAGAGGGTATGAAATTATGAAGCAAGTTTGCTGTTGTATTTATTTGTGTATAGTAAGAGGCTCATGACAGTTTCTTGCTACAAACTACAATTTACTATAAATCAGGAAATATACAGAATTTAATCTTGTGAAACTAAACTTAAATAAAACTATCACAAAATACTGTATATAAAGCCTTCAATGATTGTGAGAATCACAAACACTTTGCGACTACTTCCTGACTCCCTTGCTCTTATTATGGTGAAAGGGTGCAACTTAGGAGAAGCAACTCTGCTCTACTCATTAGTACTTCCCTTTCCGAAACGAACCATCTCTTAAAGCAGCAAATACTTTTCTTCAGAGCAGACCCCAGTTTGAAAGGGCTACCTTGTCAAGAGAAGCAGTCGCAAAAGTTGATTCGCTTTGTAAAAATGGTGGAAAAACATGGAGGTGTAACAATACACCTAATTTTGTAACAAGCCCCGACTGCTATATCTAGCCTGTCTGCACACTCTCTCAAATCTGAGCTAAACCAGAAAACTGGATGCAAAATTTATGCCGCCAACACCAACGCTGACATCGGAAAATAATATCTATGTCTCGCTTCTGCTAGTTGCAGGCAATGCAAAATCGAGCATTTGCAAACATTTGCCTGTTTACAATATTTATGTGGCTTTATTTAAGTATTATATGATACAGCTAGAAAAGAGTCTTTTTAGAACTTGTGGTTGCTGTTGTGGTTGACCCTTTTCATTTTTGTCCTTCTCCATAGGGATAAACTCTTGGAGTAAGAGTATACCCCATTTTGGACGGGCCATGGGAAGCACACAGTAAGTCACCAAAGTTGTTCCCATTTGTCAAAATGGAAGGAAAAAGTGGTCATAGAGCTCCAGATAAGAAGGGGTATTGAAGATAATTCAAAAATAATTTTTCTTATTTCACAACGAAAACATGTTGTGAACCGTCATTAGAACTGTCTCAGTGAGACGGTTTTAATGAGCAGTCACAACAAAGGGTTTTATGCAGAAATATGGAAAATTATCCCTAAATTATCCCCGTTACCCCTTCTTATCTAAAGCTCTGAGTGGAGGTGTATCCCTACACCTAAACCTAAGTCCATCACTGCATTACCTGTTTAATAAGATCCACTTCAGCTTGTAGTTCCAGCATTGCTGAGTTACGAGCTTTTTTCCCCTTCTTTGCATTGTCCACATTTTCAGACTGTAAGAAACAGAGGAAAACTAAAACAGGATTATCACATTCAATTAATAATTTACATCTCATTTAAAAGCAAACGTGAGCCCCGGTAGCTCAGTGGATTAAGCACTGGCCTACTCATCTAGCGGACCCGGGTTGGAGCCCCACTTGACCTACCATAAACAGGGTTCCATAGCACACAGCCTTTCATTATCACCCTCCCATCATCCAGATATGACTGAAATACTGTTGAAAAGGACATAAAATCACAAGTTATCCATCCATCCAGCCATTAAGAGCAAAAACTTCCACATACCACACCAAACAGCATAATTTTCCCCAAGATCTTAATTTCTGCTGCTTCAATACATGAAAAGGGGCCTCAGGTCATGTGCTCAGATACTCAAATAAACCTGTGCATCTGTGCAAACCAGTCCTAGTCTACAGTTTCCATATTTTTAGATTCCCCAGGGATCACAGATTGTATATGCCTTAAGGGAAGATTCAGATCAGACTTTAAGGATACACATTCCATAAGACACCTTCTTCTAAAGAGGTATTGTATAGCAGAATATCATTAGAACTTCAGATACAGGGCTCTCAGATGGTAATTGTATGATATAGGGATAAAACATGGTTTGTCATGCATTAGCTGTTACATTTGCCAGGTCCAGTGAGAGCTGTTCAAACAGAGACCAAAGGCTGAGGTTTTCAACAGCCCCCGAGGAACCTGGCAAATGTTAATGCATTGAAAAACCATGGTTGATCGTTATTATTGCATAAATTCAACCAATGGCTTAATACTTGAAAAAGAAGAAAATGTTTGTCGTCATCACCATTACCTTGCTGATTCCTACACGCACTATGCATTTCTAATCCTCGTTTCAGGCCATGGTCAGCAATCTTGAATTTTTGTACAACCTTTAGCAGCAGTTCGTAGAGTCGAAATCATTTTCACTAAAATTTCACTCAATGTCCCCTGCTTTACCATTTTTACAATAATTATCTGAATCTGTATAACTCTTGCATACAAGTCTTTTATGGATATATCCAACTGCAATCTTGCCGCTTGCTTCTGTACTGATGGAGTATTGCCCTAAAACTTGCATATATGAAAAGTCGCAAAGCTGGTCTTTATAGCACGTGGATCATCTTGTTTATATAATACATAATTTAGAAAATAGAAAATGTCCTTCTGCTAATAGAGGAAAAAATGTTGCTCATGAAAGGAGCAGTCTGAGCTGAGTCTGCACTCTGTCAGCAAGCTTCTGACATATCAAAAGCCCCAGAAACAGACCTGCTGATCTAGCAGTCCCAGGTTCCAGTCCCGCTTGAGGCAGAAATCTTTTCAACTGTAAATGGAATTCCATTGCACTTAGGCCATCCTTAGAAATATTCTTGTTTCCCCTTACCCGACCCTTTTTTTCTCAATGGTGGGTAGGTCGGTCGGGATTTTATTTTTTTTTCCCGGAAAAGTCAGAGCTCCAGATAATCTTTATAAGCGGGGACATGCTGACTCCTCACTCGAGCCGCTTCATCTGATAGTTTATCCATCCCAAATTAAGACGTAGCAGTGTTTTTAAAAGTACTTGCATATAAGTCCTATAAAAATAGACGACGCAGTTTTTATAATTAAATAGGGACGGGCGAATGGCGCCCTGTTACTGCGACTACGGATACGTTCCACTGAGGTGCGTGGGGCATGGAAGTATATGACACACACGTACAAAACACGCACACACTCATAATTAAATGTAAGTGTGGACGTGCCATATCGGGGACATGTGTAATGCGCATTCTGATCATGGTCTATTCTGGTTACTTACGTAGTTGTTTAATCAAGCAGTGTAGATATGAGGTGACAGTCCAAACTGGTTCACAGATTTTTTATAAAGTCCGTCGCATTTCTTCTTTAAAGTTGGCCGTATAGCCCAGAACAGTATATAACACGTTCATTCAAGTTTTACGATAAGAACAGTGTGACCCCGACGAGGCTGCATTGTTAGCAAATATGGGATCGGATGCACCGGAGATAAACACATTCTCGTTGCATCGGCGTCTATACACTTTTGTCACATACATTGTACCCTGTTTTAGATATGAAGATCTATCTCCGTAAGATGAGTTTATTAGGGTGAACGGGTCAATCTGTATCAAAATCAAAACAACATACAAACATTAATTATGGTCATTGCGAGGCTGAAATCTCATTTTGCCGACGCTTATCAGAACGTCTCCAGTGGTGCCAAATGTGTCCAACGAACGCGAACGCGCAGAAAATATTCGCTTTTCTAATTGATGGTAAAAGTTTTCATAATCCAAAGATCAAAACACCAGTCGCATTGCATTACTGCGCAGGCTGATCGGGGCATATGGTATAAGGTACCTTTGCCTGTCTCACGGTTTTATATGACACGTGTCCAGTGCAATGCGGCGTTCTTTGATGTCTGATCAACATAACCACGTACAGGTGCTTATCGTATTTAAAAACAAGAGGGCCATGGTGGCCCTGAATCGCTCACCTGAGCATTAATCAGTTCACTGGCTCTGGTGAAGATTTATAAGAGTTTTTACCATACTAACATTTGACCTAGTTTTTGACCCGACATGACCCAGTTTCAAACTTGGCCTGGATATTGTAAGAATAAACATTCTGACACAGTTTCATTGAGATTGGATTAAAACTGTGCCCTCTGGAGCGTATACAAGGTCGTTCTTATATTTGACCTAGTGACCAATGTTTTGACCCGACACGACCCAGTTTCAAACTTTACCTAGATTTCATTAAGATAAACATTCTGGCAGAGTTTCATGAAGATTGGATCAAAACTGTGCCCTCTAGGGTGTACACAAAGTTTTTCTAAGATTTGACCTTGAGCCGACGTGACTCAGTTTCATAGGGGGCTTAGATATATGGACAATAAACATTTTGACATAGTTTCATGAAGATTGGATCAAAACTATGCCTTCTAGTGCTTACACAACGTTTTTCTAAGATTTGACCTAGTGACCTAGTTTTTACCCGACATGACCTACTTTCAAACTTGGCCGAGAGTTACTGAAGATAAACATTCTGACAAAGTTTCATAAAGATTAGATCAAAACTGTGTCCTCTAGAGCGTACACAAGGTTTTTCTATGATTTGACCTAGTGACCTAGTTTTCGACCCAACATGACCCAGTTTCAAAGTTGTCCTACATATTATGAGTATAAACATTCTGACAAAGTTTCATGAACTTTGAATCAAAACTGTGCCTTCTAGAGCGCACACAAGGTTTTTCTAAGATTTGACCTAGTGACCAAGTTTTTGACCCGACATGACCCAGTTTCGAACTTGGCCTAGAGTTTATGGAAATAAACATTCTGACAATGTTTCATAAAGATTGGATCAAAACTGTGTCCTCTAGAGCGTACACAAGGTTTTTCAATGATTTGACCTAGTGACCTAGTTTTTGACCCGACGTGACCCAGTTTCGAACTTGTTCTAGATATTATGAGGATAAACATTCTGACAAAGTTTCATGAAGATTGGATCAAAACTGTGCCTTCTAGAGCGCACACAAGGTTTTTCTAAGATTTGACCTAGTGACCAAGTTTATGACTCGACATGACCCAATTTCGAACTTGGCCTAGAGTTTATGGAGATAAACATTCTGACAATGTTTCATAAAGATTGGATCAAAACTGTGTCCTCTAGAGCGTACACAAGGTTTTTCAATGATTTGACCTAGTGACCTAGTTTTTGACCCGACGAGACCCAGTTTCAAACTTGTTCTAGATATTACGAGGATAAACATTCTGACAAAGTTTCATGAACTTTGGATGAAAACTGTGCCTTCTAGAGCGTACACAAGGTTTTTCTAAGATTTGACCTACTGACCAAGTTTTGACCCGACATGACCCAGTTTCAAACTTGTCCTACATATTTTGAGGATAAACATTCTGACAAAGTTTCATGAACTTTGGATGAAAACTGTGTCCTCTAGAGCGTACACAAGGTTTTTCTATGCTTTGACCTAGTGACCTAGTTTTTGACCCTACATGACCTACTTTCAAACTTGGCTGAGAGTTTATGGAAGTAAACATTCTGTCAAAGCTTCATAAAGATTAGATCAAAACTGTGTCCTCTAGAGCGTACACAAGGTTTTTCTATGATTTGACCTAGTGACCTAGTTTTTGACCCGACATGACCCAGTTTCAAACTTGTCCTACATATTATAAGGATAATCATTCTGACAAAGTTTCATGAACTTTGGATCAAAACTGTGCCTTCTAAAGCGTACACAAGGTTTTTCTAAGATTTGACCTAGTGACCTAGTTTTCGACCCAACGAGACCCAGTTTCGAACTTGGCCTAGAGTTTATAGAGATAAACATTCTGACAATGTTTCATAAAGATTGGATCAAAAATGTGTCCTCTAGAGCATACACAAGGTTTTTTCTATGATTTGACCTAGTGACCTAGTTTTTGACCCGACGTGACCTAGTTTCAAACTTATCCTAGATATTATTAGGATAAACTTTCTGATTAAGTTTCATGGACTTTGGATCAAAACTGTGCCTTCTAGAGCGTACACAAGGTTTTTCAAAGATTTGACCTAGTGACCTAGTTTTTGATCCAACATGACCCAGTTTCGTACTTGGCCTAGAGTTTATGAAGATAAACATTCTGACAATGTTTCATAAAGATTGGATCAAAACTGTGTCCTCTAGAGCGTACACAAGGTTTTTCTATGATTTGACCTAGTGACCTAGTTTTTGACCCGACATGACCCAGTTTCGAACTTGGCCTAGATACTATGAGAATAAACATTCTGACAAAGTTTCATGAACTTTGGATGAAAACTGTGCCCTCTAGAGCGTACACAAGGTTTTGCTAAGATTTGACCTAGTGACCTAGTTTTTGACCCGACATGACCCAGTTTCGAACTTGGCCTAGATTTAATGGAGATAAACATTCTGACAAAGTTTCATAAAGATTGGATCAAAATTGTGTCCTCTAGAGCGTACACAAGGTTTTTCTATGATTTGACCTAGTGACCTAGTTTTAGACCCGACGTGACCCAGTTTCGAACTTGTCCTAGATACTATGAGGATAAACATTCTGACAAAGTTTCATGAACTTTGGATGAAAACTGTGCCCTCTAGAGTGTACACAAGGTTTTTCTAAGATTTGACCTAGTGACCTAGTTTTTGACCCGACATGACCCAGTTTCGAACTTGGCCTAGATTTTATAAAGACTAACATTCTGACAAAGTTTCGTAAAGATTGGATCGAAACTGTGCCCGCTAGAGTGTACACAAGCAAAAGTTGACGGACGTCCGGACGGACGGACGTCCGGACGTCCGGACGGACGTACGACGGACGACGGACATCACGGTATCCCAAAAGCTCACCCTGAGCACTTCGTGCTCAGGCGAGCTAAAAAAACTACTACCGTCTTTACACTCCGTTATAGGGTATTCCCTGTAATAATCGAAATAGTTTTCAACCTAATACTAGATGAATTGTTTGTCCAGACAGAGATGACTCTGATCAGACTTAGCGAATACACATGCTAATCTGCGTTTTCCCTATATGCACATGTCGTAATGTACCCTAAAAATGTAGCCTTTAAAGCATAATTTTATGCGTTTTTCGCTTTTCTAATAACTTCAAATCCGTTTTTACTTTTTTGAACAGTCTCCGTGTATTTCAGAAAAAGACAAATTGAAAATAACAATACCCGGAATGCAATTTCGTTGCTCAACAATTTTCGCATGCCGCTCTGCATCAAAGTATGACCCTTTGTTTTTGCCTGACACCGAAATTTTCAGCTCCAAGTTACTCTACATAAAACCTATCGGCACGTGCGTTGAGCGGCAGCCAGTGACTTCAAAAGATGACTGAAATCCTTTGATCTTTTGCCAGTCTTATCTAAGGTGGTTGAGCGCATTTTTGTTTGGCTATCCCGCTCTGCTTCTTTTGTCTCCAAACATAGTTAAAAAGACGATGCCGTTCGTTTTTATGATGGATAATCCTGTTTTAGTGGGAGTAGCATATTCTTGACTCATTAGTTTGGGACTGCAAGCGTTTTTCGTCTGAAACACCTTTATCTAGAGCTCCGAAGACCCAGATTTTTGGTACTCGGCACAGCGGTAGAAAAAAAAAAAAAAAATTTGAAATCGGAAAAAATATTTCCGGTCGCTACGATTTTTTACGGTCGGTCGCGTAAGGGGAAACATTAAATATTTTATTTTTGGCCTTAGCCTTTCATTACCATCCTCCCATCATCCTGATATGACCAAACTACTGTTGAAAAGGACATACAAGTCATCCATATTCTGAAACATCAGCTGATTGTAAAACAACACCCATATCCGGCTTCTGCTAGGTGCAGACAAGACAAAATCCTTGGAATGAAAGTGTATCCATTCACTAATACTAGATCAAGCTAAAACAATACAAATAAATACTTACCTTTTGTGAGGTGTTTTTCTTGTTTCCTGACTTTGCAGCTGCTGGCTTAGAAGAGCCTGGTTTAGTACCAGCAGTTGCAGGTGTAGCAGCTTTAGGTGTGTTTTGTTTGCTAGGTACAGCCTTTGGGGTTGCTGGTTTAGGCTCTGGCTTTGCTGGTGCTGTTTTCTTATTCAAAGCCTCGTCAACAGCTTTGTTGTCTTCTTCAGCCTCTAAAATTTTCTTTGATGGTTTTCGTTTCCTTGGAGACAGCTGCTGACTTAGCTCTGTAACAATCAAGATAAAAACAAAAGTAAATCAGTGCACCACAGAATAGGTGCTTTCCTTGAATTTTTCTTTAAGCTGAAGATCTCTGAAAATCGTTATAAAGATTCGAAAATGAAACAATCCTTGTACATGTGCCTCATTCAATTTCAATTTATATAATCTTTATTAAATCTTGAAATAAAAACGAACTTCCTATATATGAGCCGTGACAAAACAAAACCAATCAAAAGCCATGTGCCCCCAGCAAAAACTCAGATCAGCCTGGGCATCTGCCCAGTCTTTGCTGTAGCTTAAAGGGTTGCTATGGGTCCAAGCTACCTCCATGCCCACAACAAATATTTTGATCAGACTGGGCGGATGCCACTTTGTTGGTTTTGTCATGTCTCAGCTCATTTACTGTCAAATGACTGTCCCCTAAATATCAGCATCTTTGGTGAACAGCATTTGCAATCTCTACATCAGCTAGGAGTCAATCTGGAATCTCTTAATTGCAAATCACAATGGTACTGAAGAAATTTTCTGTCTTTTACAAACATTATTGAATTTAAAAAAGACCATCATATCGTGGCATTTGTCATTATTGGTAATTAAGTAAAAAGTCCAAGCCAGTTGTTTGAAGCATCAATAGCGTAACAAAGTTGTCAGTCAAGGATTTGTTAATTAAGTTCTGAATAGTTACATCCTTTGAAAACAAGGAATACTCTAAATAAACGAAAATAGCAGACTCTGTTTAATTGAGTCTGTTCACGACCAGTTAAGTCTTCTAGTACACATAAAATCAAGTGTGCAAATGAACTGAGCTTTTGTACTGCAAAAGCTCCTCACATTATTTTTAGCAAAAAATGGCTGTGTTTTTGGGTACACTATATATGAAAATTTAATATATCATTAACTAACGTCATAAGTTTTGAACGACCAGGCCCTGGAGTGTAAGCATCAGTTCTGGCAGGCTGCCAAAACTATATCAGTGCTCTGGATAGGGTAGCAATTTTATACTGTGAGTAAATTTTGTTTTACATACAGGAATTCTACAGAATGCTATGCTGCGCTTGCCTCATCCTTTGGGCCGGGTAGCGCAATCGGTAGGGCACCTGAGTCGTAAGTCAGAGGTCCTGGGTTCGAATCCCGGTCTGGCCACATACTTTCGTTTCTCCTTCCGCTGATTCAAGAAGGGCAGTTGTCAGTTACTGGCGAAAGTATGTGCACTTAGTACTGGTTAACCGCTTAGGAGGTCTAAGCCTGCCCAGGAATAGTGTGGTTAGGTTAAATGACCGTCCCGACATGACCTTAGTTGTTTACCGTGGACATAAAGCATCAAATCAACCAACCAACCAAAAGCCTCATCCTTTAACTGCAACATAGATCATGAAGAGAAGAAACTGTATGCAAGGTGTGACACATTAACTAAATTCCAATAAACATTGTGTCTCTCTTGTGTGCACATTGTCAAACAAAGGAGTTAAAGAGAGTTAAACCAGGAAGCTCCACGAAAGTTAACACTGCCCAACAGGTAACTCTACTACTGCTGCCAACACCAGAAAAGCAATACCTATGCCTTGTGCTTTCTGCTGATCACAGGCAGTTGAAATTCTCTGATAACTGAGCCAATACAGGATAAAACCAACAAGGAGGCATGCACGCCCAGTGAAGACTCAGATCAGCCTGGGCATCCGCCCAGTCTGATCAGAATCTTTGCTGCCGGCAAGGGGCTAGGTTTGATACTTAGCTACCCTTTAAGCGTACAGCAAAGACTGATCAGACTTGAAGGCTGCCCAGGCTGATCTGAGTCTTCGCTGGCTGCACATTCCGCTTTGTTGGTTTTGTCGTGTCCCTGCTCAAATCATGTTACAATTCTTACCTGATTCGTCACTGTATTTACTCTTGTATCTTGCCTTCTGTTTTTTTGACATCATGCACCATTGTTGCCGACAAAAATCTAGCAGCTCATCTTCGGAGAAGTTTGCATGTTCTGCCAAGACATTGTCTCTTTCTTTCTGACAAAACACTTCAAAAGATGCCTCAGTTCCTACCACTGGCCGAGCAACTGGTGTAGACTTTTTAACCTCTGTAACTGTTTCTTTTGGAGTCTCTGTCCTCTGTCTTTTAGAAGGTTTTTGAGGTTCAGGGGTATTTGTTTCCTCTAATTTACGCTTTTTACCCGCAACTACACCATTAACAGAGTCTGATTTGCTACTCTTTTTCTCTGACTTGGGAGTTTTGGGCTCAGCTTTTGCTGCACTTGGAGGGCTTTTACCAGCACTTGGGCGACCAATTTTTTTAGGTGGTTCATAAATGAATGTATATTTAGCTTTACGTTCATTTCTAGAAAGAGGCAGAGCCAATTCAGCTCCCGCTATTCCTATATTTACTGCTTTTGCTCTTGATGGCGGTACACCATACCATTTTTGAATTCTAGCTTTCTCCCTCTTATTATCTCCAGCTTTCGTAAACAGACCTTTCACTATTTCATCAAAATCGGCTTTTCCTTTGAACTCCAGTAAATTATTAGTAGCAATCCATGCCCTTTCCGCAGCATCCCCAAAGAACTGAACATGATATTCACGATTTTTATGAGCTGTAATTAGAACAAGTGTAAGGTAAACAGATAGATTTTAAAGGGAGGCAACTCTGCCATTTTCAATTTTTGCCTTTCTTCTCAGCGGGGGTAACACTTTAAGGAAATACTAAAAATTAATTACTCCTCTAGCAGCAATTTTTTTTGATCATTTATGAGTAGACTCCTTTTTAGACAGGTCATTTTTACAGGCTCAGCCGTGCTCCAGATAAGGATTGGGATAATTAAGGTAATTTTTTTTATATATGTCTCATAGAAAACTTATGTTAGCACCCCTCATTAGAACCATCTCTCTGAGACGAAGGTTCTAAAGAGGGGTCACAACATATGTTTTCATTGAGAAATAAGAAAAATTATCTCAGAAATATCCTCAAAACTCCACCTTACATGGAGCTCTGTTAAAGGGAAGTCAATACTACATTCCTGAAGTTGTTTAGCATTGCATACTCTGCACAAACCACTGTTTGATATCCTGCCGCTTTAAACTTATTTTGTCTTTCTTATGATTTTATACATGTATACAGCTCTGGGGCAGGTGCAGACAACCTCCATTGCCAACTAATTTTCATAATAAGTGGCTTTTGTATAGTCTATCATTTATTGTCAATCTCAGAAAAAAAAAAAAACTTTCAACTCTTTTGGTTTTTATAATTACCATTCCGGGATGAGTTTACGTCAATCGATTCAGTGCCCAAATGCAGGGCTGGGGCAGACAACCTCCACTGGAGAGTAATTTTCATAACAATAGGCTCAGAAAGAAACCCTTTTAACTCTTTTGAATGATGGTTTTATGCCAACTGGTTATTATGTGAAAATAATTTCAACCGTTTTAGCGATTTGTTTATATATCAAACCTACATGAGTTTTGATGGGCAAACACACAGATACAACTATGAGAAAAGTAAGTCTCACCTCCCAGAAGGAGAGTGGGGTGAGGAGAGATGCAGTTTCTGATGCACTTAAATGTTATATGTATACCATAATGACCCTAAAATTTCGGACTCCTGAAAGTCGACAATTATTGTTCGAAAATTCTTAGAAACTGGATTTAACTCATGTTAATGCATCCAAATGATGCTTAGTGAATGGCAAACATTGTAGATCCTAATTAAACTGCTCCTTTTTTTGGGAGCAGTTTGATCTGGGTCTACAATGTTTGCACAGACCTGTCCGTCCGAATACTTAGTCATTACGGTATACTCAGATAAGGAATGCTGGTATAATTCAAGCCAGAAATGGAAAACTATTGTCCAAACTTTACCTCCAATTCTTGTGTAAACTCCTAGCCAAGGATCGTATGACACCATACAGGGCCACCATGGATGGCCAGACACTTTGGACCATACCAGATCTCCAACCAACCAGGTCACTGAAATCAAGTAATATCGTAACTGTATACAAAACAGAAAACTTGATATATCAAATGCTGATAACTGAAAGTCATTCTAAAGCCAACATGACAATATTATGTATACAATTGTATCCCCAATAATTCAGTCTTGATTATTCAAACAAAAATAATTGGTCCCTTGGACTCTGATTTATTGAGGTTCTTCTGTATCTTAGGACATTTAAATCAGCACCCACAACAACTGTATACTTATATTTATTGTAATGTGCTCAACATATTTCTGAGGCCCTCTTTGAAAATCTAATGTTTCCTGTGCTCTTTTCTCTGACTTTTTCACTTTATCCCATAGGTGGGAAGAATTTTGTTGTCAGCTGTCAGAAGATACTGTTACATCGTACTTGTTGTGACTGACATGTATTTGCAATTTGCAAACAGTACCGCCACAGTAAAGCTATTTTCAAGAATGTGAAGGCCACAATTTAGGTTTTTGGAAACTTAAAAGCAATTATCCCTAATTATACCCAAGTACTGTCTTTTATTCAGGCTCTGTAGATGTATTCTGTAATCATCATTAAAAGCCCTCCTTACATGGAGTTCTGAGGCATACATTGCCATATTTATGAGCCGCAACACGAATAAACCAACAAAGTGGCATGTAAGCCCAGCACAGACTGAGATCAGCCTGGGCATCTGCCCAATCTGATCAGAGTCTTCACTTTGCACTTTAAGGGTAGCTAAGGGTCTAAGCTAGCTCTATGTGGACAGCGAAGACTCTAATCAGACTGGGTGGATGCCCAGGCTGATCTGAGTCATTGCTGAGCTAGATGCCTCTTTGTTGGTTTTCTTGTGTCGTGGCTCATTTGTTATGAGACAGCAAGTAATCCTTCCAAAATTACATGTACAGTAAATAATTTATGTAAATCAAATTTGTAATTCAGCTATAAAATGGAGTTTCTCTTCCAAACAATCCAAAATTCAAGATCTGTCTTACAAGATGGATCTAGATTATGAAACTGTTTTGAAAGCAAAAAACCGTCTTATAACCAACTAAACAGGATACCCACCTGGACATTTAGCTTCAACATCTGGTGTGACAGCAGGTTTTACTTTTACAGGTTTCTCTTTTGGAGTTTTGGGTTTGGGTGTTTCTACTTCTGCTTCAATATCCAACTTTTTGGGTTTCCGCTGCCTCTTACCCACCGGACTACCTAATTCATCTGATGAAGATAACTCAGTATTGGCACTAGAACTTCCTGTAACAGTTTCTTTTTCTACAGCACTTTTGTCAGTTGTGCCTGCTTTTGCAGCTGATGACTTGCGCCTAGTCCTACCCTCACTCTTAGGTATTTCAGGAGAACTTTTCTTTGTTTCAGAGACCACTGTCTTTCCTTTTTCAGGACTTTCTGTGTTCAATGGCTTTGCAGTTTCCACTTCAATCACTGTTGGTGTTGGTAACGTTTCAGTTTCACCACATTCAGCAGTTTTCCCCTTTTCCTGTTTGCTTGCTTCAGACGGCAAATCTGCAGTATCTTTCTCTGAAACTTTGTCTGACTCTTTCTCTGAAACTTTGTCTGACTCCTTCTCTGAACTTTTGTCTGACTCTTCAACTGCATCAGCTGGCTGTAGTGTATCCAGCATTTCAACACTTTCTAGAAGTTTCTCAGCTGCTTCTTTAGTATCCTGTCCATTTGACTTTGGTTTAGGAGGGGAATTTTCTACTTCCATTCCTTCTTCACGAATCTGTAAAACTTTACCCACGCCCTCAACATGTACTGTGGCTTTCTCTAGATTTGCAAGCTCAGTTTTTGCACTAGCTTTACTCTGTGCAATTTTGGGATTTCGTGCCATAACAGCAATCTGTGGCAAATGGTGCCGAAACCCAACAGGTGTTCCGGAGTCAAGACCATTCACCTGTGTTTTCTGCGAGGCGTTGTTGTTGGAAAAACTTGGGCTTGTCTGCTGGATGTCCATTTCATAAACTTTGGCTCAGGCTACAATAAAAAGAAACCAGTTGAAGATAAGAGACAATCTTTGGATGAAAAAGCATTAACAGGCCTCTGTGGATAATAGCGTCGACCCTTAAACATTAGGTCTCTCTGAGAGACTGAGAGACCTAATGTTTAAGGGTTGACACTCTTATCCACGGAGGCATGTTACTGACTCTCACCACTGTAGGTTCAAGCCTCCTTCAGCGCACAAGTGAGAAAGGCACATTCTACTTATGATTCTATAGGGCCAAGCATAAAAAATATTTTGTTTGCATTGTCGACCAAGGATAATTTCTAAGGGTAGGTAGGCCAGCTTTCTTCTTTTTTTTTTTATTCCTGCAAAATGTAAAAGCAGCCCAAATACTATGTAACATGTTAAGATATTACACTAATTACCCATACTTCATACAAAGATAACAGCATCCTACAAGATGAATAAATCTAATTTACCCACAAATGGAGTACCCATGATGTGCTACTAGAAAGGCAACCAGTGTAGACCCAGATCAGACTGCTCCTGTTTGCTCAGACCTGTTTGTCTTACTATTTATGTTGATCACAGAAAATTTCCTACATGTATTTTCAACAACAAAAAATGCTGCCCCAAATGGCCAAAAAAACATTTTTGGGTAGGCAGGTTTAGGGTGGGTAGGTAGGCAATTGCAAACAAACAAAATTTTATTTTTGGCCAGGAGCTCCTCTTTTCACCCACTTCTGCTTAACAATCGGCTTGATATACTGGTACGAGAAATATTCTTGAAAGGGCTGTAAAACACTATCCAACAACACTATGCAAGCGGCGCATAATACGCCCGTTTTAATGTCATAAAGGAGTATGGAATGAACAAGATTGTTTACAAAAGGATGGATAGACAGACAAACAGGGGCAACCACTTTATAACTAATGACGGCAACATTATTCAAATATTTAACACATCAAATACTATAAGTATACCAAAAATCAGCTTCAAAGTTATTGTGGCTTTGTGGCTCAAAAGTTGAGTAATGCCATAGTTGAACAAGGGAGATAATTCATAAACTAAATATACTAGATTCTTGGCTCTACTACATTCCCATGACAAAATCACATGTAGGGTTAAGGAATCACAGAGGAAACAGGAAATTTATGCAAGGGCAGATAATTCAGTAAGCCAGAGTTGTGGTTCTTGCTCAGGATACATTGCCCCATTATTATACATATTCCTACAAAGTTCCATTCTAATATTTCAAAAGGTTAAGGAGATATGGAGTGACTGAGAAATGCCTAAAATTACTTATCAAAGGGAAGTAACTCCAAAATGAAGAAAGGGGGAGCAACCATTCTTGTATGCCACGCATCGTCTTGTGATCATGCACATTGCTATAAAGTTTCATCATGATATTCCAAACGGTTACAAAGTTAAGGTATGCACAAGATATGTATACACAAAAATAACCATAATCAACTAATGAAAGAAATGAAGAAAGGGAGAGCAGCCATTTTTGTACGCGACACATCGTTGAGACTTCATACATATTACTATGTAGTTTCATGAAGATATCCCAAACGGTTATCTAGTTATGGCACGCACAAGACTGGCAGGGAAAAAATTAATCAAAGGGGCATAACTTGGAAACTAAGGAAGGGGGAGCAACCACTTCTGTACGCGACACGTTCCCCCAACCTAATACATATTCCTACCAAATATCATGAATATATCCCAAACGGTTAATGAGTTATGGAGCGCACAAGAATGTTTACGGACGGACGGACGGACAGACAGCGCCATGACATAATACGTCCGTTTTTTCAAAACGGGCGTATAAAAATATCATCAAGTTTGGAAATTCTCTTGACCAAGAACTTGAAAAATCTACATTATGAATTTATGAGACATGCATTGGCGTGTACTTCTGTTCAAACAATCTCTAGCACAGTATTATCAAGCATATGGGTCACACTATGAAGAACAGTCATTTGAGAGTGAGACCCAACTACATACAGCTACTCCTTGTTGACTTTTTTCAAATTTTCAGTTTTGTATGTTTTCTGGGTGTAAGGGCTCTATAGAGAGGGGTTGATTTTTTCTTTTCAACTTGGGGTCTAACAAGAGTATTGTATGCTGTGTCAGATATGCCTTTATACTTGGTACATGATATTTCTACATTTCTACATAATTAAAAATCCAACAATCTATTGACACGGGTGAAATCCCCAAGGAATGGTCTCTTGCAAATATATGCTCGCTCTTCAAAAAAGGAGATAGGTCTTTGGCTTGCAATTACCGACCGGTTTCTCTAACTTGTGTACCATGCAAGTTACTCGAATACATTGTCTGCTCTAATATTATGGCACATTTGGATGAACATAAACTTTTTCAGACAGACAACATGCTTTCCGGAAGAAACATAGTTGTGAAACTCAATTGATCAGTTATAAATGACTGGGCTAAAATCTTGGATAAGGGCGGTCAGGTTGACACTTTTATCTTGGACTTCGAGAAAGCTTTTGACACTCCCGCTCATGAGTTACTTAAATGTAAGCCATACGGCTATGGTATTGGTGAGAAGACTCTGAAAAGAATAGATTCTTTTCTGTGTTACAGGCAGCAGTGTGTGGTGGTAAATGGAGTTAAGTTGGATAAGGCCCCGGTTTTGTCTGGTGTCCCCCAGGGCACTGTGCTTGGACCATTGTTGTTTGCGTTGTACATTAACGGTATAACAGAAAAAATAGACTCGGAATTAAGACTTTTTGCTGATGACTGTTTGCCACCGTGAAATCAGATATATTGAAGACACGGTGAAACTTCAGGAGGACATAGATCATTTAAGTTGTTGGGCAAGGAGTTGGGGCATGAGATTTCAACCTTTTAAACGCAATATAATGCAAATTACAAGGAAACGGATTAAGAAGATCAATGCTTCCTATACCTTAGAGGGAACGGTCCTCAGTAAAGTATCTCGGCATAACCACTACCAATGATTTGAAATGGAACACACGTCAGCAATATTTGCACAAAGGCTAATAGGACCCTCGGCTTCCTCAAAACTTGGCAGCATGCCCACAAGATGTTAAAGAGTCAGCATACAAGGGACTGGTGCGTCCAGTCCTGGAGTATGGCAGTTCAGTTTGGCATCCTCAAAGTATACTTTTTCAAGATGAACTCGAGAAGGGGCAGAAAAGCAGGGTTCGAATTTAGACTCGCATACTTGCAAAATGCGACCAAAATTTACAGACTGCGAGTCCAAGGAACCACCACTTGCTTTTCTTTGCGAGTGTAGTTTTCTCGGTGCAAAGCACTAATCCGGAAGTGTAAAGTTTTTGTTTATGTGCAGAACAAGATGCGCAGTCGCAAACTCGTCTTGATCACCCAGGTGCTTGCCTTATATTGATTCTCCAATACGGTGCCCCTCGTCAAGCGTCTGTGACAACCCGCATCTGCAAGCGTCTGTTTTCAGTTTGATCAAAAAGCACATGTTCTCAAATCAATAAACATGGACAGATTTTAATTGTGAACTGGAAAAGGGGCAAAACAGGGGATCAGGAAGAAAAACCTTCTGAAAATAAACCCACCAAGACTGACTCTATGGGCCCAAAACCCCAAACTGTCCCTATAAAAACTGCACAGAAGTGGGAGAAAGAGCTCAGAGTTGCTTTGGAATATGAAACTAGTAGCTGTGAAAAGAACCTGATAGGGTGCATAGGCATGGCCCTTGTGAGGTAAAGCCTCTTTGGTAAGATACTTTATATTGTCTGCCAGATAGGGAAAAGGGGAGTACATGTATAATGAATGAGAACCACTCAGTCAATATGAGTCACTGTGTTCAGCCCAGCCTTTTTCCTTTTTTTTATGTCTTTCCCCAACTTTAAAGGCCCATAGATTTGAACTTAGAAAATAGCCTGGGCTAGGGGGCCATATGCCCAATTTTTTTTAAAGCTAAAAAGACAGCCCATCCAGCTGGGATACATTACTAATTGTATAAACCAACAATACAGGACATTTAATGGTATAATTACATAAAATTATGGCATTCAGAGAAAAAGCAAGTGGACTTACTGTTTTAGCAAGTAGAAAAATTGAGCACTTGCTAAATTTAGCAAGTGAGAAAAAAAGTTAATTTCAAACCCTGAAAAGGGCAGCTAGATTTGTAATGGAAAAATAACACATATGAAACTGGGAGTATGACTGGCATTCTGGAGAAACTTAAGTGGGAATCCCTGAAAAAGAGAAGGAACAAGAGGGCCATGAGGCCCTGAATCGCTCACCTGACCAATTGGCAAGGTGGCTTTTTCTTATCATGTCTGAAATTGTCAAAAATATGAGTCTTGGGTCAAAAGTCAAAGAATGACCATGACCGCTTGTACTCATAAATCTTCATGTACTCATTAAGAAAACCATATATACCATTTTTAGGACAAAATCTTCAAAACTTTCCATGAAATCTTATGTTCCAGCTTTTTCTCATATTTGACCATGCTGCAAAAATGGTCAAGGTAAACCCAAGGTCATCATTTGAACAGTCTTGGTGATATTCTAGTTCTCCATGCTACTTACCAAGTTTCAAGACCATAGGTGTATTGGTTCTGGAGAAGAAAAATATTAAAGATTTATACCATAAGTGGTAATGGCGGCCATGTTGGTCATGCGACCTTGACCATTTGAACATATTTCTATTCAAACAACCCCTGGAGGCTCTATGTGAAATGTGTTTACAACTGGCCCTTTGGCTTTTGAGAAAATGTTTGAAAACATCAAAATATGAGAGATCTGGATCAAAAGTCAAGAAATGACCTTGACCTCTTGTACTCATAATTCTTCATGACTTCATTAGGACAACTGAATATACCAATTTTTAGGCCAAAATCTTGAAAACTTTCCATGAAATCTTATGTTCTAGCATTTTCCCATATTTGACCTTGCCGTAAAAAAGGTCAAGGTCAACCGAAGGTCATAATTTGAACACTCTTGATAGTACTCAAGTACCCAATGCTACATACCAAGTCTCAAGGCCATCAGTCAATTGGTTCTGGAGAAGAAGATTTTTAAAGGTTTTTACCATATATGAGTGTGGCGGCCATGTTGGTCATGTGACCAGGACTGTTTGAATTTTTTTTGATTCCCTCAACCCCTGGAGGCTCTACATGAAATTTGATCACAACTGGCCCACTGGTTTTTGAGGAGACTGTTTGAAATTGTCAAAATATGAGAGTTCTGGGTCAAAGGTCAAAGAATGACCTTGACCTCTTGTACTCATAAATCTTCATGTACTCATTAAGATGACTGTAGATACCAATTTTTAGCCCAAAATCTTCAACAGTTTCCAAGATATCTTATGTTGTAGCATTTTCCAATATTTGACCTTGCCGTAAAAAAGGTCAAGGTCAACCCAGGGTCATAATTTGAACAATCTTGATAGTACTTGAGTACCCAATGCTACATACCGAGTTTCAAGGCCATCGGTCAACTGGTTCTGGAGAAGAAGATTTTTAAAGGTTTTTACCATATATGGGCGTGGTGGCCATGTTGGTCATGTGACCTGGACTGTATGAATAAATTTTTGTTCCCTCAACCCCTAAGGGCTCTATATGAAATTTGGTTTCAATTGGCCCATTGGCTTTTGAGAAGATTGTTAGAGCTTAGCAAAATATGAGAGTTCAGGGTCAAAGGTCAAAGAATGACCTTGACCTCTTGTACTCATAAATCTTCATGTACTCATTAAGATGACTGTAGATACCAATTTTTTGCCCAAAATCTTCAACAGTTTCCAAGATATCTTATGTTGTAGCATCTTGCCATATAAAAGCATAAGGAAGCAAATTTGACCTTACCGTAAAAAAGGTCAAGGTCAACCCAAGGTCTTAATTTGAACAATCTTGATAGTACTCGCGTACCTGATGCTACATACCAAGTTTCAAGGCCATCGGCCTATTGGTTCTGGAGAAGAAGATTTTTTTAGGTTTTTACCATATATGGGCATGGCGGCCATGTTGGTCATGTGACCAGGGCCGTTTGAACAACTTTTCGTTCCTAAGGTCCCAGGAGGCTGTATATGAAATTTGGTTACAATCTGCCCAGCGGTTTCAGAGAAGAAGTCGTTTGAAATTGTGGACGGACGGACGACGGACGGACGACGTACGACGGAGCCTTACCATCCTATGAGCTCCCCCGGAGCCGCTGGCTCAGGTGAGCTAAAAATAGTCGAAGCGGTGCTCAGACATTTCGGCCACGGACATTTCGACCTAGGACGTTTCGGCCTAAGACGTTTCGGCCTAGGACATTTCGGCCACAGATATTGTCAAGGGTGCACATTTTGGTCTTTATCCAAAAATAGCCATCAGAGGAGATGGCAAATCCCCCGACCAAAGGCCCCTTGTGCCTTGGTAAACAGGATGCACTTCAAAAAACATATAAGTAATATATTGTCATTCTATTATGCTTCTGATTGACATTATCTGTTTAACAGATGCATGATTATCTAACACTCAGACCAAAACAGTATGCCAGACTGCTAAAAAGAGGTAAAATCTCAAACAGCCACCATGTACACAATGTATAGCACATGATACACGCAACATTTCAAAATGTGTGAATAACTTCTAAAGTACAAGCCCTACAAATCTAATTTTGAGCTCTCTAGTAAGTGAATTTGGACAAAGAATCCAAATCTGAAAAAAAAAAAAATTGGGGTGGGGTGGGGGGGGTATGAATGAGAGAGTTGCCATTCATGTATGAGACAAAATGTCATGACCTGTTCTGTATATCTATAAAGTATCATGAAAATATTTCAAAGGGTATTCAAGTCATGGAACAGAAAGGAAATCACATCTAAAATCATCAAGGGGAAATAACTCAAAAAGTAAGAAAGCAAGAGTTGTCATTCTTGTTCGCGACATATTGTCATGACCTGGTCTACATATCTGTGAAGTATCATGAAAATATTTCAAAGGGAATTCAAGTTATAGAGCGGAATACAAAATCACAGCTAAAACCATCAAGGGGAAATAACTCAAAAAGTAAGAAAGCAAGAGTTGTCATTCTTTTTCGCGACACATCGTCATGACCTGTTCTACATATCTGCAAAGTATCATGAAAATATTTTAAAGGGTTTTTAAGTTATAGAGCGGACACGAAATCACACCCAAAACCATCAAGGGGAAATAACTCAAAAAGTAAGAAAGCAAGAGTTGTCATTCTTGTTCGCGACACATCGTCATGACCTGTTCTACATATCTATAAAGTATCATGAAAATATTTCAAAGGGTATTCAAGTTATAGAGCGGACACGAAATCACACCCAAAACCATCAAGGGAAAATAACTCAAAAAGTAAGAAAGCAAGAGTTGTCATTCTTGCTCGCGACACATCTTCATGACCTGGTCTACATATCTGTAAAGTATCATAAAAATATTCCAAAGGGTATTCAAGTTATAGAGCGGACACGAAATCAACACATAATCACAGCTAAAACGATAAAGGGGAAATAACTCAAAAAGTAAGAAAACCAGAGTTGTCATTCTTGTTCGCGACACATCGTCATGACCTGTTCTACATATCTGTATAGTATCATGAAAATATTTCAAAGGGTATTCAAGTTACAGAGCGGACACGAATCTGCCAAAAATTCACCAAAGGGGAGATAACAAAAAAAGTACAAGAGCAGGAGTTACCATTCTTGTACGCGACACTGCGTCATGACCTGTTCTAAGAAAACCAGAGTTGTCATTCTTGTTCGCGACACATCGTCATGACCTGTTCTACATATCTGTATAGTATCATGAAAATATTTCAAAGGGTATTCAAGTTACAGAGCGGACACGAATCTGCCAAAAATTCACCAAAGGGGAGATAACAAAAAAAGTACAAGAGCAGGAGTTACCATTCTTGTACGCGACACTGCGTCATGACCTGTTCTACATAACTGTGAAGTATCATGAAAATATTCCAGAGGGTATTCAAGATATAGAGCGGACAAGAAAAATGTTTACGGACGGACGGACGGACAGACGGACGGACGGACGGACGGACGGACGGACGGACGGACGCCAGGCTCATCGCTATATCCCCCGAACCTTTCGGTCGGGGGATAAAAATTACTGTTAATAATTAAATTAAGGAGTCATATGAGTAACTTAAAGCTAAGTCTTAATGAATGCCAATAATTTGTTGTTGTTGTTTTGATTATTTATGGACCTTCAACATCTTTAGGGTTATTGTGAGCATCTCAAGGTGAAAAACACTGTGAACAATTATTTCCACTACTTGAACTAGGGCCTTATATGATATTTGCTTAAGCATTTTGTTAGGTTTATAGCCCTTTTGAAGTCATTTTGAGCATAATATGGCACATTTGTCATCCCCACTTACAGGCCAGTGTGGCCTTTATCATTCATGTGAAGCCTATATCTTAATAAGCAAACGTGTGGCTGATGAAACTGTAGTGCACCCATTTTTTTGGCTTTCAGAGACATGATTGGAGTTTTTTGATCCCAGTTACACATTTTTGTGTCATATGTAAAGAGAACTATATATGTCATTTTAAATGGTTTACAGTAGCATATTTTAATATCCCCATTTTTTTAGATTTGGCCGAAACGTCCATGGCCGAAATGTCAATGGATAAAATGTCCATGGCCGAACTGTCCGACATAATGCTTTACAAAGGTCTGAGGGGTGCAGCCAGTATACCCACAATTTATAAATGACCTTGTTCCCCTGGTATACCAGGAATCATCATTCCCTGACATTTCAAACCCCATCGGTTGGGACTGACATTTACAAGTCCAGTTTCTTCCCCCAGACTATTAGAGATTGGAATTCCCTGGAAGAGTCACTTATTTCTGTTGCTGAGGAATCAGTTACTAAGTTTACTTCTCTTATAAGGGCTAGGGACTAGCTTCCCTGATTCACAGGTCCTGGTGAATGAGTGTCCTTGGAAGTATCACCAGTAAACAATTCTGATTCTGAAGTAATATACTCTGACTGTTCACACAATGTAACTAGAAAATGTGTTTATGAAACACTATGCCCCCAACCATATGCTTGTCTCTAGAGAAGGTTCATCCAATAATGCTTGTACCTTTGTACCATAGGCTTACAATGCACTAAGTCGAAAAAGGGGCTTAACTCAGTCAAAAATTTACGAATTGTTTTTGAAAGTTAATCAGGTCATCTACACCTTGGGCAATATCAACCTGCAAAACCTCATGATCCTAGCATCAGGGGTTCTCCAGATATTTTGTTCACAAGCTTCCATAGGCAAATAATGCACTAAGTTGAAAAAGGGGCATAACTCAATCCAAAATTTACAAATTATTTTCAAAAGTTAATCAGGTCATCTACACCACAGGCAGTATCTTCCAGCATAAAATCATGCTCCTAGCATCAGGTGTTCTTGAGATATTTTGTTCACAAGGTTCCATAGGCTTACAATGCACTAAGTCGAAAAAGGGGCATAACTCAATCAAAAATTCATGATTTCTTTTCAAAAGTTAATCAGGTCATCTACACCACAGGCAGTATCTTCCTGCAAAAGATCATGCTCCTAACATCAGTGGTTCTTGAGATATTTTGTTCACAAGGTTCCATAGGCTTACAATGCACTAAGTCGAAAAAGGGGCATAACTTTGTCAAAAATTCACGAATTTGTTTCAAAAGTTAATCAGGTCATCTACACCTTGGGCATTCTCATCCTGCAAAACCTCATGATCCTAGCATCAGGGGTTCTTGAGATATTTTGTTCACAAGGTTCCACAGGCTAAGTCGTAAAAGGGGCATAATTCTGGAAATACATTGCCGGTGTAACAGTTTATCTTGCCCCCTGGACAGCTTGCCCCCCGGGGGGCAAGCTGTCCCGGGATATCTTGCCCCCCACCCTGGTTTTCTTCACCCCTGGGGGGCAACATATCCCGGCTGGTTTATCTTGCCCCCGGGGGGCAAGCTGTCCCGGGATATCTTGCCCCCCGCCACCCAGGATCCTACAGAAACATTTTGTACTAGTCTTTTTTTGTTTTGTTCTGTTTCCCAGGGCAAAGGGCTTATACCACAAGGTCTTTTAACTCATTTATCACTTTGGTTACCATGTTTATCTGACAAGCAATCACAGCATGCTATCATGCTCCTTACTTTGTAGAGGTAGAGTTAGTTCAGTTTTAGTAGTTCCATAGTGGATAATGGTAATATTAATTTGTATGACAGGTGGGGGGCAACCTATCCCAGCTGGTTTATCTTCCCCCCCCCCCCCCCCCCCCCCCCCAAGATTTTGGATCCACATCTATCAACAAGTATTGAAACTGCTTTAAAGTGCTTTAATAGTTATAATGATGAGCTAACTACTGAATCCACTTGTTTCATGCATGTTTACAACAACTTATCTCAAGAAATACCTCGTATCAGGGGTGGGGGGCAACCTATCCCAGCTGGTTTATCTTACCCCCCACCAAAGATTTTGGTTCAACATCTATCAACAAGTATTGAAACTGCTTTAAAGTGCTTTAATAGTTATTATTATGAGCTAACTACTGAATCCACTTTTTTCATGCCTGTTTATCAGCTTGGTTTATCTTACCCCCCACCCAAGATTTTGGATCAACATCTATCTACAAGTATTGAAACTGCTTTAAAGTGCTTTAATAGTTATTATGATGAGCTAACTACTGAATCCACTTGTTTCATGCCAGTTTATAACAGCTAATCTCAAGAAATACCTCGTATCAGGGGTGGGGGGCAACCTATCCCAGCTGGTTTATCTTACCCCCCACCCAAGATTTTGGATCCACATCTATCAACAACTATTGAAACTGCTTTAAAGTGCTTTAATAGGTATTGTTATGAGCTAACTACTTAATCCACTTGTCTCATGCCTGTTTTCAACAACTTATCTCAAGAAATACCTTGTATCATGGGTGGGGGGCAACCTATCCCAGCTGGTTTATCTTACCCCCCACCCAAGATTTTGGATCCACATCTATCAACAAGTATTGAAACTGCTATAAAGTGCTTTAATAGTTATTATCATGAGCTAACTACTGAATCCACTTGTTTCATGCATGTTTACAACAACTTATCTCAAGAAATACCTCGTATCAGGGGTGGGGGCAACCTATCCCAGCTGGTTTATCCTACCCCCCACCAAAGATTTTGGTTCAACATCTATCAACAAGTATTGAAACTGCTTTAAAGTACTTTAATAGTTATTATTATGAGCTAACTACTGAATCCACTTTTTTCATGCCTGTTTACAACAGCTGATCTCAAGAAATACCTCGTATCAGGGGTGGGGGGCAACCTATCCCAGCTGGTTTATCTTACCCCCCACCCAAGATTTTGGATCCACATCTATCTACAAGTATAGTAACTGCTTTAAAATGCTATAATAGTTATTATTACGAGCTAACTACTGTATCCACTTATCTCATGCCAGTTTACAACAGCTGATCTGAAGAAATACCTCGTATCAGGGGTGGGGGGCAACCTATCCCAGCTGGTTTATCTTACCCCCCCCCCCCCACCCAAGATTTTGGATCCACATCTATCTACAAGTATTGAAACTGCTATAAAGTGCTTTAATAGTTATTATGATGAGCTAACTACTGAATCCACTTGTCTCATGCCTGTTTACAACAGCTGATCTCAGAAATACCTCGTATCAGGGGTGGGGGGCAACCTATCCCAGCTGGTTTATCTTACCCCCCCACCCAAGATTTTTGATCCACATCTATCAACAAGTATTGAAACTGTTATAAAGTGCTTTAATAGTTATTATTATGAGCTAACTACTGAATCCACTTGTCTCATGCCTGTTTACAACAACTTATCTCAAGAAATACCTCGTATCAGGGGTGGGGGGCAACCTATCCCAGCTGGTTTATCTTACCCCCCACCCAAGATTTTGGATCCACATCTATCAACAACTATTGAAACTGCTTTAAAGTGCTTTAATAGGTATTGTTATGAGCTAACTACTTAATCCACTTGTCTCATGCCTGTTTTCAACAACTTATCTCAAGAAATACCTTGTATCATGGGTGGGGGGCAACCTATCCCAGCTGGTTTATCTTACCCCCCACCCAAGATTTTGGATCCACATCTATCAACAAGTATTGAAACTGCTATAAAGTGCTTTAATAGTTATTATCATGAGCTAACTACTGAATCCACTTGTTTCATGCATGTTTACAACAACTTATCTCAAGAAATACCTCGTATCAGGGGTGGGGGCAACCTATCCCAGCTGGTTTATCCTACCCCCCACCAAAGATTTTGGTTCAACATCTATCAACAAGTATTGAAACTGCTTTAAAGTACTTTAATAGTTATTATTATGAGCTAACTACTGAATCCACTTTTTTCATGCCTGTTTACAACAGCTGATCTCAAGAAATACCTCGTATCAGGGGTGGGGGGCAACCTATCCCAGCTGGTTTATCTTACCCCTCACCCAAGATTTTGGATCCACATCTATCTACAAGTATAGTAACTGCTTTAAAATGCTATAATAGTTATTATTACGAGCTAACTACTGTATCCACTTATCTCATGCCAGTTTACAACAGCTGATCTGAAGAAATACCTCGTATCAGGGGTGGGGGGCAACCTATCCCAGCTGGTTTATCTTACCCCCCCCCCACCCAAGATTTTGGATCCACATCTATCTACAAGTATTGAAACTGCTATAAAGTGCTTTAATAGTTATTATGATGAGCTAACTACTGAATCCACTTGTCTCATGCCTGTTTACAACAGCTGATCTCAGAAATACCTCGTATCAGGGGTGGGGGGCAACCTATCCCAGCTGGTTTATCTTACCCCCCCACCCAAGATTTTTGATCCACATCTATCAACAAGTATTGAAACTGTTATAAAGTGCTTTAATAGTTATTATTATGAGCTAACTACTGAATCCACTTGTCTCATGCCTGTTTACAACAACTTATCTCAAGAAATACCTCGTATCAGGGGTGGGGGGCAACCTATCCCAGCTGGTTTATCTTACCCCCCACCCAAGATTTTGGATCCACATCTATCTATCAACATTTGTATGACAACCTGTCCAATCTTTTTTTTAGAATAACATAATATTTGCAGTTACCTAATATCTTATTACCTCCATTTAGCGATGATGGCTATTCAATGAAAATAAAATTTGTTTTGAAATTAAGAGTGGTGGATGCTGCATAATGGGATTATCCTATATTTTTAGCTTGCCTGTTCAAAAGTACAGAGAGCTATTGTTGTCACCCTGTCATTGGCGTTGGCCACAGTTATATGACAAAGTTTTTTTTTTGAAATTCCAGATCCCAATAACCACTAGCCAGAATCCTTCCATATGTAGAATATAATCATATCACAGCATATCCTGCTATTCTGTAACATCATACCCCTGGATGAGGCCTTGGTTTGGGGCATAGGGGTAAAAACATTAAGTTGCACTCACTTTAAAGTTTAATGACAAAGTTTTTTAAACATTCATAAGTCAGCAACAGCTGGCAAGAACCCTTTCATGTTTTGAACAATCATATCATAGCATTACTTTTCATTACATAACGCTTTACCCAAGGGTCAGACCCTGGAGTGGGGCTTAAGGGTCCAAAATTAGGTCACAGTCACTTTGAAGTTTTAAAACAAAGTTTCTTAAATATTCATATCTCAGCAACCACTGGTAAGAACCCTTCCGCATTTGGAAAATAATCATATCATAGCATAACCTTTCATAACATAGCATTATAGGTAAGGGTTAGACCCTGGGGTGGGGCTTAGAGGTCCAAAATTAGGTGACACTTAAAAGCTTTACAATTAAGTTTATCTTCTTTTCTCATGGATGGATTCTTTTGACATAACTAAGTTTCCAATGAACAAAATTTCTTGAAACTTGACATAAATATGTATCATCACAGCACAGTGATGCTGAAGCAAGTTGTTAAGAATGGCCTCACTTATACATGGGTTATTGGCCCCTTGATTTTAAGTCCACAGTTTCAGTCATAACTAAGTAACCAGTGAACATAATTTTATCAAACTGAAAATAACCCATAAACAAATTAGCCATTTCGGTGGGAGATATAAATTCAATGAATTTACTTGTTTTAGTAACCTGGACCAAAGGCTCCAGAGCAGCTGACAGGATTGTAGTCCATCTGTCATCTGTTGGTTGTCCAACCATCATTACCTTTCGCCAGCTGGGAAAAGTTGCCCCCACCCCAGATGGGCGGTATTTCAAGTGACTGATTGTTATAATCAAGCATTTGATGTCAGGATGATGTGAATAGTTTTCCCCAGTCCCTCCCCCATGTCCATTTGTCCATCTGTCAGTCCATCCTTCCATCCATCTGTCCATCTGGAGCCATAACTAAGTAACCAATCAACGGAATTTGATGAAACTGACAATAAATATATGGCATTTTGTTATGACTATTAAAGCACTAAACAGCTATCTTAAAATCACTGGATAGATGTCGCTCCAAACTCTTGGGTGGGGGGTAAGATAAACCAGCTGGGATAGGTTGCCCCCCACCCCTGATTCAAGAGATAGATTGTTATAAACAATCATAAGCCATGTGGATTGTGTGGTTAGGTCATTGCAATAACTATTAAAGCACTTTAAAGCACTTTAAATACTTGTAGTTAGATATGGATACAAAATCTTGGGTGGCGGGTAAGATAAACCAGCTGGGATAGGTTGCCCCCCACCCCTGATATGATAAGTTGTTGTAAACAGGCATGAAACAAGTGGATTCAGTAGTTAGCTCATAATAATAGCTATTAAAGCACTTTAAAGCAGTTTCAATAGTTGTTGATAGATGTGGATCCAAAATCTTGGGTGGGGGGTAAGATAAACCAGCTGGGATAGGTTGCCCCCCCCCCCCCCCACCCCTGATAGGAGGTATTTCTTGAGATAAGTTGTTGTTAACATGCATGAAACAAGTGGATTCAGTAGTTAGCTCATAATAATAACTATCAAAGCACTTTATAGCAGTTTCAATAGTTGTTGATAGATGTGGATCCAAAATCTTGGGTGGGGGGTAAGATAAACCAGCTGGGATAGGTTGCCCCCCACCCCTGATACGAGGTATTTCTTGAGATCAGCTGTTGTAAACAGGCATGAGACAAGTGAATTTAGTAGTTAGCTCATAATAATAACTATTAAAGCACTTTAAAGCAGTTTCAATGCTTGTAGATAGTTGTGGATCCAAAATCTTGGGTGAGGGGTAAGATAAACCAGCTGGGATAGGTTGCCCCCACCCCTGATACTAGGTATTTCTTGAGATCAGCTATTGTGAACAGGCATAAGACAGGTGAATTCAGTAGTTAGCTCATAATAATAACTTTTAAAGCACTTTAAAGCAGTTTCAATAATTGTAGATAGATGTGGATCCAAAATCTTGGGTGGGGGGTAAGATAAACCAGCTGGGATAGGTTGCCCCCCCACCCCCGATACGAGGTATTCCTTGAGATAAGTTGTTGTAAACAGGCATGAAACATGTGGATTCAGTAGTTAGCTCATAATAATAACTATTAAAGCACTTTAAAGCAATTTCAATACTTGTCGATAGATGTGGATCCAAAATCTTGGGTGGGGGGTAAGATAAACCAGCTGGGATAGGTTGCCCCCCACCCCTGATACCAGGTATTTCTTGAGATCAGCTGTTGTAAAACAGGCATAAGACAAGTTAAATTCAGTAGTTAGCTCATAATGATAACTGTTAAAGCACTTTAAAGCAGTTTCTATACTTGTACATAGATGTGGATCCAAAATCTTGGGTGGGGGGTTAGATAAACCAGCTGGGATAGGTTGCCCCCACCCATGATACGAAGTATTTCTTGAGATCAGCTGTTGTAAACAAGCATGAAAAAAGTGGATTCAGTAGTTAGCTGATAATAATAACTATTAAAGCACTTTAAAGCAGTTTCAATACTTGTTGATAGATGTTGATCCAAAATCTTGGGTGGGGGGTAAGATAAACCAGCTGGGATAGATTGCCCCCCACCCCTGATACGAGGTATTTCTCGAGATAAGCTGTTATAAACAGGCATGAGACAAGTGGATTCAGTAGTTAGCTCATAATAATAACTATTAAAGCACTTTTAAGCAGTTTCAATAGTTGTAGATAGATGTGGATCCAAAATCTTGGGTGGGGGGTAAGATAATCCAGCTGGGATAGGTTGCCCCCCACCCCTGATACGAGGTATTTCTGAGATCAGCTGTTGTAAACAGGCATAAGACAAGTGGATTCAGTAGTTAGCTCATCATGATAACTTTTAAAGCACTTTAAAGCAGTTTCAATATTTGTAGATAGATGTTGATCCAAAATCTTGGGTGGGGGGTAAGATAAACCAGCTGGGATAGGTTGCCCCCAACCCCTGATACGAGGTATTTCTTGAGATCAGCTGTTATAAACAGGCATGAGACAAGTGGATTCAGTAGTTAGCTCATAATAATAACTATTGAAGCACTTTATAGCAGTTTCAATACTTGTAGATAGATGTGGATCCAAAATCTTGGGTGGGGGGTAAGATAAACCAGCTGGGAAAGGTTGCCCCCCACCCCTGATACAAGGTATTTCTTGAGATAAGTTGTTGAAAACAGGCATGAGACAAGTGGATTCAATAGTTAGCTCATAATAATAGCTATTTAAGCACTTTAAAGCAGTTTCAATACTTGTTGATAGATGTGGATCCAAAATGTTGGGTGGGGGGTAAGATAAACCAGCTGGGATAGGTTGCCCCCCACCCCTGATACGAGGTATTTCTTTACATCAGCTGTTGTAAACAGGCATAAGACAAGTGGATTCAGTAGTAAACTCATAATAATAACTATTAAAGCACTTTAATGCAGTTTCAATACTTGTAGATAGATGTTGATCCAAAATCTTGGGTGGGGGGTAAGATAAACCAGCTGGGATAGGTTGCCCCCCACACCTGATACGAGGTATTTCTCGAGATCAGCTGATGTAAACAGGCATGGAAAAAGTGGATTCAGTAGTTAGCTCATAAAATTAACTATTAAAGCACTTTAAAGCAGTTTCAATACTTGTAGACAGATGTTGAACCAAAATCTTTGGTGGGGGGTAAGATAAACAAGCTGGGATAGGTTGCCCCCCACCCCTGATACGAGGTATTTCTTGAGATAAGTTGTTGTAAACAGGCATGAGACAAGTAGATTCAGTAGTTAGCTCATAATTATAACTATTAAAGCACTTTAAAGCAGTTTCTATACTTGTAGATAGATGTGGATCCAAAATCTTGGGTGGGGGGTAAGATAAACCAGCTGGGATAGGTTGCCCCCACCCCTGATACGAGGTATTTCTTGAGATAAGTTGTTGTAAACAGGCATGAGACAAGTGGATTCAGTAGTTAGCTCATCATAATAACTATTTAAGCACTTTAAAGCAGTTTCAATAGTAGTGATAGATGTGGATCCAAAATCTTGGGTGGGGGGTAAGATAAACCAGCTGGGATAGGTTGCCCCCCACCCGTGATACGAGGTATTTCTTGAGATAAGTTGTTGAAAACAGGCATGAGACAAGTGGATTCAGTAAATAGCTCATAATAATAGCTATTAAAGCACTTTAAAGCAGTTTCAATACTTGTTGATAGATGTGGATCCAAAATCTTGGGTGGGGGGTAAGATAAACCAGCTGGGATAGGTTGCCCCCCACCCCTGATACGAGGTATTTCTTGACATCAGTTGTTGTAAACAGGCATAAGACAAGTGGATTCAGTAGTTAGCTCATAATAATGACTATTAAAGCACTTTAATGCAGTTTCAATACTTGTAGATAGATGTTGATCCAAAATCTAGGGTGGGGTGTAAGATGAACCAGCTGGGATAGGTTGCCCCCCACCCCTGATACGAGGTATTTCTCGAGATCAGCTGTTGTAAACAGGCATGAAAAAAGTGGATTCAGTAGTTAGCTCATAATAAGAACTATTAAAGCACTTTAAAGCAGTTTCAATACTTGTTGATAGATGTAGATCCAAAATCTTTGGTGGGGGGTAAGATAAACCAGCTGGGATAGGTTGCCCCCACCCCTGATACGAGGTATTTCTTGAGATAAGTTGTTGTAAACAGGCATGAGACAAGTGGATTCAGTAGTTAGCTCATAATAATAACTATTAAAGCACTTTAAAGCAGTTTCTATACTTGTAGATAGATGTGGATCCAAAATCTTGAGTGGGGGGGTAAGATAAACCAGCTGGGATAGGTTGCCCCCCACCCATGATACGAGGTATTTCTAGAGATCAGCTGTTGTAAACAGGCATGAGACAAGTGGATTCAGTAGTTAGCTCATCATAATAACTATTTAAGCACTTTAAAGCAGTTTCAATAGTTGTTGATAGATGTGGATCCAAAATCTTGGGTGGGGGGTAAGATAAACCAGCTGGGATAGGTTGCCCCCCGCCCCTGATACGAGGTATTTCTAGAGATCAGCTGTTGAAAACAGGCATGAGACAAGTGGATTCAGTAGTTAGCTCATCATAATAACTATTAAAGCACTTTAAAGCAGTTTCTATACTTGTAGATAGATGTGGATCCAAAATCTTGGGTGGGGGGTAAGATAAACCAGCTGGGATAGGTTGCCCCCCACCCCTGATACGAGGTATATTTTGAGATCAGCTGTTGTGAACAGGCATGAGACAAGTGAATTCAGTAGTTAGCTCATAATAATAACTATTAAAGCACTTTAAAGCAGTTTCAATACTTGTAGATAGATGTGGATCCAAAATCTTGGGTGGGGGGTAAGATAAACCAGCTGGGATAGGTTGCCCCCCACCCCTGATACGAGGTATTTCTTGAGATAAGTTGTTGTAAACAGGCATGAGACAAGTGGATTCAGTAGTTAGCTCATCATAATAACTATTTAAGCACTTTAAATCAGTTTCAATGCTTGTTGATAGATGTGGATCCAAAATCTTGGGCGGGGGGTAAGATAAACCAGCTGGGATAGGTTGCCCCCCACCCCTGATACGAGGTATTTCTCGAGATCAGCTGTTGTAAACAGGCATGAAACAAGTGGATTCAGTAGTTAGCTCATCAATATAAATATTAAAGCACTTTAAAACAGTTTCAATACTTGTTGATAGATGTGGATCCAAAATGTTGGGTGGGGGTTAAGATAAACCAGCTGGGATAGGTTCCCCCCCACCCCTGATACGAGGTATTTCTTGAGATCAGCTGTTGTAAACAGGCATGAGACAAGTGGATTCAGTGGTTAGCTCATAATAATAACTATTAAAGCACTTTATAGCAGTTTCAATACTTGTAGATAGATGTTGATCCAAAATGTTGGGTGGGGGGTAAGATAAACCATTTGGGATAGGTTGTTGCACAAACAGTTACTTCTAATAACTATTTAAGTCCTTCACAGTAATTTCAAAATCTATTGACAGTTATCACTCCAAAATCCTGGAAGGGGGGCAAGATATCCCAGCTGGTTTATCTTCACCCCCGGGGGGCAAGATAAACCAGCCAGGATATGTTGCCCCCTGGGGGTTAAGATAACCAGGACGGGGGGCAAGATATCCTGGGACAGCTTGCCCCCCGGGGGGCAAGCTGACCATGGTTGGCTTGCCCCCCGGGGGGCAAGCTGTCCAGGGTGCAAGATAAACTGGGACACCGGCGGAAAAATAAAAAAATACGGGTCTGCTTATTTTCCATACTGATCATGTGTATAAAGTTTCAAGTTCCTAGCTCTTATTGTTCTTGACTATATGTAAGTGTACCTTTGTACCATAGGCCTCAATGCACTATGTCGAAAAAGGGGAATAACTCGATCAAAAATTCACGAATTTTTTCCAAAAGTTAATCAGGTCACCTACACCACAGGCAGTATCTTCCTGCACAAAATCATGCTCCTAGCTTCAGGGGTTCTTGAGATATTTTGTTCACAAGGTTCCATAGGCTTACAATGCACTAAGTCGAAAAAGGGGCATAACTCGGTCAAAAATTCACGAATTTGTTTCAAAAGTTAATCAGGTCATCTACACCTTGGGCATTCTCATCCTGCAAAACCTCATGATCCTAGCATCAGGGGTTCTTGAGATATTTTGTTCACAAGGTTCCGCAGGCTAAGTCGAAAAAGGGGCATAACTCTTGAAATATGTGACCCGCGGAAAAAAGAAAAAACACGTGTTCGCTTATTTTTCATACTGATCATGTGTATAAAGTTTCAAGCCCCTAGCTCTTACGGTTCTTGATATGACAGACGGACAGACGGACAGGCCCAAACCAATATGCCCCCACAATTTCTCCGAAATTGGGGGCATAAAAAGAGTGAAAGTTCAGAGAAGGCTCAGCGAAAACGGTCCATAGAATTACCGAAAAGCACCGAAATACCGAAAAGCACCGAAATACCGAAAAGCATAGAATTACCGAAAAGCTCCAATATGTCATATTCTTTGCCAGAATATGGGTCTGGATATATATTGTAAAGGGATCAAGTAACTCATGAGGGTAATTACCGAAACACCATTATTCATTTGTATCTAGATGAAATATATGTGATAGTAAGCCGTTGAAGTTTTAAAAAACTAGAAAATGTGTTTATGAAACACTATGCCCCCAACCATATGCTTGTCCCTAGAGAAGGTTCATCCAATAATGCTTGTACCTTTGTACCATAGGCTTACAATGCACTAAGTCGAAAAAGGGGCTTAACTCAGTCAAAAATTTACAAATTGTTTTCGAAAATTAATCAGGTCATCTACACCACAGGCAGTATCTTCCTGCAAATAATCATGCTCCTAGCTTCAGGGGTTCTTGAGATATTTTGTTCACAAGGTTCTATAGGCTTACAATGCACTAAGTCGAAAAGGGGCATAACTCGGTCAAAAATTCACGAATTTGTTTCAAAAGTTAATCAGGTCATCTACACCTTAGGCATTCTCATCTTGCAAAGCCTCATGATCCTAGCATCAGGGGTTCTTGAGATATTTTGTTCACAAGGTTCCATAGGCTTACAATGCACTAAGTCGAAAAAGGGGCAAAAAATCATGCTCCTAACATCAGGGGTTCATGAGATATTTTGTTCACAAGGTTCCATAGGCTTACAATGCAGGAAGTCGAAAAAGGGGCATAACTTTGTCAAAAATTCATGAATTTGTTTCAAAAGTTAATCAGGTCATCTACACCTTGGGCATTGTCATCCTGCAAAACCTCATGATCCTAGCATCAGGGGTTCTTGAGATATTTTGTTCACAAGCTTCCATAGGCAAATAATGCACTATGGTGAAAAAGGGGCATAACTCAATCCAAAATTTACAAATTATTTTCAAAAGTTAATCAGGTCATCTACACCACAGGCAGTATCTTCCTGCATAAAATCATGCTCCTAGCATCAGGGGTTCTTGAGATATTTTGTTCACAAGGTTCCACAGGCTAAGTCGAAAAAGGGGCATAACTCTGGAAATACATTGCCGGCGGAAAAATAAAAAAATACGGGTCTGCTTATTTTCCATACTGATCATGTGTATAAAGTTTCAAGTTCCTAGCTCTTGTTGTTCTTGACTATATGTAAGGGTACCTTTGTACCATAGGCTTCAATGCACTAAGTTGAAATAGGGGAATAACTTGATAAAAAATTCACGAATTTTTTCAAAAGTTAATCAGGTCATCTACACCACAGGCAGTATCTTCCTGCAAAAAATCATGCTCCTAGCTTCAGGGGTTCTTTAGATATTTTGTTCACAAGGTTCCATAGGCTTACAATGCACTAAGTCAAAAAAGGGGCATAACTCGGTCAAAAATTCACGAATTTGTTTCAAAAGTTAATCAGGTCATCTACACCTTGGGCATTCTCATCCTGCAAAGCCTCATGATCCTAGCATCAGGGGTTCTTGAGATATTTTGTTCACAAGGTTCCACAGGCTAAGTCGAAAAAAGGGGCATAACTCTGGAAATACATTGCCGGCCGAAAAATAAAAAAATACGGGTCTGCTTATTTTCCATACCTATCATGTGTATAAAGTTTCAAGTTCCTAGCTCTTGTTGTTCTTGACTATATGTAAGGGTACCTTTGTACCATAGGCTTCAATGCACTAAGTCGAAACAGGGGAATAACTTGATAAAAAATTCACACATTTTTTCAAAAGTTAATCAGGTCATCTTCACCACAGGCAGTATCTTCCTGCAAAAAATCATGCTCCTAGCTTCAGGGGTTCTTGAGATATTTTGTTCACAAGGTTCCATAGGCTTACAATGCACTAAGTCAAAAAAGGGGCATAACTCGGTAAAAAATTCATGAATTTGTTTCAAAAGTTAATCAGGTCATCTACACCTTGGGCATTCTCATCTTGCATAGCCTCATGATCCTAGCATCAGGGGTTCTTTAGATATTTTGTTCACAAGGTTCCACAGGCTAAGTCGAAAAAGGGGCATAACTCTGGAAATACATTGCCGGCTGTAAAATAAAAAAATACGGGTCTGCTTATTTTCCATACTGATCATGTGTATAAAGTTTCAAGTTCCTAGCTCTTATTGTTCTTGACTATATGTAAGGGTACCTTTGTACCATAGGCCTCAATGCACTAAGTCGAAAAAGGGGAAAAACTCGATCAAAAATTCACGATTTTTTTTCAAAAGTTAATCAGGTCATCTACACCACAGGCAGTATCTTCCTGCAAATAATCATGCTCCTAGCTTCAGGGGTTCTTGAGATATTTTGTTCACAAGGTTCCATAGGCTTACAATGCACTAAGTCGAAAAAGGGGCATAACTCGGTCAAAAATTCACGAATTTGTTTCAAAAGTTAATCAGGTCATCTACACCTTGGGCATTCTCATCTTGCAAAGCCTCATGATCCTAGCATCCGGGGTTCTTGAGATATTTTGTTCACAAGGTTCCACAGGCTAAGTCGAAAACGGGGCATAACTCTGGAAATACATTGCCGGTGGAAAAAAAAAAAATACGGGTCTGCTTATTTTCCATACTGATCATGTGTATAAAGTTTCAAGTTCCTAGCTCTTATTGTTCTTGACTATATGTAAGGGTGCCTTTGTACCATAGGCCTCAATGCACTAAGCCGAAAAAGGGGAATAACTCGATCAAAAATTCACGAGTTTTTTTCAAAAGTTAATCAGGTTATCTACACCACAGGCAGTATTTTCCTGCAAAAAATCATGCTCCTAGCTTCAGGGGTTCTTGAGATATTTTGTTCACAAGGTTCCATAGGCTTACAATGCACTAAGTCGAAAAAGGGGCATAACTCGGTCAAAAATTCACGAATTTGTTTCAAAAGTTAATCAGGTCATCTACACCTTGGGCATTCTCATCCTGCAAAACCTCATGATCCTAGCATCAGGGGTTCTTGAGATATTTTGTTCACAAGGTTCCACAGGCTAAGTCGAAAAAGGGGCATAACTCTTGAAATATGTGACCCGCGGAAAAAAGAAAAAACACGTGTTCGCTTATTTTTCATACTGATCATGTGTATAAAGTTTCAAGCTCCTAGCTCTTACGGTTCTTGAGATAGAGGACAGACGGACAGACGGACAGACGGACGGACGGACAGACGGACAGGCCCAAACCAATATGCCCCCACAATTTCTCCGAAATTGGGGGCATAATTAGATATTGTCACACTCTTAATAACAAGTCCATTAGTACTTACGCACAACATGTATACTGATACATACAATTTTTCTATTCAAAGTTGACATACAATTTATGTTCAAAGTAGTTTTAAGAAAGCCAGTCGCACATACAAACTTCCTTGGGTAATTTAGATCCGCCATTTTGTTGCGCAATCAGCTCGTGTTGCCTCCCTTGACATTTTGCGGGTAGTGTATGCGCATTGCATCCTAAAAATCTTAGACATCATCTACATGTGCGCATTAGCCAAATACCTTTCGCGTACATAATATATATTACATTTTAAACAAAGAAAAGATACATTTTCGGTAAACGTTTACCTTAAAATGCAACTGTATATCTGTCTGCTTCGTTATCCACAAAACAACATCTGCTTGGTTTAATGAAAAAATAAGACTTTCCCGAATTTTCCCTGGTTCACAAATATTTTTCCCTAGTTCTCCGATGAATATACAATATAAAAATATATTGTTGCTATGGTAAACATACTAGTTTTAAAGGTAAACATTAGCTCTGAAAGTCACAGCAGGGGCTAAGCTGGCACGCGCTTTCACTGTGATGTTTAAATTTCAACCTGTCAGCTTTGTGATAAAAGATATTTAAATTGTCTTATTTATTCTGACGTGAGAAAAGCATGTCATAAATAAATAAATGGTATTTAGCTGCTTTATCTGTCCTAGTTTTGATACTCATGAATCTATATAAAAGGACAAATGCACAAAGGCCCGTAGGGCACTAGTTATTGATATGACGAATTAAACTTTCTGGATGTCAAATCCAATCATGGATTTACCATCTCAAGGTTTGTTGATCATGCTGATAACATTTAAGTTAACGGCGGCAGGTTTTGTCATTTAAATCGCTGTATCCTTTGATTTACAGAAAACTTTTACAAACATATAAATAACAAAGCGGAGTAATAAAGATCTGACAGTAAGCATAACGCTTATAATATGTCATTTCGCTGTACTTTTTCGTTGTTCATACCCCCATTTAACTATGGTAACAAAGGGGAAACTGGATTAATGTCATATCTGACTAGGAAATGGGTTTGGTTGTCCTACGCCAATTAACAAACACTCAAATTGCACAGAGATTGACATTTAAGTCAATACTCTCGGCCGAAATCGTTTTGGGCGAATGTAACCTATATACGCTTCCTTAGCAACTCACGTGGCGAGATCGCTTACTGCGCATAATCGGCAACTGGTTACCGTCCTAGTTTGGTTGGTTTCTGACATATTGACTATTTACCAAGGGTAATAGGGAAAGTTTGTATTGAGTCGTCTACCCGGTAAATCCCATTTTCAATATGTGAGAATTTGAATTAAGTCATTTTTTTCTTCGCCTGGCCTAAAGTAGAACATTACAGTTTTGTAGACTGTTTGAAACACTACACATTTATTCAGTTAGTTGGTTAAGTATACCTCTAGGCACAACCTCGCAGAATATCTTTCAGTCAAGTTTACTATTTTTAGAAACACCAATACTTAATTGCCTCAAAAACCATATTGTAGCTTTCAAAGTGTAATTTTAAAGTTTTATGCTAACATCACAGCTGCAGCTAATATTTGGCGATACAATCTATCATCATGGACACTTATTCACAGTTTATTTAAAGAATCAAATTTAAGGTCTTGTGGCCTTAAATTGTTCCAAAGTGTAGTTTGTTCCCTAAGGTAAGTAGTTAAAACTGCAAACATTTTGAAACCCTTTTTATTTATTTTGTTTTTGTAGCGCTTCAGCGGGATAGATGTACTTACCAATTGGCAAATGGTGCAATCTGATCCGGGAGTTTACTATTACCCAGGTTTATTTTATATTGGACGCTTCAGCTGATAAATAGCTTATTGAAAACCAGCGCCATCCCTGATCAGACTCCTAGTTCAGAACTAGTATGATCAGATATATTTATGTATATATATATATTTGATAAATCTATATCTTATGAAAACTCCACACACGAACTAGAACACATATGCTATACAGATGAAAATTTCTCGACAAAACTTTCTAAGTATTAAAGTAGTGTTTTAATTCTTGTTTCTTAATAACACTTATGACAAACATCATCTTAAAAATACTGCATAAGATAAATTTTGCCTTGGGAATGTATATCGATCGGACTGTTAAGAAATACAAAGACACTGAAAATGATGGAAAATTATATACATACCTTCTTCCTTATATTTTAAGATATAGATGGTAGTCGGAAACCTCTCCCGAAAGTTTGCGAAGGCGAATTATATTAGTATTATTTTATTTTTATTTACTTATATTTATTTTGAAATTGCATGTCTTATGACAAATGCAACATGAACTAGAATACATACGCTATATAGATGAAAAATGCTCAACAAACATTCTTCATATTAAAACATGGGACTTATTCTTATTTCACAATAATACTTTGGACTTACATTATTGTGCAAAATGGTTTAATTTAGTCTGTTCTTACTTTTTTCGCATATAGTATTATGTTAAATGAGCCGCGGCTCTACAAAAACAAGAAAGTGGTTGTGTGTCCAGCGCAAATTTAACTCAGCCTGGGCATGTGCCCAGTCTGGTCAGAGTCTTCCCTGTCCGGGTGGAGGTAGCTTACCCTTTAAGCGCTTAGCGAAGTCTGATCAGACTGTGCGGAAGCATGCGCCCAGTCTGATCTGAGTCTTCGTTGTCCGGGTGTAGATAGCTTAGACCCTTAGCTACCCTTTAAGCGCTTAGCTAAGAGTCTGATCAGACTGAACGGATTGGTAATTCTATGGCGCACAACCACTTTGTTGATTTTGTCGTGTCACGCCTCAAATATTTTCGGTTATTTCATTTTCATTATGACCAATAATCAGGGACAAGGGGCAGCAATTGTTGACAGAGCGATTTACGATTAAGTTATGTGTCATAATTAACGATTATCAATAAATACACGAGCGTCGATTAATCAGTGGCACGAGGCATCGATTGTTGATATAAGCGGTTTTAATAGGTGACATTTAACGGTTAATGATCCGCATATGCAAAAAAAATCCAGTCTAGTGTGTAATTATATATTATTCAGTTCTCGCTTAAAATATCTGTACATCTATCTGAAGCCGAAGTTCAACTTTGTACATTGTCATATAATACATGTGTATAGTTTATATATAATAAATATGGTTTAAACCGAAAAAGTGCTTAAAGGTTCCTAATAAGAATCTACACTGTTTGCTTGGGGCATATTTAAGGCTAATCCGAGCCTTCTCTGACTAACAAAAGTCTTCTAATATTTTGAATGGCGGCTTTTAGCACACCGTAATAAAAATGGAAGGTCAGGCAAATTTTAACTGGTTCTACAATTTCAAGTTCCACTGTAATAAGTTTTGTGATTTTCATAAATTTGTAGCCGATCTGGGTCTACGCTATTTGCCAAAGCCTCACTGAAGAAGCCAGGTAAACTAACTATAATTGGAACAGATTTATGGAGTGCCTCTTACTATTTATTCCCTATTAATGGATATCCATATTTTGATTTACGGATATCAATAATTCAAATTAGCATTATCCATATTTTAGCCCATTTATTGAGATCTCTAATTCCAATAATGTATATTAATGTTATTATGATAGAGGAACTGGAGAGCTGGCAAGTTCAGAGGAGCAGGGAAACCCAATTTGGGGAGCTGGAGGTGTCGTGGGGAGGGGGGGGGGGATTTCCAGAAACTCGGCTGGGGGCGGGGGAAGAGGGCGGTGGGGGGGATGCCAAGATTTACTTTCCCCACGCATCTGTTACAAAGCAAGGTAATAAATGAATTATTTGATTCTTTTATAATGCACCCAAATCACTAAAGTTCCCGTCGCATATAGGTGCTTTTCGGTAATAACAAAGTACCTAATGAGTTACTTGATACCTTTACCGATTGATTGATTTCCAATTGTATATCATACCCGGGTAAATATTTATGATATACTTGTGTTTTTCGGTATTCACAATTAACCTCATGATTTACTGAACCCCTTTACAATACATCCAGATCCGTGTTATATCCCATATTCTGGCAAAGAATATGACATATTGGAGCTTTTCGGTAATTCTATGCTTTTCGGTATTTCGGTGCTTTTCGGTAATTCTATCAGGTCCAGATCAACTGCAGAAATAGGTATTATACCTAGAAGAAGGTATAAAAGCTACTTCTGGCTATACAAAAGCGTGTTTTTCGTGTGCATTTAGCTATTTCTCTCATGTACACAACGAGTCGCATGCTGGCATTCATTATGCATATTTCTGTGCTCAATCAAACACCATTTTCACAAGAAATTCTGCGGAAAGCGACCCGCATGTTTTGTAAGAATAAATTGTTTTTCACCCCAAAATGGAACATTGTATGATTTTCTCCGTTTCTTGTCTTTATTTGTGCTTTTTAGAAGCGAAAAATTACTGAGTTAAACTTCAATGCAGCTTCCATCAATACCTTAAAATTGAAGAGTTCCAGCGGCCGGTGATGCTGTTAAATTTTACATTCTTTTCAACGATGTTATGACAACTGAGTTATTACGGTGGTATTAATGTGCCATCAGAAGTAGTATAACTGACAACTGGGGATGTTTTAGTGATTGTATAATATCCCAACCCTTAGATCCAGCTGGGACAGAGCGTCAATATGGCATCGTTCTGAAATCAGTGTGATGTCAATGCGACGTCACTGTGAAGTCATATGCCTGCTGGGAAGGTATATTCATTATTAGGACATTGTCCTGTTTCGTTGATGTGTTGCAGATGCGCTAAAATGTATTTGACAATCTGAGTAAAGAATTACATGTAAATTGAGTTGTATGCATATAACATATGTTTTTATTCACTCTACATGTATTATTATTACTATTGTTTTGTTTTCATTTCTATGCAACTGTTTAGCAATCGTCTTTTTCTGTGTATGCCTAACTGTGCAAGTGTCAAGCGCAGTAGAATTAAGAGATCACAGGATATAGAAAATTCAGCCCCAAAAATCATGGGTCAAAACAACAACAACAAAAATAAATGTCTTGTTTGCGGATACCTAACCAAACCTCCTTTTGACTGAAACCCCATCCCACCCGACTCAAATTGTTTTTGGACGTCTTGCTTTCGGTAAAAAATGACAATCTTTGTAGCTTGAGGCCATCCCGTGATAATATTAAATTGTCCATGCCGCTGATATAATTCAAGATTTATTCTTGCATAAATGTATTGCGCTGTATTGTATTTCCTCATTCAACTGATAATTATAACATGTATTCAGGGGAGCAGCACGTTTGCGCGACTATACCTGAAAATGTCCTACGTTTGCGCGACTTTTTATAGCATACCTTTGAGCGACTTTTCCCCGGAAAATATGCCTACGTGTGCGCGACCTTTACCTAGGTCCGCAGATAGGTTGAAGATCCGGGCATTGACAGTAAATGCATCACACACAGATGCAACAGCTTCCACAACCAGCTTGGTGATATGTTCAGTCACTCACACCTATCTGTGTTTGAATGCATAGGAAATCTTAAAGCTGTGCAGAAAAAAATATATATCTGAAACTTCGCGCATCTTGAACGATCACTATTCTTGCAAAAAGGGAACGACAACGTTTTGATACTTTGGAAGAGATTTTCAACAAGAGTATATAAGCGATGGAATACACTGACAGAAGCATGTAAAAATCCATTCAAAGCCAGCCTCTGATACACATATGATGATTTAAGCTGAAATCTTAAGATGGTGTTAACGAATATTTCCTGACTTTGCTATTTAAAAAATAATAATAACATACTCGTATCCCACTTCCACATCTGCGCGATGAAAGGGAGGCAACAGACAAGATTTTTTTATCTGGCTATCGAAAGGGATACATGTCGGAACATTGAACTATCCGAGGTTTAATGAAAAAGTCGCACTTTCTTAGGGAAAAATCATCGCGCTTTCGTATGCTTAAAAGGCGCGCATTCGTATAGCTCGCGCAATTGAAAATTTTGAAAAAGTATTGCGTCCTTATTCACTGACTGCTTTCGCAGTCAATAAAATTACCGCCATGTGGTCAGGTGCGTCACTGCCAAGCTGACACAGTATTTAATTTAGAAAATAAATTCTTGATTGAGATTTTGATTTTATAATTACAAGAAATTATTATTAAAGTCATTTTCCTTCATCATATTTTGAAGAAGAATGTTTTTCAAATATTTATTTCGCACAAGTGCAATAATAAAAATAATACTCAGTAATGATAACATGAAATAGAAGCACGAAAATACTAACATACCCGCGGCATACAAAGCGTTTATAATAATAACAATAATAAAAGTTGATTTTGAAAAACAATTGCTTGGTGCTTAAATATGTGTAAGTTTCAATTTTATGACGACAACAAGGTTTCGATGTGAAATTCATTGAATTTTAAAGGCATAGATTGATTTCTTCATGGGAGAAACCGCGCAAACGAATATACCTGTAATGCGTGCTTGCGTACAAACATGTGTAAAGTACTAATGATAAATGAAAAGAAATAATCTTAAGTATTGGGTTTTACCGCACGAAAACGTTATTGGTATTAAATCAGGAGCTCTTGATTAAATTCATTCTATTTCATTGTATTCTGAAGATGCATATGTTCTGTAAATACTAATTTTGCGCACGTGCAAAACCGCGCGAAAATATCAACGAGCGAATGCAAATTAGCCGCACGAAAATACCGACTCATCCTCCTGTTTTCAAGCAGTTACAATTTTAACTCGGGCCGCATCTATCTTTCTATATCTATCTATATTCACAATGCCTCAGAAGTGTACAAACAGCAGAAAGGCAAATTTCGGTAACTTTATGTGGTTGTTATCAATCGTATTTGGGGTTTAACACTAAATGGCAACAGTAGCTCCTTGAGACAAAGTCTTGGTAGTTATTAACATCGGAATATTCTGTTTGTGCACTAGAAAAAGTCGACAAATAAGCTATGCTGTCATGCAAATTTTTTTCTTCTTTTCATTTTTAAGTTATTTACTGAACTTGATAGCTACGGAGAACAACACTTTAGTTTAAGTATTTGCATGGAAAACTGAAGGAAAGAATAACGGATTAACAGTAATCAACTTGTTTAAACAATCAATAAAACATCCCATTTGTTACTTTTGATGACACATTAGTGCCACCGTAATATTACAGTTGTCATGACACAGGTGTATAAAAATTAGAATTTATCAGCATCACCGGCTGCTGGAGCACTTCAACTTAAAGGTATTGACGAAACACCCAGAGAAGTTTGTTTTCAGTAAACTTTTGCTTTTAAAATGAACAAATAAGGAAGAAAACGGCAAAAATCACATGAAATTCTATTTTTGGGTTAAAAACAATGTATTCTTACGAAACACGCGGGTCGGTTTCCGCCGATTTTTTTCTGAAAATGGTGTGTGATCGGGCCCGGAAATATGCACATTGAATGCTAGCATGCGACTCGTTGTGTATATGAGAGAAATAGCTAAATACACACGAAAAACACGCTTTTGTATAGCCAGAAGTAGCTATTATACCTTCTTCTAGGTATAATACCTATTTCTGCAGTTGATCTGGACCTGTCTATGGACCCCAGCGAAAATATGTAGTCTAATTAAATACATAACCCTGATTTTAAATGGTTCAGTATTTCATGATGACAACCGAAGTGGTGGGCTAAAACTTATAGAAAACTTTAAATATGGTTAACATGCTTAAAAACTTAATTGGTAGATGTAAAGGCTCTAAAAAGGTCTCTCCGGGATACTGAATGGGTAAAATCTTAGATCAGGTGCTGAAGAACAGTATTTTTCTCTTCCTATGTATTAGTTCAATGTATAATGTTGTATGACCTGAACATCATACACCAATCCTGAATGCAAAATGAAACTTCCTCCAGTAGTGTCCAGAGCGGCCATATTTGTTGATAGCAAAAAGAAAAAAAAACGGCGCCAATGTTTGTTATAAATGCTATTTGTGGAATTTAGTGGCTAAAAAGGACAGGACATTGGTTGCGTTACGATCTTTTTTATAAGTAGGTTGGACTGCATTGTCAATTGCCACTCACATGCATTTAAATCATTAAAATGTTTGCCCAGTGCTGAGAACAGCTCTCATTCGGCACACCACGGCGGGAAACCTATCCGAGGTAAAACCCGATAGTAAGTCAGACTAAACACCCAAGAGATGGGAGTACCATCATATATACGGTTGTCTTATGGAGGATGCAAATAAGAACTAGATCTAGAACTAAAATAGCAAAAGTCTTTTCATTTTGCAGGGTTTTACAGTTTGGAATCGATTAAAGTGAAATAATGAAATGCCATGCAGCGGATGCGCTTGTTTAATTGTTCTATTCTATTCTTTTCGGGAGTGACTATCGGCACGACCGTCTTGCGGATAAGAATCCTTATCGGCACGACGGTCTTGCCGATAAGAATTCTTATCCGCAAGACGGTCGTGCCGATAAGAATCCTTATCCGGCAATATACACTTATTTGATCCGACGGAATAAACCGCATGTAAAGGGAGGTAATTAAATATGCAAATTAGGTCTAAAATATGCAAATTCGCTTTATTCCGTAAGTAAAATTCTATATCTATAAATTCTATATCAAATAAGTGTATATTGCCAATAATATTATTTCATTTCTGTTTATAAATAATTGTTCCTAAGTATTTTAGTCACGACACTTAATGTTAATTTTCTTATATTTCATCATGGAAGCCTTTCGACTGTCGGACATAGAGCCGGCTAATAATTGCGAAAATGCTAATTATACATTTCAACATTAGTTGCTGAATACTTTTTATTTTATCGGGTCAGATGATCAGGTTAACGTTTAAAACAAGTTTGTTACAGTTAAAACACAGTCCGATGTGGGTATGACAACAGCTGTATATTGAAGATTTAACATTTAGTAATTCAAATTATCGCCGTCAAACTGTCAGCGGCAGTAGCGCAGTGGTAATGTGCGCGGCCTTGCAAATGTCCGACCCGGGTTCTTATCTCCTGACTGCATATTTTTTTTTTTCATTTATTTTTTTTTTTAAATAAACAAATCATTTGTCGCATAAAACATTTGCCAATTTATAGTTTCTTTTGATAACTGACATAAAGTTATTTCAAACAAATTTGTTTGAAATAGTTTAGTTTAAACAATAAAATATGTTTAAACTAAACTATTTCAAACAAATCTTTGACCTTGACTGACAAGCTGAATCAGGAAAAAAATGATTGTAACCTACTTGTGTCAGATTTTTTTTCCAGGAAAGTTTTTGTCTATATTTTGTGTACGGACGGCTTAATTGCGTCTCATTCCAAACATTTTAAATTTATCAATTTATAATATGTGTTAGCAATATAAAATGTGTTGAAATAAACCATTTATATGAACTAGCAATAGAAATTAATCTTTAATACTGACTGACAAATTACTGAAAGAAATCTAGACTAAAAAACCCTTTTAGGAAAATGTCGAAACCTATCAATAAATAGCATTACATAATGTAAATGTATTATCGAACAAAATCAAATTATTGTAGCAGACTTAACTGATATAAAATGCGTCAATTTTTTTATGCCCTTGTCCGACAACTGAAATAGATCTTTGACCATGACCAACAGTTAGTCTGATAAATCACGCCTAACTTTCTTTTAATAACTTGTCGGTCAAGGTCAGTTGTTCTACTTGTCTGATAAATATTGTCAGATATAACAATTGTGGGGTTGCACTTATTAGTTGTTGCTGTTGGTTATTTATCAATTTTTTGAATTCTCGGGATTTGAACATAAGCAGAACAAATAAAATTTCTTTAAATGAAAAAAATGGTATTTAAACCAATTTTTCAGTGCTAACTCATATTGTCACTCTGACTGAATACTTTTTTACACACATATGTATAAACGATACAACCTGTGCACATCGAACTGGAATATGCCCAAAATAAGATTGCCCCCGTTTACGGTAAAGCTGGGTGCCGGTTCTGACGTTTTAACAACTAAAAGATTGTCATAAGATGCTTTATACCATTTTTAAAGTTATTCAACATCCTCCATATGAATTGCTGACACAGTGTTGTATGAAACCACTGTAATGGAGTATCTGTTCGCCGTCGTGCGGATAAGGATTCTTATCCGCACGACCGTCTTGCCGATAAAGATTCTTATCCGCACGACCGTCTTGCCGATAAGGATTCTTATCGGCACGACGGTCTTGCCGATAAGAATTCTTATCCGCAAGACGGTCGTGCCGATAAGAATCCTTATCGGATAGGGAGTGACTATCGGCACGACCGTCTTGCGGATAAGAATCCTTATCGGCACGACGGTCTTGCCGATAAGAATTCTTATCCGCAAGACGGTCGTGCCGATAAGAATCCTTATCCGCACGACGGCGGTCAGATATTCTATAGACAAAGTTGCAATCATTCTGAGAATTATTATTATTATCGTATAATAATATGGCAATATACACTTATTTGATCCGACGGAATAATAATTATTTTCTATCCCATAACCTTAATTACTAGGTCGTTGGGGGCACCACAGATGACTTCGAAACAATCCCTATCCACCTTGTTCTGTCTTCAGCTGCCTTAGTTGAGCTGGCAAAATCCATTCCTGTCCACTCTTTGATATTGTCTTCCCACCACTGCTTCTGTCTACCTCTTCTTCTTTTTCCTTTCACTGTGCCCTGAAGATTTAATTGTTCAGACCTTCCAAATACAACTTATAAGTCTGCTAAATTCTCTTCAGGGCTTAAAAGGGCACAAGTGCTACCATTATATAACTGAATATAGAACTGAAAGGCCAATGACCTTTAAACTTTGTATGTGGGCCCTATAACATTTGTTCAAATGATGACTGACCTAATTTATGACAAGGTTAATTTTGGTACATTATGCGATTATATGGGAAAATGCTTTTAAACAGTGGATTTTTGCAGAATTCATTTAAGTCTAAGGTATAATATTTGGTATATATGGTTAACTAAATGAGCAGACAAAGACATCGTGTTGCTAAAGGTCAAGATCATTTTCTGACCTTGTTCAAGGTCATTGAGATTTTGTCACCTGCTTCTCTGTGCTTCTCTGAAGCCACTGAGCCGACTGAATCCGTATGTTTTGCTATTGGAGCTCGATCAAACTTGCTGATAATCAGGACAGGCATAAAGACACAGACGAGTTCAAAATTTGGCTATATTGTACATTACTTGCCATTGAGTGCTTAAATATCCGATATTTAACCTTGTCCCAGGCATAGCGACTTTTTTTGTTTTTTATTGAAATTTCACTAAACTTGCTGATAACTAGGACACACATGAAACTTGGGACAAATTTGAAATTCGGCCATTTTGTACACTTGGCCTTAGAGTTACTTACACTTGAGTGCTGAGGATGAATGGACTCAGGTGAGCTACATGACTAATGATCCTCAGGTTTATTATTCTTGCCAATGTGGTTTTGTTGCTATGACAACTTAAATTTTCCATACACTTATGATGGAAAAAGTGGAAATTGGCATTTATGAACAAATACAGGGAAGAACAAACTCGAGAAAGCTGGTTCTCTGTTCCAAGATACAACCTGTCTTTGTCAATCTGTACACCAAATATGAACGTTATATCATGCATGGTTGTGGAGATATCTTTGATGAATAAATTGGAGAAAGAGAGAAAGAGAAGAAAAGAAAACGAAACGGAAAGAATAAGAGGAGGGGGTCCATTCTCAATCCTACTATACAACAACTCATTGTCAACTCATACACAAAATACGAACCTTCTACCTACAGCCGTTGCTGAGAAATCTTTGACGGAAAATTACAGTACCGAATGCAAGGAGCGAAACAAAAATGAATAAATACAGGGAAGAACAAACTGGATAAAGCAGGCTTTCTCTCCCACAATACAACATGTCGATCCTTGTCAATCTGCATATCAAGTATGAACTTTCTAACGAAAAAACTGGAGAGAAAGAAAAAAGAAAAAAATATACATAGAAAAACAAGCAGGAGAAGGCTGGTTCTCAATCTGTCGCTGTCAACCTGAATACCAAATATGAACTTTCTATCTTAAACGGTTGTTGTACGAAAGATATCTTTGACGAAAAAGTGTTACAGACTTACGGAAGGACAGACGGAATGATGGACAGGACTAAACCAGTATACCCCCCCCCCCCCCCCCCCCCACACACACAGACACACATTTTCAAAGCGGGGTATAATTAGGACAGGCATGAGCTGTCAGACAAGTTCGAAATTCGGCCATTTTGTATCATTTGTCATAGAGTTACTTGCCCTTGTGTGTTAAAACCCCATATTTGGCTCTGTCCGAGGCATAGCTCATTTATTTTTGAAATCTTCCAAAAGGGAACAAATCGTAAAGTCAATGAATTAAAATACTCTTTTTTTCGAATTTTTCGGCCTTAGGCCTTCTTCAGGAATGATAAAACAATTATTCTAGCTAAGTGGCATCCATCTTTTAGTTTTATCATTCCCGAATACACCCCGTCCAATCGAAACGCCGGAAAAGTGGTACGAACGCCGGATATGCGGTATTTTCACGCCGAATTGTGGTCTTTTTGTCAGAATAGCCGCCATTAAACTTGACAACGGTTTACAAAAGTCGGATGAATTAATAGTTAAAAACGGTAAGTGAGTATAACGAATTAGCCTATCTGGATCTATATAGATTTTACTAACTGTCGAGACTTCATTTAGTTTAGAAACTATGTTTGTTTGTCGTAGCATTCAAAGTGATTTTTGTCTTATATGTTCGGCCTTTCGCTTAGACCTTATTCACGTCCTCAAGTTTCGTACTTTTTAAATTTTCATTGAAAAGGGTCACAGTGAGTTGGCTAAAGTAGAATTTTAAACATCCTCATACCATTATCGGGAACCGAGTGATGCATTTTCCACCGAGAAAACGGAAAACGGAAAACAGTCACAAAAATTGAAAGTAACGCCGGATAAAATGGTACCAGTTTCTTTTGAAACTGCTTATTTTTTCCATTAGACAAATAAATGTGTATACAATCAGCACATCTTTATAGTCTGGTCACTCATCCCTGCTGGCATGAAAAATCTACAAATCCTAGTGAGTGGCGAAGATTGATCTGTGCTGATGGATGGATGAATCGATGGATGAATTATTAGGGGATTTAATCGGTAGGGCACCTGACTCATAAGTCAGTGGTCCTGGGTTCGAAACCCGGTCTGGCCACATACTTTCGTTTCTCCTTCCGCTGATTCAAGAAGGGCAGTTGTCAGTTACCGGCGAAAGTTTGTGCACTTAGTACTGGTTAACCGCTTAGGAGGTCTAAGCCTGCCCAGGAATAGTGTGGTTAGGTTAACTGACCGTCCCGACATGACCATAGTTGTTTACCGTGGACGTTAAGCAATAAATCAATCAATCAATTTGGGGATTTACGGTCTTGTATCATATCGGGTCAATAGGGTTACTAGTAAAGAAGGGGCGCAAAGGCTAGAGAAGAACAGAATTAAATCTTTGTTCGGAGGAAATTTGAATCAAAGGTGTTGACCCATTGTCCAAAACGACCTGACTCTGAATATGCAGATGTGCATATGTTGTAAGACCTATTGTTTCGTGACAAGGCATCTAATGACAAAGCCAAATGGGCCATGGATGCTATCCGCGGCACCTCCAACTGATACTATTCGAAAATAGTCCCACTGGACAAAAAACAATTACTGGTGTGACGTTGAATCAGTGCTGATCATGTTCAACGATGTGTTCTGCTAGGGTGAAATATATCCATTCACAAATGCATATATATTGTGTATGAAGGAAAAAACTCAAGTAAACAAACTTTATTCAAAACGTCTTTTATCCTAAATATTGGGATAATATTCGGGAACCAATTATTTTATTTTATATGTATTTACCTAAATATTGGGACACCAACTGGGCACAAAACGTTAAATCAACATTGAACTGGCGTCGTGACTGATCCAGCGTTGTTTTAATGTTTCAATGTTCTGTTCCTGCTGGGACACATAAATTCAGTATCCTAAAATTCGAACAAATTAGATTTTACCATCAACAAAACAGTGTAGATGCTGATCAGGCTAATGCTTTGATCTTGGTCGACACTGTTTGCTCGGGTACTTCTGTCGTCATGACGTTTAATCAATGTTGATTTAACGTTGTTTCGCTTTTGTGTGCCTAGTGGGAATACTTTGGGTCAAACGGCAACACCAAGAAACCCCTGACACAGCAGTCTAATCGAAAATGAAACAAACACGAATTACCTGTAAAACCGTTACTACACATCCGTATCTTTGCGATTTGAAAAAAGGCATACAGTTAGGTTATATACATGTATATATGAATATTGAATATATTTACAAATAACAAAATAACATGTAAATTAATGCATAAATCTATAAAAATGAGAAAGCAACTATGTGTACGTGGCTGGGTTCAACTGAAAATGAAAGTATACCAGCACATGAGCAGTGGGCTCCAGTTAGGCAGCCTACTAATTCTGGGTTCCAGAAACATAGTGACACAAGGGCCAACTCGTACAGCTCCAATAGTATAACAGCAAAATATAGCAGCCTCATCTTATACTTACAAGGGAAATTATTCTCACATTGTGTCCCATGTCACAGATGGCAACAAATTTGTACCGAGAAATTTGCATTTGCTGTCTGTTAGAAAAGTAGTCACTAAGTTTAGTTTTATATACCACCGTTAAGACATTTTGCTTGCATTATTGATAAAAAACATTCAGAATCGAACATAGCATCAAATGTAATAATGACAACTTTTAATTTGGCGTTCATTTTTCACAATTTTATAGGCAGGTTTACAGACTTAGAGCAGCAGCTACTATTTGGTCTGACGAACGTCAATACTACAAAATCTTACACCTGGAAATATGCTGACTGTGTACTTATTTATTTGTCTGATGGAAAAAATAAGCACTTACCAAAGAAACTTATACCAGTTTATCCGGCGTTACTTTTAATTTTAAAGACTGTGCTTCCAGTTCGGTTTCCTCGGTGGAAAATGCATCACTCGGTTCCCGATAATGGTATGAGGATGTTTAAAATTCTACTTTAGCCAACTCACTGTGACCCTTTTCAATGAAAATTTAAAAAGTACGAAACTTGAGGACGTGAATAAGGTCTAAGCGAAAGGCCGAACATATAAGGCAAAAATCACGTTGAATGTCACGATAAACAAACGTAGTTTCTAAACTAAATGAAGTCTCGACAGTTAGTAAAATCTATATAGATCCAGATAGGCTAATTCGTTATACTCACTTACCGTTTTTAAGTATTAATTCATCCGACTTTTGTAACCCGCTGTCAAATTTAATGGCGGCGATTCTGACAAAAAGACCACAATTCGGCGTGAAAATACCGCATATCCGGCGTTCGTACCATTTTTCCGGCGTTTCGATTGGACGGGGTGGAATAAGGCCTAAGGCCGAAAATTTGGAAAAAGAGTGTTTTTAATTCATTGCATTTATTTTTTATTGCAACTTAATGAAACTTGTACGCGTAGATAATCAGGAAAGGCATTTTAAAAATCTTGGATGATTTCGAATTGAGGCCAAATCGGATCATTCACTTCGGAGTTACTTGCCCTTGAAGTCCAAAACATTTTCCCATAGACTTACAGTGGGGAAAATGTTGTCCCGGGAATATCAACTTTATTTTTCATTGGAAGTTGATTAAACTTGCTAATAACCAGGACAGGGACAGGTTCTTGAACGAGTTCAAAATTCGGCCATATTGTACATTTTTGCTTTGGAGTGACTTGCCCTTGAGTGCTTAAATAGCCCATATTCATTGCCTTCCGCACGCCATATTCTTCGAAGAAAAATCAGTATTTTAATGCTTCCTATCAACGATAATGGCCCATATTTGACATTGTCCCGGGCATAGAGACTTTGCTTCTGATTAAAACTTCATCAAACTTGCTGATAACTAGAACAGGCATATATTCTCAGATAAGTTCGAAAATTGGCCACATTGTACAAATCGTCTAAGAGCTGCTTGTCCTTGAGCGTTAAAAGCCCATATTTGACCTTGTCTCAGGCAAAGCCCATTTATTTGTTTATTGGATCTTTAGTAAATTTGCAGATAATCAGCAAAGGCGTTAAATTTTGGACGAGTTCGAGTTTGGGTCAGATCAGAGTAGCCACTTCAGAGTTACTTGCCCTTGAAGACAGAAAAAATCCCATAGGCTTACAAGGGGAGAATTGTTGTCCCTGCCATAGACACTTATTTTTTATCGGAACATGATCACACTTGTTCAGGAACAGGTTAACTTTTGGGCTGATTCCGTCGAAAAATGACCGAGTTATACCCCTTCTTTCGAATGTGACATTTTTCCAATTTTTGAAGTGATTGACATAGGAAGATGACTTTTGGTATATTAGTTGTTCTTGGTGAGTAAAATACTTTGGTAAAGGTTAGATAACTATACATTCAGTGAATACGGAGTTGTTCCCCCTGATAATCAGTACTTAGGCAGCTACTGGGCTTAGGAACCGATGGGCATAGTGTTTTGAAATTTCATATATATGACTATATCATGACAAATATGCGGATCCGTATTTCTTCTGCTCCGTCAAACTAGTACATTTAGCATTACCCCTCCCTCCTCCTCCCCCCCCCCCCCCCCCCCCCCCTCTCTCTCTCATTTGTCGAAATTAAAAGAAAGTCTTGTTAGTACTGAGCTAGGATGGTGTTATTTCATATACAGGCTGGTGGTGAGATATGCAAGAACTGGTCAAATTCTGTAAAAAAAAAAAACCCAAAAAACTGAGTTATGCCCCTTGTTTGAATTTGGCATTTTCTCATATTCTGAACACTTGACCTAGAAAGCTTATTTTTGGTGTAGTAGTTCTTGATGCATAAAATATTTTGGTAACGGTAAGCGATAACTCTGAATTCAATAATTACTGAGCTGTTGGCTCTGATAATCATTCAGCTGAATTTTGATATATTATTGTTCTTAATAAGTAAAATATTTTGATAAAGGTTAGATAACTCTGCATTTAGTGATTAAAGAGTTGTTCTCTCTGATAGTCAGTACTCAAGCAGCTACTGGGCTCTGGAACCACTGAGCGTAGACTTTTGAAATTTCATTTATCATATGACGTCGCATCTGAGAGAGTAATATTTACATTCTTGGTGTATTTATTGAAAAGCCCTATAGTAAACCATTGGAACGTAATGTAGTTTACATTCCAATAATTACATTGAGACACGCGACGTCAATGACGTCAGAATAAACAATGGCTCTCTACAACCTGATTGGACGTCAGCGACTTCATGACGTCATGCATGCTGTTCTGCTGTTAGCAGAAATGCTGCGTGTACATGTTTCACTGCTTCTTTTTAGCGCTTATGTAAGATTTTTCATGAAAGATTTGATTGAAAAGAATGTAAATATAAGCAATGAACTTGATTTTTCTGAGGTTTATCGAAGTGTAAACTACATTGGGTCACGTGCAAAGTGAATGAACCCCTTTTTCTGAGGTTTATCGAAGTGTAAACTACATTGGGTCACTAGCAAAGTTTACATGAACCCCTTCGGGGTTCATTCACTTTGCACGTGACCCAATGTAGTTTACACTTCGATAAACCTCAGAAAAATGAAATTCATTCCTTAAATAAAGCCATGCATTCAAACGATAATCAACTAGTGGATTGAATATGCAAATTGCGTCGTAAACGCAAATTACGTCGTATTCAAATATGCGTTGACATCCATAAAACGTCGACTTTTCTAATGGCAAAATTGTGACGTTTTAAGGCAAAATTTGCTAATAATATGCGATTTTAGTGTCATATGATAAACAGAAGCTTGCATTCGTGCTCCTGTATTATTGAATTGTTAAACTTCTTTGGGAAAACCGATAAGATGCTCGGCAAAGCCTCGCATCTTATCTTTTCCCCCAACTCGTTTGATAAATTCACTAATACATGAGCACTCATATAATATCTTCTATATATGAATAGATCATGACCAATGAGCAGAGCTGTTTTTGCTGTTTAAAGCTTGTACTTTAAGAGTTATTCCCCTTCGTTGAAAATAAATGGAAGTCTTGTTACCACAATATCTGAAAAAGTATTTGAGCTAGGATTATGATTTTTCATTTGCTGTTGATGGTGAGTTATGCAAGAAATGATAACTTTTGGCATATTCTGTCGAAATATATATGATTGCGTTATGCCAGTTGCTCGAATTTGGCACTTTACCAACTTCTGAACCACTTGACCTAGGAAGCTGACGTTTTGTGTAGTAGTGTTTCTTGATGTGTAAATTATTAACTCTGCTTTCAATAATTAGATGTACATAGTTATTCCCCCCTGATAGTCAGCATCTAGCAGCTACTGGGCTCAAGAGCAGTGATGCTAAATCAAATGACCAAATTGCTCCCCCCTCCCCACCACCACCACGAAAATGTATAAATAGCCAATACACCTTAAATGCTGGCAGATTGAATCTGGGGCTCACAGATGCAGCCTAATATAATCTGGCCTATGGCAAAAAGAAAACGACTTTCCCTCATTATCGTACTAATGTACAGTCAAACCTGCTCATGTGGTCACCTCTATTAAGGGATCACATGCCTTAATCAGCCACTTTTTCTGGGTCCCTTTAACCAAAATACAGTGCAAATGAACCCGTATTAAGGGATAACCTGTCTTAAGCAGCCACTTTTTGTCCTTCCTTGGGTGACCCCTTAAGACAGGTTTGACTGTATTTTCGCTACATCTAGTTAATGTTTTCCGCCATCTTTACTAAGGGACACAACTTTTACGACTTCTAGCTCGCTTAAACCGGACGACGAAGCCCTTCCAAAAAGGGATCTACACTTAAAAGAAAGAATTTGCTCCTCTATCCTCGAGGAGCAAATTCTTTCCTTTAAGAGTTGCCCCTTGAAAAGCGGGACAGGAATGAAAATGTTGCTTCCCATTGACACTGTAACAATTTATCCTAAGCGTAAAAACCTATTGCATCAAGAATTGTGGAAATAAAGCACGGGCTCTCGTGTCAGGGTTGTCTTCTCACTTCTCTATGAGGAGCGCAGACCCTAAGGCCATAGTTTAAAAATATTTTGTCTATCCTCTCCCTACCCAATCTTGAAATTTTGGGTAGGTCGGTAGGCCTTTTTTTTAATTATCCAGAGATGTTAATATATTCGTAAGTACTTGAAATGACACAAGGCAGAAAAACTGAGCTTTAAAAAATTGGATGCAGTTACTAATTTCAAGCAGCTACATGGTATAATTTGAAGTGAATTTCAAGTTTGCATTAAGATTTTTTAAATTTAAGAAACCTGAAGAAAAATAGAATTTTATGAAAATTAAAAATCTTGCAGTCTAAAATGCAAATATTTTTTTTTTTTTTTTGAGTAGGCATTATTTTTCTGGGTAGGTAGGGAGAGGGCAAACAAACATTATTTTTATGTTTGGCCTAAGGCCAAGAATGGAATAGTAGATTTGTATGAACCTATTTTATCTTTTTAACTACATGACTTTTCAAACGAGATTCCAAGACTTAACATTAAATGAGCAGCGACACAAGAAAACCATCAAAGTGGTTGTGCGCCCAGTGCAGACTCAGATCAGCCTGGGCAACCGCCCAGTCTGATCAGAGTCTTTGCTGTGCGCATGGGGGTAGCTTAGACCCTTAGCTACTCTTTGAGCGCTTAGCGAAGAGTCTGATCAGGCTAGGTGGATGCCCAGGCTGATTTGAGTCTGCGCTTTACGCACAACTACTTTGTTGATTTTCTCATGTCGCGGCTCAAATTCTGAAGGAAGAAACACATCAGAGAAACAAAAAGAGTATGCTCGGTTTAATTGAGTTTGTTCATGCGCAGTAATGTACTTGTGCAACACCGCCAATGCTCCCAGCACCCCCTGTACGTGTTTATCTGAGACACCGGACCTGAAGCCTGGAATGTCGTGTCAGGGTTATCATCCTCTGGGCTGAACAAAGAAGGATGAGCAAAAAGCTAAGTATTGTCTACCTACACTCAGCGATACTTCGCTGTTAAGAAAGTTTAGGTTATCAACTTAATTACCCCGGAACAGTGCCGGGACTGGTGTCTGTATTCTCTCTCTCACACACACACACACACACACACACACACGCACGCACTCACGCACGCACGCACGCACGTACGTACGCACGCACGCACGCACGCACGCACGCACGCACGCAGGTATGCATCTCTTCAGTAACTGCAAGGTAAATCACGGACTTATTTTGGAAGATTAAACACGTGGGAATTTGTTTGTTGCACTATATCACATGCTTAGTTGTCGCTGCATTAGTCACGTGCTTAGTTGTCGCTGCATTGGTCAGTTTTACTATCAGGTGTCATTTGAGTGACATTCTGGGTGTGAATCGGATAGGTCTATTAGCAAAACATCAGCCGTCATAATGTTTATTATCTGTTCAGTATCTACAAACTGGTCAAAGAATAATATGGACAAAAAAATAATAGAAGCTATGATGGGGTTGAGGCTGAGGCACGGAAACCTCAGGCTAGTTTTCAGATTGTTTAGTCTTAAGCGCGGCTTGCCGAAAGTAAGAGTTATATAATCTGAAAACAAGCCTGATAAGTCTTTGTCGATGCCTCAACCCCATCAATAATTATTTTTCTCACCCAATATGTTTCACTGGTTGGGAGCGAACAGTACAAGTGATCTGTATAGTGAACCGATCTGTATAGTTCCACTAGGTCGGGTAAGATTCAGAATTGTTTATTTTTGTGTTTTAAAATTAGTTGGACGATCATACCTACAGGTATTTTCGACATGCCACCTTGACTCTCTGTATATTAGTATGATGTGCTTTATTTTCACATTTACCTTGAGAAAATCACTATCCTATTTTCGATTTCAAAAGATGGACTGGTACCATTTTTTCAAATTTTGGCATCAATTTTACACGAAACAACCGTATCTTCATTTCAAATATTTATGGTTGTTTTCAAATCAAGATTTATTAATCATATTAGATAGCATGCTATATAAGGGCAATCATTTTCAAAGAAAACGATAGAGGGGTCGAAGACTATTCTGTATCATCTGTCGCAAAACCGATTCTGAGTGAGACATCCCATACAGTCAGAAAATTTTAGGGCTGCTCATGCTTGCTTGTCGTGTGATTTCGTTACGTACTTAAAGGATATTTATCATCAGAAAAATTTTAGCGCATTAATCTGTGTTAAAAGGGGATTCACTTGCAATTGTTTCGAATTAAAATGCTAAATCGGTCAATTTTCTGGTTACAGGTGAAGCGATCTTGTTGCAAACACCAGTGATTTGCAGATAAAAAAAGAATTAGAGCAAAGATAGCAACCTCTATCCATCTCCAAGACGACCATTAAGGAAGACAAAAAAAAACCAGACAAAACACTTTTACCAAGTGATTTAAATCCACACAGTAAAATATAAAAGAAGAAAACACCGTTCACGCAAACCAATCAAAGATTTGTTCACTATACAGCTCGGACTACAGGACACATGTACTGTACGCCACCAACCAGTGTGTTTTCTAAAACAGAATATTCATTAAATTCTTAACTTCTTGTTGAGGCCATTCCAATAAACTTCAAGCTAATTTTCTATGAATGCTTTCTGTCTTTTTAATTTCACCTTGTGCATGCATTTTCATGATTTGCAGCTAATCAGAAATCTACTGTGACATTTCATCCACATTATCGGCTGTCAATTTTATATTCTGCACGCAATTTACATGACAGGTAGCACGCATATTTGTTGAAATTAAGTGTGTAACATGATTGGGCAGCACTATTTAGCAATGAATGAGGTTTTGAGACAACTTTCTGAGCATAGGCTGAGATAGCAGGCCGAGATAGAAAAACTCTCAGACAGCTATAGAAAGGATTGGCGAGCAAAAAAGCTATCGTTAGAAACATGATGCACTTGTAGAATGGACAGGGTATAGGAATAAGAAAACATAGTTGGATAAACATTTAAAACTGTATTTTGTCATTATCAGTTTTCATTAAAATACAAATACATGAGGGCTTCAAAACTGTTGTTCATTTTCTTTTCAGTTCACTTTTTTTTATATATTTTAATTTATATACTGTTCGCACGATTTATCTTAGTCTTTTATTAAAAAAAATCTGTACACTTCTGAAGATAAACATAACTTCTGACACCATGATAAACAGCAAATATACTCTTCAAATTCAGTCACAGAATGGGAACAAAATGATTCAGGCATGTCAAAGGAGACAAAAACATAGTACATTTTGGGGGGAGCGTGGGGAAGGGATGGGGGAGTGGGAAGATGTCATCATATAAATGACTTGAGTCTGTTTTCCTATTATAGAGCAAATATCAATGGTCAGATAAACATCCAAAAACATTTTGTGGAGAGGTCACACAAACAAGTTTTAATTTTTTCATCATTTCAGATTTCCACAGTTTGAATTCATACACCACCCTGCCTGATAGGGAGTGCTCACAACCGAATGCCTCAAATACTAAGTAATCTCGCAATGCAAAGCAAAAGGTGCCAAATGAGAACATCTGGTGAGGACCATCCGGTGGTCAAATTTTTTTTCTCTTGTTTTTGAAACTTACTTGAACCCATGTCATGCACGAATTCGCACTGCAAATAAAATGCTAAAACAAAAACATGTAATAACGACCAAACTATGGTCAGTTGTTGGTACGTAAATTGTTCGCGGTCAGCATCTCATGTTGTCACAGCATAACCTCATACCGCTCTACCATGAGGAAGAGGTCGCTTATTAGCAACAGTATGGGTCCATGCTGCTCCTCCATGAAATGATGGATCCACTAAACACTTTACGAGTATAATCGAAATGCATATTTAAAGTTAAACGAAAAGAAAAATTAAAAGATGAAAAAAAAAGAACTTTACTGAAAATAATATAATGATGGACTCATGGCCCCTTTCACTTGCATTGCAAAACCATTTCAGTCACACAGATGTGACCTCTCCCTCCCAAACAGAGTGACTTGAGTTCAAGCTGCAGATAACTGTAAAGAAATCAGACCACAACAAGATCGTACAGTAAACAAGAATTCAGACCATACCAGGGTTCTATAATATTATATATTTTGAGAAATCTGGAATTTTAGATTGGTTTAGACTCTTATTCTAGATCATCGTCTGTTATATCATTTGGACCTTTTTGAGACAAGTCTGTCTTCAAATCGACTGCCCAATTAAAATGAAGAAGTTTTAGTATTCTTTTTCTCTGGTTTCGTCACAAGATTTTGTCAGGGTCACTGATGAGGCTTTATTAGCCGAAACTACGTAGTCTGGCCCATGTTCCGTCTTTTGAATATATTCTCTGCTCTTGAAGGAACTCTTTAAAATTTAAATTCTATAATATAGACTTTTTCAGACGACAGGCACACCACAGCAACTGTATTAAATTTATAAATCAAACAACAAGATCATACTGTAAAGAACAATTCAGACCACAGCAGGGTTCTATAATATAGAATATTTCAGACCATAGCCACACCACAGCCATTGTATTAAAGTATAAATCAAACAACAAGGTCTTACATTAATGAAAAAATCAGAGTACAGCAAGGTCATATCAATTCAGACCACAGCAATAAATACCAAACCAGAGGACCATTGGTCCTGCAGCTCACCTGAGTCCATTCATCCTCAGCACTCAAGGGTAGGTAACTCTAAAGTAAATTGTACAATGTGGCCTAATTTCAACGTTGACTGAGTTGTTAGTCTATGGAAACTTTAAAATGCCATAGCAATGAAACCACGTGGCCAACAGTAATAGAAAACAATATTTATGTAGTGGCTAATGTCATGAACATGTATGCAAAGAATCAGCTTCATCCCCCTATATAGTTTTTGAGGAAAAGATTTTTGAATATTTTTTCAATTTTTTTTCCTTTATGTTGCCATCATGGCAACTAATCAAATTCGGTGATTTGGACAAAATTAATATGAATGTGAATCATAGAGGACTACTCAAGAAACATTTCTGTAGGAAAAAAATCTAAATAACTGCAGTGAGATAGCAAAAATTGCGGATTTCCATTTTTCTCATTATAAGCCAATGGCAACTTTAAGTTGCCATAGCAACCAAATTGCTTGGGCAACTGCCAAGAAAAACAGTATTTTTATAGAGGGTAGTACCAAGATCCTTTCTGTGAAGTTTGAGCTTTATTGCTTGCATAGTTTCTGAGGAGATGATTTTTTAAATATTTTTTCTATTTTCAACCATTCGGTTGCAATGGCAATCAGCCAAATAGCTCAATTTCCATAAATTTGATATGGCTGGTTGGGGACTACTCAAGGAACATTTCTATGAAAGTTTTGTCAAAATATCTGCAGTGACATAGCAATAAATGCAAATTTTCCATTTTCCCATTATAAGTCAATGGCAACTTTAAGTTGCCATTGCAACCAAACTGCTGGAGCAATTGCCAAGAAAAAACAGTATTTTTATAGAGGGTAATACCAAGATCCTTTCTGTGAAGTTTGAGCTTTATTGGTTGCATAGTTTCTGAGGATATGATTTTTGAATATTTTTTCTATTTTTAACCATTCGGTTGCCATGGCAACCAGCCAAATTGTGCAATTAACATAAATTTCATGTGGCTGATAGAAAGCTACTCAAGGAACATTTCTGTAAAAGATTTATCAAATTATCTGCAGAGAAATAGCAATAAATGCAAATTTTCAATTTTTCCCATACAAGTCAATGGAAACTTTAAGTTGCCATAGCAACCAAAGTTCTGAAGCGATTTGGATAAAAAACAGTATTATTGGTTTCCCCTGCCTATAGATGCTGTATATGAAATTTGGTAACAATGGGCCTTGTAGTTTCAGAGGAGATGTCGTTTGAAAATATTGACAGACGGACGACGGACGACGGACGACGGATGCCTGCCTATACTATAAGCTCACCTGTGAGCCATCGGCTCAGGTGAGCTAAAAAGGCCATACCAAAATCATACACTCAAATACAAAACGAACCGCAGCAAGGTAATACAATGAAAGATATAACAGACCAAAGTAAAGAGATAAAAGAAGGACGAGGCAAATTATAGTAAGGGTCTATAGGGTATATAATGAACGTCGAACCAGTTTACTGCAGGGACGTGTAAAAAGTGATCACAGTTTCGATCCCAACAAGGAAATATAGAATTCAAGGCAAAACAGAAGATAGAATGGGCATAAAATGAAGAATAACAGACCAGAGCAAGGTCAACACTGAAGGATAAAATAGACTGAGCAGAATAGAGCCGAGTAATGGTTATACAATGATTGACATAACAACAAAGACAATGAAGCAAGGGCAGACAACGAAGAACTATCTGCTTTTAAAGAAGAACACTGAGAAGAAACGGTATGGGGTAAATAAAGAGCTTACAGATTAGCTTACTGATTAGCCAAACAATCATGGCAGAGAGTTTGTCGAGCGGTTAACCGCAGATCAGGATCAAGTCTACACAGACCCTTTACCATTTCCATAAAGCCATAATAATCAGTGTCAGCAGGGGTAATATCTAACAAAAATGGTGGATAGTTATAATGTCCATGCATTCGATTAAAGTGGATTTCCTTATCAGAAGTGCCATTGAACAGCGGCCGACCAGACATCATGGCGTACAAAGTAACACCGACACTCCAGCAGTCAGACTTAGAAAGGTCAAGAATAGGTTCGTTGCTGTACATTTCTGGAGCAACATACTGCGGAGTACCACGAAAGCTTTCCCAATGTCTCCAAGAACCATCATCTCTGAGATACTTAACAGCTAAACCAAAGTCTGCCAGTTTTGGTTCACCCGATGGCGTCAGAAGAATATTCTCAGGTTTTATGTCCAAATGTGCAACACCAAACATATGTATATGGTTCACTCCTCTGAGAATACCAACAGAAATACGGTTTCGAACAGGAGGAGCTAGATAACGTGTGCTTTCAATTAAAGTTACCAAATCCTGAAAAAGACATTCCATCAGAAAACCGCGTGGAATTTTCTGATTGACAGCAACAATATTTGGATGATTTAATCCAGCTAGAATTTCAAATTCATGAAGAATGTCCAAAGATATTGTATGTGCGTGGCACAGTTTCGCCGCGTAAGTCTTAGATCCATCAGAGACCTTGTACAAGGTTGCTTGAGTTCCTCGACCAAGAACTTCCAAGACCGTCAAACTGTAATTGCCAGTGCTGATAGACATTCCCTCAGCATAGTCGGGCCCCAGAGGTAACGTCAGGGAAGCCGCGCTTGAAGACGAGGAACTGAGATTTCCTGGATGAATTACGGTTCTGCAGTCTCGGTTTCCTGCCAATTCTGGCCATGTAGAAGAGACATCTGGTGATTGGCTTGCCAATGAATGAGGAGAATCTGACCTTGAAGAGGTAACATCTGTATCTGGAGAAGCCTCACTTGAGGACGAAGAAAAGAGATGGAAGGATGGAGCGATAAGGATTTTACGGCTGAATCTCACCCTTTTCGGCAGCGTAGAACAGAGACCTGATGATGTGCTTGAAGAGTAGCTAGGAGAACCAGAGCTTGGCGAGGTTCTATCTGTGTTGGAACAAGCTGCACCTGCAAATGATGCAGATCCTACACTGTTGGAAGAGGCAAGTGATGCCGTGTAATAGGCCTCTGATTCGCTGTTGTCAGAATCGTGATCGACTCCATCAGTCGGTTTGGCTTCATGATCGGGAGTAAGCAGTACAGCATCTTCTCTCTGTTTCTTTATCTCTGGTTCTGACTTATGATGTGTTTTGTACCTCCACCACAGTGAGATAAGGAAGATCACTGAATAAAAATATGAAACAAATAAACACCTGGGTGTCATTAGCGAGCTTAAACAAAAGTTTTTCAGTGTTCTAGTATAGATGGGTGAATGGATAACTTGCGATTTTACGTCATTTTTAACAGTGTTTCAGTCATATCAGGACAATGAGTGGGTGACTATGCAAGACTCTGTGCAATGGAACCCTGTGAAAGTTACGATTGAAAAGATTCCCGCCCGCAGCGGGGGCTCGAACTCGGGACTGCTAGATCAGCAGGCTAGCGCTTCACCTACTGAGCTACCGGGGCTCCTCAGTGTTCTAGCAAGTATAGCATCATATTATCTTAACAAGAGGGCCAAGAGGCCCTGAATCGCTCACCTGAACAAAAAGGTTAAAGGTAAACTAGGGTCATCATCTGAACAAACCTGATAGTTTGCAACCATTTCCAAATGGTTCTGAAGAAGATTTTGAATAATTTCTATGTAATGCTATGGTTCAAATCCTGGACCCCTGGGGCCCGGGCCATTTTGGAACCTGGGCCCATTATTTGAATAATCTTGGTGAAGGACCACTAGGCAAAGCTACATACTAAATTTCAAGCATCTGAGCCAAGTCGTTCTGAAGAAGATTTTTAAATATTTTTTCTATGTATTTCTATGGTTCAAACCCAGCACCCTCTGGGCGGGCCATTTTTGACCCTCGCACCATCATTTGAACACACTTGGTAGATGACCACTAGGCAATGCATCATACCAAATTTCAAGCATCTGCACTAAGGGGTTCAGGAAAAGAAGATTTTTAAGTAAATTTTAATTTCGAACCCAAGACTCCCCGCCCCAGGGCCATTTTGTATCCCAGGGCCACCATTTACAAAAGCTTTGTAGGAGTCTACCAGGCAATGCAGCATACCAAATTTCAAGTACCTGAGCCAAGTGGTTCTGAAGAAAAAGATTTTTGAATATTTTCTATGTATTTCTATGGTTCAAACTCAGGACCCTCTGCCGCGGGGCCATTTTGAACCCTGGGGCCATCATTTGAACAAACTTGATAAAAGACAACAAGGCAATGCTACATACCAAATATCAAGCATCTGGGCTAAGTGGTTCTAAAGAAGAAGATTGAATATTTTTCTATGTATTTATATGGTTCAAACCCAGGACCCCCTGCTGCGGGGCCATGTTAGACCCTGGGGTCATCATTTCAACAAACTTGGTAAAAGACCAACAGGCAATGCTACATACCAAATTTCAAGAATCTGAGCCAAGTGGTTCTGAAGATGAAGATTTTTGAATATTTTTCTTTGCATTTCTATGGTTCAAACCAAAGACTACCTGCGGCGGAGCCATTTTGGACCCTGGGGCCACCATTTGAAGAAAACTTGGGAAAAGACTACTAGCCAATGCATCATACCAATTTTCAAGCATCTAAGCCTTGCGGTTCTGAATAAAAATATTTTTAAATATTTTTCTTTGCATTTCTATGGTTCAAAACTTGGACTCCCTGCCAAGGGGCCATTTTCGGCCCTAGGGCCACCATTTGAATAGCTTGGTAGAGGACCACCAGGCAATGCTACATACCAAATATCAAGCATCTGAGCCTTGTAGTTCTGAAGAAGAAGATTTTTTTTTATGATGGTTCAAACCCAGGACTCCCTGGGGCGGGGCCATTTTGGACCCTGGGACCACCATTTGAACAAACTTGGTAAATGACCACTAGGCAATGCTACATACCGAATTTCAAGCATCTGAGCCAAGTGGTTCTGAAGAGGAAATCGTTTTAATGATTTCTATGTATTTCTATGGTTCAAACCTGGGACTACCTACCCCACAATTTGAACAAACTTGGTTAAGGACTATTAGGTAATGGTACATACCAAATTTCAAGCATCAGAGCCTTGCGGCTCTAAAGAAGAAGATTTTTGAATATTTTCTATCTATTTCTATGGTTCAAACCCAGGACTCCCTGGGGCAGGGCTATTTTGGACCCTGGGGTCATCATTTGAACAAACTTGGTAAAGGACCACTAGGCAATGCTACATACCAAATTTGATGCATCTGAGCCTCGCAGTTCTAAAGAATTTTCTATGCATTTATATATGGTTCAAAATGAGACTACCTGCCCCAGGGTGAGTGAGTGAGTGAACTCGGGTTTAACGTCCCGCCAACAACGAGGTCATATGGAGACGGGACCTCGGTTTACAGTCTCATCCGAAAGACCGGAGAAGCGGGGATCGATCCTGCGACCCCTGGATTGGTAGTCCGGATTGTTATCCACTACGCCACAGCCGCTCCTACCTGGCCCAGGGCCATTTTGAACACTGGGGCCACCATTTGAACAAACTCGGTAGAGGACCACTAGGCGATGCTACATAAAGATTTTTAAGCATCTGAGACAAGCATTTCTGCAGAAGAAGATTTTAAGTATATTTGAGTTTCGAACCCAGGACCCCTGCCACAGGGCCATTTTGGACCCTGCACAGGGGGCCACCATTTGAACAAACTTGGTAGAGCTCCACTAGACAATGCTTCATACCAAATATCAAAGCCCTAGGCCTAGTGGTTCCAGAGAAGATGTCATTTAAAGCAAATTGTTGACGACGGACGACGCACGACGGAGACGTGCACTGACTGACCACAATAGCTCACCCTGAGCATATGGCTCAGGTGAGCTAAAAATATTGGTACCTGCAAAAGCTACTCAAGCAAAAATATCAATGTACTTGCCATTATGTAAACCAAGTCTCAACCCAAAATGAGCTTACTAGAGTCCGTTTCTTGTTGGATGTAAAACCAGTGTGTTTTATGTTAACGTGATATAGGAAATACTTGCAGTAACAGTAGTATATGCATTCTGTTAGTTAAGTTCAAAGAGGTAGTTATTTCTCTGTCGGTCCAACTTTAGAATTATTCACGAATATAAATTTGGAACATAAAAAATCCTGACCATATCAAACCAATTTTCTGCAGTTTACAGCATGATATATTAGCATTTTTAAGAACATTATCAGTATCTTTTTTATAAATTTTGAGGAAGTTAATTCGTATCCAGGGTGGATGATCACGTGATTTTCACGTCACAGGACAATTGCTTCGTGAGTATATTTTATTTATTTATTTATTTTTAAAAGAAAATCTCTTTGTTGCATAATGCAGTCTTATAGAATAAAGCGCAGTTAATGCGTGCTCGTAAGTACTTTTAACTGGTGTTCTTGTTGTTACTGAGAGTTTACTTGTTTTCACGTTTAACTCTTTCACTACCAAAAAGCAGACGACAAAATTTACGTCTGCAAAAATTAAAAAAATGCCTTGTCCAAGACTTTTTATATTGAGAATTCAGAGACTAGATGGAAAACAGTGTAGATCTAGATGAGGCGGCTCATTAGCCGCCTCATCAGGATCTACGCTGTTTGCAATTTTTGCTAATTGCGTCACTGGGGCTTAAAGAGTTAAACCTCTCCTAGTTTTGGAGTAACAGCATCATTCATGTGCGGGGGACGATTAAATACAAAAACTATAAAACGCACGATAAAATCGCGAATATCGTCTGAAAGCACGCTTGACTTCACATTCACTGTGCTGCATTTTGAAAGAATGCATACAGAAACAATGAAATTATTGACTAAAACGTGAAAAATTCCCGGTATATATTTCCTTGTTCAGAATAATTAAGAAAATGACACAACAAAGCACTTATCATCCACTCTGGTATTGCAGTACGGGCTATGCATCGGCTACTCCACTTTGTATTTCGACACCAAGGCCCTAAGTTATTTGCGTAAAAATCTGCATTAGACATGAAAACCCTTCGGCATAATTACTCCGGTAAAGCCGAGCAATAGTCAGATATTCCTGGGCTACTCGAAGATCATCGACTAGCTCGAGGAAAACCTGGGTATTGCTCAGATTTACCCAAGTAATTATGCCGAAAGTGCCCAAAAAGTTCCATACTTACCCAGTCCAACGAAGGCGACAGAATGAAGAATAGTGCTCTTGAAAACAACTGCTGCAGCTATAAATATATAGATTAGAATTTCATGAGGCATTGCTGGGGAAGGATCAAATCAACCAGGGCTCAATGTGAAGCCATATTAAAAGTAAAAAACCCGTCTGCTTAAAGATGAATGTATATACATGTACTCTTTCAGGGGAAACAACTCTGCAATTCATATTTTTGCTAACTTTTTTCAATGGATGTCGACTCTTAAAGAAAATTATTTGCTTCTCAAGGAGCAAATTTATTTCTTAAAGAATAGACCTTTTTTAAAGTGTTGGAGATCAAGAAAAGCAAACAGGAAGTTAAACAAGAGGGTCATGAGTCCCTGAATCGCTCACTTGAGTAAAAGGTCAAACGGCCAAACTAGGGTCATCATTTGAACAAACCTGATATTGAAGTTGTCAAAAAAATGAGAGACATTGGTTATAGGTCAAAGAATGACCTTGACCACTACGAGGGGTGATCATTCAATACTGGAAACTGTCAGAGAGTAGCTTTTCCCCCCTAGTAGTTTTTCCCCCCGGAAAAATGACTGTGGTTTTTCCATAGTAGAATTTCCCACCGGAAAAATGGCTATATAGTAGAATTTCCCCCCGGAAATATGACTATATAGCCAATTTTCCCCGGGGAAAATCTACTATAGGTGTTTTTGCATAGCCGTTTTTCCCCTCTATAGTGGATTTTCCCCCTGGTAATATGATTGCAGAAAAACACGCTACATAGTGGAATTTGCTCCTTCTTCAATCAAAATAGGGGGGTGAAACAGAAATACGAGTATCTGTCCGTAAAATATCGATGGATAACAGATTCTAGAACCGCATGCATGTGTCCATCAGTCTGTCTTATTTTTGTTTTTGGGAAAACAGGTAGGCATTTTGCTTTTCCATGTTAGCCAAAAAACGGCTATGAGTGTACGTGGTTATGTGCATAATTTTGTACAATTTTGTGTTTGTACAAGCGTTCATCTGTGCGTGCGCGCAGCGGAGTGCCTGGACTAGTGTACGCCTTTCATGCAGGAGTCGTGGGGTCGACTCCCATCGTGACACACGTCCGATAATTATTTTCAATGTAATAAACTGCCTGCTAAATCAAACATGACTGGATAAAACACCCATTCGTACATCTTTCTGTAAGCATGCATGCATATATATACCTATATAAATATCTGCGATGGGAAGAAATCACACCTTCCTCGTTTCTTAAATTAGTAATTATTGATTATTATAAAAATATGGTTGCTAAATTTGCATATTGATTTTTTTTTAATCAACCCCGTTAATTACCTTCGTTAAAAAACTGATGCATGTCTAGTGCGATTAAATCCGTGAAATGTCTCTGTTCCATTACGTTCCGTTTCGTTCCGTTCCGCAAAATACCAATAGCCATACAAAATTCATTAATAGTCGATTTCCCGGTGGGGGAAAAAGGACTATGGGGGAAAAATGGCTCTATGAGGTCCGGACAATCCACTATATAGTCGTCCTTCCTATAGCCAGTTTTCCGGGGGGAAAGGGGGAAAAACCACTCTCAGACAGAAACACCTTTGTACATTATTGAACTTTGCACGTAGGTAAATTTACTTCATACAACACCAAAGGGTTTCTTATGAGCTTTCAAATTCGTGTTTGAAAATGGAATTTCAAGGTGTTACCATAGCAACATATGACGTCACGTTATGGCGTGTGATTTTTTTGACGTAGTTTTGGTAAAGAAATGATCTTATTATGCTTATTGTGTCGGGTATTTAAAGAGAAACTGAAAATTTAGAAACACCTTCCGTCTAAGTTAGGCCTTGGCTTTACAAACACATACATAATGATTGTTTCTGAAAATGTTCTAAAATCTGGTATGAATTACAGCGAAAGCAGTGGTTAAAATATTTGATTTTGGGGGGTTTCGAGATCTTATTTCGTAATGTTCAGTATTTTGCTGAAATAAATTGATCGGTTGTAACGTACAGGATAATTTTGGTTCTTTCTGCTATATAATATTATCCCAAGACTTTCCCTGTTAAAATGCAATGACGTCACAATTTTGGTCCCTCAGGCTTAAAATCAGCGAAAAAACGCCACATTTTGCTCGATCGAGCCCTGATTAATAATGGAACCCTGGCAAATCGTAGAGATGCTGTTTTTTCTTCGGTTCACCCCGGTTTTGCCGTCTAGGTCAAACCGTGGTGAATCGTGGTGAACCGTAGCCTGATCCGTGACTGTCTGAATGGGGCTTTACCAAACTATTCCTGGGAAGGCTCAGACCATCTAAGCGGTTAACCAGTACTAAGAGCACATACTTTTGCCAGTATTAACTGCACTGTAGAAAAAATCCGTAGTTTTTACGGTAGAATACCTGGCAACCAGCTGCCAGTCGATTTCCCGCTATTTTTAAGGGCATTTGCCCGTAGAACATTCTTTGAAATCTCGATTTGGCAGGGTTATATTAACTAATACCTTTATAGTGTCGAAGGGCTTTAGGACCAAAACAATACCCTACTCTACGTGATGATTCCGCTAATATTTACAGCCGCCCGTAAAATTAACGGGAAATGGACTGGCAGCTGGTTGCCTGGTATTCTACCTTAAAATATATGGATTTTTACAGTGTAATTAACTGCCCTTCTTGAATCAGCAGAAGGAGAAATGAAAGTAAGTGGCCGGACCGGGTATCGAACCCGGGACCTCTGGCTCTTGAGTCAGATGCGCAGGCGACTGCACTACGCGGCCTGGCTCGATGCTACATACCAAATTTCAAGCCGGCCATCGAACTACTGGTTCTGAAGAAGAAGACTTTTAAAGGTTTTCATCATGATGGTCATGGCAACCATGTTGATCATGTGACCAGGACTGTTTGAACAACTTTTCGTTCCCCCAACCCCTAGAGGCTACAAATGAAACTTGGTTACAATCGGCCGGATGGTTTCAGATGAGAAGTCGTTTGAAAGTGTGGTCGGACGACGGACGATGACGACGGACGACGAAGCCTGCCTGTACTATAAGCTCCCCAAAAGCCTTCGGCTTGGGTGGGATAAAGAAATGGCGGGAAAGCATGCAGGTGTATCCATACACATTAAGAAAGATAATAATGAATTATCTTTATTATTAAAACTAATTATTGGCGATTAATAATGAAACCTTGAATCTTTAATATTATGAAACAATTAAATTGTTAGGTTCTATATCATAATTAATGCATCAGACACTGCTGTAGACTGACAGCTTCGATCACCAGTTACATTTAAGAATAAAGAGACAGGATGTCGCACGTGTGTGTGTTTGTGTGGAAAGGCGTGGTACTGCCATACGGTTTTGCAAACGAGGCATACTATAGAGGGATGACCTCTCATAGATATGAATATAGGAAAAAACGCACAATAGATATACAGTAAACCTACTGCATAGTCTAGGTATAACGCATTCATTTTAAAGCTAATTTGATTATATTATCTTGTCATATGCATTTTAGTTATGTTAGGTTATGTTGCCGACCTAATGCGAAGTATGATGGAAACGTTCACAGAAAGAACTGTATTCAGATCTCTGTGACTGTCTGAAGCCACGTGAATCGGTTTCTTACCTGATTTGAATGTCACCAGGCCTATGTGGTTCCACCAGCAGGTATTCGTCAGGGTTGATAATGCTACAAAGACAAAAATAACACCTTCACCTTATAGGAAAGTGTTTGTTGGTCAGATATGTGGCGCTGTACCATATGAAGTATGGGGTTTGTTCATTTATTTATTGTCTGATTGGCATGTCACATAAAAGAGCAAATGGGTGTATTGCCAGGGTAAGCAGGTCTGCTATTTTCAGTTTTCTTCCCTTCTGAATGGTGGTCAACTCTGAAAGGAAAGAATTTGTTCCTGAAGGAACAAATTCTTTCCTTTAAGAGTTTGCCTCCTTTGGGAAGGCTATCTCATCCAGGGAAGCAAACAGGAAGTCACAAAAGTTAGCCCACTTTGATAAAATGACGGAAAAATGTGAAGGGGTACCTATAAACCCATAAACAAATTTTAGAAATATGGTAGCCTGTAGTGACATGTATTTTCTTTATTTTATCATAACGGACCAAGCTACATAATTGAGCCACGACACGACAAAACCAGCAAATTGGCATGTGCGCCCTGCGAAAACTCAGATCAGCCCGGGCATCCATCCAGTCTAATTAGAATCTTCGATGTCGGCATGGAGGTAGCCTAGACCCTTAGCCACCGTGTGAGCCCACAGCGAAGACTCTGATCAGACTGGGCAGATGCCAAGGCTGATCTAATTCTTCGCTGAGCGCACATGCCACTTTGTTGGTTTTCTCGTGTCGCGGCTCAGATAATCAACAGGCCACTAGATACATGTATCATCTTCAGAGAATTATCTCCTTGACTGGATAAATGGATTGAGGATAGCTTGCGATTTTACGTCCTTTACACCAGTATTTCAGTCATATCAGGACGATGGGAGGGTGATAGTGAAAGGCTGTGTGCAGTGAAACCGTTTATGATTGGCCATACTCCCGCCTCCAGAAGGAATCGAACGCTAGATCACCAGGCCAGCGCTTAACCAACTGAGTTATCGCGGCTCTTCTATCGCCTTGGGGCAAGATACCATCTTTATCTTGTTGGAGCAAGATCTTTTGAGTTCAACACGCCGTATATGTCAAAAATCATTTTTCTCCAGCAAAATGTCATATGCACATCTGTGCAAAGTTTCAAATTGATTGCTTGAAAACTCTGCATAAACTTGCTACCCTGTTGTGAAGCCTAACCTCAAAATTGTCTGAGTCGAAAATGCCGTAATTTTGTCAAAATTATTTTTTAATCTTCAAAAAGTCACATGCGCAACTTCAATATGCTTTTTATCATCTGGTCGCACGCCAGTATGTTTTATCTCGAGGGAATGTCATTATCTTGAGGCTGCAAGATAACTTGTTCACGAAAATATGTTGAGGAATTGTTCCCACAAATTAAAATTTTGAGCGTCCGCAACTTTCTACGCCACCTGGAGTAATGCATGAATTCTGTTGGATATGTGCGGCCAGCATAGAAAATAAGGGTGCTGATGGAAAATGTAAAAACGACCGCAGAAAAAAGACCGCACTGTTTTACTTCCTATTTCAATAAAAATTGTATCAGTGAAATGCTGAATAATTGTAGTTTTTGGAATGAACACGGAAAATTATCATTTTATGAAAAAAAGAGACATATGCGGGTAAAAACTTTGATCAACGCAGTAAAAAAAGTCATGATTTACTATATATTCTATACATTTTGAGGGTAGTCAACTTAAACTAAAAAATGACCGCGGTATTTCTTATGCAATCTTTTCAAAAATTATATCAGGCTGTTCGCAAATTAATGCGGTTTTCGAAATGAACACGGAAAAATGGATTTGAATATAAGGAAAAATAAAATAAGAAGGAAAAGATGAATTGCCCATATCTCGTAGTGTATTTCATTACCTGCTCGATTCGCGAATATCGATTATCGATTTTTAAACAGTGGCGTGGAAAGTTATCCATGCATGGGCCTTGTTCCCTCAAGTTGATATGTTGCAGCCTTGTTCCCTCAAAGTGCTATACTTAGGCATTATTCCCTAAGGATATTATATAAAGGCCTTGCTCCCTGAAGATACTTTGTTGGGACACTGTTCCTCCAAAATAATATGTGATGTGGAGGCCTTAATTGTTCTCTCAAGATAATATGTCGAGGCCTTGTTCACACGATCCGCAATAAAAACACGTCGAGGCCTTGTTCCTTCAATTCCTCAAGAAAATATGTTGATGCAATGTTGATGCGAATTCATTCAGCTCAAATACGGTATAAATTCCTCATGGCCTTGAACTGTTGATGGGACCAGGGACGACTCTAACCAGATTATGTAGAGCTGCTGCAGAAGAAAACACATCTTATTACCAATACGAGCATCAGAATCAGATCACTCTGTGCATATTCGCAGAAAACTCGAGTCTTTACCCAAATTCACCATAAAAATGCCCCATGGTACTGGTTTGGCAGATGAGAACAGAGAAAACTATGATAAGGCTGCCCGGATACGCAATCTGCTCTGAATCTTTACTATTCTTTTGCGCCATAAACCCATATTCAGCGTAACGTCTGAAATAATTGATGTATTGCTACAGTTAAATGGTAAATTCAATGATCAAGTTTATATCATTGTTTCATTTTTAGACTTCCGACTGAGTTACGTGCATGTTATTATAGAATGTTCAACCCCTCCCCACGGCTGAAACAAAGCTTTTATATAAATCACATGTTAGTAAGAGAAACCTATAATTTAACTTACTATCTGATCCGTAGGGTTCTGTATAGCCAAAAACATTTGGTATCCTAGCTTTGTCTGAAATGACTGAAAAGAAAGCAACAATGCTTTTAATTTCGAAAGAAACCAGCCATGCTGCTTAATTTCACAAAACAGTGGCCATGTTTGAGAGCACAAGATTATAGTCATCTTTTTATTTTACAAGAAAATGTCCATGTTTCTAAACTTAAAACAGAACTGCCATGTTTCTGATTGCACAAGAAAAAAACAAAAACAACAACAACAACAACAACAAAAAACAAAAAAAAAAAAAACAACATTTTTTTGTTCATTTTTTTAAATGATTTGATAATTACCATGTTTCTGAAACAGCAAGAGAACGGCCTTTTTAATTTCACAGGAAATTGCCATGTGTAAATATTACAAATCACAAGAAACTACCCTTGATTTTATTGCAACACCAAACGAGCGGCGACATGGCGACATGACAAAACAAACAAAGTGGCATGTGCGCCCAGCGAAGACTCAGAGCAGTCTGGGCATCCGCACAGTCTGATAAGAGTCTATGCTGTCCGGATGGAGCTAGCTTAGACCCTTCACTACCCCTGAAGTGCACAGCGAAGACTCTGATCAGACTGGGCGGATGCCCATGCTGATCTGAGTCTTCGCTGGGCGCACCTGCCACTTTGTTGTTTTTTCACGTCGCGGCTTTTTTTGCAAACAAATTTTGCCAACAAACATTGTTTCTGTCTTCACAAGAAAGTAGTCATGTTTTTATTTTTACAGGAAAATGGCTACGTTTTTTTTTATTTCACTAGTGAGCATCCATGCACTGAATTTCACAAGAAAACTGCCATGTTTCTATTTTCACAAGAAAATTTCACAAAATTTCATGGCCAATTTCAGGAAGCAGTCATCTTTCTAATTTCATAAGAACAATTTCACCACCAGTGTTTCACATAATCCGTAAATCATTTTGAATATCCAAAATACGTTTTGTGTGATATCACAAAATATTACACAAAATATTAATGAATATGGATAATTTACCATAAATCGATTTTTCGATTTTCATAAATCGAATTATGGATATCCCAAAATCTATTGTTGGATATTCAAAACATCGTCTTAATTTTTGGACATCCAAATGTCAAATTTGAGAAGGGCGAAGGAGAAATTTCCCCACCAGGCACATGACGTTGAAATGACGTCGTACTGACGTCATTTCAACGTCATGTGCCAGCTGGGTCTTCACAAAGATCCTTACCATTGAAGAAGTTTTCCACAATTCTGTATATCTGCTGTAAGACTGTTTCACTTGGTGGAATGGCCTTCTTTGACCATCTGGAAAGAAACAATAGAAAAGATTGCCCCCAACCCGCTACTCAACCCCACCTACCTTAAAAACAGCCCTCTAGCCAGACTCTACATGCCCTCCAAACCACACCTCTACCCAAATCCCGCTTGCGTACCAGCCACAATAACAGCAAGACCACAACCATTTCATAGCGGTACTATTTAGGCAATGCATTTTCTGATGACATTTGGCTCTCCCTTCGTGCAGGATCTGATATTTTTGCTGAAGTCACACGTCCTACCTCCCTTCACACACACGCACACACACACACACACACACACACACACACACACACACACACACACACACAATGCGTATTTTCTTTTGTTGAAGATAATCAAATTCAGTGCATATATTATCAAAACGTTATCGCAAAGAAAAACTTTGCCTTTGAACACAGAAAAACTTTGCCTTTGAACATGAAAAATGCCTTCCTGCAAGGCTTAAATCAGAACTGTATAGGTAGAGCATTGATAAAACTTCGCAGATGCTATGATATGAGCCGCGACACGACAAAACCAACAATGTGGTTGTGCGCCCAGCACAGACTCAGATCAGCCTGGGCATCCGCCCAGTCTGATCAGAGTCTTCGCTGTCCGCATGAAGGTAGCTTAGACCCTTAGCTACCCTCTAAGCGCTTTACGAAGAGTCTAATCAGACTGGGCGGATGTCCAGGCTGATCTGAGTCTGCGCTGGGCGCACAACCACATTGTTGGTTTTCTCGTGTCGCGACTCATATAATGTAACAAATTCCAGCTTATTTCACAACTAGTACTCGCAGCTGAAATGCTTTAAATGAGCAGAGATTTCTTTAATTGTTAAAAGAAGAGGATTCAGATAGTGAGCATTCAGTCATGGCTCACTACTGTCAGACATATTTGTGTGCAGTTATATCAGCACCATCGGTCCATAAAAAAGGTACCAGAGGAATGACAAAGTTTTTTTTTCTAGAAAAGCAACTGTGATCTTGACCTTGCCTCTTGAATGTTGGAGCACGAATTTGTCTAAGCTATTGGAAATATTGTCACTCTACACCTTTGTGTGCAATTATATCAAAATCTACCAGTAAATAAAGGTACGAGAGGGATGACAAGCTTTTTATATATAAAAAAATAGCAACTGTGCCCTTGACCTTGGATCTACAATGCTGAAAGGCGAACTTATCCAAGATATTGTCATACTTTATACAAGTGTGAAGTTATATCAAAATCAGTTCACAAATAAAGGCACATGACGAAATCTTACTTAAAGTAGCATCTGTGGCCTTGACCTTGGACCAAAAATGCTGAAACGCAAACTTGTCCCAGATATTGTCATGCATAATATTTGTGTGAAGTTATATCAAAATCGGTCCATAAAAGGCGCTAACGATATGACAAGGTATTTTCTAAAAAACAACTGTGACCTTGAACTTGACCTTGATTTTGGATTGCAAACTTAACCAAAATATTGTCACACTGAACATTTGGGTAAAGTTATATCAAAATCTGTCAATGAATAAAGGAACTACAGCCATGACAAAGTTTTTTTTTCAAAAAAAAGGGGGCAACTGTGACCTTGACCTTGGACCTACAGTATTGAAACGCAAACTTGTCCAAGGTATTGTCATACTAACCATCTGTGTAAAGTTAATTAAAATCGGTTTATAAATAATAGGGCTAGAGCGATAACAAAGTTAGCAACTATAACCTTGACCTCGGCATACCCAATATAGCTGTGATGTTATATCAAATTCGATGAATAATCAAAGTTACTAGTGCAATGACAATAGCTGAGCTTGTACACAGGGCATGGAAATATGTATGTCATTTAAGGAGATTTAATTCTGCAATAATAACAATTTTCTGTTTCCTTTATGCACATGTTCAATACATGTCTGAACTGCGTTGAAAGTTTCAAATCTGCATCAAATACTGTAGGAGGAGTTGTGGAGACACAAACAGTACTACGAAGATTAAAAATACGGTCAAAATATGTATGTCATTTAATGGGACATAATTCTGCAATCATGACCTGGATTAAAGTTCTTTTTCCTTTATGCACATATTCAATGCATGTCTGAACTGTGTTGCAAGTTTCGAATCCCTGCATCAAATACTGTAGGAGGAGTTGCGGAGACAAGAACAGTACTACGAAGTTTGACGAACGAACTGGAAGGACGTACGTACGGACAAGGGTAAAACTATAAGCCCTGCCCCACTTCATGGCGGGGAGGGGGCGAGGGGGGGGGGGATAAGAACAAGTGGACCATGAAATCCTGTGGGCTTAGAACCTTTTCGTAAATCACAACTCGCTAAAATACCTGGACTGCCGTAGGCGTAAAAGCCAATTTTCAATTCACCCACTGAATGCCAGTTTCCAAAGTAGCCAAAGTTCTGTACCGTTGTACAAGTAAAAAGTATGTTTCTGGAGGCTCATGCCTACATTAAGAGTATTTCCTGTGAAGTTTCTGCTCTTCCACCAGCTTCATGGCTGCTGATGAATCGATTATATAATACGGCCATTTTCAGTTTGATTTCAGTTGCTATAGCAATCTAGCCAAAGAAGCAGTTGGCGCAAAAAAAAAAAAAAAATGTCTGATAGGGTATTTCCAGAAAGAAAAAAATACTGTGAGAGACTGATCATTATATCTGCAACGCTAAGCAAGACGGTAGAGCCAATTTTCAATTTTCCCATCACAGACAACGTTAACATTAAAGTGCCTCAGTAACTATAAAGTGCTGGACCACTTGACATAAAACATTGCTTATTGCTCCCCCATCCTACAAATGCTACGTATGAAATTTGGCTGCAAAGAGCCTTACAGTGTTACTGGAGATGTTATTTGTAACTGTTTACCATGGACGGACGACGGACGGGCACTAAACCACTGCCTATACTGTAAGGTTTCCATGGCATGAGGCTAAACACCTACAGATTGTTAAAGGCCATCTTTAAAATGACAATTTACTTTACCTAAAAATCTGACTGACATTTATGCTATGCAACTCTGATTAGCTGGTGTTTAATGTAAGAAACAGCTTAGGGAGCACGCCTGGATATTTTCGGGGAGCTGGGAGCAGCTGTTCAAGGGATTTTCAAGGGAGCAGTAGCAAAATAATGTTATGAAGCACGGGGAATATTTTAAGGAAGCTGGGGAGAATTTGGCATTAGTTTCAGGGAGCAAGGATGCAGTCCCCCCCCCCCCACACACACACACACGCCCTGCTGACAGTTGGCCATGGTTGTCAATTTCCATGTAAGCTGAATATGAGCTTCATTTAACATTTTGTGAAGTATAAACGATACGTAATGCGCTCTTACGCTGAAACTCAAACGATGAACAAAGGCCGTGATACGGTTCATGCATGTCCGTTTAAGAACGAAAATACCGCCAATGTCAGTTCTATGATCGGACTAGCATGGATCGTACAAGTTGTTCTTAAAACTAAGAGGCATGAATCATGGCTTGTGTTCATCAGACTTGGATATGCGATTATAAGTACCTCTTGAAGAAGTCTTCAAATGGAAACCCTTCTGGCACTAACGCCACAAGATCCTGCAGTAGATCTACCGCATAGGAAATGATTTCCGTCATCTGGTAGATATGTATGCTCTCAGCTCGGCTGGAGCAGACGCTATAACAGCGTCAGTAGCTTTGCTACCAATAAATGCATGTCCTCGTCAGCTAATATTATCTCTCCTTTCAGTGAATAAACTGAATTTTATCAGAGTGTGAAAAATATGTCTTCCGTGAGCTGTTGCAACGTAAACGTTACTACGGAATGCTTAGCAACAACGTCTACGACGTCATTATACTTCCGTTCGACTGAACAATCACTTCCTTTGTAAAATGCTCGTTTGGTTAAATCTTGTTTGCTTCCCTGAACGACGGCACCCTTCGAAGAGATTCTACTCTTGAAAGAATTAAATATAACGCCGATCAACAAAAAGATGATAAATCGACACCTTCAAACTTTAGACCCGTTTCCTTATTTAGTCAGGAGTGCAAAGTGTACGTAAACATTTCTACATCAGCAAAGCTTTTGACTGTGTGTGCCACGCTGGTCTCCTTGCTAAACTTCAAGCAGCTGGTGTCTCAGATAACGTCCGTGCTTGGTTTGCAGATTATTTCTCTGCCAGAAAACAAAAAGTTGTTCTCCCTGGGGCTGATTCTGATTGGACTTATATTCGTGCTGGGGTACCCCAGGGATCAATCTTAAGCCAACTTCGCTTTCTGTTGTATATTAATGATATTGAAAATGACATTGGATCAAATATTCGATTGTTTGCAGATGATCTTAGTCTCTTTATTTTTGTAGACGATCCTGTGACAGCAGCCGGCTGCATTAACGCAGATCTTGGTAAAATCTCAGCTAGGGCTTCAACTTGGCATGTTACCTTCAATCCTTCTAAAACTGAAAATTTACTTGTCTCTCGTAAATTAAATCGACCTCTTCATCCACCTGTCTTTATGAAAACCCATCAGATATCTGAAGTTGATTCCCACAAAACATCTTGGTCTTCACTTCTCTAATGATTGCACGTGGCATCAACACATAAAATATCTTACTGACAAAGCTTGGACTAGAATTAATTCTATGAGGAAATTAAAATTCAGATTAGACGGAAAGTCCCTAGAAACTATTTACATTGCATTTATTAGACCACTGATTGAATACAGGGATGTCATATGGGACAAGTGTACACTATACGAGAAGCAACAGTTCGATAAAATACAAAATAAAGCGGCCCGAATCTCCACATGAGCCACTAGCCTTGTTTATATTGCAATTCTTTACAAGGAAATCAAATGGGATTCGCTTGAAAAGAGACGTACAGATCACAAGCTAACATTGTTTACAAAAATGGCCCATAATCTAACTCCTTTATATCTATCTTCCTTAGTACCTTAGTCTGTTAGTAATATTTCACGTTATAGTCTCAGAAATTCTAATGATCTTCAAAACAACTCTTTACTATAAATCTTTCCTGCCGTCAACTGTCAGAGCCTGGAATAACGTACAAGACGAGACAATAAACACCTTCAAATGCTTTCTAAACAAAGTTTAAGTTTAAACATATTTTATTGCCACAAAACAGTACAAGCAATTGGGTCGGACAACCAATTTCTAGCAACATTAGTTACGGGCCTCTAAACAAAGACAAAACGCGCATTCCAAAGCACTTCTACGCGGGCAACAGGAAAGCACAGGTATTACACACTAGATCACGGACCAATTTTAGCTCGCTCAACTTAGATATTCTCTTGAGAAACATTTCTGATTCTCCTTTATGTCAGTGTGGCAGCATAGAGAACGCCCAGCATTATTTTTTTCACTGCAGATACTACCAGGTCCAACGAACTGAACTCTTAAATACAGTGTCACAGTGTCAGACGCCCTCGCTGTCTCTCCCTTTACATGGCGATGATTCTCTTTCACTTGGTACAAATACGGCTATCTTCGTAAAAAAAGTGCATAAATTCATTTCGGATTCAGTTTCAGTTTAAACATATTTAATTGCCATATTGTTATGCGATGGGGTTGGGCCACAAGTTCTACCAACATTAGTTACGGCTCTTCGCCTACAATACAAATAAAAGGTGAACAAAGGCAATACAAATACAAACAAAAATCAGGTTAAGTATAAGAAACAAATGCAAATAATAAAAGGAAAAGGGAGAAAGGTGTCCAAAAAAAAAATTTATAGGAGAAATAGAATACTATAAAGAAGGAAAGAAGTAACAACCCAACGGGCACGCAACATGAATCAACTTTGAATCAACACTGATTCAACGACCAGACACTGAATGAACGTTTTTCCAATGTCGATTCAACGTCGCTCGCCCACTGGGCATGTAAATAAAAGAATGAAAACTAAAGTATGATAAAAAATTAAGAAGAAAATAGAAAAATAAAGAAGATAAAGGGAGACTAGTAGAAATTAGACGATATCGCAGAAGAAGGCATCCAAGTCAGAGCTGGTCCAGTCTTGAAGGACCACCAGTTATCGCAGGTGTGACTCCAGCCCACCACAGGACAAAAGAAATCAGGGAGCAAATCTGCCCGTGTATTTTATGTACTGCTGTACAGCCTGAAATAAAAGAAAATAATCATTATCATAAAGGGTCGATTTTTCAAATAACATAGTTCCATCACTAAGCGGATAGAAATTATGCGTTTTCATAAACATGATGATTCGTTTATCTATATATTTATCACAATTAAAAAAAATAATGATTAGCATCTTCAGCTTCATACCCACAGCTACATGCTGGGGAATTACTCAAATAATTCCTAAATAAATCGCCTTTAAGATTACTACATTAATTTCGTATTCTTGCATGCATCACTGATAAGAAACGGTTTCCCTTCAGAAAATATTCGGGCACTTTTCTTATACCAAATAAATGCAGTTTTAGTTGATAGTGAAAAGTCGTAAAAGTTTCACATTGCTTTATATTTGGGCTTAGTGCATTCCATAACGAGACAGCAGAAGGCAGACAAGACTTACGGAACAGTTCAGTTCGAGTACGAAAATTGGATAGATTTGAAGCATTTCTAAGATTATAGTCTGAAATTTCACCTACAAGAGGAGGTAAAAATTGAATAATATAATCTGGGACCAATCCCTTTACACAACGATACATAAAGCATAGTGTTTTTAAATGCTCGACGCTTATCGAGTGTAGCCCACCCACACTCTCGGTAAAGGTTAACTTATGACGTGCCCCTAGTTAGCACAGTCACTAAGCGCGCAGCTTCATTTTGGAGCTTTTCTAAGGCATCGCGATCTTGATTCGTACAGCCGTCCCATACCACAGAAGAATAAATCAATTACGGTCATGCATATGAAATATATATTTGGTTGAGTGCTTGACGGCTAAATGAATACTTTAATTTTCGCATGATCCCAAGCACTTTATACCCAGATTTCAAGATATTTTCAATATGTGTATGCCAATTACCATTACTGGAGGGCGTTACTCCTAAGTGTTTATGCGATTCTAAAAACTCAATTAAGGTATTTTCAAAGAGTAAAGAAGGTATGGGGCTATTTTGTCGTAAGGAAAATAATATTGCTTTTGTTTTTGAAGGGTCAAATGTAACCAACCACTGCTTTGCCCAAACAGAAATTACAGCCAGATCATGATTCAAAATACCTTCTAAGTCGGTTGTATTAGTTGCTGAGAAAAAGAGTGAGCTGTCATCTGCAAACAAGCGAGTCAAGCTCAAGAGATTTTCAGAAGAACCCTGCGGGACACCTGCAGATAAAGTACCTAACTGGGACGCAGATGAGTTAATAAGAACACGCTGTTTCGATTTGTCAAATAATTTGAAATCCATGACAATAAAGGACCTTAATACCATTCTGACGCAATGTAAAGAGAAGTCCATTGTGCCAAACACGATCGAATGCTTTCGATATGTCACAAAATATCATACATGCAGTTTGTTTTTCCTCGAAAGCTTGACAAATTAAATGAAATATATCTATTAATTGGTAGGTCGTAGAATGACCTGGCAAATTTATAAATAAGTTTATGGGAAAAGGCGTCTATAAGCTCTAGCTTGCTGCCTAATCCCAATAAAGTCATGTGTTGTATTATTATATATGTCTATATGAAAAATAGAATATTGTTTAAACTAATAAGATTATTTTCATTAAGAAAATTATATAGATGCTTGAAAACCACTCTTTCCATGATTTTACCAACACATCTAAGTAATGATATAGGTCGATAGTTTGTTGGTAAATGCGCCTCCCCTTTTTTCTGAAGTGGAACAACATTTGAATTTTTCCACTCATCAGGAAAGTCACACTCTTTCAGAAAACGTTGGTTGGTTGGTTGGTTGATTTGACGCTTAACGTCCACGGTAAACAACTAAGGTCATGTCGGGACGGTCAGTTAACCTAACCACACTATTCCTGGGCAGGCTTAGACCTCCTAAGCGGTTAACCAGTACTAAGTGCACATACTTTCGCCAGTAACTGACAACTGCCCTTCTTGAATCAGCGGAAGGAGAAACGAAAGTATGTGGCCAGACCGGGATTCGAACCCAGGACCTCTGACTTACGAGTCAGGTGCCCTACCGATTCAGAAAACGATCAAAAAGAATATGCAACGGCTTCGAAATTGCAACGGATACGCCTTTTAACCTTTTATGGCTTATCAGATCCGGACCAGATGCTTTATTCAAGTTTAGTGAGACAATAACATCCTGAATTTCCTTCTCCGTTGTCACTTTTGTCAAGAACTTTATTCGTTTTCTCATGAGATAGAGGTGATGTTGCATTAGTCTCATCAACAGACGATATTGATATGAAATAATTATTTAAACAATTAGCCTTATCGGCATCGGTTACATGGTAAGTTTTTTCTTTCGATGGTAATACTGAACATAAAGGTGGTTTGTTTGAGGTACAATTTTTATTTCGCATAAAATGATGAATTAACTTCCAAAAATCTCTTTTATTACCACTAAAAGTATCAGTTAAAGTAAATTCTAAATTATTGTAAAAAGTTTCTTTCGCGTGCTTCTTTAAGTTGTTAACCTTATTTCGTAAATGCCTGTAATTTGTCCATTGAACTTGACTACCATGGCAGATTTTAAAGCTTTAGATTTCTGTCGATCGCGTTTACGAGAATACATACGAATTTCCGAGTCATACCACGGTTTGTCATCTGGCCTAATGGTGACTTCTTTATTCGGTATACACTCTTTAACAAATTTCAAAAATGTTTCTTTAAATAATAAGCAAGCTTCATTTGTAGTGCCATCTAATAAACAATTCCAGTCAAAAGGTAATATTTTAGTATTTAACTTATTAAAATCAGCGCGCTTGTAAAGCCATGCAGTACGTTTAAATGACGATAACAGAACATTATTGTCAGTAAGAATAACATATGTAGCATCATGATCGGAAACTTCACGCGGTTTTTCTAATATCCCGGAATCCAAGACACGTAACTCCTCAGGGACTATAATAGGGTCAAGTAGAGCTCTTTCTCTTGTAGGAGCACAGATAACATTTACTAAAGAATTAGGCAAGATAATATCTTTAAGATTGTGACAGCTTGAACTTAAAAGGTCTTCACTGAAATCCCAGCTACAACGATATTTTTAGATATCTCAGAAGCAGCCTTCACATTCAAGTTTAATGCATTAAAGAAAATTTTGTCGGATGTTTTCGGATTCTGGATTCTAAACGATTTTGGGCATATTATCTTATCAAATAGCAAGCGCTCGGTTTTGGTTTTGTCAGTAATGAAAATCTTTGTGTTTGATGCGACTGTCGCTGCGAATCAGCGCTCCCTCTCTTATTCTCAGCTGCATAGTCTGCAAATCTCTATTTTGTTCTTTGTATGATTTTTTCTCTCTTTTTTTCTTCTCTCTCAGCCCTTTCTGCAGTTGTGTTTTTTTCTTTCCTCTTTCTTGCTCGGAAACTTTCAGGCCATGAGCCAGATATGGTTTACCTCCCCCCACCCCCCTCGGGGAGTTTTGTAGACCATACTTTTCTTAAAGCCCAGCATCTAAGTCGTATTTTGCAGCATGTTAGCCCTCTGGCGATTGGGGCGTTAAGCTGTAACAGCCTGTTACAAACGTTACCCATTAAAAAAATAAACATAAAATAAAAATTATCAAAAATTATATTAAAAAAAATAGAAGTCACTTTCCTATGTTTAAAGTTATGGTAGAGTCTAATAGAACAATTCAGTAGCTAAAAGTTATGATGTTTGACAGGTCACTTTAGCCTTTATGGTGTCATACACGTGACATTTGTCTTTACACTCCATTAAAATTGCTATTTCCATCCAAAATACTTTCTTTTTGTAAGTTACCCCTTTATCATTAGACCATATGTTTGTTACTGTGTTTAAGAAAGTTTATTGATCTTTTCAGATCTGCAAACATTATTATCCTATCTTGTATACTTTGGGAGAAATAGAATGTTTAACACAGTACCCCCTTATAAATGTTCCATATTACAATTATCACTTTCTGTATAATTCAAGTGCTTGAACTACACTGTATAAAAACAACAGTAAAAGGTAATATTGAATATGCTAGCCTATCTAATCAGCAAAGAATAGTTCCACAATATTTTGAACGCATTTTAGTCGGCCATAATGATCGATTATATACGTTACCGAGAGCTATTTTTGTTAAACTCATATAATTTGAGATAGAATCATTTTATTTTCGTTGGTAGCAGTTTCTTCATAAAAGAATATTTTAATATAAAAGAAAAAATGCATTCTGGTTTATTTTCTATGATAAGTCATTACTAGTAGTAACGTAAATAACATTAACATTTAAAATATTTCATTATAATACCTTTAATAAGGTTTTTCCCCACTGTCACATAAAAAACAATAACATAAATAAGTCTGGATGTTCTTATGATATATTGTGTACTTGGACTTAGCAGCACTCCTCTCAGTTATTACTTTTAGGGATTCATGAGGTTTGTTTTATACATGATTAAACACAGTATACAACAAATTGTAATGTTAAGGGCATTGACATATTTTGCACATGTAAAACATTTTTTTTTTTTGCTGGCAACTTTGTTATTATATCAAAAGTATAAGTATTTCACAATGGCATTGTCCAGTATGTTTCTTTTACAATTTGTACATTTGAGTTCTAAGGGACCGACCATTTGATATTTTGGGGGGCTAAGGGACCGACCATTTGATATTTTTTTTTGGGGGGGGGGGGGGGGGGGGGGGCTGGTATTCTTGATGGAGACACAGCATTTTATTTCACTGGCCTCTGGAAACAATTTCTTTTTTTTTTCACCTTGTGGAAGCTAATTTATTATTTTTACAAACTAACTCAAACATGTTATTTTTTTATAGCTGAACTATCAGAGCCTTGTTTACTTGATCTTAATATCCTTTTATTTTACCCACATCAGTATTTTTTACACCTTTTTTTCTCACAAAAAGAACATGGTGCTGTCTTTAACCAGGTGAAGGGCATGGCTTAGCTTGCTTTTGCAAACCTGTGCCTGGAGCATGTTACTCTTTTCATCTAAGGTACAGATACAAACATCCCTGTATGAGTTTGGCAAAAAATTAGGCCTTAAATTAGTGATATTTTGGCCAAAATTTAGGGCTATTTTGGCAAAGTTAAGTTAATGAATTTAAGTTTTTTTTCTATCCCAATATATGCCCAAACATGCTTTATTTGTCCTTTAGAAAGTTTGATAAATACTTACTGATAGAGTCACATTATACATGAATGGCAATTAATAAAATGGCTGAAAGTTATGTGCTAAGAAATTAAAAAGGAGGGTCTAGGGGGCAACGCCCCCCAGAAGCTAAAGCAATTTCCCAATTTCAATGGCAATTTTAAGACTGGAAACAAGAGAAAAACTAGGAATGATGGTAAAAATAAGGGTTTTTATATTGGGACTTTTGCCTTTTAGAGTGTTTATTTTGCCATTATGGTTTTGTCTCCCATAAGCTAGTGACTCTTTTGCAATTCAGTTTTAGTGGAAACATCTAGTTAGTAATGTGGCAGATCAATAATACATGTATGTGAATGTTGTATAGGATTTTTTTTGTAAATGTATGTACATGAGAGGCCGCTGGTGTAAACCAATTGTAGATAATATTAAAATATAACTATAAATATTGGGGTCTGGGCCCCCAGAAGCCAGAGAGATTATAAAAACTCAATTCCAATGGAATTATCTGCAGACTATATTTTTTTTTGAAATTTTGGGTGGAGACAGGTTATTTTTTTCTCTTACTTTTGAAGCCAGATTATTTTTTTGAACCCCCTTATGAGCCAGGTTATGTTTTTCTTGCATATCCAAAGACAGGGAATTTTTTTGATAAATATACCAGCCCCCCCCCCCCCCCCCCCCAGAATATCAAATGGTCGGTCCCTAAAGACAGTAACATACGTGAAATTTTGTTATATACAACTTAAAAATAAAATAAACAAAATACCACGTCAGAAAAGACAGAAAAGATAAAGCCGCAGCTAAGCCAGCATAGATTTTGCATAGGGCTCGAATAAAATGATAAACAATGAGTTTGATAACATTAAAAGCTAAGTGCTTTTGACGTGTTTAGTATAAAATTATAAAATAATCAGTAATTAACAATGCAAATGGAGTACCACCTTGTTTATTGACAGGATTTGGTATAGGTTTTACGTGCACACTGAAAAAACTATATAGCAGAACAGTAAACCTGAAATTTGAAGACTTAAGCAAAATACAGTTCTGCATCAAAGCTAATGAAGATATTTGCTGGCAGCGTATACTTACTTTTGTAAGACTATCATATATTTTACGTTACCAAGGGAAACAACATTGCTGAGTTACAGTTAAGAAACAAACTTTTGAAAATAATTAATGGTAGTGTCAATAAATTGCTTTATTTAGTTCATTTATGTAACTAACAATAATGTGTCAGCCAGGACTTTGGGAGAATAGTATCAGAAACATTTAATACAGAAAAGAGACACTGGCAGTTTACTAGTATACTGTAGCAATATATAAATGCTGTGTTTAAGATGATCTATATTTCTATGCTTTTGTTTCTTTCTCTAAAGTCTAACTACTTTCGATCATCTCTTAAAGAATCTAACTACATTCAACCATCTATTAAAGGATCTATTCACCAAGGAACATAAAGATACGTTTAGTTGGACAAAAATTTTTTTCCAGGGACAGTGTTCCAGTAGCTCTGCACACATAATGAAATGGCAAATGAAAATGACAGAATATATTAATGTTGGTCCTCGCTGTTCAGATATCTATGAGCAAATCTTAGATTTTCTCCTTCAGAATGTATTCGCCTACACTGTAGTTATGCTTTGCAGCATAATATTGAAAAAAGAAAAGAAAATATAGACCGAACAAGTAACGTATACAATGTGTTCATCGCGAGTTTATAGATTCTTCATTTCCGATATCCTAAACTAGCAATACAGTATTTCTAAAGAGCAAATAATCAAACAATAGAAATAGTGCATACCTATACATGCCAAGGAAGGGTTAACCAAAATAACTTACTGCATTTGATCTCTGTGACCTTGTATTACCATATTGTTTACTTTTTAGCAATAAATATGGTTGAAAACTGCTTATTTATGATATCTTACTGCTTATCTTATCATCTTTGTCCAAATATGTTAAATACTGTTAGGGAATACAGCATTTTGGCAATATCCAAACAACGATTTTAGTTGCTTACATATTGAAAAATTGTCTGACTGAAATTCGTATTTCGTAACACCTTTAGTCCTTGATAGTAACAACAAGTGGGAATAAAACCATGGGGTTTGCAAAATTACCTGACCAGTTAAATATTTGTAACAACATAATGAAAAATAGAACTCCTGAACAAGCTGATGACAGAATGATGTATGCGTTATAAAGTATGTCACTTTCTATCAGCCTTAAATTTTCACATTGTTAATAGTTTGTAATGTATTTGATGGCCGAGAGCTGCATAAACAGATCATGTAGATCACAAATTAACATGTAAGTTATGATCACGGGAGCCACACATATTTGTTAACCTATGTAAAGCAGTTACTGTGCAAAGAGGCTCGTGGCTGACGATTCGACTGACAGCATAGCAAAAATGGTGTTTATCCCTGTTGGGAGAGTTGGTACTGCTTTTGATTGCCTCGGCTGGCAGTCACAGTTGCATATTTGTATGTAGGGTAATTGAATGGCTCGGCCAACAGCACAGGTAGCGAAATTAGTTTTATCCCCATCATGACGAGAACCTAAATATTAATCAGTTGCAGCATATATCAACTCTTACTTATTTCATTCTATGCATAAAATTAAAAAAAAAAATCTTTTTATGAAGTCACTTTTAAGTGAAACTGAACTGAAGGCAAAGTCGAACTGCTTCAGCTATAACAACCTATGTGCGTCTTGCTGAGTTCTTGTGTATTTCAAAGAGCTAAATTGCCATCTGACTACCAGTGGTAAGCTAATACTACAGCATTGAATAATTCATATTGCCCGGGAACTAAATTTTTGATAACAGATGACTCACAAATCTTATCCCCCGACATATTACAATTATGTAACGTAACGTTACTGTTAGATTGCTTTTTAAATATACACTATCCGATGTTTTTTTATAGTTTGAGGACACATAACATTTGTGTTTCTTCATATTTACATATACAACAGTGTCTACTTAAGACATAATACAGATAACATTAAAATGAAATGCAGCTGATGTTGGCTTTCTTAGCTTTTCTCGTCATTTTGTAGGTTAAATTCTTCAAAAATAAGATAGTTTCTGTCCACATTTAATGTATCCAATGCTAACTGCTGCCTAACATCTAAGCTGGGCATGAATCAAAGAAGATTGATGGAGCACGTATAAACTTCAGTCCACCAATTCAGCGATTTAGTCTGGTTGTTTTTTTCCCGAATTTTTGTTGTGGTTATATACGTTACATATTTAGTGTGACTGCTGACGAGTTTTGTAAGAGTTTAGTTTGTTTGTTTTTTATACTAGACTATTGAAACAGTCATATATATGACAATTACTTTTCTCTTCACTTCAGTTCTTACAATTTGCTCCTTACATTACATGTATTTAGACACTGAAGGGAAAAAACGTCAAATACAATGTAAACTACGTTATACGGGTTAGTCAACTTATCCTTGACAATGTCAATTACCGGGAAACAGCGATTTATGTACTAGCAGAAAAAACAACAACAGTATTTAGGGCGAATACTAACATGTGTATACCAATGTGTATTTTCTATTATATTGTGAATATGTAAATTTGGGTAGTGTAAGTAACGTTGACGTTTCACGTTAATGCCCCGACGTACAGAGGGCTAACATGTGTTATTTTGTTTCGTATTTAATTTAGTTTCAGAAAATCATAGTGTCCAAAATTCCCCCTGAGGGTAGGGGGGTCTATGGTCAGCTCAATGTCTATTTTCTCTGTTTTTATGTTCATCTCTTTTTTCCATATGATATCATTCATGTATTTACTGGATTTGGTTTATCATTTTTGACAAACTGTCGCCATGATATATACATGTAAGAAATGTTTAGGAAGAGGAACTTTATAAGTACTCTTGCTTTCGTTCCAGTTCTATTATTTGCATTGTACCAACATTTATATATACTGAAAAGTTTGAAATGAATATGTTTAAACCAAGCATTTCTACAATTTTATTGTTAAAATAATATCGGAACTCCCTTCCAATTAGGTTTTAGACGAGGAGATCCTACAACGTATCAGCTCTTACATTCTTCTCATACGTAATTTTGTGAAACAGTTGATAGTGGCAAGGAAGTATGAGTCGTATTTTGTGACATTAACAAAGCACTTGATAGGACCTGGCACCGGGGCTTATTGCACAAGCTAGAAAATAAAGGAGTATCAGAATCTCCTCTCTCCTGGTTCGAAAATTACTTGAGTGACAAAAGATAGCGTGTCGTCCTTAATGGAAAAACCTCAGATTGGGCATTTGTTAAAGCAGGCGTTCCTCAAGGATCTATTATTTGCCCATTTCTATTTCTAATTTACATAAATGAAATTTTAATGGAATAAACTCATCAATTCGACTTTTTGCAGACGACATCAGATTATATATCATCGTTGGCAACCCGCTAATTTGCTTAATAACGACTTAGACGCGACAGGAAACTGGGCACGCACATGGCTAATGGACTTTAATCCTGCCAAAACAATATCTATGACCTTTACGAGAAAACATCACCAGGTAACACATCCTTCTCTCTGAATAATTATGTTATCAAAAAAGAATCATGTCATTCACCTTTGGTCTAAATTTCTCACAGTCTTGTACATGGAACGAGCATATCAATGCTATTACAGCTAAAGCATGTGTTAGATTAATTCTGCCAGTAAGATCTCGTTTACATTAAACAGGGAACCCCTAGAAAAGACGTACTTAAGTTTCATTCTGCCCGTTCTTGAATAGCGACTCGGTGTGGGACAACTATTCAAAGGAGACCAAAATCAACTTGACGCTAAATTCATATTGAAGCTACTAGAATAATTACCGGCGCAACTAAGCTCTTTAGCATCGAAAAAGGACCTCTGACAGTTGTAATGTAAATTTGCCCATAAAAAATGGGGAGAAATTAACTTATTAACTTTCTGTATACTTCAAAATTTTTACAGAAATGTGTTGCTCTGAACTCCCTACAATTGGCACAAAAATAATTTTTCAATTATATCACACGTAGACATAGATTTTTGGTTTTTACCATTGAATGTATGGAAAATAGGAAAAGTTTTATAAAGATGCTTCCCCCCCCCCCACCCCCGTGCCTCAGCAAGCCACTTTGCATGCATATGTGTACTGTAAATATACACATTATATATGAGTGGCGAGCTGAGGCACGGGGGAGGGGGGGGGGAAGATAGTCTACAGCTGAAAAACTGAAAAGTGGGTGGGGTAATTAGACCTTCTGTGTCTAAAAATAAGGCTAGCATACTTTTTATTTACACATAATTGCATGCTATGAGCAGCTATAGTGTTTTACTTCATTTTAAGCATATTTAACAAATAAAATTCATTAGATAAGAAAAAGCGAAAAATATATGTATTTAGGATGACTGAAAATTTCACTTACCCCTCTTGCGAGAATGAGAGTTAGTATGCAGATGTAATAATTGTTCAAAAGCAATATCAAAAACTCTTTATAATGATTAAGTCTACCCGTTAATGCTAAAATTTTCATTTTTGGCTTCCCAAGAAAGCGGCAGTAATTTGTCGAAAAATAGGCAAATTTGCATGGAAACTGTCAGAGGTCCTTCGATGAACTTGGCAGGGAAGACGTACTAAACACAGTCTAATCATATTTTATAAAATAATAAATGGTCTTACACCCATGTATTTTACTGATTTTGTTCCTCCCCTTGTCCAAGAAATGGCGTCATATAGTTTTCTTAACTCGAAACATAAACTCTCAGACCAGATATTGTTAGGGTCACTGATATGCCGAAACTTCAAAGTATGGTCCATGACCTTCTTTTGAATGCAATCTGTGCATTCTCTGCTCTTGAAAGCCTGAGAACTCTTTGCGATTTTAGTTTGACTTCACTGCTGCGGGGTTGTGCTGTGTGGCGGCCGGAAAACGTCTCCCCGTACATCATGCATAGTGCAGATTATATTTTATTTTTGTCCTTTGATCCAAGGATATATACTAAAGGATTGCATGCGCTGCCTGAAGAGGTTAGAAAGATTACGGATTTTAAATCGTTTAAAGACAAATATTCTCTGCTATATAGAACACACCCTCTGCCTTTATAGTTTTATGACCCTATTATGTCATTATGTGAGAAAGAGAATTTCCTTTGGTGAAATAGCAGTGTCACCGGACCGTTGCATAATAGGATTATAACACCCAGTAAACAAGAATATTTGTCTTAAGGTTTTAATAAAAAGATGCAATGGTGTTCAAATGCAAATGTCCATTTTATTTTTGTGCTATTTCAAAGTAACTGTGATAGGTGCTGGGTAGCTTTTTTGTGATAACTTTATGCTAGTGCATGCCTTTACTCCCTAGTATAGTTATTCCATGATAACTGTTCCTTTTATCTCTGATATTTTTGCATGTTGAATAGTCGGAAGAAAAAGCTCCAAGGAGCTTGTGTTATTCGTGTTTGTAAATGATCCGACTTAAAATTAGAACACAACTTGTTTTATTAACTTAATATGAAAATCAGAAAGTGGCTTAAAAATCGATTTGGCTGCATCCCTAGAGGGACAAAGGTTTCTTAGTCTCATTTGAAAGCTTAGAATGTGCAGATTTTGATTCTGTTTGTCTTCCGCTTGTACATGTGTCCGTTTGCATTTAAGACAACCGGGAACAGACACACCCTCTTACAAGCGTAAGCGAGTTTGTCAACCATAAAATTGACACCATACCAGGGCAAATATATGAAAACATTGTGCATTTATTTGATAAAAGCATGATATTTGGCACAATGCTAGACAAAGCTATGCTAAGCATCTTAAATGTGGATACAACGCTAGAACAGTTTGTTTATGGCGGCCATCTTGAATTCCAAAATGGCGGCCACTGAAAATGCATTATTTATGGCAAACACAATTAAAGATTATACAAAATGTTAGTTTTATTTTTCTGTTCAGGTTTATCTTTGCTTTCAACATGGTGTACTTAATTTTGTTTGCTATTTCAGCATTTGGGATATATGCTACTGGGCGTAGACATGACACTGATAAAAAATCATCAGTTTTTAAATTATAGGTATAGATGGTAGTGGATGACTTTGTCGCTCCACATGGTGGACAAAACTTAAAACGAAAACACTGTTTTGCAATTACATTGTTTCTACAGTAAAGAACACTTGTTAACAGGATAGTAACAACAATTGTTTGAGTTGTTTCATTTTATTTGTATAATATGTCTTATGTCTAGCTATATTACATGCCTAGCCCACAACGGGTTGGTCGGGTCGGGCGATGGAGCTTGGTAAATTTCAGTGCCGGTATGTCCTATAAATTTGGACTACAGTCGGACAATTACCTACTGTGCTTCCAGTAGTTGCAGGTGGGGGTTGTTTGCATGTATTTTCTCTCGTCCAGCATCCCTTTTCTTTCTCCCTCTCTCTTAGAGACAATTCAATACAGACTGAAATACTGTCTCAAAGAGTCGTTAAATCAAAACTAACCAACCAGCTAACCGAGTTATGAGAGGCAGAAACATTATTTAGTCCTGTTATATATTGCATTTATTTTAATACACAGAGCAGTATGATGTTTTAAAAGTAAAAGCAATCATGTAAGATGTGTAACGTAGATAACAATGACACAAATACAATTAAGCAAACAGGATCTTAATTACCCGGGATTTGAAATTTAGTTTAGATTCTCACAGAACATATACTATCATGCATTTTCAAATCATGCATTACCGACAGAACTGATTGGCACGGTTTAAATGAGAGTTATGTCGCACTTGCAAATCAGCTGAATCGAGAATGAAATTTATTTTATAAGAATTTATACAAATTTGACGAATGACTGTTAGACAAAGATGAGAGTGCATATTGTTGATAGTGTTTTTTCCTTGCGATCATACTTAATCTTAAGCAGCCCAACACAGTCGCCACTATATCGAGCTACGAATTTTATATGTCTCTAAATTATGGTAATCTGAGTTAGTTGGATTTTAAATGGAAGTCTAGCAGTAAGCTGAGTAACACAGTTGTAGTTTATATATAATTTAATTTAGCTTCAATGGTCCCAGGATAAGATTTGTAAAATTGTGTGTAAAGGGTCATATGCGGCCTGCAATCTACCTTTCAGTGCTTCATTATATACGTAAGAGCTCAATTCAAATACATGTATTATAATTAGATCTTGAACAGTTCTAGCATCTTGACAAGACACACGGGGATCTTTAACGATGAAGTAGTTTGCTCTTATTCCTTTTCAAATGTACCACAAAGATGAAGTAGTTTGCTTTTACTCCTTTTCAAATGTACCACTATAGCAAAATTACTAAAACAAGCATTTAAAAGAACCATTTTAAAAATGAGATTCAGCGAGTATATATATAGGTGTGCATTTAGCTTTAGTAAAACGTTTACCGTGTACCTTCTGAGCTGAAATCAACGTTATCTGTTGTATAGCCCTCTTCATTTATACAGCAGCATATTACTGACTTGAACCCATGCAATAGCAAATCTTTTAGATTTGAGGCTTTAAACTTTGAAGCTTAGAATAAAACTTAGAGTTTCCCACCATCCATCTATTCCAGAGCTTTATTTATCACCATCATATTATCATTTTTTTTCCCGACCAGGTTATTGTCATGCCTGTTGCTTATGCCATTATAATTTTATCAGTGCATAAACTGTTATGAAAGACTGATAACATTCAAACAACCTCATCAATGCTTCATCATTTGTTTGAATGTAACCAAAATGTTGTATCATCTTTATTTGTTATGTCTGGCAAAGGATGCTGTTGATAAGCAGTAGGACTTTATAAATGATTTACCCCCAAAATGATTGCAACAAAATAGGCTGTATAAAGCGAGATTATAAGAGTAACATTTTGTATTAATCCTTGATAAGTAAAATTATAAATTACCTATATTATTTGTTTAAGGCTTATTCAAAATGCCATATTACTACACATTCTATGGGATGTATCCGTGAAGTGCTCGACAAAATGGTTATAAACGTTACCCGTTGAGTTTTGCTGCCTTTTATTCTCTTATCATGCTACGAAACGTTATAAGAGAAATATACAAAGGAGCTTGGCCAATAAATCCCTTCTCAGCATCGTCCTAAATTAATATATTCTGTCCTTTTTCATTTGCAAATGCACATTGATTTAACCATTGAAACAAATCCTACTGCTTATTTCAACTTGAAATAATAATAATAATAATGATGATAATAATATCCAAAAGAAAAAAAATCTTTTGTCAATGAAAAGAACACAAGGTTTTGTGCTTGAGCAACTCTTTAAAATACTGTTGAAAAGTGACTGTTACACGAGGAAAAGCAAAAGTAGCATTACGGGAATAAAGACAATCATGAAAGCAAATATTTGCCGTGCCTAACTCGAACTTGCTGCCTAGTAGATTACTCATCTCCTCGTGTCACTAGTACACTAATATCAATTTCATGTTTCTGATATTATACTCCAAAAGTCCTGCTTAACAGAGACATCATCGTTAGGAACATAAATAGACAAAAAAAAGTGAATTCAATATAATCTGTGACACAATGTAATTATTTCTCCATTTTATCTAAAAATTTTAGCTTAGCGAGAACGTTTTCCTTCGTACCGTAAGCTGTCCCTATAATCTTAACAAAAACAAACATGCTCAACAAGCAAATATTAAACTAACATTCAGTCAAAAGGAAAAACACTTTGAATGTCAGTTCGCATTTCTCTTTTCAACAGTGCTTCTCTTTGCATGCTCTTAAAATCCAAATCATTGTAATAAACACTGTAACAACTTGTACATGTATTGTAGATTACCAGTCGAACTAGGCAGTTTTACATGAAAAAATCATGCACAAAGCTGATGAGACAGTTTCCTTACTAGACCAACTGCTTACTGTTTGTCATTTGATTTGATCCATACATGAAAATGTGCTGACCTACAACTACAGTGATTTTATGTAATATCTTGGGTTTGTTTTTAAGACTAAATATCAAGTATCTAGTGTCAAAAGAAAGATAGCAAGTATACTGAGTTTGGAAAGTACAACAATAAAATTTATTTATGCACCAAGAATCTAGATCACTACAAAAAACTGATTGTGTTCAGAATTTGACCAAGTTACAATCAGTATAAGATTGGCATATTCTATTTTTGTCACGTATAAAACACACACAGTGACACCCTTAACATAAATTATAAAAGTGTCAACAAGTCTTAAGCAACAACAGTTAATAAAATTGGTCAGAAAACAATATAAGAGGTTTTGAAAACATTCGGGAATGTTGACTAGTTTACTGGAATGGAATAATATGAAACATTGTTATTTACGTGACCCCCATAACAAAAGTAATCAAGCAGATTTAATTTTTCCAATTTCTAAAGATAGCACAATGGGCAAATGCTAGCAGGAAACAAAGCAAATTAATTTAGCTGCTATCACTTCTTACTGTTCTTACTGTTGTAGAGATCCTCTATAAGCTTCCGCTTCTCTGATCCATTCTGGTATTTTGTGTCTGGTTTGTTGGCGCATGCGCATCGTAGGTGTAGCAGTCTGGCTGAAATTTTATTTCTTTGTTTTTCCAGTGGTCGTTGATTCTTGATTTGAACTGGTTGATTGAACTTGATTCTACTACAAATTCTGGGAGATTATTCCATGTATCAATTACCCTTTGAGAAAATGAGTACTTCCTGATATCTAAGAATGGAAATATTCACAAGTAACATATGTAATTTACGGGCACAGGCTTAAGCTAAGCAGTTAGAGGGTTAACAGATGCTAATCAACACCATTTTTACAGGACTTTCTGCAATACTACTTACTAGAGCTCCGTCTTAGAGAAGGAAATCTGTTACCAGCTCTATATACATGAAATGGGTTCTGATCAGTATTTACAACATTTACATATTCGCATTTAAGCTATATTGCCCATAAAAAAGTGACAGAGGGTACCTTTACAAAAACGTGTCTACAACCCAAACGGACACCTCCACAAGTGGAAGACAAGCTGATTCTGAAAGCTGACATGCATACCTTTAAAATGATACCATAAAACCTTTGTCCCCTCTGGGGTGCAGCCAAACGAAAATTTAGCTGGGTCATCTCAAGGACTGTAGATCTAGCTTCAGGTCAAACGCTGAAGGATATTTAAATTTTCTGAATGTAATGTCTGATGAAGGACTATTCTGTTTGCATACGGCTCAGATCCGTGCACAGACAGTTAACAGCTTTAAAACAGCAGTCCATAAATCTGAGTCTAGTCGCGCATATCCGCGGTCGTGGATGCCAGAACTGGATACCGCTACATGTATTCCCTACGCACACGGCTATTAAACTATCAGCCAAGAGTACAATGGTAAATGTCACATGATTTTAAGATGGTGGATGACAGAACAAACAGACAAATACGGAGATTGTACAATAATTCACAGTAGCCTGATAACAGAGTACATTTAAGAGAAATCTTCCTTTAAAATGGTATTTTTGAAGTTGTGAAACCCGTGAAGATATGACAAGATAACATGAACTCAGATTCAACTGTTTGTCTTGGAGGTTTGTGATTTTTTTGACGGTTCAAATCACAACAAGTGGTTCAAATAAGCCCAGTTCGCAGCACCTATCTATCTATCTATCTATCTATCTATCTATCTATTCATACGGCATACATCTTCAAATGAGTATTTAATACGTGCCGTTACGTATCTATCTGTCTGTCTGTTCATCCGTCCATTTGTCCATCCATCCATCTATCAGTCTACACTGCAGAGCCTTTCAGTGTTGTTGCATCGGGGAGAGAGCTGGAAAGAATAACTAGTGCCAATGATGGACTGCTTTCCTGAAGCCGTTAACTGTATCAGCGCGCACAAAATCTTCCAAATGATTACAGTCAATGATAGTCCTTGGAAAGAATGAGTTTCTGTAGATTTCAGAATGGCACTGGATAGTTTTAAAGCATTTACAGTTGTTAATGGATTGATTGTCAGTGATATTACTGGTGACACAATCTTTACACTGTTTAGGCTTAATTAGGCGCTTTCCCCGAACAGGAGTCAAAAAGTCATGAGACTGCATTGCTGGCGCCAGCCCCTCCGCCACCTTGAAGAAGAATGTTAGTCTATTAGCCTTCCTTCTATCCTGGAGTGGTGGTAGGTTCAGCTCTATCTATCTATCTATCTATCTATCTATCTATGATGATTTGGTCATGTTTTACTATTATGTCATTCTGTGCAGTGCATCTATCTATCTATCTATCTATCTATCTATGATGATTTGGTCATTTTTTACCATTATGTCATTCTGTGCAGTGCAAAATTTAGAATCATTCATCTTTGTAAGCATTTATCACCTTTTTTACAAGCAATATAATATATACCATAAAATTTTTAAGAACTGGGACAGAAAGATCTGACCAAACAGTGCAGACCCAGATCAGACTGCTTCTGAAGGAGCAGCCAGATCAGAACTTTTACTGTTTGCCATTCCATCTGCAAGTTTTTGACACATTATTGCATTCTAAAATCAAACTGTTCCACTTGTAGGACAGTTACAATAATTATGCAAGATGCCCCAATTTTTAAAGTTTTTATATAATTGCAGGATTGCTGTGCTTTTCTCTGGGTATTTTAGTCATGATGTCAGGTGCAACAGTGACACAGACATTAAGTGTTTTTCCAGTGATCCCAGACTGCAATGGGACATTGTATAACAACTGTACGACTTGTCAACCAGGCCAATTTGCCAACCAAAGTAAGTATTAATCAAATTTATGGCAATATGTTGACTATCAGTAAACTTCTTATTTTAAAATGAATGTTTACTGATGGTCTAGACTCTCCAGAGATTTTAATCTGCTGAAACTAAGCCTTGGTGGTTTTAGATGCAATTTCATGCCTGCTCTATAACTTAAATAATGTTTGGAATACTTCCATGCTATTTACAGTTAAGCAGTCTAGTAGAACAGGTCAGAATGATATTGTGGAGCTCAGTGGCGCATTGGTAATGCGCCCGACTCATGATCTAGGGTCCCGAGTTTGATTTCCACCAGGCCTCTTTCTTTGTGACCTTGAACAAGTCACATATCCACAGCTCAACTTGTCTATCTGTATAAAGGTTTAATAAGTGACAGTCACAATAAAAACTCTACATGGCTTATATTTTCTATTCTATCTATTCTATTCTATCCCATAACCTTACTAGGTCGTTGGGGCACCACAGCTGACTTCAAAACAATCCCTTTCCACCTTGTCCTGTCTTCAGCTGCCCTAGTTGAGCTGGCAAAATCCATTCCAGTCCACTCCTTGATATTGTCTTCCCACCTCTTCTTCTGTCTACCTCTTCTTCTTTTTCCTTTCACTGTGCCCTGAAGAATTGTCTTTGCTAAACCAGAAGACCTTGAGACGTGGCCAAACCACCTTAGTTTCCGTTTCTTGACCAGCGTCAGGAGTTCATCATATTCTCCAATGGCTGTTTGGATCTTCCTGCGAACCTCCTCATTGGTTATATGGTCCTTGTACGAAATGTTCAGTAACCTTCGGTAGCATCTCATCTCAAAGGCCTGCGTTCTTTTCTCTAACTCTGCTGTCAAGGTCCATGATTCACAGGCATACAGAAATATGGAAATGACAAGGGAGCGCATGAGTGTCACCTTTGATCCAAGAGATATGCTGTTATCTCTCCAGATTGGTTTCAGCTTGGCAAGAGCTGAAGTGGCTTGTGCTATCCTTGAGAGAACCTCCTGTTTTGAGCCATCATCTGAGACAACTGCTCCAAGGTATTTGAAGCTGCTTACAGTACCCAGCTTCTGCCCCTTTACCTTGATCTCCCTCTGGATGCCATCTGCGCTGTTTGTCATCAGTTTGGTCTTCTCAGCACTGATCTCCATCTTATACCTTGTGCAGGTCTGGTCGAGACTTTCAACTAGAGCTTCTAGTTCCTGCTCTTCCTCAGCAAGAGCGTCTATGTCATCGGCAAACCGCAGGTTGGTAATATTTCTGCCGCCTATGCTAACCTTTCCGTCATGTTCTTCCAGAGCATCAGACATGATCCGTTCGAGAAAAATGTTGAAGAGGGTGGGTGACAGAAGACATCCTTGTCTTACTCCAACTGTTGTTCTGAACCATTCTCCTGTGCTGCCATTTATCAGGACTGCACTTGTAGCCTTGTCGTATAGCTGCTCAATGGTGCGAACTAGGTTTGCATTGATATTGTACTTCCTCATGGTGGCCCATAAGGCTGCATGCCATACCCTGTCAAAGGCTTTTTTGAAATCAATGAAGACATGGTACAGATTCTGCTGATGTTGGAGATACTTTTCACACAGGATTCTAAGGTTGAAGATCTGTTCTGTGGTGCTCCTTCCTGCTCGGAACCCAGATTATCTCTTCGGCTTGTGGCTTAAGCCTGTTCAAGATAACTTTCAGCATGACTTTGCTTGAATGACTGATGAGGCTGATGGTTCTGTAGTTCTGGCAGAGCTGTAGGTTGCCCTTTTTAGGGAGAGTAATAATCAGCGACTGAGTCCATGGGGTAGGCCATTCTCCTGTTCTCCAGATCCTGTTACAGATATCTGTTAAAACATCAATCATGGTCTCCCCTCCAGCTTGAACAAGTTCTGCTGGTATATTATCAACTCCGGCAGATTTTCCCTTCTTCAGTGCTGCTACTGCAATCTCAACTTCCTCACGAAGGATCAGTTGTTGATCTTCATCTGGGGGCTGACTGCAGTCCAGAACCGTATTGTCACCATCAGTCTCATGGTTGTATAATTCTGAGCAATATTCTGTCCATCTGCTGAGAATCTCTTGTTCTTCTGTAAGGCATTTCCCAGACTTGTCCTGGATAGTTGTGGATCTACCCTGTTTCTCTGAAGTTAGATCCTTCACCAGCTGGTATGCTTTCTTGCTGTTGTTTTTGTTCAGGCAAGTTTCGATCTCCTCGCACTGACTAGCTATCCAGTCCTCCTTCGCTTTCTTCACTGCCTTCTGAATCCTCTTGTTTGCTTCCCTGTATTCTTCTGCTCCTCCTGCTTCATACCTCTTCTTCTTCAAATTTCTCCTCTCATCACAGAGGTCGAGAACATCTCTAGTGACCCATGGCTTTTTCCTGCGACGTTCCTTCCCAAGTATCTCACTGGCTGCATCAGTCACTACTATATTAGTTGTTGATAAATATAAGCAGCTATAAATAAATAAATATCATTAAACAAACTATGCCATAAACAAGAGTGACAGCTCTAGTTTTCATAATTTCCTGCTTTATTCCCCTGGATGATTTTACATACAATTTCATGTCCCTACTTTGAAGTTTCATGTCAGCTCAACATATTCATTATGCTTGGATTATAGTTGACATTTTTTGTCAGTCTGACACCAAGACACAGTGCCATTTTGTTGGTGTTGTCGTGTCACGGCTCATATATGTCTGTACTCACCATCAGTTCAGAGGCAGGCTTGGTCTTCTTAAATGAATCACAGCGAGTTCATAGTAGTAGTATCATGTTTTGTCCTGAAAACTACATAAATACATAACCAATGCAGAGCAACTGTCCAAAACTGAAATACAGATCGATCTCAATCCTTGAACTTCTTCAAAAATATATGAACAGCATTGCACTGGTCCAGGAGGAAGATTGCATGCAAAACTGACAGCTCTCACTTTATTTTCCAGTCAAATGTCTGCCCCCTGATAAGATTTATAGATAGTTTCATGTATATTTATAGCTCATTTCAAGTCTGTAACACACATACTTTTTGAAAAAATTTAACGAAACTTAGTGGAAATATAGGATTGGCATAGGGTCTCATGCAAAAATGACAACTCTTGCTTTATTTTCTAGTTATGTCCCATATTTGTTTGTTCTTTTCTGGTCTGCAACTTGTTTTCATGGAATTTCCAGTTTTAATGTTCATGTTTTAAATGAATGATTTTTTAACCAGAACGAAGTACTGAGTTAAAAATAATGACCTAAATATTTGGGCAGAAGTCCAGGAGCAGAGACGGTTCAGATGAGGAGTCACAACAATGTCATTTTGTTTCAATGAAAATTAAGAAAAATTATCCTTCAATTGTCATCAAATACTCCCTCTTATCTAGAGCTCTGGATTGCTCCTATAGGAGGGATTATGCACCGTTTGTCTCATTGGAGTGTAGTAAAATCAGTAGTTCATATTTTATGATTAATACGAGTAATTGCTTCAGTAGACTCACTTTTTGGGGTAATTATGGTATATGCATTGGTGGGGATATTGCCCATTTCTTTTCATGCCTTTCTTTTTCTTGCAGGTGACACTTTATGTCACTGTTGTATGGTGTTTGGACATTGTTACAAAGACACATGTTATAGTTGTCCAGAGGGAACTTATATGCCGTGAGTAGCAATATAAATACTCTTAATCAATTTTATAGTTGCTAAACTTCAGGAATGCAATTTTCATAAAACATGAATTTAAGGGTGTAATATAAACTTGTCTAGGTGTAATTTGATTCTTTGGTGCCAAAAACTAAAATAGTTGAATTTGCAAACACCGTAGATCCAGATGAGGCAACTCATAATGTATCTACATATTTATGCCCTCAAGTCTTTAAATTCTCAACTTGATATACTGGTACGTTTGGACATGATATTTTTTTAAATTTAGCAGACTTAAATATTGTCATCTTCTTACAGGTGCTTTCAGAGTTAAATGTACGAACAACATTTGTCCTGTAGAAGTTGTTGTTTCAGAATACTGCATGATTTTAATATTCATTGTCACCCACTCTTAGTAGTCTCACCATCACAAATGGGGTGGTGATGTCACGCAACCTCGATATGTCAGGTGATCAAATGCGGATTACCTTTAGCAAAGTTATATGCATAACCCAGGAAGATGTCTTAAATTTATGCATATTTAAGAAAAACTATGTTTAAGCAAATTGGATTATTTATACTACAGTAATAGCAAAAATTATTTGATCATCAAAAACTGGTAGAGGTGCATACAATAAAATTTGATAGCTTGCTTACTTACTTTAACAAAATTGGTTTCCCCCTTTGCAGACTGATTATGTACTCCTATTACATAGCATATTTCAGCTGCGACATGACAAAACCAACAAAGTGACATGTGTGTCTAGCAAAGACTCAGATCAGCCTGGGCATCCACCCAAGTCTGATTAGAGTCATCAATATGCACTTAATGGGTAACTTAGGGTCTAAGCTTAGCTAGCTCCTTGCTGACAGTGGACTGTGATCAGACTGGGTGGATGCCCAGGCTGATCTGAGTCTTCACTGGGCACACATGCCACTTTGCTGGTTTTGTTGTGTCACAACTCATTTAATAAACAAGGAGTATTTATTAGAAGAAATATGGTACATTGGTCAAGGGAGACAGTCCATTGATGTTGTCGTTGGATCATATTTCCCAATATACGCCACCTGATCTGAGCATGCCCAGTTTCCAATTATATGACTTACCTGTCAACTCTCCCCCATAAATATTTTTAGGGATCTTGCTACTTTTTTGTTTGAATTTTACTATTTTTCCTTTAACTAGTATATAATTTCCCAACATCTCTCCTATGGAAGTTGTCATTACTTTTGGAACATGTGCAGCTTTGCTTAAAAACTCTATTGAAAATGGTCATTTTTGCGTCTCTCCCTCCATGAGATTTTCAGAAAGTTGACAGGTATGTTAAAGTGAATGGGTTCAGTTTCAGGGGAAGCTACTTTGCCACTTTAATGTTTATTTTCCTTTTCGATGGGGGTCTATTCTTAAAGGGAAATAGATAGAATTTGCTGCTCTAGGAGCAGATTCTTTCCTTTAAGAGTAGACCCCATTTTGGAAGGGTTTGGTTAGCCAGGGAAGAAAACAGGCAGTCTCGAAGTTGTTTCCCTTTGAAAAATGGTGGAAAGACAACATTGCAGTGTACCCATACACTTTAAAGATTTCATTGCAGAGACCCTAGCCAGACTGCTTGCTATGTGTGTTCAAAAGGATATTACCAGGATGAGAAGGGAAGTACGAAATGTAAACAATGTCAGCCAGGTATGTTTTTCCACTTTTCTAAGACACATTCTGATCTGTTTCTCCACTGTTTGCTCAGACAATTCTGTTCCAATATTAAGTGTTTTTTATTGAGCTGGCATGCAATGAGCAAGACCATATTTATTTGGTTATAGGTTATAAGACAGGAGTTTATCCCTCCAAAATTACTGCAGTTATGTAAATCAGTTTTGTGTATTATACGTATCTATCATGGGTGTGAGGTGTGGATAGAAAAATCCGTCACGAGGGTCACTGTTCGGCATCACGAGGCTTGCCGAGTGATGCCGAACAGTGATCCCGAGTGACGATTTTTCTGTCCACACCTCACACCCATGATAGATACTTTTTCTTGCACACCACGTTTTGTTTTAACTTCAGAACTTGTTAAACTGCATAATTTTAGTGCTTGAGAGGTTTCAATTTGATTTTAAAAGAAGGCGCCGCTTTCAACGAACGCCATTCGGCTCTTTACGTCAATGACTGGCGTGCATAAACTGACGTCATTTTTACCGTCTTCGTGACGTCATCATCAAAAATGCCAACGTCACTTGACGACGCAGGTACGTGAGCTCCTATACAACATATGCATTGACAGCTCGTGATTTTTTCCGGTCCTGGGTCAGAACACCAGGGTAAGATAAGATTTTCTATCCCAGGTGAAAAGAATGGCATTTTCTATCCGGTGTGCAAGAAATAATTTTCAGTTTTGAATTAGGTTTTCCACCTTCTAAAACTGCCAAAAATCTAGATCCATCTTATCCTTCCAAAACAATCCCAAAAATCTAGATCCATCTTATAAGATGGACAAAGATTTTTGGGATTGTTTTGGAAGGGAATAACCCTGTCTTATAAACGAAGGAATATATTAGGTGCCTATTGAGTGAAAAAAATGTTACTACTATCATTTGATAGTGATGGAGAGTGGGGAGATACTCCCATATATTTGCAGTGTGGACATGAGCTTCAGAGCTGAAGATAAGGTGGGATTTTGAAGAATTTCTTATTCTGAATTAATATAACATATTTTGTGACCCTTCATTAGAATCCTCTCTTGATGAGATGCTTCTAATGAGGGATCACAATATATTTTTCAGTGAAAACATGTTGCGGCCCCCATCAGAACAATTTTGCTGAGACAGTTCTAATGAGGAGTGTTTTTATGAAGATTGAATTGAAATAATTCTTAATTATCGCCAACCACATATACTCCTTCTTAATACCTGTCCATCAACTAATGCTATGCTTCATTATTGTGTCAAGATATGACACATGTTCGAGCAGGAATCGTACTTGGAAGCTGAAACTCAATGCATTTTTGATTGGCTTAAAAAAGTAATTGACAGTCCAATTAACCAACTAGGCCAGAATCTACCTGTGAAGACAACACACTGACCAGCGTCATTCAATGAATTGTTTTTGGCTAATAAACTGTCACAACGGTTACAACTGAAATGAACATTAATCAGTATTTTTGTGGATTATTTGATGTGACAGCTTCAGGTATAAACTTTTCAGACCAGCTGGGAGATAATTGTTGCATTAGTTGGCATATCTGTAGTATTTAGACCCTCTGAGCTAGGGTGAAGAACAACAATAAGTCTTTTTGATTCTTGGCTTGAAAATTATATTCACTGAATATAATTTTCAGGTCAAGAATTGGAAAAAAAACTTCTTAGTGAATATAATTTTCAGGTCAAGAACCAATAAAAACTTCTTTTTGTTCTTATTCATAATTCTAGGTTACTTCAGCAATAAGACAGAGGCCATAGAATGTGAACCATGCGGATTAGGACACTTTACAAGCCAGAACCATTCTCAGACTTGCAGTCCTTGTCAGATGGGGCATTATGCTAATTCTACAGGCTCAGAACAATGTCATACATGTGAGAGAGGTATTATCTTTTCTTCTGTTTCTTTATTTTTGTCAAAACTGTGTACATGTACCTCAAAATAGGTTTTATTCTTTAAAAAGTTCTGATGTTTGTGAAACTGTCTGGCAATTTTTCAAATACATGATTCAAATGTCTCTATAAAATGCTACAAGTCATTATGAGAATCGTGAATTAAAGATGTATGGATATATCGCCATGTTTTCCCACCTTTTTTACAAAGAGGAACAACTTTTGTGACTTCCTGTTTGCTTCCCTTGATTAGGAAGCCCTTCTACAATAGACTCTGCTCTTTGGTCCCAGGGGAGCAAATTTTTTTTCTGTTTTTTTTCTGTTAAGAGGTGACCCTCATTAAGAAGGGGTTCAAAAAGGAAACTGACAGAGCTGCACCTCCTTACAGTCTACCCATTTACCTAAAAACCTTGCAAATATTTCCGTGAATTTTATTTTGATAAAATAAATATTCATGAAAATTACCCATTTACGATGTATAGATACATATTCCAAGGTGGCCAACATTAGCCATAGTCATATGCTGATAATGGTTAACATCTTATATTTCAAAAGAAAATAACCATGAAGGAGATTAAAAAATAAGTTATATCTCAGGTCGTATGAGGCTGATTTTACTGTCGTAAAAAGCTGTTGTCCCATACTACTCTCATTTTTTATACGCCCGTTTTGAAAAAACGGACGTATTATGGCGTGGCGTTGTCCGTCCGTCCGTCTGTCCGTCCGTCCGTTTGTCCGTAAACATTCTTGTGCACGCCATAACTCAGTAACCATTTGGGATATCTTCATGAAATTTGGTAGGCATATGTATTAGGTTTGGGGAACGTGTCACGTACAAGAATGGTTGCTCCCCCTTCCTTAGTTTCCAAGTTATGCCCCTTTGATTAATTTTTTCCCTGCAAGTCTTGTGCGCGCCATAACTAGATAACCGTTTGGGATATCTTCATGAAACTTCATAGCAATGTGTATGAAGTCCCAACGGTGTGTCGCGTTCAAAAATGGCTGCTCTACCTTTCTTCGTTTTAGCGTTAATCCCTTTCATAAGTTCTTACAAGCTTTTTTGTGTATATTTATCATGTACATACATTGTCAGGGGAGAATAGTAGAGCAAAAAATGGTACATCTAGTATAATTAGGTTATCTCCCTTGTCCACTTTGACAAGCAGCTTATACAAGAGTATTTGATGTGTTTTAAATTTTTAAATTATGTTGCAGTCATTATACCCCCCCTTTGAAAAAGTGGGGGTTATACAGGTTTACATCTGTCTGTCCGTCCTTCCGTCTGTCTGTCTGTCTGTCCTTCCGTCCCCTTTTAATCAAATTTTTCATCAAAGATTTCTTCACAACCATACAAGCTAGACTGGTCATATTTGGCATAAAGGTTGATGACAACATGTTGTACTGTGGGATTGAGAACCAGCCTTCTCCTGCTTATTCTTCCCTGTATTTGTCCAATTTTCTTTCTATCATACTTTGAATAATGAAATTTTACGTCAAAGATTTCTCTACAACCATGCAAGCTAGAGTAGTCATATTTGGTATGCAGGTTGATGACGACATGTTGTATCGTGGGATTGAGAACCAGCCTTCTCCTGCTTGTTCTTCCCTGTATTTGTCCAATATTCTTTCTTTCCATACTTTGAATAATGAATTTTTTCGTCAAAGATTTCTCCACAACCTTGCAAGCTAGAGTAGTCATATTTGGTATGCAGGTTGATGATTACTTACTGTATTGTGGGATTGAGAACCAGCCTTCTCCTCTTTTTCTTCCCTGTATTTGTCCGATTTTCTTTCTCTCTTTACTTTGAATGATTTAATTTTTTGTAACAGATTTCACAGCAACCATTCATATTTGGTATACATGGTAACAATGATTTCTCTCTCTCTCTATGCTTTTTGTTACGAAAATAACACCATTTGATTTAAGCAGTTAAGCGGGGGTATAGTCAGATTCGCCAACAGTTCTACTTAATTATAGAGTGGTTGCCTCTCTTTGTCTGCCTGTCTATCCTTTTGTAAACAATTTTGTTCATTCTGTAACTCCTTTAGGACATTGAAACGGGCGTATTATGCGCCGCTTGCGAAGCCCTTGTTTGTCATTGTTATATGAAAAGGAAACCATTTACATTGAAAAACAAATGAGCCCCAACATGACAAAACCAACAAAGTGGCATGTGAGCCCAGCGAGGACTCAGATCAGCCCGGGCATCTGCCTAGACTGATCAGGCTTGGCTTTGCGTTTAAAGGGTAGCCGGGAGCCATTAAAAGGGTCTAAGCTAGCTCTATCATTTCCATGCAGACAGCAAAGACTCTGATCAGACTGGGCAGATGTTCAGGCTGATTTGATCTTTGCTGGTGTCACAGCTCAAATCTCTTAGTTAGGGAAAGACTGCTGTTTCAAGTGTTCTGGTAAACTGTTAACATTACTATCATTATGCTTACTTTTCAGGACACTATCAAAATCAAACGGGTCAGTCTACTTGTGAACTTTGTAGACCAGGAACATTTTGTCAGTAAGTATTGGTTAAAAATTAGTGCCCAGATTTCTTTAATTATTTTCTTTGAGGATTATTTTTCAGTTACATTTGATGTACTTGACTGGCAAATTTTCCCAGAGCCCCACAAATCTTCACACTGGACAAACAGGCAGCAAGAGTTTAGCATTGTACTCAACATCGTATATAAATGTAAAAATAAAAAAAAAATGGGGCACCTTCAATAATTACAGTAAGTGTCCTATAAATTGAATAGTTTGGTTTTTCAGTGCAGTTGTGCATCTTAAATGGAATGGCAAACAGTGAAGACCCTCTTCAGGGGCAGCCTGATAAGGTCTTCACTGTTTGTTGAGACCTATCAGGCTAGCCAAATATATATATATTTTATAGGACTTCCATTTATGGTGTCTAAGTAAGTAACTGAGTTAAAAAAAAGGCCATTTCAACGTAAGGCTTTTTGAAAAAGTGATAATAAAGAGGAGACTGATAGGAAATGTAAAAATCAAGGTCATCCAAAACTAAGGAGTTATCATGTATCATTGATGAAAGGTCAAAGGTCAGAGATAGTTGCATTACTAACTAAGACAAGAATCTCATGTTTCGAATCAAGATGGTGCACCAATACATGCATAATTTTTTTACAGGCTAAAATGGGTAGTTTAAATACAAATGTAAGAAATCCAGTTTTGATTAAGAAATAGATCAGCTCTAGCAGTGAATTGTTGAGTAATAATTCACTGTTTGGAGGTCAGTTGTAAAGTAGATCATATCACGAGCGCGGAGCGCGAGTGATATATCTACTTACAACTGACCGACAAACAGTGAATTATTACTCAACAATTCAATGCTAGAGCTGAACTATTTCGATTCTAACGCTCAAAAACGCCGAAAAACTATTCTTTTCAGTTCAAACTCTCCCAACCTTCCTGCCAGCGCGTTCATGCTCCCGCCAATATTCTTAACTGTATCTAAGACAAATGTACGTTTTTATGGCAATTTCAGAAAGGAAAAGAGACGTTGCACCGTCTAACGTCTCAAAACGTCACAAAATTACGTCAGTAATTGCAGTGACGTCAGAAATTAGACTCACGCGCTCTGAAACAGTGAATTGTTGCAGAATAAAACACGGTAGCTTTCCATTGCTTCTATAGGCGCACTGTGTTAGAATACAGCTCTAAGTATTGCAGTTTCATATTTTGTTTCTTTATCAGACATAAAACATCAGCAAAACTACTACAAAAAAGATACAAGTTGTACACTGGTAATCTTACATTTGTGTTAATATCAGGAGCAAGACATTACCCAGCGGGCACATGACGTCGCACTGACATCACACTAACGTCGATGCGACGTCATGACGTCACACTGACGTCAGTTTGACGTCATTTCGACGTCATGTGCCTGCTGGGTACATTTGGCATGATGGTTCACCAACACAGCTTTATAATTTGGAGACAGTTCACCACTAAAAGCTGCCACTTTGAACATCATGCCCCATGATGTAGTGATTAACCCTTAGAGGAAAATAGTTTACTGTAATTTACAACCAGAATAGATTGAGATAAGGTGGCTAATTATGAGCCACCTCATCTGGATTCACACTATTTGCCCTCTGGTGCTTGAGTTTTCAATATGATATAGCTTAGGTGAAACTCTTTTTGGAATTTTGCAGACGTAAATTTTGTTGTCTTTTTTGTCACGTAAGGGTTAAAAGTGCTCACTGTAATGACCCTGAATATTGGTACAGACAGATCTGAGCAAGCATTATAGACCCAGATCAGTTTGATCAGTGTCTACACGTTTGCCATTCACTATGCATCATTTGGATACATAAACGTATGCAAAATCCACTGTCTAAGAATTTTGGAACAACGATTATCCAACTTCTGTATGTCCAAAATTTTAGGGTCATTATGGTACTTTTATCACCATGGCTCTCAAATAAGAGGCAGTCTGGAAGTTCTCTGTGGGCTCGTAATCAGTGTTTTGCCCACTTTTGTTGAACTGTCAACTAAAATACTAATGATTATACCCCCGCTTTGAAAAAGTGGGGGGTATACTGGTTTACATCTGTCCGTCCTTCTGTCCTTCAGTCCGTCCCTCCGTCCGTCCTTCCGTCCGTCCCCTTTTAATGAAATTTTTCGTCAAAGATTTCTCCACAACCATGCAAGCTAGAATGGTCATATTTGGTATACATGTTGGTGATGATGTGTTGTATTGTGGGATTGCAAACCAGCCTTCTCCTGCTTATTCTTCTCTTTATTTGTCCGATTTTCTTTCTTTCCATACTTTGAAAAATGAAATTTTTCGTCAAAGATTTCTCCACAACCATGCAAGACAGAATGGTCATATTTGGTGTACATGTTGGTGATGATGTGTTGTATTGTGGGATTGCAAACCAGCCTTCTCTTGCTTGTTCTTCCCTTTATTTGTCCGATTTTCTTTCTTTCCATACTTTGAATGATGGAATTTTTCGTCATAGATTTCTCCACAACCATGCAAGATAAAGTGGTCAGATTTGGTATACAGGTTGATGATGATGTGTTGTATCGTGGGATTACAAATCAGCCTTCTCCTGCTTGTTCTTCTCTTTATTTGTCCGATTTTCTTTCTTTCCATACTTTGAATAATGAAATTTTTCGTCAAAGATATCTCCACAACCATGCAAGACAGAATGGTAATATTTGGTGTACATGTTGGTGATGATGTGTTGTATCGTGGGATTGCAAACCAGCCTTCTCTCGCTTATTCTTCCCTTTATTTGTCCGATTTTCTTTCTTTTTCTTTCTTTCCATACTTTGAATAATGGAATTTTTTGTCAAAGATTTCTCCACAACCATGCAAGACAGAATGGTCATATTTGGTTTACATGTTGGTGATGATGTGTTGTATCGTGGGATTGCAAACCAGCCTTCTCCTGCTTATTCTTCCCTTTATTTGTCTGATTTTCTTTCTTTCCATACTTTGAATAATGAAATTTTTTGTCAAAGATTTCTCCACAACCATGCAAGACAGAATGGTCATATTTGGTATACATGTTGGTGATGATGTGTTGTATGGTTGGGTTGCAAACCAGCCTTCTCCTGCTTATTCTTCCCTTTATTTGTCTGATTTTCTTTCTTTCCATACTTTGAATAATGAAATTTTTCGTCAAAGATTTCTCCACAACCATGCAAGACAGAATGGTCATATTTGGTATACATGTTGGTGATGATGTGTTGTATGGTTGGGTTGCAAACCAGCCTTTTCTTGCTTGTTCTTCCCTTTATTTGTCTGATTTTCTTTCTTTTTCTTTCTTTCCATACTTTGAATAATGAAATTTTTCGTCAAAGATATCTCCACAACCATGCAGGACAGAATGGTCATATTTGGTATACATGTTGGTTGTATCGTGGGATTGCAAACCAGTCTTCTCCTGCTTATTCTTCCCTTTATTTGTCCGATTTTCTTTCTTTCCATACTTTGAATAATGAAATTTTTCGTCAAAGATTTCTCCACAACCATGCAAGATAAAGTGGTCAGATTTGGTATACAGGTTGATGATGATGTGTTGTATTGTGGGATTGCAAACCAGCCTTCTCCTCTTATTCTTCCCTTTATTTGTCCGATATTCTTTCTTTCCATACTTTGAATAATGAAATTTTTCATCAAACATTTCTTCACAACCATGCAAAATAAAAGTGGTCATTTTTGGTATACAGGTTGATGACAATGACAGAAAGTTCATATTTGGTGTACAGATTGACAATGACAAGTCTCCGGTTTGTTCTTTCCTGTATTTGTTCACCCTTCTTTCTCTCCATATATTCTTTCCATGCATTCAGTACTGTAATTTTACGCAAAAGATTTCTTAGCAACTGCTCAAGGTAGAATCTTCATATTTGGTATATGAGTTGACAATGACTTGTTTATTCTGTCCATGTGAAATTTCTTATTCCAAAAAATTGGATATACATATTAGCAATGAGTTGTTTCTCTCTATGCTCCAAGTAATGAAAGTAACACCATTTTACTAAAGCTGTTGAGCGGGGGTATAGTCGGATTCTCCGACAGTTCTAGTTTGAATATGTGTACTATACTTGTTCCAGAGATGAAGGTTGTGTAGCTTGTGAATTGTGTCCAAAAGGTAACTATAGCAACAGCCCTGGTAGCACAGAGTGCCCACCATGTGAGCCTGGTTCCTGCAGCAGTACGGCTGGTTCCACTTTCTGCACAGGTTGTGAAGCAGGTCACTATAGCAACATGACTGGTTCCACTGATTGTTATTCTTGTCATCCAGGCACTCATCAGCCAGATCGGAACCAGACAACATGCTTGCCCTGTGAAGCTGGATATGAAACAAGGTTTGAAAACTTTTAATTAGATTCAAACTAAATAAGTTCTGGCAGTTGTAGTTAGATGCCATACTTAAAACACTAAAAATGAAAAAAATGTTAAATTTGCCATCAGCATCCATCTGGATCAGGCAACACATTAATTTTGTTGTCTTATTTTTGGTGCTTTAAAAGAATTAATAGAAGTAAAAATATCTTACATACCTGACAAGATATTTTGCAGATTTAGCCAGTGCTGGAAAATCATGTATATTTATACCCATTATCCAGCCCTAGTCAGAGCTTCAGATAAGAAGAGGTAACAGGGATAATTTAGAGATTATATTTCTCATTTCTTTGTGAAAACATATGTTGTGACCCCTCATTAGAACCGTCACGTCAAGATGGTTCTAATGAGGGGTCACAATATATGTTTCAATGGAGAAACACAGAAAATTATCCCTAAATTATCCCCATTACCCCTTCTTATCTGCAGCACTGCCTAGTTCTAGAGAAACATAAAACTGTCACGTACAGTCAATGCATTGGTCATATTGGAAGTTATGTATCTGTGTCATCAAGACTGCTGGTTGTATAGACAATACCATCAGGAAAGTGATAAAAATGAGCAGCGACATGACAAAACCTACAAAGTGGTATGTGCACCCAACAGAGACTCAGGTCAGCCTGGGCATCAGCCCAGTCTGATCAGTCTTTGTTGTGCTCTGAAAAGGTAGCTCAGGGTCTAAGCTAGCTCCATGCAGACAACAAAGGTTCTGATCGGACTGGGCCGATGCCCAGGCTGATCTGAGTCTTCCCTGGGCGTACAAGCTACTTTGTTGGTTTTGTCATGTTGTGGCTCAAATGATGCTAGTTTATGATACACCATACAGCAACATAAGGAGCCAAATGTCCATTATTGATAGCATCAGCTTGCAGAAACCACTTATTGCTGACACTATAGATATTTGCAGATTTTGCATTTAAAATCAAACCTTGTTATCCAAAGGTAATCCAGAAAAAAAATCTGTCGTGGGTGTGAGGTGCAGATAGTGCTAGCCTCATGATGCCGAACAGTGTCTCTAGGGATGGATTTTTTTTATGTCCACACTTTTCGCATTTGGAAATTATTTATACTTGGAGAAATATAAGAGATATCATCAATTCCGTTTTTGAAAGACATATCGGAAAGTGATTTCTGACACTGTTGATATAGTGTCTAGTAGAATGTGATCAGATACAGTGGGAACGCGTATCCATGGCGGAGTGATATTTTTATACAGATAGCAATGAAATAAAGTTCGAAATTTCTCAGACTCAGATTCAATCGACGAACGTGTCGCAATTTCAGTGATGCTTTGTCCGCGAATCAAGCTACACAAAGCCGAAAATAAGATATGGTTTTATTCCTTACATCTTAATTTAATTCTCTATGCCTTTAAGAGCAGAGCTAAACACCGAGATATTCTGCAATCGAACGTTTTACGTGATCATGTAAAGACGACTCTTATCCGCCAACTTCAACAGCAATTTTCAAAATAAATTGACTTTCTCCCGTCGGCGGACTTATGCCATGAAAAACCATGGTGTCTGCCCTTTCTCCATTATAAAAATTAAGTAATTCGGTGTTTGGGACAATTTCCTTTGCAAAATAATGTTTAAGTACCCTATTTCATTTTCTCAAATTAATGGCGGATTTTTTACCTGATCGTTAGACAGCAAAATAATCTGTAATAAATTTAAACATTACCGAAATGTTCTTGAATCATGAAATCCGACACATGAAGAGGAACGCATCTAGTAATTCAACATACAACAATATTTTTTTCTGTACTTTCTTCAGAATGATTGGGAAAAGAATTCTGATCAGTAGCCTACACCATACTGTAAACAAATCGATCGATTTATGACAGTTGTGACGCAATTACAGAACTGCGTCAACTGTTTCAAACTTCGCATTTACTTGCTTATAAGTTATTAAGACCGGTACATTGTGGTCACAATCAGAGGGACTGCCAAAAAAAAAAAAAAAAATTTTGCCATCCAATTAATCCTGCACGTGCCAATATTTCAAAGCCTCTCCTGCAACTCACACGATCACCTTACTCAACTTAAGGCCCCTCTACCCCCCCCCCCCCCCCCCTTCTTCCTCCACCCTTCCTCCATCCCCAACCCCCACCCCTACACACACACACACACACGCACACAACTTTTAACCTTTCTTTTACATGAAAAACTAAGCAAAATATAATAGATGTTTAGCCATGCTTAGCCATAACAAATACTTGCAAAACTTCATTGACTAAAATCCTTGATTAAAAAGTGCAGTGTAGACCTGGGTTAGACTGTACTATCAAAACAGCAGTCTAATCAGATTAGGGTCAGTACTATTTGATTTTCCCAGCAATTTCGACACACTGTCAGATGGTGAAAGTGGTAGGACAATTGCAGTAATGAAGATTTTGTTTCAACTTTAAGTTTAGAAAATAACTTGGCCATACATACTTATACACTCCTTTACACTCCATATAATTTCAGCCAACATTGAGAAGCAGCATATGTACTGTTAAATGAGCTTTTGAGCATTAAAATTGCAGGATGCATTTTTATAACATACGTTTTGGCCCTCTGTGGAACTACCTTAATGAGGAGTTCTAATGAGGGGTTACAACATATATATTTACTTGTTAGTTGTTTATCCCCTTTTTAAGAGTGTAAACAACTAACAAGAATTTATTGATTCTTCCTAAGAAGAAACCAGGGATTTAATAAAATACATATTTATTATGAAATGCCAGGTGTGTCAAATACTAGCTCATCAGGTGGGGGTGGGGGCTGTCAGCTCTGCAATGCCCTTGGTTCATAAATTAAAATGCCACAGTGTGTTTATATACTCAGTGATCTTTTGAGGGATTTGCTCTAACTGTTGCCAAAAATCTCATGGAAATCTATCAGTAGGGGCAAATCTCATGCAAAAATTATATAATTTATAATGAATGGTACCTTAACTTTTCATTGAGAATGGAGAATTTCTCAAAATTTTAGTTCAATGTGATGTGTTCTCTAATATGATTCTGAGTCACACTCACAAAAAACAAAACAAATAAAAAGCACAACTGTCCAGCAAACCAGAAAACTTGATTAAATATGTGGCAAAGGCTCAGGACTTGGTAATCTATTCTCTAAGTTGAATAATGGTAAGATATAAACATGATTAAACAAGAAAAATAATAGGCCAATATCTAGTGAGCCAAAGTGGAGTTATTCTTTATCATTTCTCTTCAAGTAAAATGTACAGTATGTTGTGGTGTCTCATCACAGTTGCTTTTGATCAAAAATTAAAATTTAACACAATTTTCAAATGAACAAATTAGTACTATATAGGTATTCTAAATGTATAAAGCTCTGATCAAATTATTATATTCACATGCAGTCTGACATTGCCCTTCAGTGTTTTCCCTATAAGTATAAATAAATAAATAGCCAAAATAAATTATAACATATGTACATAATAAGAAAAAAAATTCTGGAGACAGTTCCACAAGTGATGGTTTTATGATAATGATTATACAAAGACTCAGCTGGAGCATGATAGCAATTCTGGGAATTCTGTCTTATTCAGCCATAAAAAACATTTGTTGTGATCCATTAATAGAACCATCTATGCTCTTGCTGAAGTGCTTCTAATGAGAGGGCACAACAGGTGTTAATATGAAGCCCATTGATGCTGATGCAACAATTATGGTGGAACTGTGTAATTGTTTTCATTCTAACATAGTCTTGACTTGTAGAAGGACAAACAGCATAATGCAACATTCCACATAAATTGCAGGGTCCATCAGTTAGCAGGGCATGCCCCATTCATTATTTTGTGCACTTATAATGATATAAAAAAGCTTGCTAGCATAATAAAGTCCTAAATATTTGGCCAATAAAATCCTCTGTGAAAATGCTTTTTAATAGGTTGGTGTGTGTGTGTGTGTTTGGGGGCTGGGGATAGACAGGAAGGGGCTACCTCTCATTCAACTGCACTAAACTGCATCCCTTTACAGTCATGACTCATCATTTAATGTCTGTCATCAAGCCTTCTCTAGTAACTTAATAACTGATTAGTAATTACAAGTTTCTTCGCTTTGGTCAGAAGCTGCAAACATTTAAGATGGATTAAATTAATCAGGAAATATAATTTTTTTTTTTATTTTTCAGTTTATGGTATCATTTCTATTAATATAACTTCAATATGAGCCTTTTAATTTTCTTTATGAGATTTAAGCTAAAACATAACTTTTGGCATTTAATTCTATAGAATGTGTATTTCTTCATGCCCCTTTCCCCTCCTCCCATCTCAGCCACAGGCCAATCATAAAAAGTATTTTGTTTGCAGTTGCCTATCAACTAGGATTTTTGGAGAGTACTTAGGTAGGTAGGCTTTCTTTTTAATCCCTGCAAACTATGAAAACAACAAAAACAAATAATAGTTCTACAAAAAATTGCCACACACAGTTACAGTATTTACCCATAATACTAAGATAACAGCATCCTACATTTTGAACATATCTATATCACCCACAAATGGAGTACCCAAAATGTGCTTGTATTAAGGAAAAATTGCTGACCCAGATCAGACTGCTCCTGGGTCTACACTGCTTGCTCAGACCTGTTTGTCTTACTATGCAGGTTGATCACGGTAAATGTGCCGTTAAATAAAAAAATAGATCTAGGGTGTCCCAAGTGGCCATCTTTTTTTTTTGGGGGGGGGGGTGGGGGGGGGGGAGGGAGGGTAAGGTGAATTTTGGTGTGTAGGTAAGCAGTTGCTATCTACCCACCAAAAGTGCAGGGTCCAGACTCAGGGGTAAGGCGAATTTTGGTGGGTAGGTAGGCTGTTGCTATCTTCCCACCAAAAGTGCAGGGCCCAGACTCTTTTTTTGGAAATTTTGGGTGGAGCCAGGTTATTATTTTTTTTTCACCATTTTGAGGCCAGATTATTTTTTGAAGTCCCCTTATGAGCTGATTTATTTTTTACTTGCATATTTTTTCTTCCAAAGACAGGGATTTTTTTTCGAAAAATATACCCCCCCCCCCCCCCCCGCCAAGAATATCAAATGGTCGGTCCCTTAGCGCCTAGCGGGACAGGGTTTTGGCAGATTTATGAGGAAGGACAAGCTGTCTCTTGTACTTTTTGTTGGATGACCTGAAATGGTATGTGTGTGTTGAGGGGGTGGGGGGGGGGGGGGGGTGGCGTCGTTCGGGACAGAATTCTTTAGAAGAGCGAGTGGACCCCCCCCAAGAATATCAAATGGTTGGTCCCTTAGTGCCTAGCGGGACAGGGTTTTGGCAGATTTATGAGGAAGGACAAGCTGTCTCTTGTACTTTTTGTTGGATGACCTGAAATGGTACCTGTGTGTTGAGGGGGTAGGGGGGGGGGGGGTGGCGTCGTTCGGGACAGAATTCTTTAGAAGAGTGAGTGGTCTCAGAATGTGGGGCGCGTTATCTTGGGGGAAATTGTCTGGGGGAGTTTTCTTGGAATCTGGGGCGAGTTGTCACCTGAAGATGGGGCGACATGTCTTGTGGCTTTTTCGTTTGTCAAACTTTGTGGTTGACCAGTGTGTTTGTTTTGCTTTCTCTCGTTCTCGGCGTGTAGCCTAAATTCAGAAGCCCAAAAAATCGCTGGCAGACAGACTAACGCAAAATCTTAATAAATTCACAGTATGCTAAATGATTACAAGCTTTACTATACCATAAATGAACAAACAGTTGGTCTCCTCAAGTCGATCCAGCTGAAAAAATGTCTGTGTGTTGACGAACGCACGTGCCATGTATACGTAAAAATGACCAACTTCATTATCGATTTTCAAACTAAATAGACTTTCTCCCGAAGATATACCACGCTAAAAGACGGTCGAATGTATGAACTACGGATCAGCTATAATGGCATCTAATTTGGTTTTTGGGACAATTTTCTTTGCAAAATAACTTTGGGGTACTGTCGTAGGGTTTTACTTTTCTGAAAAACGGTTGTCAAACTGTGATCGTTGTTTTGGGTGTGCAAACTGCATTGAGGTACCGATATGCGTCTGATTTCAATAACAAAACATCAAATTTCATTCTGATCTGGTCCGTTGGAAAATTATGTCTGAATATCTTATCAAACGAGCATTATTTTGGGACTGTTTCTGTTCAAAATTTCCCGCCATTTTTTTACGGCGAAAAAAAGGGATTATTTCTTTGTGCGTAGACGACCGCTCAGAAAATGATTTACTCAAATGTGATGAGTCTGCGTTCCAACTGATAGAGCAAACATTTTCCTTTAAGAGTAGACCATTTTTTGGAAGAGTTTCCTTGACTAGGGAAGCAAACAGGAAGTCACGAAAATTGTCACTGCTTGGAGAAATGGTTGAAAAACATGGATTTGGTCTCACTCACTTTAAAATTGAGGATAATTACGTTAATATGTCGCTGAATATGCACAGTTTGAGAATCAAGATCAGGTGACTGTAAACTGTCAGTGAAAAAGTCAGGTGAATAGTTACAATAAAAGCCACAATCTCCTTGATACTTGATCATTTACAAATATACCATTCTTATACATATACATATGTACCATTTGTTCCTTCTTTTTTGCTAGTTTGGCAAACTTGCAATTGTATTTATTATTATCTTTTTTTTGCTGTCTTTTGTTAATTTCTTAGCATGTTGAAACTTTTCCAACCACATTGATAGCCTAATATGTTTATATATTGGGGCACCTAAAGCCATTAATTTTCCATTTGTCCCAAATGGAAAATTAATGGATTAAGGTGTCCCAGTGCATTAGCACATTAAGGTAGTTCTTTTTTCAGGTTTTCTGGTCAGAAAAATTGTACACAGTGCAGAAAAGGCTCATATAAAGAAACAGAATCATCAGAACGGTGCTCCTTCTGTTGGAAAGGTCAGTGAACTTCTTTCTCTTACAAAAGTACTGGGACTGAAGAATTGGGCAAACATTGGAGATCCAGACTGGAATGCTAATCCAGTGAATTGGCTTCCTGCCGAGACTGTCCGCGTGACTCTGCTTCCTGCTGAGAGCCTCGGCAGGAAGCAGAGTCACGCGGACAGTCTCTGCAGGAAGCCATTTATCATGTACAGAAGTCTCGGCAGGAAGCAAGAGTTCGCGGACAGTCTCGGCAGAAGCCAAATATGATGTACAGTCTCTGCAGGAAGCGAAAATTAGCGGAATCGATTATACCCTGTGTTATATCCTTTGTAATTTTGTCTCATGTAATGAAAGCCATGACATTATTATTGATAGAATTACGATGTATATCCAAAAAGGAATTGTCAGTAGTAGCACTTTTATGAGATCTGGAACTCATCCTGTAGCGTAAGTTCTGTTGTTTTTTCTTCCAGGTAGCTACTCCAATGAGAAAGGATCTTTAAATTGTACACTATGTGAACCTGGGCATCAGCAGCCAAAAGAGAACAAGACTAGCTGTGATCCATGTCCTATAGGATCATTCACCGAGTAAGTCTATAAATAGTTGCCCAAGTCCTGCAGAATCATACACAGAGTAAGGTTGTCAGTGTCCTGCAGGATCATTCACATAGTAAGGTTGTCAGTGTCCTGCAGGATCATTCACAGAGTAAGTTTGTCAGTGTCCTGCATGATCATTCACAGAGTAAGGTTGTCAGTGTCCTGCAGGATCATTCACAGAGTAAGGTTGTCAGTGCCCTGCAGGATCATTCACAGAGTAAGGTTGTCAGTGTCCTGCATGATCATTCACAAAGTTAGGTTGTCAGTGTCCTGCAGGATTATTCACAGAGTTAGGTTGTCAGTGCCCTTCAGGATCATTCACAGAGTAAGGTTGTCAGTGTCCTGCAGGATCATTCACAGAGTAAGGTTGTCAGTGTCCTGCAGGATCATTCACAGAGTAAGGTTGTCAGTGTCCTGCAGGATCATTCACAGAGTAAGGTTGTCAATGTCCTGTAGAATCTTTCACAGGGTGAGGTCATCCAGGTTTTCACAGAGTAAGGTTGTTCTGGTCCTATAGGATCTTTTACAGAGTAAGGTTATAAATAGAACATGACTGTGCTCTCTTTCTCAGACTAGCTTTGATTTTTAACTTTTAGAGCCTTTCACAGAGTAAGTTGATAAAGAGAAAGGGACCAGCTGTGACCTTTTCCTGTAAGATCTTCCACAGTTTAGCTGTGATTCATGTTCTGTAGGCTCTTTCACAGAACAAAGAGAACAAAGACTAGCTGTGATCATGTCCTATAGGATCTTTCACAGACTAGCTGCTAGCTGTAGGCTCTTTCACAAAACAGTAAGTTTATAAAGAGAACAAGACTAGCTGTGACCATGTTCTGTAGGATCTTTCATAGACAAGCTGTGATCATGTCCTGTAGGATCTTTCATAGACCAGCTGAGATTTATGACCTGTAGGATTTATACAGAGTAAGATGGTGATGGACATTTTTATCAGGAATTTTTCTTCATATATGAGAAAAAGGTAACTCTGACAGGAATATATTATTTCTGCATGTGGTGATTTATCTAGATAAACTTGATGTAGGAAGACACTAGGAATGACAGTAGTCACACTGGTGTGGCTGCACATTTTGGATCAATCTTATTTGAGTCTATCCTCTTCGCTTAGGCATTTCCCTCCAGTTATGATACATGTACTTTTATCTAAGTTAGCTGCAAATACATTCCATATTTCTTCAGTTTACATGGTACCGAGTCATGCTATCCTTGTGGGGAAGGTCTTGAGGCTAAAGGCACTGGAGCATTAAACTGTACCCCATGTGAAAAAGGTAAATAACATAAAGAATCATAATAAAATTTGCTTCTCATAACAAAAGGTGCATAAAATGAGGAATGTTTTTTATGCCCCCGTGACGATAGTCAGGGGGCATTAAGATTTGCCCCTGTCTGTCTGTCCATCCGTCTGTCTGTCTGTTCATCACACTTTATGGTATAGAGTTTGTGTAATCAACATCTCCCAGTTTTCAGTGGATCTTTTTCAAACATTGCATACATGTTGTGGCCATATTGCCCCTGTCTGTCAGTCTGTCTGTCTGTCCATCCATCTGTCTGACTGTTCGTCACACTTTATGGTATAGAGTTTGTGTAATCAACATCTCCCACAGTTTTCAGTGGATCTTTATAAAAACTTTGCATACATGTTGTGGCCATATTGAAGATGTGCATGTGGGCTTTTAATGGAGCTAGAATTAATTTTGACAGAATTACAGCCTTTTGAACTTAGTCATTTTAGGCAAATTTTTGCATTATGGGGTATAGAGTTTGTGTAATCAACTCCTCCCACAGTTTTCAATGGATCTTTTTCAAACCTTGCATACATGCTGTGAATGTATTGAAGATATGCATGTGGGTCTTTGTTGAACCTAGAATTAATTTTGACCGAATTACAGCCTTTTGAACTTAGTCATTCTAGGGAAATTTTTGCATTGTAGAGTATGGATTTTTCCCACAGTGTTCAATGAATCTTTTTCAAATCTTGTCTACATATTGTGGACATATTTGAAGAGGTGCATGAGGCATTTTGATAGATCTAGAATTAATTTTATCAGAACTACAGCCTTTTCAACTTAGTCATTTGGGGCAGTTTTTGACATGATAGGGTATGGAGTTCGTGTAATGTTTTCAATGGATTCTTTGTAGGTGCTGTATCGATATACACATGTCATGTTACAGGCGCTGCACAGGGGCATCATTAGTGTCTTACAGACACAACTTTCTAGTTTTTCTTATTTTTTTTAAAGAACAAGTTTCAAGTTTATTGATACTCAGGTAACATGAGATTAAAGACTACATATTGATACTATACATATCTATGGTGGCGCTAATGACTCAAGGAATATTGAAAAAAAGAAGGGAGGCTAGATTTGACATTAGAGGGCAACAATTTGTTGCTTGTAAAAGATCAACCATACTGTCAGTAATGCAATAGTACTATCTTGTTTACATGCAAGCATTTCATTCATAACTGAAACTGCCAAACTTTGGGCTATGTCCCCTTGCTCCAGTTGACACACAGGTTATTGCTTATCAGTAAAAAATATTGACACATTGCAATTTTTATGCTTGGACTTACATTTTTGAAAGTGGTATATACATATACATGTCTGCATCTGAATAATAAGTACCAAATATACAGTATATATTCTGACAAATTATCAGTTTATGTACTATTCTGTCCCTACTTAGAAATTGGACAAATCTTACTTGTAAATACTCTTATATGAAAAACAAATGCAAATCTAATGCATAGTGGATGCTACAGTACATGATAAATACAGTAAAGCCTGTGGGTACCCTCCATGTCTCTCTGCCATTTTTATCAAGGGAAAAAAATCTTGTAACTTCCAATTTATAAGGGAAAGAATTGGCTCCTAAACTTAAGGAGCAAATTCTTTTCTTCCAAAGTTGGTCCTTTTCGGGTAGGAAGGCACAATGGAAATGGCAGAGTTGCTTCCCTGAAAGTGTACCCATTTACCTTCAACTGCTGCGGAGGAAATTGTGGCTGGCTTATGTGTAAAGCTAAACTTTGATCTGCTTGTTTATTTATTTAGCCGTCAGGGTCTTAGTGGACTGTTCTTTGCTTTCCTTAACCCATTGCATTCTGGGTATTTTTGTCGTCTGCTGAAATTGTCCATTGCATCAAAAATCAAGAATATTTTGACAATATTGGTCTAACTAACTCTTGTAGAAATGATGTCTAGGCAGCAAACAGTTTGGATCTCAGATCAGGCCCCACGTTTGTGGGGCCTGATCTAGATCCAAACTGTTTGCCCAGATACCCCTAAAGGGGTATCCTGAATGGAATGAGTTAAGGGAAGAACAGGGACTGCAAAATCAGACTGCACTAATGTGCTGATTGGTTTTGGCCAGTTTTGTCTTTTACTTGATAAATTTGGATAAAACCAGTACAAATGTAAGATTTTGTGATGTTGTTTGAAGTTTTATTCTTAGACTAAATCTCATAGACAAAAGTGAGATAGAAACATGATATTGCACTGACTTGATGACTGAATGTTGATTTAATCATACAGCCAACCCTTTTTATAACGACACTCATTACAATAGCAAAATTCTTTATAACATCATTTTGATATGCTCAGAATGACTATATTGTTTTAAATATGTATTCTTTACAACAGCAAATTCAGATTAACAGCAAAATGTTTGGGAATGTCATTGTAAAGAGGGTCCACTGTACATATTTTTAGCTGGCAGAAACTCAGTTGACCAGTGGTGTGTGTGTGAAAGGAAAAGAGGAGGTTGGGATGAGGAGGTGGGGTGGGGAGGGGTGGGCTGTTGGCAGTAAAAGCTCTCATATTTGATCCCCAAACTGTTTGTTTGTATGGAGCAAAAAATGTTCTTCTTTTCTTCTTTCAGGACATTACAAGGCAGGAACCAGTACAGCCTTATGTGCTGAATGTGAGGATGGGTGGTATCAGGAGAAAGCAGGGCAGTCAGTATGTTTTGAATGTCCAGCTGATTTCTTTTGCCCTGTGAGTTTTATATGTTACTGTGTTTGCAATTTTTAGCTCGCCTGAACGAAAGTTCAGGAAGAGCTATTGTTGTCACCACGGCGTCAGCGTCCGCGTCAGCGTCAGCGTCCGCATCAGCGTCCGCGTCTGCGTTCGAATTGGATGTTTTGGTTAAAGTTTTTTAAAGACCTATATCTCCTTAACCCATGGATAGATTCTTTTGATACTTGTACTGTAGTTAGATATTGGTCTAAGGTTTAACAGGATACCACCCCCACCCCACTCTGTGACCTTGATGTCAAGGTCATGGACTTAGAAAATTGGTAGTTTTTTTGGACTGGATGTTTTGGGTAAAGTTTTATAAAGCCCAATATCTCCTGAACCTGTTGATGGATTCCTTTGATACTTGCACTAAAGTTAGATATTGGTCTAAAGTTTTCGAAGGTACTACCCCCACCCCCCTCTGTGACCTTGATGTCAAGGTCATGGACTTAGAATATTGTCTTTTTATTGATTGGATATTTTGATTAAAGTTTTTTAAAGACACATATCTCCTGAACCCAAAGATGAATTCTTTTTATATTTGCACTGTAGTTAGATCTACAGAGTACTACCCCAACCCCATTCAGTGATCTTGATGTCAAGGTCAGGGACTTAGGAAATTTTTGTCTTTTTTAAAATTTTGGTAATTCATAATGCTTTGCAGAGATTTAGTTTATACTTGAACTGATGTTAGACTCTTTTTTGAGTTTTTACAAAACACCTTATACTTACCCCACTGGGTGACCTTGAAAGTCAAGGTCATCGACTTAGAATTTTGTCTTAAAGATTTTGGTTAAAGTTTTATATTTATGAAGACATAATTTCACAGTGCCACGATGATGGACTCAGTTGATACTAATACTTGGACTGATGTTAGATAATGGTTCAGGGTTTTGATACATACTAGCCCCCCCTCTCCCCCCTACCCGTCAGTTATTTTGAATTTATTTTAAGACTTTTTTCTGAGATAGCTTTTGTTTATAAATGTGTTTTCATTATGGACATGCTTGCATGAAGTTTTCTGCATAGCAGTCCACATAGCCCCACCCCCACCCCCTACCCGTCAGGGTTTTTTTTTTACCTCAAGCTCATGGACTTTGAAATTTCATTTCATTTTTTTTATTCTAATTTTGTTTTAAGACTTATTTCTGAGATAGCTTTTGTTTATAAATGTGTTTTCATTATGGACATGCTTGCATGAAGTTTTATGCATAGCAGTCCACACCACCATAGCGGCTGTGTGATGGGCAAGCACCAATTCAGGCGAGCTATGCTGTCAGGCGACAGCTCTTGTTTATTGCTTGATCAAATTGATGACTAGTATTCTGAAAGAGTCTTCCATAGATTAATATAGACAAAACCATCACATTCAGTCAATTTTTGATATCTCAAAGTCAAAAGTCATCACAAATTACTGATATCTCAAAGTAAACGTCTGATCCCAGAAAATTTACTTTGAGGTATCAGTAGTTTGAGGTAAAAGGAGTTGAAATGTTAAGAAGAATAAGAAATGTGTCCAAACAATATTCTTTGATACTTTAAAATACCAGTGTATGAGGTAACGGGAGTTTAAAGTAAATTTAAGACAAGAAAAAAGAAATAGGATTAAAAATAAAGTAAAGTCACAGGCACATAGTATAAATATAGAAATTTTATCAGGGTGACAGCATTTAGCAAATGATCTAATCTTCCATGAGGCCCTCAACGAATCTGCCATTTGACCCTTACCTCAAGATAATGCAGAGGTGATTTCTGTTAATTAGGTTCTTATGAGGTGCTACAGCATACAAAATATTTATATATTTTTTTCATTCAGACTCAAAGGTGTATGGGTACAAGTCCATGTTTTCCACAATTTTTACAAAGAGGAACAACTTTTATGACTTCCTTTATGCCTTTCTGGAACCAAGACCTTCCAAAATGGGATCTACCCTTAAAGGAGAAGTTTCTCTTTAGGGAGCAAATTCTTTCCTTTAAGAGTTGATCCCCATTGAGAAGGGAGGCAACAATGAAATTGTTAAAGTTGCTTTCCCTGAAAATGTACCCATGTACTTTATTCACCATAACACCTGAATAGAACCACCTTGACATGGTAGTCCTTGTGAGATTAAGCAACTTGTTTGGTGAAAAAATCAGAGAAAATACTAAATAACATCAAAATACCATATTAATTCTATTTAATGCCCCTGCTCTAATAAACGCCCCGTGCTTCTTTTCAGAAAATGTTATATTAACTTGCATAAATCCCTGATTACTTCTCTGGATGAAGTAGCTCTTTGAAATGGGGCCTCCTCTTAAAGAGAAGAATTTGCTCCTAGAGGAGCAAATTCTTTCCTTTAAGAGTTGACCCCTATTCAGAAGGGAGGTAAAACTAGTAGAGTTACTTCCTCTGAAAGTTTACCCATTCACATGAATATTGTCTATATTGTATTTTAGCAGTGGCTAATTTACTTACTACAATTTAGGCTCTAAACATCCCCCTCCCCCTCCTCCCTTAAATCTTCCTAAAATACAATGCCTGTGGGTGTTTAATAGGATTAAGATGCTACTTGCTTTATCTAGAACTTTTTAGTAAATTTTAGTTTATTCCTTTTATTTTTCAGAACCCAAGCTCAGGTCCTGTGCCGTGTTCCCCCGACAGTTATTGTCCTAAGGGTAGTTCAAGCCCCTCTACCTGTGATAGTACCTGGTTTGAGATAGACAGAAAGGAACATACATGTAAACCATCCCCAGAGCTCATAGGAGTTATAGTTGGTGGCTCAGTAGGTGAGTTAGTTATAGGTGATATAGTTGCCAACAGGCTCATCCACCTGTTGCTTTAAATCAGGTCACTCAACCTGTATGTTCAGGAACAGCGTAAAAATTTTAAGTATTGGGACAGATAGGACTGAGCAAACAGTGCAGATCCAGATCAGACTGCTCTTTGGGAGCAGTCTGATCAGGGTCTACTCTGTTTGCCATCCCATCTGCATTTTTAGGATGCATTACTGCACTGTAAAACCAAGCTGTTCAAGTTTTAAGACAATTACGGTATTTATGTTAGGTGTCCCAATGTTTAGAATTTTTACAGTAGCTGAATGAGACTATTGTGAACTCAGCTGGCTATAAACAGGGGTAACAACCTACGTCATAGTGCGCGTGACAGAGTTAATTATTCAACGGCCATTTTGAAGAAATTCTGTCAGATTTTCCGTTTGTAACTTATAAGAGACAGGATTTTAACACAAGATAAAATGGAGTGTCGGAGCCTACATATACATATGGTCCAGATATATAGGGCAAGATTCTTCAAAGGGTGAGAAATTATAAAACGCCTCACCACAATTTCTGATGTGGACGGCTGAGATAAACATGCATTAAGGCATAGTCAATACAGATCACTCTGTTGAAGCGTTATCAGATTCAGCAAGTATTTTATGGTGAATTCTGGTAATATTGAGTCCCAAAACATCTATAGGCACCAGATCGACTAGATATTTGGTTGTTTCAGTGTTTGCTAAGCCTTCATTATGCAAAACAGTTACCTTATTAAGGCCGCTGATAAAACGATTATGACGTCAGCGCTATGATGTAGGTTGTCACCCTTGTATAAACAGGATAACCGTCTGAAGATTTAAGGATATCCACCTCACCCATTTGTGATGGTCAGCCATTATGCTTACACTTTTCAGTTCAGCTCACAAAACTGCTGGTGGTGGTATTAAGTACGACCTGCTTAGCATGAAAATTACAATAACTGGGACGCTTAAAATAATAATTACCATAATTGTCCTGACAATGGAACAGTTTAGTTGTATGATACAGTCATATGTCAGAAAGATGCAAGTGGAATTGCAGACAGTGTGGACCATTATCAGACTGCTCCAAATCCAACAGACCAGTATCTGCAGGGCCTTTATCACACTGCCACTGGATATAGGAATGAAAGTCCTGTAAATGTTCTAGGTGCAAGAAAAAGCTGTATTCTCTTTAAACTCTATAATAAATACAAATTATTATAATAGTAACTTGATCTGGCGTACTGTATCACGTCAAGTTGATGAGGTCATACCATCGGATCACCCGAGATGCTTGCGTCGAGGGTAATCCAATGGTATGAGCTCATCTACGAGACATGATACAGTACGCCAGATCAAGTTACTATTATAATAATTTGTTTATTATATACCTTAGAGAACAGCCAATAATTTGTATTTGCCAGCGCTAATGCATCAACACAGATTTGAGCCTGTGCAACAGAGGTATGCAGCTAGTCGCAAGACAAAGGCTAACGACTGAGCTTTCGAAGCGCGCCATTTTTGACGTGTTTGTTGTCATTATATCACAAGTTCCGTTTCTCAGGTTCTCATTTCTACGATGCACATTAAAAATGACGGGCCTGAAGCTGGAACTCAGACATAGCCTGGTTTTAAGGGATGGTGATATGGATTCAGAAAATGTCAGTTTGATATGGCATTCTGTATCAGATGACCAGAAAACAGGCAGTTCAAAGGGTATATCATTGATAGGTATATAATAATGTCCTTATCATATATACACCTGTCAATGATACACCTTTAAGTGTCTTTTCCCTGGTCATCTGATTCAGAAATGTGGATCAAAAGTCTGGGCTCAGTTTTTCAAAACTAACAAGGTCATTTAATGTGATTTTACCTAAATCTTCAAACATATTATAAGCAAAAACAGGCCATTTTTGCCCCAAAATATGAGGAGCTACAGCACTGCTGTTATCCTGTGACCTGGGCACATGCACTCAACATGATACTGAGTGTCAGATCAAGTTACTGTAGCAATAATGTGCATGTTTTAGGCCAACTGACTCTTGAACCACTTCTATCTTTGAGTAAGTCCTATTGTCTATTTTATACCATAAAAATTATAAAAATTGCAATTGATAGGTATGAGCAAACAGTGCAGACTCAGATCAGACTGCTTCTGAAGGAAAAGATTGTTTCATTTAAGAGTTAGCCCCATTTTGAAAGGGTTTATTTGCCCAGGGAAGCAAACTGGAAATAAAAAAAATTGTCTCTCTTTGTAAAAATGGCAGATAAGCATGTACCTATAAATCTTAAGGAGAAGAACTAAATAAGCAGTCATGCTTTTGTTCTGATCCTGTTGTTTGTTTTATCATGTTTATATTGCATATATTGTTTATGATACAATAAATATGTTTAAACTAAACTAAAAATTTGAAAACATGATTTTATCATCAAGTGACATGTGCAAAAAGAGCTGGGCCCTGGGTTCAAGGTTATAAAACTTGAGAATAATCTCACTCAAAATAAAGCACACTGATTGGCTGCTTCCGAGCATGTGCTTGGAAGCAGCCAATTTGTGTGCTTTATTTTGAGTTTGAGAATGTACTCAAGTTTTATAACCTCCGGGCCTGGTTGTTCGAAGTCGTTAGTCAATGATTTGTTAAATCTTCCAGTACAGACAAAATCAATTGCAGTTATATTTTTTGCTGAAAAACTGTGAGGAGCTTTTGCACTGCAAAAGCTCCTCACATTTTTGGGGCAAAACACATAATACATTTGAAAATTTAATGTCTCATTAGCTGACTACATCGTTAGTTTGGAACAACTGGGCTCTTGTGAAATGGTAAAAGAATGTAGATCTTGATCAGAGTGCTTCAAGAGATCAGAGTGCTCCTCTTGAAGCACTCTGAGTCTGTGCTATCTGATAAGTTATTTCTTGCTGTTTAAAGTTTTGTATTTTATTTCTCTTTCAGCTTTTGTGTTGGTAATATCAATTGTTACATTCAAATTTTATAAATGGAAGAAAAGAAGAAGAATAAATAAAGAGGAAAGCCAGTCTTTACTGACACAGTCTAATCAACCAGTTTATGTTGGATTGTGATAGTGGAGTTATGGTTGTGATTGTGAATAAACTATTGTGATAATGAGTTTAACAATTAAAACAGTGTTTTTCTTATTGTGATAATGGCTAAATGATTGAAAAAATGAATAGTGTTCTGACATTGGAGTAATGACAGTGAATGTGATGTGAATTGCTGGAATGTACCTAAATTACACCTAAAATAATTTATTTTCCATTTGGAGCACAAATGGAAAATTAATTATTTTATCCCATTACAATACTAATGCACATTTCAGTAGTCAATTTTGTCTCAACTGCGATTAGCAGAAAGCAAAATGTGGCCGTATAAACTTTTGTCAAGTTTTCTCATTAATCTGTTTCTGCAACAATGTGCAAAACAGGCAAAAACATTCCAGAGTGTTTATGTAATTATTGATAAAATCTGTTGTGATAGCTGTGAATGTGATAGTGAGTAAATTGGAGTATATAAGTGGATTAAAAGCTGTGATAGTAGATGATCTGTCTAGTGTTAGTGGATTAACAAATGCGTAGCTGTTTTGTGATAAAAGAGAAAAACTACGCAAATGAATTATCAACTGTAACAATGGATAATCTTTATTGTAACAGTGATAAATTCTACATGTATGTTGATTATAGATTCATTATCTTGATACTTGATTGAAAATTATGCAAGTAAATAATGGTTTATGAATAGATATGATTGGCATCATGTTAAAAGAGACCTTGAGCCATGTGCTTACAATAAACATTTTAAAGACCAATATTCTTGTTTAGTGGGGGCCATAATTATGCAACAATTCAATAACATTGTTTCAGCAAAGGAAATGTCACTTCGGTAATGACATAACAGGGCCAAAAAACTGGGGAATGCAGTGTGTGTTCTATAAAGTAGTGAATGAATGTCTTTAAATTAGCCTGCCCAGTTGCACAAACTACCATAGTCTTCAATTTTCACGTTTTAGCTCTGCAGGATTTATTGATGTTATACGTGAAAAAGAGAAAATTTTGATCAGACTGAGCAGATGCACAGGCCATAAGACTTTTTCTCGCGTGATGCCAGCCATATTTATCCCAAACTTTGTCCCAAGTATTAGTACACCATATCCATGTCTGTTATTAACTGTTAAATTTTCAGGTTTGCTCCTGACCTAGAATCTGATGTGAAGCTGCATGGTTTGTTCAGACATTTATCCAAATATTTAGGCTCCATTATTTATTTGTTGTAAGACAGGGATTTTTCCCTTCCAAAACAGTCTCGGAGTTGTACATGTAGATCTGTCATGTAAAATTGTTGGATTGTTTTTGAAGAAAAATACTCATTTATAGCTAAATTACACAAGACTGACTTATACTTTAGCAGATATTTTGGAAGGATAAACTCCCGTCTTATAACCAAATACATATGGTAAATACAGTAGGCTTTTAGAATGTTATGAAACAGATTGATAATAATAGTGACAGCCCACAGTCTGAAACTTGCTGTGGGAGATGGCTGAGTTGTATGAGCAGATAACTACGATTTGGCAAGGGTATGAAAACCCAACATGGCATATGCATTTATTATCTTGCCTGAGACTAGCAGAAGCAAGACATAGATATTTCTTTCTCCGGTTTCGGCGGCAAAGTTGGCAGCGTAAACTTTGTGTTGACTTTTCTGGTTAAGCTCTTTTTTGTGACAGCGCCCTGTCAGGCGAGACATAGCATTCCCTGGCTTGTTGAAGTACAAAACCTACTTTTCAACTGCAGTAGGACTGCTTTTCCATTATGTATGGTTGTTGCTGGAAATATTTAGCAAAGTGGGAGATTCAGAATTTGATGATCTTGTCTTTTTCTTTTCCCATACTAGTACTGTTTTCACAAACATGAGTTCATATGGTATTTGCAAAGTTCTGAATGCAGAATTTTCAGGATTATTGGCATTGACACTGGTCAAAGCCATTTCAAGATTTTATTTTTGCAGGAGTAGTTTGTGGGCTCTATGAATCTTGTGGACTGCATATAATATAAAGTAAAATTAAATTACTAGTTCACACAAATGTGCAGGCTGGTTTGAGCAGAGGAAGAAGAAACCACTAATAGAAAGTTACCATATTCATTAACAAGAGGAGTTTTCTCCCCCTAGAACAGCCCAAATATAGAACCAGTTTTGCTTAATGTTTAAGATGGGTTTTCCCTTCTAAAACTAAACGAAAAACCTAGATCCACCTAATAAGATGGATCTAGATTTTAGGGAACACTGGCTGCCATTCTTATAATAGTATAAATATGGATGGCTGACTTATGATTTTACATCCTTTCCAATAGTATTTCAGTCATATCAGGACACTGGGAGAGTGCTAATGAAAGGCTGTGTGCAGTGGAATAATGATAAAAGTTTAGATCCTTTAAGAGCAAAGAAAACATTCATAAGTAAGAAGTTGGGCCATACCGCGGTTTCGGCTATTCAAGCCTCATCAGTGACCCTTTAAATCTGACACAAGGAGCCAGAGGAAAAAAACAGTAAATTTGCAGGTTTAACATGGCAGTCGTCTCAAAGACTGATATAAGTCGAAAAATACCAAAATATTTCAAATTTGTTTAGAAAATGAATCTAAACGTATGATCATTTCTGACTTCTCAGAATATATTCCATGATCTCAAAGGACCAAAAGGAAAATATAATCTGCACTATAGATGAGTGCGGGGAGACTTTTTACGGCCGCCACACGGCACAACATCCAGCTGCAGTGATAGTAAATAATGATAAAAGTTTAGATCCTTTAAGAGCAAAGAAAACATTCATAAGTAAGAAGTTGGGCCATACCGCGGTTTCGGCTATTCAAGCCTCATCAGTGACCCTTTAAATCTGACACAAGGAGCCAGAGGAAAAAAACAGTAAATTTGCAGGTTTAACATGGCAGTCGTCTCAAAGACTGATATAAGTCGAAAAATACCAAAATATTTCAAATTTGTTTAGAAAATGAATCTAAACGTATGATCATTTCTGACTTCTCAGAATATATTCCATGATCTCAAAGGACCAAAAGGAAAATATAATCTGCACTATAGATGAGTGCGGGGAGACTTTTTACTGTTTACAGTTGGAAATATTTCTGCCTCTGGTGGTGGTGGGAGGGGGGGGGGGGAGCTCAAACCTGGGACCATTAGATAAGCTTTTAACCTACTGAGCTACATGGGGCTCCTGAATCAATATGGTAATAGTAGTTTGAGTGTCTGACAACATATCTGTTTTCACTCAGGGCCTCATTGTTGATCCAATGATATTGTACTACTATCTCATTCAACCTTTCTGTATATGGGGTTTTGTTTTTGCTTGTCCTGTGAGTGTCTCATGAGTGAGGCTCAAACCCACAGTGGTGAGAGAGGTAGTGCTAAAGGGTCAGACTAAGGCCATTTATTAACCAACCATGTGAGGAGTGATGAAATGTTCCGCAACACCTCAGATCCAAAAAAGTGGCATGTGCGCCCGGTAAAGAATCAGATCAGCCTGGGCACTGCCCAGTCTGATCAGAGTCTTCACTGTGCACTTAAAGGGTAGCTGAATCTAAGCTAGCTCCATGCAGACAGCAATGACTGATTAGAATGGGCGGATGCCTAGGCTGATCTGAGGGTTTTGCTGGGTTGCCACTTTGTTGGTTTTGTCATATTGCGGCTCAAATATTTTCGTCTTTCAGAAACTTCTTGTGATTACGATACATTCCTTACACACAGAACTGTCGCCTGGTTTTATATTGTAACCTTTCAAATGATGTGTGGTCTCACACATTTGGGTGTTATACAAAAGTAGCAGGTGAAACTTTTGACTGTTGTTAATAATTTATTGTCATAGGTGGAGCTTCCTGGCATAATGGAAATACATTTTTGCATGTATATTTTATATTTTGGCAACAGTTTGGAATATTGCTCTCTTGGGTTTATGGACAATCTCATCCACTATTGCTGGAGACCTGGTGAGGTTTAGGAATTATGCACCCGGTTGATCGCAGCACCATGATGCAGTTGTTTTAAGCCTTTTAGATAGCGAAAAAGATTTACATTTTGAAAAATTAAAAAAATGTTTGGTCCAGGTTATATCATATTGAAAATTCAAAGAATAGAGGGAAACATTGTTGTTTTATTGTTTAAAGTCCACGGTAAACATGTCAGGACCGTCAGTTACCGTAACCACACTATTCCTGGGCACTAGCCTGGGCAGGCTTAGACCTCCTTAGCTGTTAACCAGTACTAAGTGCACATACTTTAGCACTAACTGACAACTGCCCTTCTTGAATCAGCGGAAGGTGAAACAGAAGTATGTGGCCTGATATTGAACCCAGGACCTCTGGGGCTCTTGAGTCAAACAGGCTACCGACTACACTACATGGCCCGGCTAACTAGAGGTCAAGCAAACAGTGTAGATCCAGATGAAGTGGCTCATTATTTGCCTCCTCATCTTGATCTACACTGTTTGCAACTTCAGCTTTTTCATTTTTGGCTTTTTGAGTGTTAATAATCCACAAAGGCATGAAATAGTAGCGTTATATTGCAAATTCTCTTTGTCATCAGCACCAAAATTTTCTTATGGGACCAATCAATACTGTTATGTCTCAACCAACACTGCATTCTGTGAGCTAAACTCTTCATAGTACATGTAGTCTGATTCTATTGGGACTTAGTATGATGTGCTTTGAGAGTGTGTAGGTATGTAAATGACTTTAAATTTGATAGGCTTCTTTTAAGGTCTATTGTTACATCTTCAAATTGAGACAACTTTTGTGACTTCCCTTTTGCTATGCTTGATGAAGACACCCTTCCTTGAGGGGGTCTTCTGTAAAAGGAAAAGAATTTGCTCCTGAAGGAGCAAAATCTTTCCTTTTAGAGTAGACCCCCATTGAGAAGAGAGGCAAAAATGGATATGGCATAGTTCCTTCACTTGAAAGTGTACTTATTCACCTTAAGCTAGGCTATTACAAAGTACAAAAGGTTGATGGATGACTTGCAATTTTACATACTTTTCAACAGGATTTCAGTCATATCAGGATGATGGTAGGACAACAATGAAAGGCTGTGTGCACTGGAACCTCATTTACAGTAGGAAAAGTTTCTGCCTCCAGTGGGGCTTGAACCCAGGACAGCAAGATCAGTAGGCCAGTGCTTTAACCTACTGAGCCACCAGGGATCTAAAGTACAGAAGGTACTACAGTCTAACCTGTCTTAAGCAAGCAGCCAAGGGATAAGGCAAAATCGCTTGCTTAAGACAGGTGCTTGCTTAATACAGGTTCGATTTACTCCGAAAAAAAACAACTGTTTAGTCCATACCAAGGGTACTCATCAGGTACTCCACAAGTTTATGACCTGAACTCTTTCTTCTAAAGTCAAAACTTTCCTTTTCTTACTGGTACTGGCCATGATGAGAAACTTACAATCAGAAACTTATGGTATTTAAGATACTAATGAAATGGACACTGATTGATTGTTAATACAAAATGAAGGCTGATCCTTTTGAAAAGCTTCCACTTGTTTAAACTAGAATCTAAGTTTAGATCCAGCCCCCGCCTCCCTCACCCACTAAACAGAAAAACATTTTCATTTGTTTGGTTCAGGAGTTCTGTGCATGTACATTGTAAATTAAAAGCTGTTAATGACTCTTAATGAATAGGACCGTCAAACAAAACAAATTGCCTTTGATGACTGCGCTGAATAATGAGCTTTCGCACCTCGCCAGCTACGATCAGCTTCGATGGCCAAAGTGATTATGTGATTGCGTTGTTCTAAATATTTTCTAAAACAGGTTTTTCTCACCTGTACTAGTCGGTAAACATCATTAATTGTCCATTTAGTGAGGTGCGAACTTACGTGTATAGTTCAAACAAATGCCGTCGATAGTTAATTCACCTTTGATCTGACCGAATTCAATGGGTTTTCCAAGATTCTACTGCCTACCGGTGTAATTGAATAGCTTTTTTGCTACCGCATCAAAATATCGAGAACCAGTTAAAGTGTGTTCGATTTGCTGTAAAAAGCGATATCGGTCACACTAAACACCGAAATTGGTGGAAATATGTGTCCGGCGCTGAGAATCAGTATACCAGCGTAAAGTAGTCGGGAGAATCGATACGGCCAAAAAAACATGGCCGCTAAAGCAGGTTTTCGAGCGATTCCGGATAAAATTTTGCGGCCGGTGGCCGCGTAAAACAGGTGCTTGCTGATTACAGGTTCATTTACATGGAATATCGTTTGGGGGGAATGCCAACTGGCCGTTTACGGCAGGTGCACGCTTAATACAGGTGGCCGTAAGTACAGGTTAGACTGTATATATACAAAGTACACTAAACTGTGTATTTTGTCTGAGTCTGTACTGTTGTTTAGATGATCTGTTTTCTTGTCATGTTTTTTGTGACTCAGTGCAATATTTGTTACCATAGCAACCATAAATATTGAGACAGATGTTTTCTATGTTTTCAACAAAGGGAAACAGCTTTGGTAGATTCCCATTTGCATCCCTGGACAACAAAGCCCTTCTTAAACATGGTCTGCTGTTAAAGGAAAGAATTTGCTTAATGGGGAGCAAAGTGTTTCATTTAAAAGTTGATCCCATAGAGAAGGCAGGAGTTGCTTCCTCTCATTCACCTTTAAGAGCCAGAATTTGCACCTTCTTGTTATTCTGTCAGCAAATTTATTTCACACTGCCATGTAGTGAAATAATCTTGTTCAACTTTTGGGATAACAACGGTAATTAACAACGGTATGACAGTACTAAGGGTACTTTCTGGTATGTCTGTGATGTGTTTGATTTGGAAGGTGAAGGGTCTACCTAGAGTGAATTTATATTACTGTAAAAATTATATGTATTGAGACAGATAGGTATATCCAAACAGTGCATACCAAGATCAGACTGTTCCCACATCTCATATATGCTGTTTCATGTGTTAATCAATCTATCAAGTACACATGTTTTCCTAAAGCCAGGAACCTACTGTTTTTACACACTAAGTTTCACAATTATATAAGGAACATGAAATTTCCGCTACAGCAGCATTGACAGACTTTGTGTCAAGAGGTGCAGGCATAGATTCATTCTGCTAAACTTTTTGGAGATTGTTTCGACAGTTGAACCAATAACAACCCTTAAACAGTGGATTGCAATTAACATATATGGGAAAGTATATAAAAAAACACATAATTTATATATGTCTTCCAGCAAATATTTATTTGTACTGAAAATTAAACAAGTCCAGAGTCTGCACTGAGAGTATTTTCCATGGCTACAATATAGCAGAAATGTAAACATGGCACAGCTTAAGTACTTCAACATTTTAAAATCAATTCTCTGTAAAAATCAGAAAATTGTCAATTGAAGTATTTTCAACAGTTCAACGATATATGCGGATGGGACAGCACTTGATATACTGGTAAAATTTATGCACAATATAGTGCCAGTGCCCACTTCTTATCTCTGGAAACATATTCCTGTAAACTATCATTTTGCATCTCTAAGTTTATTTTGTTGGATTTACATACATGTTTGATAGATTTATTCAGGGGCGGATCCAGGAATTTTGGATAGGGGATTCAAATTAGCTGAGGGGGTTCAATTTGCGCAGTTCGACCAATTTATGCTGAAATTCCCCATGAAAATGAAATAATTTAGGCTGAAGAGGGGGTTTGTTTGAACCCCCTGAACCCCCCTCTGAATCCGCTACTGGATTTATTGTATATCTGTAAAATGTTACAAATAATGTGTGTAAAATATTTTTGGGAATGTATCAGATAATTATTTAATGACTTTGTTTTCTCTACCTCTTTAATCTTTGTAAATACAGTCAACTCTCGATATCTTGAACGCCCATAAAGTACCTCTAATATCAGAGAATAAAATTTGGACACATTTCCTAGTTCTTTTTACATCTCATCTCCTGTTGTCTCAAACTACTGATATGTCAAAGTAAATTTTCTGGGACCAAAAAATTTACTTTGAGATATCAATAGTTTGGGATGAACTTCGACTTTGAGATATCCAGAGTTGATTGTATCTTTGTAAATATATTCAGAGCTCCAGATATTAAGGAGATTCCAATGGCTATTCCAGATAAAAGTAACTATCTGAGCAGGACCCGAATATATTTTTTAGGGATACTACCATGGGCAGTATAATTACAGTTTCTCTGAGAAGTGGTAGCAAATTTTAGTACCTTTCCGGTCCTGCCTCAGAATGTACCTTTTTCCGGAATAGCTCTGAGGCAATCTATTATCTTATCTTATCATTTCTCAGTAAAAATATACATTGTGGCATTGCATGACAGGTGTATTCATGAGACTGTCCCAATGCTGTTTGTGTAGAAAACAGGAAAAAATATCCTGAAATTATCCATAACTAGAGCTGTGATAATTAATAAATGTACAATATCAGATGAAGCTCAAATTCTTCCTTCTAAAATGGAGGCATTACTGAAGCATGCCCCTTGATTAACAGAGGCAACAGAAATAACCTAGACTCTATTGTGCTTAAATATTGGGACACCTAAAACCATCAATTTTCCGTTTGTCCCAAATGGAAAATTAATGTTTTTAGGTGACCCAATATTTAAGCACTTTAGGTATGGGAAGTAAATAGTTTGCAAAGGGGAGACAATTTTGTTACTCCCCTTTTCCAAATATTGACTTCCGTGATTTAATACTGGTTAAGTAAGTGACTCAAACCAGTAATATCTCCCAAAGCATCTTAAATAGTTATAATAATACAAGGTGCTGGATTTAAACAAAGATGGTTGTACATGTATATCCAAAACAATCATATCCAAAGCACTAGCCAAAACTAGAGTTCTAAAAGTCCTCTACTGCATTCTGCATATTGATAAAAAAGAAAATAATTCGATAAAAGCAATCATGTCCATCATTTTGAGTGCATATTCACACAAAAATACTCATTGGAATGTTATTATAATTGACTCACATACAATTTTCATGAGCAAAGACTTGAACCAGACTGGGCAGCTGACCATCTGATCTAAGTCTTCGCTTGGCACACATGCCACTGTGTTGGTTTCATCGTGTCATTGAACATTTTACACCCAAACCTTGATTTTTCTGGTGCTCTGTAATCTTCATAACAAAGAGAGATTGTGATATTATAACAAATTATCAGTGCTAATATTCATTATGCAAATATATTTAAATATACTATGTCAAAAGAAATATTAACTTATCATTTATGTTCCATGCCTGAAATACTTAGAAACCACTTGTCTGTAGAGACCACTTCAGCAGCTACCTTTACATATAAAAATACCTCCAATGGAAGTCACTCTGCCCTTTTCATTTTTGCCTTCCTTTTCAATGGGGGCCCTAGAGGAGCAAATTCATTTCTATAAGAACTGACTCCCTTTGGATGGCCATTGTCCACCAATTGCCTCTAGGTACAACCTCGCAGAATATCCTTCAGTCAAGGTTACTATTTTTAGAAACACTAATACTTCATTGGCTCTAAAACCTTATTGTAACTTTCAAAGTGTAATTTTATAGTTTTTATGCTAAATTCACAGCTGTAGCTAATATTTGGCGATACAATCTATCATCATGGCTACTTATTCACTGTTTGTTTAAAGGTAGGTTCCTGTACTTTGGAATGCATCATAATTTTGATGATTTTTAATCCAAGTTGTTGGAAAGCACTTATTAAGAGGAAATGAATAAGTTTCACTAAAAAGTGTAAATCAAAAAATCGTAGAAAAGACGTTTTGCAAGGGATTTCCTAACTCTGCTTCGCACACCAGTTAGCGCTATTTTTAGTTCGCGCCAAATGTAGATAACATAGATGACGTCATGCTGCATTGCATTTCGGGATAGTTTTAACCCATCCGCCATGCCAGGACCTCTGGAAGAGCTCATTGGCAAAAGGAAATTAACCTTTGGCAAATGACATCAGAAACTGCGGACTTATAGACATATATACATATTTATTTTTAGAACTGGAATTCCAAGAAATGAAAATAAACCAAAGGGAAAACGACCATTTTCTACAACATCTGATGGTTTTCTCAGTAGCAACAGTTTCAGAAAAATGAGAGAATTCAATACTACCCATAAAAATACAAAATTATTTTGTGAACATAATTGTTATCGCTAGGCCAGGAACCTACCTTTAAAGAATCAAATCTGAGGTCTAGCTGCCTAAAATTGTTCCAAAGTGTAGTTTGTTCCCTAAGGTACAACGAAGCAAACAGGAAGTTATGGTATTTTTTCCTCTTTGTAAAAATCACAGAAAACCAAGATGGTGTATCTTACACCTTAATGTAAATTTATCGACAAACTAACAAATTGAAAAACAGACAGATAGATGAATGGATGGAAAGAAACTTTACCCCTTGACTGCTAAATGGGAAATACCTGCCCGTCTTCAAAGACAACTAATTAGGATTGCCATTGGTGGTCTTTGTACACAGGTCTGACAGTATACTGTATTTCTTTGGTTTTTTTTCCCTTCCAAAACAGTCTAAACAAGAGCTTCGCAAGCGGCGCATAATACGCCCGTTTCAGTGTCATGAAGGAGTTCCAGAATGAACAAGATTGTTTATAGAAGGATGGACAGGCAAAATCACCTCTGTAATTAATGACTGCAATGCTATCAAAACATCTAACTAGTATACCAAAATTCAGCTTCCAGGGTGAAGCAGCTCAGAAGTTGAGAAATGCCAAAGTCAAACGAGGGAGATAATTCATAAACTCTTGGTCACAATACTTTCCCTTGACAATATACACATCACCATAAAGTTTTGTTAATATATTTCCAACGGTTATGGAGTTACAGAGTAAAACGCAAAAAATTGATGCAAGGGCAGATAATTCAGGAAGTAAGTAAGCCAGAGTTGTGGTTCATGCTCATGATATATTGCCCCATTATTATACACATTCCTACAAAGTTTCATTAAAGTATTTCAAAGGGTTAAGGAGTTATGGGGGAATGGGTTAGCCTAATAAACTAATCAAAGGGAGGTTACTCCAAAATTTAGTAAGGGGGGGCAACCATTCTTATATGTGACACACAGACTTGTGATCATGCACATTGCAATACAGTTTCATCAAGATATTCCAAACGGTTACTAAGTTATTGAATGCACAAGATTAGTATACACAAAAATAGCCTAAAAATCTAATCAAAGGAAGGCAACTCCAAAACAAAGAAAGGGAGAGCAACCATATTTATACGCGACACATCATCGGACCCTCATACACATTGCTATGAAGTTTCATCAAGATATCCCAAACGGTTATCTAGTTATGGCGCGCACAAGACTAGTAGGGTAAAAAATAATCAAAGGGGCATAACTTGGAAACTAAGAAAGGGGGAGCAACCATTACTATGTGCGACACTTTGCCCCATCCTAATATATATCCCTACAAAATTTCATGAAGATATCACAAACCATTTCTGAGATATGGTGTGCACTAAAATGTTGACGGATGGACAGACAGACAGACGGACGGACGGACAGCGCCATGCCATAATACGTCCGTTTTTTCAAAACGGGCGTGTAAAAATCTAGCTCCTTCTTATGAGGTGGATCTAGATTTTGGGACTATTTTGGATGGGAAAAGTAAGTAGGAAAATTCTCAGGTACTGACACAATTCAATCACTGATCCCACCCAAGACACCATATGGAAAAAAAGACAGGATCCGCACTGAAAACAATATGTCCCCCCTCACCTTTGGTGGGGGGACATAAAAAGACAACACAAAATTCGTCACCACCAAAGATATCATCGGCGGCAGCCATGTGAACAGCCAGTTCCCATGTAGGTGGTCTTAAAACCCTATCTTATAGCAGAATTCTTAAAGACTCATTTGGATATCTGGGGTAGTTCTAGAAAGGAGAAACCCTCTTTTATAACCATAGAAAAATGGTAGTTAAAATATCAATACTATATATGAGCCGCGATACAAGAAAACCAACAAAGTGGTTGTGCACCCAGTGGAGACTCAGATCAGCCTGGGCATCCACCCAGTCTGATCAGACTCTTTGCTAAGTACTTAAACGGTAGTTAAGGGTCTAAGCAACCTTCATGCAAACAGCGAAGACTGATTAGACTGGACAGATGCCCAGGCTGACTTGAGTCGGGGCTGGGCGCACTCAACCACTTTGTTGGTTTTCTTGTCGCTGCTCAATATTATACCCTATATACATGTATTGGGACATAAATTCCGTAGCAAACAGTGCTGATCCAAGCCAGATTGCTCCTAAGGAACAGATTGATCATGACTGGCACTGATTGCAAATATTTCCATATCAAACATTCTTGTCCAGACAAATTGACATCTCTATATCTGACATTGGAAGAGTCAAGATTTGGCTGAATACTAACAGTAATTACCATATTCTGGGATCATGCATTGCCAAAAAAACAAAATTCATGATCGTAAAACCAACAGTTTACCTCTCAAAATGACAAGTTTCAATACAGTTATCCCCATTCTAATGCACTATTTCATATTTTTACCTTTCAAAGTTTATTACTTGCATACAATGCAAGCGCTTAGAGTAAAATAACAAGATGGCCAAAGTTGCACTGGATCGCTCACCTGAGCAGACATGACACAAACATCTTCATGTAGATATCCCTAGTCAATCCTCCACCCCAACAATGCTACAAATAAAATTTGATCAAAACTGGCCGACTGGCTTAGGAGATATTCGTGTTCAAAAGTGTGGACGATGACAGACAACAGAACAAGCTTATACATGTACTATGAGCTCACCTTGACAGGTGAGCTAAAAACAGACATCTGCCAATAAGAAGCAAGGTTTTACAATGATGTCAGGTTTCCGACAGTAAATCACAGGATATACTGTTAAAAATTTTGATGTTGTTCATTCAGATATTGAGTTATATTCATATGTGCATTTGAATGTTCTCTATTCCCCCCTGGTTAACTATAGTATGTATGTAGAGTACAAACACTACAAGGGCTGTTACAAAACTAAAAACAGCCGTTATGAATCAAAAGAGAAGTCATAGTTACCAAACCACCTGATGACCAGGCAATTGGTAACAATGACTCGTAACAGTTCTTTTTAGTTTCGTAACATCCTTAAAAACATAGATAACCGAATGTGATATTTAGCCTTGTCAGTTGTTTACGGATTGCTTGGTGAGTAAATTCTATAGATGTGAAAGAATGTCCTCCTACAATGGTAGTTATTTTGTAGTTGGTAAGTATTCCAAATTCAACATCACATTAAATATCTGATAAAGGTGAATGGTAAACTTGGAGGGGATACAACTCTATCATTTTTTGCCTCCTTCATAAAAGGGTTCAACTCTCCCCCATAGGGAGCAAATTCTTTTCCTTGAAGAGTAGACCCCCAGTTCTGGAAGAGCTGTCATCCACAGAAACAGGAAGTCACAGAGGTCGTTTCCCTTTGTTAAATGGAGGAAAAAGGAGGTGTACCCATACACCTTAAAATAACAGTGCAGACCCTAATCAGACAGCTCCACTGGGTCTATACACTTTGCAAAAGCTTCTATCTAAATAGGTAGTTGTACTTAGAATAACTGCCTCATCTGAGATGAATACAAGTTATGTATCATTGCCACAGTCTCTTGAATTATATCACAATCATGGCTTAAAGTGATATATATCATCTTGTTTTGCTCTTTCTTTGAAATGAGAACACAGCCTGGATGGGCAGGTGGTCTGAAGCAACCTTGATCCTACAAAGGTAACAATAATGAATATGTAAGTACATTTCAAAATCTGTCAGAGCTATATCAAGTTAAAATGAGCTGCAACACAACAAAACCAACAAAGTGGCATGTGTACCAAGCAAAGACTCAGATCAGCAGGGAATTCCCCCAGTCTGATCAGACTCTTGGCTATCCACTTAATGGGTAGCTAAATGTATAAGCTAGCTCTATGCAAACAAAGCAAAGACTCTGATCAGACTGGGATACCCAGGCTGATCCAAGTCTTCGCTGGGCCCACATGCCACTTTGTTGGCTTTGTCATGTTGTGGCTCAAATGTTCTTATACCATCTTCAAACATGTAAAGGCCATTCAATTTATAACTGCCAAAATTTAAATACAGAAAAAATAGATTATCCCAGAGTAAGTTTTCAAAACTTAGCCATATTTGGAGATTTATTAAGTAGAGTTAACTTGTAATCTCGAACAGATCGACCTCTTAAATAAACTCTAATTTCAAACTAAATTTATGAAAAGTTTGGGAACACTACCTACAATTCCTATAATTCTTTATATTTCAACTCCTGTTATTTCCAACTACTGATATCTCAAAGTAAATTTTCTAGTCCTTTGGACTGAGATACTGAGATTACTAGTAGTTCTTTAATCATCCTATATGCACAAGTTTAAAATAAGCAGCCAGTAATATCACATGCGTACAAGCACAAAAGAGGTGAAAATCAATATTACTTCAATTTGGAATATGGGAAAAACATCTTGACAAGTTGAATTTGATTGCTGCTGTGTTTTTCTACACTGTGTACACCAATAACTAGGCAAAACAGTTGCTGGACTAAACAAATTCATTTCATTTGCTCAGAAACGAGTTTGAAATAATCAGTATATGTTAACAGACACATGATTACAACTGTATCCATGAAAACACAAATTACTTTGACGTATATAAGCCGCAACACTAGAAAACCAACAAAGTGGTTGTGTGCCCTGTGCAGACTCAGATTAGCCTGGGCATCCGCCCTGTCTGATCAGAGTCTCCGCATGACGTGAGCTTAGACACTTGGCTACCCTTTAAGGGCATAGTAAAGACTGATCAGACTGAGTGGATGCCTAGGCTGATCTGAGTATTCACTGGCACATGCCACTTTGTTGGTTTTCTAGTGTCGTGGTTCATTTAATGGATCTATACACTGCTTGTCTCCTTATCTTTGAATTCTCAATATGGTATATCTTGGACATAACATTTTTTTTAAATCTTGCTGATGGAAAGTTTTTCATGTATTTTTTAGCACTTTAAGATTTGAGACAGGTCTTCTTACCCTCTGTTTCCATTATCTATGATATCACAGGACACAATGTGGCAACAAGCATCACTTGGCCTTATATACATGTAATCGATCTGAAAGTGGAAGTAGAACACTTGTTGAACTTCAGATAAATCTGAACCCAGACCAGATGCCTTATACAGGAGAGTTTCACCAAGGTGTATACAGTTGGCAAGTCAGCCAACAGTTTTGCTAGTAGTGTAGTAACTGATTCTTTTCAAAAACAAGCCAAAGAATGTTATGTCTGGCCTGTCTGCCAATTATCACAAAACAGAGCTAGAAGAGAAAACTTGACAACAGTTTATGCTGCCAAAGCTGTCAGAGGAAAAGTAATACATGTACCTACGTCTCCCTTCTGCTAGTTGCAAGCAAGACAGTAGAAAAGTTCAGTATAATAATCAAAATTGTGAGCAATTATGGGAAGGGAATATTTGAGCCCGGACAGGAGAAAACCAATGAAGTGGCATGTGCACCCAACGAAGACTCAGAGCTAGCTCCATGCAGACAGTGAAGACTCTGATCAGACTGGGCGGATGCGATATGCATCTTCACTGGGCGCACATGTCTCTTTGTTGGTTTTGTTGTCATGGCTCATATGCTAAAATATCTGAAAAAAAAAAAATCCATATTACGTAAGGTGTCCAGATGCTCTTCAAAGGAAAATTACTCTGGCACAAATATTTGTAACTGTCAGTCTAGGTGCTACTCTTACACAAATGAGTTTGTTCTATAAAGAGATCATATGTTTGCCTTTAAGAGTATGCTTCATTGGAGAGGGGTTTCACTTAGGATTTAACAACAATGACAAAGAAAACAGAACTAAACCAGAAATCTCTATGAAAGTTTATGCAGCTAAAGCTGCATCTTGTATCAAAGAATGAAAACATGCATCCATAGTCAATGCTATTATACCCACATTGTTCCGTTGTATAAATGCTTTCCTAATACCTAACCAGAGGACCAATGGTCCTGTAGCTCACCTGACACCTTCTGTCAATAGACACAATTTGTCATTTCGCTCATTTGTTACAAATTTGAAACCAGTAGCTTTTTTAATCTAAAAATCTCAGTGACCTTATGCAAAGTTCAAAAAATGACCTTGACCTTTGATCAGCTTGTCTTCATGTATTCATTTAGTTAACCATATTTTCCAATTATTATATCTAGGCTTAAAAAAATTCCATAACATCAACTGTTTAAGCATTTTCCCACATAAAAGCCTAACATACCAAAGCTGACCTTGCCATAAATTAGGTCAAGGTCAATGCGCCGTCATGATTTGTACAAACTATGATGGGCCCGAGTCCTCAATGCTACATACCATGCCACGAGGTCCTTGTGCCTTTGGTTCTGCAGAAGTAGATTTTTGAAGGAGTTTTACCATATATGGGCATGTCGTACACTTGAATGGTTTCTGAGAAATCCACTGCTTCAGCATTTTTCAATACATCAAACTCGACCTTGCTATAAATTAGGTCACAGTCAATGCACAGTCCTGATTTGTATAAATTATGATGGGCCCAACTTCCAAATGCTACATACCAAGTTTCAAGGTCATAGGCCTTTTAGTTCTGGAGAAGAAGATTTTTGAAGGGGTTTTACAATATATGGACATGGCGGCCATCTTGGTCATGAGACCCAGATCCTGAAAACCTACTTTCGTTCCCCCATCCCACTAAGACTCCATATGAAATTTGGCTTCAATCAGGGAAGTGGTTTCAGAGGAGAAGATGTTTGAAAATCTTGACAACAGATTGAAGATTGAATGGTTTCTGAGAAATCCACTGCTTCAGCATTTTTCAATACATCAAACTCGACCTTGCTATAAATTAGGTCACAGTCAATGCACAGTCCTGATTTGTATAAATTATGATGGGCCCTACTTCCAAATGCTACATACCAAGTTTCAAGGTCATAGGCCTTTTAGTTCTGGAGAAGAAGATTTTTGAAGGGGTTTTACAATATATGGACATGGCGGTCATCTTGGTCATGAGACCCAGATCCTGAAAACCTACTTTCGTTCCCCCATCCCACTAAGACTCCATATGAAATTTGGCTTCAATCAGGGAAGTGGTTTCAGAGGAGAAGATGTTTGAAAATCTTGACAACAGATGGACCATATATTGCAAATATCGTACCTTAGCCTTGAATAGTTTCTGAAAAATCCACTGTTTAAGCATTTTCCCATATAATAGCGTAACATACCAAAGTTGACAGTGCCATAAATTAGATCAAGGTCAATGCACGGTCATCATTTGTATATACTATGATGGGCCCCGAGTGCCCAATGCTACGTACCAAGTTTCCAGGTCATAGGCCTTCTGGTTCTGAAGAAGAAGATTTTTGAAAGTTTTTTACCATATATGGATGTGGTGGCCATCTTGGTCATGTGACCCAGATCCTGGTAACAATCTTTCGTTGCCCCATTTCGCTGAGGCTCCATATTCAATTTAGCTTCAGTCAGCCCAGTGGTTTCTGAGGAAAGGATGTTTGAAAATCTTGACAACGGACGGGCTGACAGAATGACCTTGACCTTTAGTGACATAATATCTACAGCTGTTCATTTAGTTGACCATATATACCAAATATTGTACCTTGGACTTAAACAGTTTCTGAGAAATCCACTGTTTAGGCGTTATCCCATATAAAAGCCTAAGGTACCGAAGTTGACCATGTCATAAATTAAGTCAAGGTCAACTCAAGGTCTTCATTTGTATAAACTATGATGGGCCCGAATGCCCGATGCTACATACCAAGTTTCAGGGTCATAGGCCTTTTGGTTCTGAAGAAGAAGATTTTTGAAGGGTTTTTACCATATCGGCATGGCAGCCATCTTGGTCATGTGACCCAGACCCGGGGTATGAACTTTCGTTCCCCCACCACACTGAGACTCCATATGAAATTTGGCTTCAATCGGCCCAGTGGTTTCAGAGAAGAAGATGTTTGAAAATCTTGACGAGGGATGGACCGACGGAATGACCTTGACCTTTAGTGACATAATATCTTCAGCTCTTCATTTAGTTGACCATATATACACCAAATATTGTACCTTATACTTAAATAGTTCCTGAGAAATCCACTCTTTAGGCCTTTTCCCATATAAAAGCCTAAGGTACCGAAGTTGACAGTGTCATAAATTATGTCAAGGTCACTGCAAGGTCATCATTTGTACAATCTATAATAAGCCTGCATGCTCGATGCTACATACCAAGTTTCAAGGTCATAGGCCTTTTTGTTATGGAGAAGAAGACTTTTGAAGGGTTTTTACCATATATGGGAGTGGCGGCCATCTTGGTCATGTGACCCGGATACCCCCAACCTAGGAAGGCTCCATATAAAATTTGACTTCAATCGGCCTAGTGGTTTCAGAGGTGAAGATGGTTGAAAATCTTGACGACGGAGGGGCTGACAGAATGACCTTGACCTTTAGTGACATAATATCTTCATTTGCTCATTTAGTTGACCATATATACCAAATATTGTACCTTAGACTTAAACAGTTTCTGAGAAATCCACTGTTTAGGCGTTTTCCCATATAAAAGCCTAAGGTACTGAAGTTGACCGTGTCATAAATTAAGTCAAGGTCAACTCAAGGTCTTCATTTGTATAAACTATGATGGGCCCGAATGACCGATACCAAGTTTCAAGGTCATAGGCCTTTTGGTTCTGAAGAAGAAGATTTTTTAAGGGTTTGACCATATATGGGTGTGGCAGCCATCTTGGTCATGTGACCCAGACCCGGGGTAGGAAATTTTGTTCCCCCACCCCACTAGGCTGCATATGAAATTTGGCTTCAATCGGCCCAGAGGTTTCAGAGAAGAAGATGGTTGAAAATGTTGACAACGGATGGACCGACGGAATGACCTTGACCTTTAGTGACATAATATCTTCATAAGCTCATTTAGTTGACCATGTATACCAAATATTGTACCTTGTACTTAATTAGTTCTTGAGAAATCCACTGATTATGCATTTTCTCATATAAAAGCCTAACGTTCCAAAGTTGACCGTGTCATAAATTAGGTCAAGGTCACTGCAAGGTCATGATTTGTACAAACTATGATGAGCCCGCATGCCCAATGCTATATACCAAGTTTCAAGGTCATAGGCCTTTTGGTTCTGGAGAAGAAGATTTTTGAAGTGTTTTTACCATATATGGGCGTGGCGGCCATCTTGGTCATGTGACCCAGACCTCGGATATGAACTTTCGTTCCCCCACTACACTGAGACTCCATATGAAATTTGGCTTCAATCCGCCCAGTGGTTTCAGAGAATGAGATGTTTGAAAATGTTGACAACGGATGGACCGACGGAATGACCTTGACCTTTAGTAACATAATATCTTCATTAGCTCATTTAGTTGACCATGTCTACCAAATATTGTACCTAAGACTTAATTAGTTCCTGAGAAATCTACTGATTATGCATTTTCTCATATAAAAGCCTTACGTTCCAAAGTTGACCGTGTCATAAATTAGGTCAAGGTCACCGCAAGGTCATCATTTGTACAAACTATGATGGGCCGCATGCCCGATGCTACATATCAAGTTTCAAGGTCATAGGCCTTTTGGTTCTGGAGAAGAAGATTTTTGAAGGGTTTTTACCATCTTGGTCATGTGACCCAGACCTCGGGTAGGAACTTTTGTTTTTCCACTCACTGAGACTCCATATGAAATTTGGCTTCAATCCGTCCAGTGGTTTCAGAGAAGAAAATGTTAGAAAATGTTGACGACGGATGGACGGACGGAATGACCTTGACCTTTAGTGACATAATATCTTCATTTGCTCATTTAGTTGACCATGTATACCAAGTATTGTACCTTAGACTTAAATAGTTTCTGAGAAATCCACCGTTTAAGCATTTTCTCATATAAAAGCCTAACATTCCAAAGTTGAACGTGTCATAAATTAGGTCAAGGTCACCCCAAGGTCATGATTTGTATAAACTATGATAAGCCTGCATGCCCAATGCTACATACCAAGTTTCAAGGTCATAGGCCTTTTGGTTCTGGAGAAGAAAATTTTTGAAGGGTTTTTACCATATATGGGCGTGGCGGCCATCTTGGTCATGTGACCCAGATACCCGGAACAAACTTTCGTTCCCCCGACCTAGGTAGGCTCCACATGAATATGGCTTCAATCGGCCCAGTGGTTTCAGAGGAGAAGATGTTTGAAAATGTTGACGACGGACGACGGACGGGCGGATGGACGGACGGACGACGGATGCCTGGCTATACTATAAGCTCACCTATGAGCCTAAAGGCTCAGGTGAGCTAAAAACTCATCTTAGGATTTCTCACTGCCACCATTTAAGACCACAGGATTCCATAATCGGATCCATGCAATTTAGCTGGCATTTAGAATTTGGTCCAGCTTTCTCACTCTAGTTATCAAAGCATGTAAAATATATAATTCAAACTTGTTTAAGATTGTTTTACATACAGAGTCAAGAGTTAATAGCATACCCTTTTAAACAGCTCATCTCTTGGATTAAAAGTGTACCCATTAGACTTCAGCCCATGTTTCTCCAGCCAGACATCTAATAACTCTGGTGGCTCTGAATTCAGCACAGCTTTACCATTCAAGTACCTGAGAAGCAGTAAGATTGATTGATAGATTGATTTGATGCTTAATGTCCACGGTCAACAGCTATGGTCATGTTGGGAAGGTCAGGGAACCTAACCACATTGTTCCTGGGCAGGCTTAGACTTCCTAAGCGGTTAACCAGTAACAAGTGCACATACTCTCGCCAGTAACTGACAACTGCTCTTCTTGAATCAGCGGAAGGAGAAAAGTAAGTATGTGGCAAGACTGGGTTTTGAACCCAGGACCTCTGACTTATGAGTCAGCTGATTGCGCTACAGGCCTAGCAGAGAAGCCGTAAGAGAGGGCATTTAAAGCTAGCTGCTTAGGAAACAATTGAGCCACGACACAAGAAAACCAACAAAGTGGCTATGCACCCAGTGCAGACTCAGATCAAACTGGGCATCTGGCCAGTCTGATCAAACTCTTCCATAAGTGCTCTGAGCTACCTCCATGCAGACAGCAAGACTCTGATCAGACTGGGCTGATGCCCAGGCTGATCTGAGACTTTGCTGGGCCCACATGCCACTTTGTTGGTTTTGTCGTGTCGCGGCTCATTTGAGTTAAGAAACAATTTAGTTCTAATTGTGGTTTGTTGAGTAATAAATCATGAAGTGAAGGTTGTCTGTTGAAAAGATTACATCGCAAGTGTGGAATAAGATGTATCTACATGTACTTATAAGTTTCCAACAAACATTGACAAATTGATAGGGCTGTACAATTTTGATTCTAACAAATAAAATGGCAGAATAAAGTGTTAACCTCCTTTTTCCCCCAAGAAAATTCTCAACAATCTTTGTAATCCCAGGGCTCAGCCAACAGGGTGATTTCAGAGAAATACTCTCCCTAAGCTGGCTGACTTCTCCCTATTTTGAGTTGAGGGAGAAGTGAAAATGTATGGAACATGTAGGGAAATCCAAAATTTGGGCCAAAAATTCTCCCCAAAGTCCTGAAAATGTAGCAAAACTTCTCCCTGTCTGAAAGCTCTAGGCTGACCCCTGAATCCTAAAATAATCCAACAAATATTTACTTTAGAACATGCATGTATGCATTTCTATGTCATTCTCTCCTTCTGAAAATAGATGAAGCACAAGTCCTCAGCCTTTTATGCAACAAAACAGTGACTTGCTGCAGAATAAATCACATCTCTAAAGTTGAACAGCATTAGAATCACTGTACATATAATCTATAATACTAAATAAACGAAGTAACGCATAAACTGCAAAATTGGTGGCATTTTCAAGCGTAATTTCTATACTGGTTCTTTCGCATATTGCTATCATTGATAATTTCGGTTAGCGTGTGTTTTAGTTTCACGTAGATTTAAAGAATTTGGGAATTAAATTCGTCTTTCATTTTAAATTCTCCCAAGTATTTTTCTAGAAACTTCGACTATTGGTCGAATTTTTTTTGTCAACAATGGGTGCGTTCGAGTGAAATTATCGTGTACACGAATACACGTTTTAAATTAATCCGGTCGTTTCGGTTCTGCGTCGTTATATCGGCGCGCTGCTTAGCAAGTCCAAATTTAGCAGGTTCTAATGCAAAAATCCGACCCATGAACGTACGTCATTCCCCATAAATAACAATTTGCTTTTGTATTTTTCGCTCATATGTCTAAACGGATGAAGAACTAAATGGTCATAGTCCCGACGGCCCTGGCTCGAAACGACCCATTTTCTTCCAGAACGATAGTCAATACGAGTAGCCAATCGAACTCGGCCATGGAAGAATAAAGCTCAACGCACATGGTCTTTCGAAAAGTTGGACGGACACACGGCGCCAAGTGTGTGCGGCTATGGTTACGTACCTCTGAGCCACTTGGGGAACGTCGTTAGGAGAATTCAAACTGAACTGAACTTTCGAAAAGACAAAAATTAAAACTGTCTAAGGTTAACACACATGCGCCAGGTAAGAAAGGGCATTTTTTTCCAGCAAAGCAGACAAATCAATTTCAATGATTCAACGAAGCTAAATAAGCCTTTAGTCTTCAGAGGGCTTGAATATTTTCCCCCAAAACGTTCCAGGACCCATTTTTTCCAGAAAAAAAATACCCAAGACAGGTCACATAACCAAGATGGCAAACATATATTATGGTAAAAAATTTCAAAAATCTTCTCCCCCAGAACCACGCCGGGCCGCGTAGCGCAATCGGTAGGGCACCTGACTCACAAGTCAGAGGTCCTGTGTTCGAAACCCGGTCTGGCCACATACTTTCGTTTCTCCTTCCGCTGATTCTAGAAGGGCAGTTGTCAGTTACTGGCGAAAGTATGTGCACTTAGTACTGGTTAACCGCTTAGGAGGTCTATGCCTGCCCAGGAATAGTGTGGTTAGGTTAACTGACCGTCCCGACATGACCTTAGCTGTTTAGCCTACCGTGGACGTTAAGCATCAAATCAACCAATTCTCCCCCAGAACCGCAAATCCTATAATCTTGAAACTTAGCATGTCGCATCAAGGACTCAAAAGCTCAACAAAATTTATATAAATGATGACCCTGGGATGACCTTGATCTGTTTTACGGCAAGGTCAACTTTTGAGTCACTTAGGTTTTTCTATAGGAAAAAGTGAAAGAAGTTGATTTTTTTTAAAACAATGCAGTCTGCTACCTGAAAGTTTGTAGATGCAGACAACTAATTAGGTAAATGAAGCTTTAGTGAGTATTCATGGTAAAGATCATATCTTCACCTGGGCCTAAGGCCATTTACATTGAAAAATTAAAACTCGCTTTTTTCATATAAACTTGACCATCATGAAATATTTCCGTGCTTGCGCGGGCTCTTTTCTAGTATCTTATAAATCTTCATATAAATACTGAGACACCATAACTATTCCGAAATCTGAACTAGCTGATTTTACTGTCCAATATTGTGTCAGACATCATTAAAAGATGACAGAGCTAACACTGATAAGACTGTTTCTTTTGTGAGTCATCTTCTCTGGATATCCCCTGCTAGTGAAAAACTATCATTTGAATTGGTCAACGTTCATAGACAAAATAGTCAGCTTCTAACACTAAGGCAAATGGGTACAAGTTCAGGGGAAGCAACCCTGCCATTTTCATTTATACCTCCCTTCTTAATGGGATGTCAACTCTAAAAGAAAGAATTTAATTTGCTCCTCTAGGAGCAAATTCTTTCCTTTAAGTGTTGACTCCTTCTTAAGGAAAGATTTTGTTGTCCAGGAAAGCAAACAGGAAGTCACCATAGTTATCTCCCTTTGAAAAAATGGCCAAAAACATGATACACCCTAAGTGGTGAACTGGTAGTTCATCTACTTTAACAAATATTTTTTTTCTGTTTATTTTCTTTCTTATCAACTAATAAATTTTCTGATTTCACATTCAACTACTATATTATGAAGCTTTTTAACTGTATTTTTAGCTGTACTATTTTCACTTTCTCATCATTAGATATAAGAATACTAACTGAATAGCCCTTTCTTGAGGTTCAGCATTCAGGTCTCCCATGAAAATGACTGGTCCCTGAAGCTGTTTTATATACTGCCATATCTGAACTACTGACGCCTCCCTAGCTTCATGACTCAGAGAAAGATGGGTGTTCAGGATATGAACCTGAAAGCATGAAAACAAGCTTGAGCCTGGTTAAACCTACAAGTTGGCATAAGCATCCACCATACCGTAACCCTAAATATTCGGACAGACAGGCCTGAGCAAATATTGTAGACCCAGAACAAACTGCTCCTAAAGGAGCAGTTTGATCAGAGTCTACCACGTCTGAGCCATTCACTAAGCATCATTTGGATTCATTAAAGTGTGTAAAATCCACTTTCTAAGAATTTTCGAATAATAATTGTCTGACTTTCAGGTGTCCAAAATTTTAGGGTCATTATGGTAGATCCAAACCAGCATAAGCTGACCCAGATCCCAACCACTGCAGTTCAGTCTGGGCCACAACAGCCTACTTTGTTCTATGAACATAAAAAGTATGATACACATAAAAAGAAAAATTTGATGATAAGTTTCACTTTAACACTATTTTTTTTCTTATCTCTCCATAAAAACATGTTGTAACCCAATAGCAGAACTGCCTTGGTGAAGCAGTTCTAGTACAGGTATAACAACTTTATATGTTTTTACGAGAATTTATGGAAACTATCAGAGTTATCATTGAAAACCCTTACTTACCTGGACCACTGCATCTGAAGTTGAATGGGTACACTTTCAGGGGAAGCAACTCTGTCATTTTCATTTGGCCTCCCCTCCCAATGGGGACAACTCTTACAGGAAAGAATTTGCCCCCAGTGGTGGTCCCATTTTGAAGGGATATGCTTCAGAAAGTCACAGAAACTATTGTTGGTAAAAACATGGAGGTGTATCTATTCACCTGAATTCTTATCCCACTGATTTCTGTAATGGTCTCAACCATCTCTAAGTCTTTAAGCACCAAAAAGCAGACAACAAAATTTACGTCTGCAACTTTTCAAAAATGTTTCATCCAAGCTATACTATATTGAGAATTGAAAGACTAGAGGGCAAACAGTAAAAATCCTGATGAGGTGGCTCATAATGAGCCACCTCATCAGGATCTATGCTGTTTGAAAATTCAGCTATTTTTGTCACAGGCATTTGAAGTGTTAAGTTTGGGTAGGTTTAACTGTACATTGGGGTACCCTATTTATGTGGTTATAAGGCTGATGTTTTAAAAATGCTTTCCCTTCTATATCAACCCCAAAAATCTAGATCTTTTGAAACAGTCCCAAAAAATCTGATAGGATGCATCTAGATTTTTGACATATTTTTGGAAGGGAAAACCCACCTTATCGCAGAATGACACAACGGTTAGGTTGGTTGGTTGATTTGATGCTTAACGTCCACGGTAAACAACTAAGGTCATGTCGGGACGGTCAGTTAACCTAACCACACTATTCCTGGGCAGGCTTAGACCTCCTAAGCGGTTAACCAGTACTAAGTGCACATACTTTCGCCAGTAACTGACAACTGACCTTCTTGAATCAGCGGAAGGAGAAACGAAAGTATGTGGCCAGACCGGGATTTGAACCCAGGACCTCTGACTTACGAGTCAGGTGCCCTACCGGTTGCGCTACCCGGCCCGACACAACGGTTAGATATTTGGATTCATCCCAGAGGGGGGGGGGGGAGGAGGAACCTCCAGAGCTCCAGATAAGAAGGGGTATTGCTGATAATTCAAAGATAATTTTTTCTTGTTTCTAAATGAAAACATATAACATATATTGTGACCCCTCATTAGAACCGTCTTGGTGAGACGGTTCTAATGAGGGGTCACAAGATATCTTTTAATGGAAAAATATGGAAAATTATCTCTAAATTATCCCTGTTGCCCCTTCTTATCTGGAGCACTGAGCCTCTGTCTTATGACTCATTAAATACATGTAGGTTAAAGACATAATGTACATCCATACCTTTCCCAGAAATGGAATGACTATTTCGGCATGAAGTAATACTCTTTGATGTATGTCAGCAGAGTTGCTGCTGTTTCTGAAATAAAGGATAAGAAATTATCATCAGGAATCAAGGTTGTAGATAAATAGATTCTATCAGTGATGCCCAGTGCGAATAAGGAGATCCTAACCCGAGGGTCTACCATTCAAGTGAGGGGTCACACGTATTAATGCAGAAATGCACTTGAACGGTAGACCAGAGCCTTATTTCCCACTTAAACAGTAGACCCGAAGGTTGAGATCCCTATCCTCTCTGACACCAAAGAATTGATTATTTTTCTCACCCTACCAATATTAAAAAGATTATTTGGCTGACTGTTTGCTTCTACCTTAAAATGAGATATTCTGACATCATTTAATGAGTGACTTAGAGAGTGACGTCATAAATCTATCATGATCACCTCAGAAAGGAAATAAACAAAACCAAAGAACTGGTACAATAGCTGTTAAGCTAAATGAAGATTATTTAATGACAATTATTATGTAAAATGAATGTTTCTAAATCCTCTTGGGGAAGCCACTGAGCAAAGAAATTCAAACAAACTCACGTGTAGCATATCCCACAAGACTAGATGTGTGGGATAAGATTTGCTACTGTCTTGAAAACACACAGATGACTCTATCCTGTACCATGTGGTAGGTGAGAAAAGGTGATTACAAATATTTCTGATGATACCCTATTACGTAAAAATTCTAAATTTTGGGATACCAAACATGACTCCTGTAATAGTTCTAGAAATGGGATGGTTTGGTTTGACAATGGGGCAATGTATCCAAAAGATGCAGATGGAATGGCAAGTGAAGATCCTGATCAGACTGCTGCTCAAGGAGCAGTATGATATGGATCTACAATGTTAGCTCATATATATCTGTCCCAATGCTTAGAATATGTATGAGAACTCTCCATAAAATTAGATGTGTGACCCCTCATTGGAACAAATGAGGAGTTCTAATGAGGAGTCACACATGTATTTACATGGTGATGAAGTGATTCTAATGAAAGGTCACAAAACGTATTTTCATACAAAAAACAATCCAAAATAATATGTAAATTCTCTGTAAAAACATATGTTGTGACCCCTCTATGAAACTGCATTGAAATCTCTCTAAAACAATGTATAAATATACTGCTACACCTTTGCTAATGTCAACCAGTGTTAAGGTGAATGTGTTCACTTTCAGGGGAAGTAATCTTGTCATTGTCATTTTTGTCCCCTTTCTCAATATATGTACCCATACACCTTAACAAATACATAGCAATGGCCCAGACAAGAGTAGATTTTGAGGATAATTATGAAGATTTTAGTTTACTCTAGGTAAAAACATATGTTGTGACCTCTTATTTGAATGGACTGGGTGACTTCATTCTAATAAGAGGTAGAAATATATATTTTTGTGGACAAATAAGAATAAAAGCATCGCAAACGACTACGTAATACCAGCCACTGCAAACCTTTTTCACAAACCAATTTTTCTAGATTCATTTTTTCTCTGTATAACCCCAGGGCAGCCTAACCCCACTGAACACGGATAAAAGTCTTTGTCATGACAGGACACTTCATTACTATGGCTTCCGATAAATCACTTACCACTCTAATCAAATACAACTTTAGTGATTTTAAACATGTGGGCATGGGGCAGGGGCAGACAGACCCTAAAGGATCAAATTTCAATCATCACAAGAAGCTTTTATTATGGTACTTCTATCATCAGATGTATATTTCTGAAAATCTGTTTCACATGAATTAATATTGATTTTATCATCATTTTATGCATATGTATAGCCGGGGGGCAGGGAGAGATAACTCCCATGGGGGTAAATTTGAGCATCACTGGAAGTTTTTACCACTCTGATCATTTGCTGTAAGTTTCAGAGAAACTGCTTCAAACTCTGTGTTTATATGGAATTTTTCATGATTTTATACATGTATATAGCCCCAGGGCAGGGGCAGATAACCCCTGATGATAACATTTCTGTGCTCATACAAAGCTTTTGTTACTTCGATCATATTTGTGAAGTTTCATCATGATACTCCATGTGGTAAAGGAACTAGACGCCAGAAACCATTTTTTGAACATTGACAAGTGCCATAACTCTGTCAGAAATTATCAAAATTTGCCCATTAATAATCCCAAGCGAGACATTCTTGTTACAAATGCATATGCACAATTTGAAGGAAATCCATTAATAAATGCTTAAGTTATTGAACGGAAACGAAGTGCGGATGGACAGACGTACATACTACGGACGGACGGACAGACGGACACCCAACGTGAAAACATAATACCCCGCCACTAACGTGTGGCCCGCCACTAACGTGTGGCGGGGTATAAAAATTATTCCAGAATAACAGATATTCAGTAATGAAGCAAGTCACAAGCAAAGGCATTGCTCAGCATGAGCAAAAGGCTAAGACTCAAATCACATTTTTCACTAACTGGATTCCTCAGGGGCCATAAACTCTGTTCTATGCTAAACTGTAGCAGAAAATATGAAAGCAAAAAAGCAGTTGGTTTTATTTTTCTGCTAGGTTTGGGCACATAACAATACAAAACATGGAAGACTCTGGTCACACTGTGCTGATTTGCAGGCTGATCTGAGTTTTTTTATGGCACAAGCCATTAGCCTGGTTAACTACCTTTTCCTTTGAAGTTCAACTCTTCTAGTGACAGGGTTTAGATCAACAAGACCTGTCCACATACAGGACAGCTTGCCTGACACCCCCTTGCCCATCACATAAAAAATTTAACGTAAAACTTTAACATTTTGGTAACACTGCCGCCATCCCCGGGGGTTTTGCAATAGCTCTTCCTGCACTTTCGTACAGGTGAGCTAAAAATATGGCTCTTTGCACTTTTATTGAAAAATCTAACAGAAGCTGTAAATTTCTTATTGAGAGTAAAGAATGCTCAGATTACAGAAGCTGAGACAGCCAAAATAGTGACAATATCCATTAAGAATGTAAGCATTTAAAAATAAAAAAGAAAATAAATCGTCATAGGTTTGAGATTTTGTAGACATGTAACCATATATTGTATTCAAATATAAATTTTATAATAATGCGGGTTTCAGATTGCAGTTTTATATTGTGTCAGCATGAAACTAAATCATAAATCTCAAATAATGCATACTGATAAATTGTTATGCATTTGGGTTTTTACAGCCATATTCGAAAACAATTTCTGTGTTTTTTGCATTTGTCCTATCAAGTACATTCTATAATACTACTAGCTAATAGTGCAGGCCCTGATCAGACTGCTCCTAATCTTTAGGAGCAGTCTGATCTGGGTCTGTACTGTTTGCATAGAAATTTTGTTTCAATATTTGGGGTATAGAAGCCCAATCTCTACAAACCTGAACAGAAACTTATGATTATAAGCTACAACTGGAAACTTTGACAGAATAGCCACCCCTTCCTCAGTTCTGCCTTCATACAGGGAGTTAGACTGCATCTGTCCTGGTTGAAATACATACTGAAATTTTTCAAATAATCTTGTGAAAGGTAAGAAGAAAAAGTATACAGTTAAAATCAAGTCTAGACCTATCAACGATTTAATGGTGTAACAGGAAGCAGACATTTTATTTAGTGTATGTCAGTTTTAATCCCTAGCTGTGTTTAAGATGAAGCTGGGTTTAAAAGTGTCAGAAGATAAGGTCTGTTGTTCCTGTTAAAGGGGGTGAGGTCATTGGTAGATAAAGCAGCCTTGTTGTTAAGGCCCTGATATATAAACATAATTCAGCTCTACTTTCTTCACTCATTGAGATACATCCAATTTAGTTTCTCAAGGATACCAGTCACGACATACATGCACCAGTATTATAATTTTCAGTGACTAATTGACTGATTTGTTGCTTAACGTCCACGGTAAACAGCAATGGTCATGTTGGGTCAGTTAACCTAACCACGCTATTCCTGGGCAGTCTTAGACCTCCTAAGTGGTTAACCAGTACTAAGTGCACATACTTTCGCCAGTAACTGACAACTGCCCTTCTTGAATCAGCGGAAGGATAAACAAAAGTACATGTATGTGGCCAGACTGGGTATCGAACCCAGGACCTCTGACTTATAAGTCAGGTGCCCTACCAATGGCCATAAGTTTCAGTGATATATCCAGCAGTCCAAAGCTGAATCTTCCCAGCGGCAATAAAACTAATACTAGTACAGCATATTGTCTATTATTAAAGGGTTTTCTTGAGAGGCTTACCCTGGTAATACACTTATACAAAACTGTTTAACCCATTGCATTCTGGGTATTTTTTGTTGTCTGCTGAAATTGTCGTCTGCATCAAAATCAAGAATATTTTGACAATATTGGTATAAGTAACACTTGTAGAAATGATATCTAGGCAGCAAACAGTTTGTGGGGCCTGATCTTGATCCAAACTGTTTGCCCAGATACCCCTAAAGGGGTATCCCGAATGGAATGGGTTAATATTGTGTGACCAATTACTCAGACTATTTCACCAGAATAACTTTGTAAGGTAATAGATACACTTTCAAGGGAAGCAACTCTGCTTATTCTTTTCTGCTTCTTTTCTCAACAGGGGTCAACTCTTAAAGGGAAAGAATAGGAGCAAATTCTTTCCTTTTAGAGTAGACCTCATTTTGGAAGGGCAGACAGGAAGTGACCACAGTTGTTCCCCTTTAAACAAAGGGTGGAAAGACATACAGGTGTACCCATATACATGTACACCTCAACCTGGGACCCTTTTTTGTCATTTATCCTGTTAATATCTTGGTCTCTTCATCACTCCTCTTTTAACTACTAATGGCTATCTTATAAAGCTCAAGGCTTATAGCAAACAGTGCAGGCTGATCAAACCACCAAGCAATGAGCAGTCTTATCAGGGTATAAACACTTAGCACGAACTTTTCCTTTTATCAATTCTGATTTTTTAAGGTATTCAGTTCAGTTCTCTACAATTTGGAGTCCATAAAAAGGCATATCACTATTGATAAATAACACTATATGATTCCACCAAACTACACAGAAATAATAGGCAAATGAGCCTTAAATGCTTATTTACTATATATTTCTTTGTACATGCAGTCAAACACATCTTAAGGAGCCATCTATGGGGAACACAAAATACTGGCTGCTTATGACACATGACCCCACCCCCCAAACCCCATCCCCTCAAAATACAAATTTATTTGTACTGTATTTTTGTTGAAGGGAATCCCAAAATGGTGGCAGCTAAAGACAGGTCACCCCTAATCAGTGGCTTTACAATAAGGCTATGCTGTACTTACTTGATATTCAGGGAACCATTCTGCTATAGTATGTATCTGACTGGGACCCAGCTCACCACCCTGCATCTCTTCATACCTCACTTCCTGAAGACCTAAAATATCTGGATCGGCACTGGCTACTACCTACAATAATAGAAACATGTCAGTCACGTGTCAGAGTGTCTCATAAATATACATGTATATATATAATAGTGATGACTCAAACAAGCCTGTGCTAGTATGCTATATAGCCTGAACTTTATTTTAACACTGAATGAAAACAGCTGAACATACTAACAGTATAGATCCAGATGAGGCAGCTCATAATGAGCCACCTCAACTAGATCTATACTCTCTGCCCTTTAGTCTTTGAATTCTCACTATAATACAGCTTGTATGAAAACACAGTCTTTCAATTTTCAATATCACATACATGTAGTTTGTATGAAACAGACGTGGGGCCTGATCTCAGATCCAAAATGTTTGCTGCCTAGACATCATTTCTACAAGAGTTAGATAGACCAATATTGTCAAAATATTCTTGATTTTTGATGCAGACGACAATTTCAGCAGACGACAAAAAATACCCAGAATACAATGGGTTAATGATCTGTCTCAGACAATTCTATTCCTTCTACATATAAAGAATTTTGTAACCCCTCATTAGAGGTCATTCCAATGAGGACCACAACATGTGTTATTGAGATAATTATGATTCCAGAATTATCACCCAAACACCACCTGAGCCCCTGCACTTTCCTTACCTGTTTCAACTGTTTCATCCTTCTAACATAATCTCCCTCCTTTTTGGACTTTGGGTTCATATTCCAAATATTATAAGACATCACACTGAACTTTTTATTTTCAAACTGTAAATACTTTAGTTCTGTATCCTTATAAGACTTTTCATCACACTCATTACTATTCATATCACAATTCTTCTGTTCTGATTGGTCAATACTTTCAGTCATGTGACTAGATTCAAAATTATGAGCATCCAATTGCTTTAAAGCAGTCAAATCTAAGTAATTACTGTCTTCTGACAAGTCAGTCAAAGGTAAATGTAACAAAATTCTATTCTTGGAATGCTTCTTTAAGTATTCTTTATTGAGATAGTAAGATTCTGTCACATTTTCACTGACAATGAAAAAAGTATGTGAATAAATATTTTTAGTTTCATATGGGTACATAGAGAGAGTAAAATTATGATAGAATCTAAAGGATTTATCTCTCCATATGAGCTGAAATCTGTATATAGACCCAAACACTATCATGCTGGTTATTCCATGTCTGTTACCATGACGGTCAGATATGACATCATCATAATGCAAGGGTATGATGTCGTCATCAGAATATATCAAATTCTGAAAAAAAAATAATATACATATAAATTAAAAAGGTGAAAACATTGAAAACCATGGTCTACATAACAAATGTGGAAAAAATGGGTGTATTACCATAGAAATTCAGTATTATGGGACAGACATACTGCTCCTAAAGTAGCAGTCTGATCAGGGTCTTCTCTTTTTGCCATTGCATCTGCACCTTTTGTATGCATTTCTGCTGAAGAAGCAGTCTGATCCGGGTCTGCAGTGTTTGTTTATACCTATCTCTGCCCCAATATTTTGAATTTTTCCAGTATATAGTATATGATAAACAAAACAAAACTCTAGCAAAAATCTGACAAACAAGGAAGTTACATAGACTAGAGGAGCTTATGTATGATACAATAGCTATGATTCTTAATATGGGCAGAGAAAGACCTTGAAAAGAGTGAAGGCCTTATCTGACTGTTGCAGTCCAGTCATGGTCTGCATTGTTTGCCATTCTCCTATCAATTTTGGATACACTAATAGATGATAATATCAATTTGTTCAATTTTGGAATTACATTGAATGACCCGAGCTTGAGATAACAGGGTATTTTAGGGATAAGTTTTTATACTTTTCACCAAAAAAATATGTTGTGACCCCTCTTTAGATCCAACTCACTGAGACTGTTCTAATGAGGGGTCACAACTTATGCTTTCATTGAGAAATAAGGAAAAAACAATTTCTGAACTAGGAATTGTGTTTGTGAAACACTATGCCCCCAACCATATGCTTGCCACTAAATGTGTCAAACTTTAGAATGTCTTAAATCTGAAAGGCTATTTAATCTGTACTAAAATATTTAACTCATCAAGAACTACTATTATACAAAAAAAATCAGCTTCCTAGATCAAGCAATTTAATGGTTGAAAAATGCCAGATTCAAACAAGGGTTATAACTTCATCAAAGTTTTATGGAATTCTCCAAAAAAATAAATTAGGTAATCACATCTCATACCCAATTAGGGTACCAAATATCAAGGACATAGCTCATATCTTTAAGATATCTTGCTGACAAGATACTTCTGTCATTTTTTCAAAAAGGGCATAACTTCCAAAAGAAAAAATAGGTATCAGCTATTTTTCCATAAGGAATCCATTAATGAAATTTCAAAACCCAACACCCAGAGGTTCTTGAGCCCATTAGCTGCATAAGTATTGAACATCAGACAAAATAACTAGTAATTAACAAATGCAGAGTTACGTAACCTTTTCTCGGGTATTTAACTCATCAAGAACTACAACTACAGTATTCCTCAAAATTATTGAGAATTGCATTTTGGCACACAGTTGCTAGTCATACATGTTCAAAAATATTTTCAATGTGTAAAATACAATAAAAGAACCTCATTTTCAAGTTTGATATACAAAACTGACAATATAATGCATTTTCTTTCGTCAGTGGTAGGTAAGGATGGGCTAGGGTACACCCCTGTAAAAATTTGTCCCTTGATTTCGACTATATTTTTCTATACCACCTTTGCTAGAAAAAGACTATCTCAGAAGAAATAATTTATTTTCTCCATTGTGCAACACCATCTACATTAGTAATGTTGCCTTTAATATTTTGCATGATTTAAAGTTACTAATTCCAGTTTCTGACTCAGGGACTGGCTGTTATAGCATAGGAAGAATATTGAAGGCATCAGAAACAGCAAAAAATCTGATCGGTCAGTTATCTGAACGGAATATTTTTGGCAAGGGATAGATAATCATGTCAAAACTCACACCCCTTATAGTATGTTTACTAAGCCTTACAAAAAATATGCTTTTGTACCGTTTCCGTCGAGATGTATAGAATAAGAATGAATCAGAGCAACATATCCTCTGTCAAAATTGCAATTTTCCCCAATTTCGGGCACTTTTTCGAAATAAAGTCACGTGTTTGAATGCCAGCAGCATCTACAGCTGTCAAGCTCACACAAAATTCTGTTTTCAGTTCGCCAGATCCTTATCCCTAGATGAGAAAAACATTCAGAAATCAACTGATTTGTCATTATGTTTTCCACAAAAATCGATTTTATTTGGTAAGGGTACATAATTTTCCAGTCGGACAAAATATCTCTTGGTGGCACAATTCAAGGGGAGATAACATTTGTGACTCAATCATATGAGTAATACTGGTATGCTAAAACGTTCATAGAGGGAAGTTGTTAACTAAGTAAAGGAAGATATTAAGTATATACATGATCTGTCAACTACCAGTGCTTTATTTTCCCTTTGCAAAAAATTCTCAATAATTTTGAGGAATACTATATACCAAAAAATAGCTTCCTAGCTTCCTATGAGGAATCCATATATGAAATTTTAAAACCCTATGCCCAGTGGTTGTTGAACCCAGAAACTGCATAAGTATTGAACATCAGGGGAAATAACGGTAATTAATGAATGCAGAGTTACCTAACCTGTATTGAAGTATTTAACTCATCAAGGCAAAAATCAGCTTCCTTGGTCAAGCTTTTCAAAAGCTGGAAAATGCCAAATTCTAACAAGGGCCATAACTCCATCAAAATTTATGGAATTCTCACAGAAGTTAATCAGGTAATCTACTCCTCATACCCAATCAGTATACCAAATATCAAGGATGTAGCTCAAATACTTTTTGAGATATCTTGCTAACAAGATATTTGTCTCATTTTCTTAATAGGGGCATAACTTCAAAAAGAGGCATAACTAGGAAAAGAAAAATTGCATGTGTCAGCTACTTTTTTCTGAGGAATCCATAAATGAAATTTCAAAACCCTGTGCCCAGTGGTTATTGCACACAGAAACTGCATACGTTTTAATCATCTGGGGAAATAACTCTGTAATTAATGAATGCAGAGTAACCTAACCTGTATTAAAGTATTTAACTCATCAAGGACTACTACTATACCAAAATTCAGCTTTCTAGGTCAAGCGGTTCAAAAGTTGGAAAAATGCCAAATTCTAACAAGGGCCATAACTCCATCAAAATTTATGTCATTCTCCCAAAAGTTAATCAGGTAATCTACTCCTCATGTACCCAATCAGTATACCAAATGTCACGGCCATAGCTCAAATACTTTTTGAGATATCTTGCTAACTAGATATTTGTCTCATTTTCTTAAAAGGGGCATAACTTCAAAAAGGGGTCATAACTCGGAAAAGAAAAACAATAATTGTCAGCTATTTTTCCATGAGAAATCCATATATATGAAATTTCAAGACCCTAGCTAGAAGGGTTCCAAAGTCACAGCAGTATCTAAAAGTGTGACGCACTCACGCATGGACGGACAAGCCAAAAGCAATATGCCCCACCAACTTTTTCAAAGTTGGGGGCATAATTATCCTCAAAATCCCACCTTATCTGGGGCACTGTATACTTTTAGTAGCTTTTCTTTATTTGATATTTGCCACTAGTTTTAGTGGCTTTTCTTTATTTTGATATTTGCCGTAAGTTTTAGTGGCTTTTCCATGATGTGTACATCCTCTTAGAGAAAAATAACCTAAAATTTATGCCTTACTGATAATCAGACCAGATGTTTTCGCCATCCCCTAATTATCTGGACACTGTAGGTATCAGCTAAACATGCTCTGTGAACTACTTTTGCCATTAGCTCTGGTTCTCGGTTAATAATACAGGTAATTCAAGCATATAGTATTTTTATCAGCGGTGCTGCTGAAACCTGATTCACGGTATTAGTGCGCCGATTAAATAACGCTCTCATAAAATACTCTAGAAAATCGCATATCCAATGATAAAGTTTTGTCTACTTTTATTCTTAATACAGTCAGTGTGTTTAAAGACATATTTTTGAAATATCACACGAAAATAAGTTTGCAATACAACTGGAACTAGTTTTTTATAAAGACTGTAAAATAGGGAATACTGTTTCGCTGGTTCCCGTGCCATTACAAAATTGTTATATTACAAAACGCTTAAATTTTAACGTAGAAATCCGTTCAAAACGCATAAACAACATAACTTTTAACGAGGATTTCGATTTTCTAGTTTATATCAAGATTAGGATGCGGGATATTTATGTTTTACTTTTAACTAGAGAAAATCGGTTTACAGCGTAATCTTCACCACCTGGGGCACTGCTGCGAAGTTGCATAATTCTGTATCATTTATTGGTATACCGGAGGATTATACTACCAGTTTCATTAGAAACACATGTGAAATCGATACCCGGAGTAACCCTAGTTTATATAGCAGTAAGTCGGGTCGGTCGGGGTCAATTCTCTAAGAGCATGTACACGGCATGTTTGTTTTGATATTTGCCACTAGTTTTAGTCACTTTTCTTTGTGTTGATATTTTTGCCACAAGTTTTAAAGGCTTTTCTTTGTTTTGATATTTCCCACTAGTTTTAGTGGCTTTTCTTTGTTTTGATACGGTATTTGCCACTAGTTTTAGTCACTTTTCTTTATTTTGATATTTGCCACTAGTTTTAGTCGCTTTTCCTGTTTTGATATTTGCCACTTTTTAGTGGTCTTTCTTTTTTTATATTTGCCACTAGTTTTAGTCGTTTTTATATATTGATATTTTCCACTAGTTTTAGTCGCTTTTCTCTGTTTTGATATTTGCCACTAGTTTTAGTATCTTCTGCTTTATATTGATATTTGCCACTAGTTTTAGTGTTTTTTCTTTATTTTGATATTTGCCACTTGTTGCAAATGCAAAATAAAGAAATAACTCAGATTATTGCTCAGTTTGCCTTACCACTTTACTTAAGTTGGCCACAAATGGATGTTTTCTAGCTTTTCCAGTAATTTTAGTAGGTACACTCCAAGGATATCTTTTCTCTGCATACTGAACAGCAAACTGTAATGAAACAAGAAAGAAACATTTACATACTAACTTTGACCTTAACCTCAAGGTTAAGGCAGTGGGAGCAGAGTGCAACAAATTGAAGCAGGGGGCATGAAAAGGGGAATCAAACATTGTTTAATATTAACTTCAGTTGAAGAATACAGTAAATCTAAAGATTGTAATAGAAAGCAGAGTCTTTAAACACTTTCAATTCATCATAAAAATGTAAAATTTGTAAAACATAGGTATCAGAGGCAGGTAGGAGGGTTCTAAAACAAATCATAACTTTACTACATGTAGTTAGAAAATTCCCAGATTTGTGTATGCAACAGAGCCTTGAAATCATCAGTAGACCCATGCACAAATAGCATAACCCTACTCATTGTTCATTTTGCTTCTTTATTCCCATGTTTTTTTCAACAAACTATGATAAGCAGATTTTAAAATCATTATGACATGGCTCATACTTTTGCATATGAGCCGTCTCATCTGGATTTTCACTGTTAGCATTGATATGTCCGAATTTACCTGCTGTCTGAAGTTACCAGACTCAACACTATATGAAAACTGCTACACAATAGTTTCTATGTTCTAATATTCTCATTCCAAGAATGAATTAATCCACAAATATATCACACTCTGCTACAGCAGCTGTGACAAAACTTGTATTCCAGTATGCAGACAGTATTGAAACAACTATGTATCTTTATCAATGCAATGCTGTACTGCCTGTACACCATGCTGAAATGACAACGTAACACCATATAGCATAATTCTGAGATAATTTTTCTTATTTCTTACCAAAAACACACATTGTAACCCTTCATTAGAACTGAGAAATTATCAGCCCTTCTTATCTGGAGCACTAATACAACATCCCAAACAACATCAGAGTAATGTCATGAAGCTTGCAATGATGCTGTTTCAACCTTGCGTGTCCAGTATTAGGATATTACCTTGACTACTGACACAACATCAGTATCCTCTGGCTGACTCAGTGACAACACTTGCTTTAACGCCCCTCCAAATTCAAACTTGATCTCTTCTGAAAAGTAAAGCAAGTTGTATCAGCCTGTCAAGCATGGAAAACCAAAATAAATGTCGTACAATTAATGCCTTCCTAATGCCACATTAGGGATCCCCAGAAGCACACAGCATGAGTGAGCAGTGTTAATATTTACATCTGCAGAATTTCAAAGAAAATTTTCATTCAAGCTATATCATACTGAAAATTCAAAGACTTGCATGCAAACAGCGTAAAACAGCCTCATCTGGATCTAAGCTGTTTGCATATTCAACTATTTTCATATCTGGCCCAATTCATGTTTATACACAAGGGAGACAACTTGTACATTATAGCAGAATTCTAGATAAGAGGGAGTATTTGATGATAATTGAGGGATAATTTTTCTTATTTCTCATCGAAACCATACGTTGTGACCCCTCATCTGAACCGTCTCGGTGAGACAGTTCTGATAAGGGGTCACAATGTATGTTTTGATGCAGAATCAACCAAAATTATCCCTAATTATCATCAGATACTCCTTCTTATCTAGAGCTCTGCAATAGTATTTGATTCTCAGGTAGGTATATATCCTTTCTACACTAGGGGCTTCTCTTTATAAGTTAAGAACTTGCTCTCTCAGAGAACCATAGTAATTCAAAATATTGGGACAGTTAGGTCTGAGCAAACACTGTAAAACCAGATCAAACTGCTCCAAGAGGAGGTCTGATCAGGGTGTACACTGTTTGCCATTCCATCTTCATCTTTTGGGTGCATTACTGTATTATAAAACTAGACTGTTCCTTTTAAGCATAATTACCAGATATGAATATTAACCCTTTTTTTACCAGTGGACCTGTCCATTCTCTGATCCTTATCATTTGGATGAGCCCATTTCTAGTTAAAGGTTCTGGGCGTCAAGGCTGATTCAACGTCATGACCTTGAATCAACGATGATGTGACGTTTTTGAAGTTATGAGCAAGCTGGGGGAACCTACAGGCTACAAACATCGAGTTAATGTTACAGCCGAAATTCATATCACAACGTCATAATCGAAAACTACACTGCTCCGCCCTGCCATGTTACCTGTATTGTGAGAGTACACGACGTAAGAGGCTAATGCTAAAATGAAGAGTAGAACATAGTTCTGCCTCATTGGTAAGAAAAAACACAAACTTTCGACGAAATCTTTTTGTTTAAGTTGTTTGATGTGGCACCTGTGTGCGGAGAACCATCAATGTTAAATCGAAAGTAACCACTACGCATGCGCCAGATCTACGCGCAAGACTGATGAGAATCCTGGAAAGGGAGTCTAGATATTGTTAATTTTATCAAGGAAATTGCCGCTTGAAACCCTGCTCTTCGGGGCTGTAAGGTATGAGTTGATTTTAGTTAATTTGCCTCATTAGTTTTTTTTCGAGAAGGACGACTTAGAAGAAGAAATATGTAAAAATAAATTTCTACTTTCGTTTTCAATTTTTTGTTGAAATGCTTGTGAATATCAAACTCTACTGAAAATTTATTCTTCTTAAAGACGAACAAAAAGTACTGACACATATGAGATGAAGATGTTTTTTATCTGCACTGCGACGGTCTCATAATAGATTTTGATAGTCGTCTGAGTAAGAAGAATAAATTAGGCCTACTTTCACTTTCCCAGGAAAGTCCAATTACGCCATTATAAAATTTATCAACTGCGTGAAGTCCAGGGATTATTTTTGGGTGAGATTTTTTAGAGATTTACTCCAATATTTTATTTGCCAAACATCTTACAGAAATTTGCTAAATTGGAGAAAAAATCCATCAAAAGATGCAAATCAATTATTGAATACTGATGTGACTTGATGGGCCCCAGCCTATCGGGTCACCCATCCAAGCACTAACCGAGCAGACCGTTGCTTAACCCAATAAAGGTTCACCACTCTAACCACGTCGCCATAAAAGCATGCTTCTACAGCGAGGCGCTAGTAGTGGTATTTATACCCATACACTACAATACTCTTAAAAGTTCTTATTTCCTGGCAGTCATTTTGGCTGAAACTCCGTACCCGCAAAAACTGCCAAAGGCCGTAATTCTGTTTATCTCGATCACAAAGTCACATGCACAGCTTCATTCTGTCCACAATATGAGTACAAAGTTTGAAAACACAATCCATTGAAAATTCCCAGTGGGCACACAACGTCAAAATGACATCGTATTGACGTCGATCACGTCGCATCGACGTCAGTTCGACGCATTTGGACGTCATGTGTCTGCTGGGTTGAGTGGAGGGGTGGGGGTGGGAGTTTGAAAACACAATCCATTGAAAATTTGGGGGGGTGGGGTTGATTACACAAATTATACCCTGAAGTTACAAAAAGCTGCCAAAAACGACAATTCAAAAGGCCCTAATTCTGTCAAAATTTAATTTATTTCCATTGAAAGGTCTCATGCACATCTTCATTATGTTCACAACATGTGTACAAAGTTTGAAACCAATCCTTTGAACATTATGGGAGAAGTTGATTGCACAAACTCTATACCCAAAAGTGTGACGAACAGACATACAAACAGACAGGTGTTAAACTTAATGCCCCCACCCCACTAACTGTCGCCATAGAATAAAGACAGGGTGGTACTTTATAAGGAGGATTAAAGGCCCCACTGCTCTATCAGCATGAAAAATTTTATCAAGACGTATCGCTGCAAGCTTCTCACTATAGTTTCGCCATCGTCAATGACCGTGATTTGCCAGCTTTAAACATCCTTCAGTTTCACACAAAAACGATTTGAAAACTTATTTGGGTCATTTGAGTTGGCAACTATAATGACCTACTTTCGATTTCATAAAATGGTAAAAATACAATGTACAGCATGGAGTCCCAATCACTATTCCGCCTATGTTTATATAGCATTGCTAGACGGGAAACCAGAACAGGAAATTGTATCTTGTGAAGCGATTTGTTATTTTTCAAAAACTTGTTTTCTCTACTTTTTGCTTGTTATATGACTCAATATATGCACACCAACCCGCATTTTATTATCAAACGTGAAGGTTGAACAGCTTTTTACAATGATTTGAATTTAGCCGTTTTTACCGCTGATGAGACTATGGAGACTTTAACTTCCACAGTGTCAATCTGCTATGGATTCGTTCCGATGAGCCTCATAGTTATGAGAATTAGAACAATAACAACAACAGTGTCATTCTGTCTCCTTTTCAAAATGATATAGCTATTAAATGTCACAGGGTATAGGTTAGGTATATCATACAATTGTACTGCCTTGCGGGATCTCACGCCCCGGCCGAGGATCGAACCGGGGACCCTTCGATCTAAAGTCTAAAGCACTCTACCACGTCGCTATAAAAGCCGGCTTGTACCGCAAGGCAGTACAAGTGTATGCTATACCTAACCTATACCACAGGATATAAACCAGTCCGCAAATTTTCGCTTCCTGCAGAGACTGTACATGATATTTGGCTTCCGCCGAGACTGTCTGCGATCTCTTGATTCCTGCCATGACTTCTGTACATGATAAATGGCTTCCTGCAGAGACTGTTCGCGTGATTCTGCTTCCTGCCGAGGCTCTCGACAGGAAGCAGAGTCACGCGGACAGTCTCGGCAGGAAGACACTTTAGGAGGACCGTAGTCCCTGCAGGAAGCAAGAGTTCGCGGACAGTCTCGGCGGAAGCCACATATGACAGACAGTCTCTGCAGGAAGCGAAAATTGGTAGACTGGTTTATACCCTGTGTATACCCTGTGACTTTTGAATAAAACATTTCTTTAAAATTCTGCAGCTGTATCACTGTTCACTTATAATGCTATGTGCTTCTGGGGATCCCTTATATAGCATTAGGAATGCATCATACTCAATTTATTTTCGTTTTCCACAATATCCCAGCAGACACATGACGTTGAAATGACGTCATATTGACGTCGATGTGACGTAATGACGTCGCATTGACGTCACTAAGACGTCATTTCGACGTCATGTGCCCGCTGGGAAGGCATTCTGCTTTGGATTCGTTCCGCTGAGCCTCTTGTAGACCATCGTTATGAGAATTGGAATAACAACAACAACAGTGTCATTCTGTCTGTATTGTCAACATTATCATAATTGGTAATTCTGGTACACTGATTGAACAATTTTTCACACCTTTACCTGTACAGATGCAGATGCTAAGTGCTGGGGGTTCCGGGAACTAGACCCCCACCCCCGGCAGAGAAGTCCTGTTTTCAATGCCCCTCCCCCCCCCCCCCCCCCCCCCCCTGTCTCTCTCTCTCCCAAATCCCCCCGACTGTCGTCACGGGGGCATAAACTCCATTGAAAATTGTGGTAAGAGTTGATAACACTTGTTCTTTACCCTAAAGTGCAAAACGTTGCCCAAAATAACTAAGTTCGAAAGGCTGTAATTCTGTCAGTATTAATTTATCTCCATCAAAATTTCACTTGCACGCCTTCATTGTGTCCACAACATATCTACAGAGTTTGAAAACAACCCAATAAAATTGTGGTAGAAGTTGATGACACAAACTCTATACCGTAAAGACCAAAAGGTTGCCCCAGATGACTCGGTTCAAAGAGCCGTTATTCTGTCAAAATCAATTTTGTTTCCATAAAAATGTGACACAAACTGTACCCGTAAGTGTGAAGATGCAAAGAATGGAAAGACAGTCGGGGCACAGAAAACTGTTGAAATGACTATTTACAGTTAAATGTGGAATACCAAATATACGTTACGTTGGCTGTTTACAGTTCTTTTGGACAGTTTCAAGTCCAGTTTTAGTCCTACGAACTATTTGCCGCTGAGTTGAGCGGTTGCCCGTTCGAGTCCAGCGAGGGACGAGTTCACCTTTGGCCTTTGGATTATTTCATACTCCTCATCATCTCCTTAGTTGATTAATTGCCAATGCATTCTAGTGCATTTTCTGTTCCAGTTAGATTGTTCTGATTATCTGTGTTTGATTTAAAGATCTGTGTTTGATTTAAAATATAGATACAATAAATACAGAGAAAAATAAAGAAAGCGAGATACGGCTCCTGGACACAGAGACACCAGTCACCGATTTTGCCAAAGAAAAAGATGTTACTGAAAAGAACTGATCAGATTTCGGTGACATTGACCTTATTTTCAAGTTTTCAAGGTCATTGGAGGTCAAAACATGTTGAAAAATGGCTTGTCTGCACCATATCTCCTGAAAGGATCAATGGATTTTGATCAAACGTGCACAGGTTTATCATTTGGAGATAAAAATAACTGATTAAATTTTGGTGACCATGACCCTATTTTCGAGAGGGGTCCAAATCACGAGCTGCCGCTGCTGTCCCCAACAGCAGCTGCTGATCTCCCAACAGCAGCTGCTACTGCGACAATAGCTGCTGCTGAGGATTTCTCTGTAAATTATAGTTTTTGACTAAAATTCATGCAGGAAAGTATGTGTGAAGCCGTCATACTCTAATATATTGCAAATTCTACCTAATGAACGATTGCTACATACCTGGATTTGAAACAAAAACAAAAATGCCAATCTATTGATATTTGAGAGTGCAGCTGCATGTATAGAAAGTGTGAGACATTAGCAGTTCTCGTTCATTTTGCAAGTATTCGCTTTTTAAAAAAATGCCAACGCTCATTGGGCATACCGTTTAAAAGACAAATTTATGTGTAGGGAAAGAGTTTTTTGTGTGTTTTTAATCAGCTAAGTGCTTGGGTGAAGCATTAATGCTAAACAATATCTTGCAATGATTTATGGTATTTATACACAAGAAAATACTGAAAAAATACGGAGAGTCAAACGTCATGTAACATTTTCAGTAGTGTTGTCATTGGGTTTTTGCAAATTTCAAACTGTAAATTCTTCAGTGAAAAGGGTTTATCCTACCATCGGTTGTCTCCTCACAGCAGGCACACAGAGTTGAATCAACACTGACTCAACGTTGATTCCACGTCGTGACATTGGATCAAGGTTGTGTCAATGTGGATTTAACGCAAGGTGCCCAGCTAACGCTTTTCTGTCCAGTCGGAACGTATAGGGAAGCTAAATGCAGCGAGTTGGATTCACGGCATATATTTCATTTTTTTTTCTTTCTTTTTGCGATAAATACACGTAACACAGACCAAGGATTGATTCGGAGACAAGTCTTAGAATGTTCGAATGGGTCATCTGCTTAAGAAATGACATTTTCAGGTTATATTTTTTTATTCTTTTCCCACTTTTTTCTCAGAAAAGACCTGCGATTTTACGATCTGTTCAACAGGTTTCAGTCATACATGTACATGTATCCGGTCGATGGGAGGGTGATGATGATAGGTTGTGGGCTATGGAACCCCGTTTACGATTAAAACAGACTTTTTTTTTGCGAGAACTTAGACGTTGAAACTATGTCGCCTGACCATGTCCAACTGGCCAGAGCTCACAGTTGTAAGAGTTTGATTTTGAGAGAGTCTTTATTTAAATATTGACAATTATAAGCAATTCCAGCAATGCACCATGTCAACTAGACTATGAAGCTTGCTTAAGGGTTCTTGAGGTATATGATAATATATTTAATTCTGCAACACCTTTTGTCCATCCGCCAGTCTATGCGTCCGTCTGTCACCAGCGGATTTCCTATATCTTACGTAAGTAATATAAGATAGATATCACCGAACCTCTATGGGGTGCCGGTTAACTATTCATTATCGTTTTATGATATCGATAAGTGAAAAAGTGCTATCCACTATACAAATAAGCGACATCCATAATTATTCATGAATATCCGTGATTCGACTTATAGATGTACAGTATTCGAAGTATGAATATCAACTAGTCTAACTACTTTATGGATATCACCGATTCGATTCATGAATATCCATAAATCGATTTATAGATATAAACAAATTTGCCCATTTATGGATATCACTAAGTCAAATTATTGATGTCAATAAATCGAAATTGTGATATTTATAATTCGAATTAATGCCATCCATTTCTCATTTAGATTATTGGATATCCACACTTTGGATTATTGATATCCATAATTTGTGGACTGCCTGCTGTTGAAGTTAGGTAGTGATAGTGGTATCTGCTGCTACTACTGTAATGATATCTGTATTTGCCATCTATTGGTGGACTGCTTGCTGTTAAAGATAGGTAATGCGAGTGACAGCTGTTGATACTGCTGGAGTGATATCTGTATCTGCCATCTGTTGGTGGACGGCCTGCTGTTAGAGATAGGTAGAGAAAGTGACATCTGTTAATACTGCTGTAATGATATCTGTATCTGCCATCTGTTGGTGGACGGCCTGCTGTTAAAATATAGGTAATGAGAGTGACTTTAGTTTTATTGCTGAAATGATATCTGTATCTGGTGATGGTAATGATAACAGGGGCTGCTACTGGAACAAAACTTACCGTTGATAGTGCTACTGACCACCATCAGCAGCTGCCAAAGAACCATCAGCAGCTGTTGCTTTCATCAAATGATGCAGCAAAAACTATTCTTACTAATTATAGTAGCCGATGATGCCCCTCTGTTCTTCCATATCGTCAGATGATGCGGTAACTTATGATAACAGCAGGAGCTGCTAATGCCACCACCATCAGCAGCTGCCAAACCACTATCAGCAGCTGCAAAACCACCATCAGCAGCTGATGCTTTTATCAGACACAGCTGCAGCAGCAGCTGCCATACCGCCATCAGCAGCTGATGCTTTCCTCAAAAGCAGCATCAAAGTTTTTCCTACTACTTATGGCAGCAGGTTATGTCCTTTTTGTTCTTCGATATCGGCAGATGATGGTGTCATTAACAGTAAGAGCAAAGCTGCTTCTGTCACCACCGTCAGCAGCTGCAAAACCACCATCAGCAGCTGCAAAACAACCATCAGCAGCTGTTGCTTTTATCAGACACAGCTGCAGCAGCAGCTGCCATACCGACATCAGCAGCTGATGCTTTCCTCCAAAGCAGCATCAAAAGTTTTTCCTACTACTGATGGCAGCAGCTTATGTCCTTTTTGTTCTCCGATATCAGCAGATGATGGTGTCATTAAAGTAACAGCAGCAGCTGCCAAAGAGCCACCTCCATCAGCTCCTGCCAAACCACCATCAGCAGCTGCTTAACCAACATCAGCAACTGATGCTTTTATCAGACGCAACTGCAGCAGCAGCTGCCATACCGCCATCAGCAGCTGATGCTGATTAACAGTAACATCAGAAGCTGCTTATTGTACCACTGATAATAACAGCAGCACCTGCTTATGCCACCAGCATCAGCAGCTGCCAAACTACCATCTGCAGCTGCTCAACCACCATCAGCAGCTGATGCATTTTTCAAAAGCAGCTGCAGCAGCAGCTGCCATACTGCCATCAGCAGGTGATGCTTTCCTCAAAGCAGCATCAAAAGTTTTTCCTACTACTGATGTCAGCAGCTTATGTCCCTTTTGTTCTCAGATATCGGCAGATGATGGTGACATTTACAGTAACATCAGCAGCTGCATACGTTACCACTATCAGCAGCTGCCAAAGAACCATAAGCAGCTGTTGCTTTCATCAAACGATGCAGCAAAAAAACTATTTTTACTACTTATAGTAGCCGATGATGCCCCTCTGTTCTTCCATATCGGCAGATGTTGTAGTCACTGATGATAACAGCAGCAGTTGCTTATGCCACCACCATCAGCAGCTGCCAAACCACCATGCAGCAGCTGCTAAACCACCATCAGCAGCTGATGCTTTTATCAGATGCGGCTGCAGCAGCAGCTGCCATACCGCCATCAGCAGGTGATGCTTTCCTCAAAGCAGCATCAAAAGATTTTCCTACTACTGATGGCAGCAGCTTATGCTCCTTTTGTTCTCAGATATCGGCAGATTTTGGTTTCATTAACAGTAACATCAGCAGCTGCTTATGTTACCACCATCAGCAGCTGCCAAAACAAAACATTAGCAGCTGTTGTTTTCATCAAAAGGTGCAGCAAAAGAAAGTCTTACTACTTATAGAAGCAGTTGATGCCCCTCTGTTCTTCCATATCAGCAGATGATGTGGTCGCTGATGATAACAGCAGCAGCAGCTTATGCCACCACCATCAGCAGCTGCCAACCACCATCAGCAACTGCTAAACCACCATCAGCAGCTGATGCTTTTCTCAGACGCAGCTGCAGAAGCTGATGCTTTCATCAAAAGCAGCATTAAAAGTTTTTCCTACTTCTGATGACAGCAGCTTATGTTCCTTTTGTTCTCCGATATCGGCAGATGAAGGTGTCATTAACAGTAACATCAGCAGCTGCTTATGATACTACCATCAGTAGCTGCCAAAGAACCATTAGCAGTTGTTGCGTTCATTAAAAGGTGCAGCAAAAACTATTCTTTTATTTATAGTAGCAGCTGACGCCCCTCTGTTCTTCCTTATCGGCAGATGCTGTGGTTACTGATGATAACAACAGCAGCTGCTTATGCCACCACCATCAGCAGCTGCCAAACCACCATCAGCAGCTGATGTTTTTATCAAACGCAGCTGCAGAAGCTATTCTAACTACTAATAGCAGCAGTTGATGCCCCTCTGTTCTTTCATATCGGCAGATGATGTGGTCACTGATGATAACAGCAGCAGCTGCTTATGCCACCAACATCAGCAGCTGCCAAACCACCATCAGCAGCTGATTATTTCATCAAAAGCAGCAGAAAAAACGATTCTGACTCATGATGGCAGCAGGTGATGTCCCTCTGTTCTCTGATTACGGCAGATGATGTTGTCAATAAAACTATCATCAGCAGTTGCTTTGTACACCAATATCAGCAGCTGCCAAACCATCAGCAGCAGCTGATGTTTCCATCAGCAGAAGCGGCAAAAGATATTCTAACTTCTAATGGCAGCAGCTGCTGTCCCTCTGTTCTTCGACATCGGCAGACGATGTGGTCACTTATATTAACATCAGCAGCTGCTTATGACACCATCATCAGCAGCTGTCAAACACCATCAGTAGCTGATGCTTTCATCATAAGCAGCATCAAAAGATTTTTCTTACTACTGATGGCAGCAGCTTATGTCCCTTTGTTCTCCGATATCGGCAGATGATGGTGTCATTAACAGTAACATCAGCAGCTGCTTATGATACCGCCATCAGCAGCTGCCGAAGAACCATCAGCAGCTGTTTCTTTCATCAAAAGATGCAGCAAAAGCTATTCCTTCTTCTTATGGCAGCAGCAGGTGTTCTTCTGTTTTTCGATATCGGCAGATAATTTAGTCACTGTGTAACGGGACGAGCCCCAAAAATGTAACTGGAACATCCCCAAGAATGTAACGGGACGAGCCCTTTAATAATTCAAAGGGAAAAAACGCAATAGGTTAGCTCTCAACTTAAGTATTAAACTGTCCTGAAATAGTATATCGCACTATTTCTTCTATCATATTGACTCTCTTATGCTTTGTACAAGTTTATACACATAAGTATTTGTCCGTTTAGCCCCAATCAGCACCCCCGGGCAGGTCAGTAGCCCTGTCTACCACTAAACACGAACAATAGTGTTGTACGGACTAACGAACAAATACTGTCCTACAGACAGACAGACAGACCCAGATAAGGACAGACAGACGGACGACCAGTCCCAGTCGAGGACAGTCAGACAGACGAACAATAGCAAACCTTCTCCCCACGGGTTCTTCTTTTGAGCTTGTCTGAGAATATGAAAAAAAGTAATTTGTATTCAATGATTTTATTTACATTAATGAAAAATGGCATGATTTCAGATAATGTTTCCTCTATAGCCTAACACTAACTAGCAAGCTTATTTTAGTTTAAGTGAACGTATTTTGCAGCCCAACCCCAGAGTTAGGGGGTGAGGAAATTTAGCAAAGATCAGATTTCAGAAATTTGAGATCAAGTAAAACATGGTAGGCCTACTTGTGTTCCTGAGAACGACTTCTTAGGCAAGACTTGGTATCTATTGGAAAACTTATTAATTGTATCAGAATATACAATCACACTTTACCATAGCATATAAATTATTATAAGTATAAACCAGATATTATAGACAAATACCAACTTTATTAGCATAATTTCCAATTCTCAACCGTTTTAACTAAATTATACTAACAACACAAAATGAAAGCACATGAGATAATACATAATTCAGGCAGATTATATTGCTAATTGAAGAACGGCTTTTGAACCTGTAGACTGCACAATAAATAGCATTTTCCGGACATAATTTTCTGAGTATTTCGCTTCAAGGGAGACTATAGATTCACACCTAATAAACCATTTATGTGATAATTCTCTTCCAACCGAGAATTCTGCTTGCCAAGTATATACTACCCTTACAACTGATATTAAAATCAGCAGTTGCTTATGACACCAGCACCAGCAGCTGCAAAAACCACCATCAGTAGCTGCTGATGCTTTTATCAAGATCAGCAGCAAAAGCTATTCTTACTCATGATGGCATCAGCTGATGTCCCTCTGTTCCGATATCAGCAAATGATCAGCAAATTAGTCATTAATACTGAGATGAGCTATTGCTTATGATACCACCATCAGCTACTGCTAAACCACCATTAGCAGCTGATGCTTTTATCAAACGCAGCTGCAGAAGCTATTCTTACTAATAATAGCAGCGGGTGATGCCCCTCTGTTCTTCCATATTGGCAGATTATGTGGTCACTGATAATAACAGCAGCAGCTGCTTATGCCACCATCACCAGCTGCCAAACCGCCATCAGCAGCTGATGCTTTCATCAAAATCAGCATCAAAAGTTTTTCCTATTACTGATCGCAGCAGCTAATGTCCCTTTGTTCTCCGATATCGGCAGATGATGGTGTAATTAACAGTAACATCAGCAGCTGCTTATGTTACCGCCATCATCAGCTGCCAAAGAACCATCAGCAGCTGATGCTTTCGTCAAAAGATGCAGCAAAAGCTATTTTTACTTCTAATAGGTAGCAAGTGTCCTTTTGTTCTTTCATATCGGCAAATGATGTGGTCGCAGATATTAACATCAGCAGCTGCTTATCACATCACCACCACATCACCACCAACAGCTGCCAAACCACCAACAGTAGCTGCTGATGTTTTCATAAAAAAAGCAGCAAAAGTTATTCTTTCTCATGATTGCAGCAGCTGATATCCCATTGTTCTCCAATATCGCCAAATGATGTTGTCATTAATACGAAAATGAGCACCTGCTTACGACACAACCATCAGCAACTGCTAAACCACCATCAGCAGCTGATGCTTTTATCAAACGCATCTGCAGACTGAAGCTATTCTTACTACTAATAGCAGCAGCTGAGTGTCAGCTGTTGCTGCTGTTGGATTAAATATCTGTATCTACCATCTGTTGGTGGACTGCCTGCTGTTGAAGATAGGTAGTGAGAGTGACAGCTGTTGCTGTTGCTTGATTGAATATCTGTATCAGCAAGCAGCTTGTGGATTGCCTGCTGTTGAAGATAGGTGGTGACAGTGACAGCTGTTGCCGCTGCTGCATTAAATATCTGTATCTGCCATCTGTTTGTGGACTGCCTGCTGTTGAAGAAGGGTAGTGAGGGTGACAGCTGTTGCTGCTGCTGGATTGAATATCTGTATCTGCAAGCAGTTGGTGGACTGCCTGCTGTTGAAGATAGATAGTGAGAGTGACAGCTGTTGCTGCTGCTGGATTAAATATTTGTTCATGCAATCTGTTGGTGGACTGCCTGCTGTTGAAGATAGATAGTGAGAGTGACAGCTGTTGCTGCTGCTGGATTAAATTTCTATATCTGCCATCTGCTTGCTGTTGACGATAGGTAGTGAGGGTGACAGCTGTTGCTGCTGCTGTACTAGATATTTGTATCTGCCTTCTGTTTATGGACTGCCTGCTGTTGAAGACAGGTGGTCAGAGTTACAGCTGTTGCTCCTGCTGTATTAAATATCTGTATCTGCCATCTGTTGGTGGACTGCCTGCTGTTCAAGAAAGGTAGTGAGAGCGACAGCTGTTGCTGCTGCTGGATTAAATATCTGTATCTACCATCTGTAGGTGGACTGCCTGCTGTTGAAGGTAGGTACTGAAAGTGACAGCTGTTGCTGCTGCTGGACTAAATATCAGTGTCTACCTTCTGTTGGTGGACTGCCTGCTGTTGAAGATATGTAATGAGAGTGACAGCTGTTGCTGCTGCTGGATTAAATATCTGTATCTGCCATCTGTTTGTGCACTGCCCGTTTTGAAGATAGGTATTGAGTTACAGCTGTTGCTGCTGCTGGACAAATTATCTGTATCTGCCATCTGGTGGACTGCCTGCTGTTGAAGATAGATAGTGAGAGTGACAGCTGTTGCTGCTGCTGGATTAAATTTCTATATCTGCCATCTGCTTGCTGCTGACGATAGGTAGTGAGGGTGACAGCTGTTGCTGCTGCTGTACTAGATATCTGTATCTGCCTTCTGTTTATGGACTGCCTGCTGTTGAGACAGGTGGTCAGAGTTACAGCTGTTGCTCCTGCTGTATGAAATATCTGTATCTGCCATCTGTTGGTGGACTGCCTGCTGTTCAAGAAAGGTAGTGAGAGCGACAGCTGTTGCTGCTGCTGGATTAAATATCTGTATCTACCATCTGTAGGTGGACTGCCTGCTGTTGAAGATAGGTAGTGAAAGTGACAGCTGTTGCTGCTGCTGGATTAAATATCTGTATCTGCCATCTGTTGATGAACTGCCTGCTGTTGAAGATAGGTAGTGAGAATGGCAGGTGTTGCTTCTGCTGGATTAAATATCTGTATATGTCATCTGTTTGTGGACTGCCTGCTGTTGAAGGAAAGTAGTGAGAGTGACTTCAGTTGCTGCTGCTTGAATTATATCTTTTTTCTACCATCTGTTGGTGGTTATACTCATGATACCAGGAGCTGCTTCTGGAGACGAAACTAACCTTTGCTGCTGCCTTCTGTTACGAGGGTGATAGCTGCTGCTGACAGTGGACGGAGTGATATCTGCAGTAAGTTTTAGTAAGAGTTACTACTTCTTGTGGTGTACGTGACTAGAGTGATATATTGTGCTGTTGTTTATCAACGAGTGAAAACTGATGCTGATGGTTTTTTGTGATATTTGCTGTATCTTCAAATTAACAGCAGTAGAAGTTATTTCATTCCTCCCCTTAGACAACAACAGCAAATCTTACTCTCCACCTAGGTTGCAGGATGCGGCTCTTTTACAACCAGCTGCAGCAGCGTGTGAATTAAACCCCCCCCCATAAAATCTGCTACTTCTATCATCAGAAAAGAATAAGACAAAAGCGATAAGCCGTACTAACTGCAACTGCGGCATTAGCAATTGTACCTATTAAAAACCACCGTCAACAGCTAATGCTTTCGACAGATGGTGGTGCCACTAAAAACAACACCAGCAGCTGCTTATGATACCACCATCAGTAACTGACACCACAATCAGCAGCCTATGCTTTTACTTACAGCAGCAGCAAAATGTACTCTAAACACTAGTGGCAACAGCTGACATCCCTCTGATCTCCGATATAGGCAGATGATAGTGTCATTTACTAAAAGCAGCGGCTGCTTATGACACCACCATCAGCAACTGACATCACCATTAGCAGCTAATACTTAATCAACAGCATCCGTAATGGTTATTCTCAATACTAATGACAGTAGCTGATATCCCTCTGTTCTCCGATATCGGCAGATGGTAGGGTCACTGTCACTAATAATAACATCAGCAGCTCATTCTGACACCACCATTTGCAACTGACATCACCATCAGCAGCTGATGCTTTCATCAACAGCAGTAGTTATTCTAAATACTTATGGCAGCAGCTAAATGTCCCGCTGTTCTCCAATATCAAAAGATGGTGGTGTCACTATCACTAATAAACAACATCAGGAGCTGCTTATGACACCACCATCAGCAACTGACTACATTATCAGCAGCTGAAGATTTCATCAACAACAGCAGCAAAAGTTATCCTGAATACATTATGGCAGCAGCCGATGTCCTTCTGTTCTCCGATATCGGCAAATGGTGGTGTAACTATAAAAATAACACTAGCAGCTGCTTATGACACCAGCATCAGGAACTGACTTCTCCATCAGCAGCTATTGCTTTTACTTACAGCAGCAGCAAAAGTTATTCTCAGTACTAATGGCAGCACCTGATGTCCCTCTGATCTTCAATATCGACAGATGATATGGTCTCTGGTACAAACATCAGCATCTGCTTATGAAAACTGGCGGAGCAGCAGATGTTACTCCTGTCAAACCACCAACATTAGTGTCTGCAAATACTACACACGGCAAAAACAGTAATATAAGCCTAAATCCTTACTATAAACAGTGGCTGACACTTTTAATAACACCATTATCACAGGCAGCATATATCAATCTTAAAAAAAGAAAAGAATATTGAAAACATCAGCATCAGTTGTCACTATCATACCACGAACAGAAGCAGCAGTGTAACAGCAACAAAGTAGAAAAAGTTGCAACACTCTCTATCAACAACTAGAAACAACAAATATTAGGCCCCAGCACAAAATATCAAAAGATGTCAGTCTTGCAATAAAAAGAGTGTCAGGAAGTGTCTCTCTCACCACCAAATGTTGCATCACAAATTCTTTTCACACCCGTAGCATTTATATATATATATATATATAGATTAAAGAAATTGGAAACACCAGATACAGTCACATTTTTAATTTTCCTCGAGCGCTTTCAGTAAAAACATTTTCAAGAGGTTAAAATGGCGGAGTTGCTATAGGTTACTTAGTAACGTCGATTTCTTCACTGTTTCCCCTTGGTGGCACTGGTGTAAATTTTAAACCTTTTTCTAGCAGTTTCTTCTCTGCGTCAGTTAGTTCCCGTCTCGAAAGATTGATTATCTTGATATTTACTTTGTCGCTGGTAGTGATATCATTCGCTATCTGCTGTTGTTCTGTGGGCGTCTCCTGTCTAAAAAACGTCGATTTGAATTTCCCTGCAAACTATCTGTTGTGGTAGCTTGGGGAGTATATGTGTCTGTTTCTTCCCGGTAATATGCTCTTGATTGTTGAGGGTAATCCGGCGTGTAGGCATAGTTAGTTTGTCTGCGCGGCTGTGTTCTGTAACCGTTGTAAGTCGATGAGCCGATGTAAGTAGTGTTCGTGCCCTCGTTATAGGTGGTGCGTGTGTCTGAGTACCCCCTATTTTGTTGTCTGTAATTGTTGAACCTATTTGTGTTATCTCTTTACCTTTGGTATGTCTGACTAGGTCTATTTCTCACTCCTTCAGTATTGTAATTCGGTCGATGAGTCGTGGTTCTTGTGTCTGTCTGTCTTATATATGGCTGTCTTTGGTTTACATTATCCGTGTAATTGTCCATATTGGAGTCCTCCTGTATAAAAGGATTTTTACCCTGGTATTTGGTCATGAATTCCTGCTTGTACTTTTCAAGCCAGAGTTTGTTCTTTTCTTCCCATCGTGTGTATGATATTTCTTCCTGTCTTTTTACTTCTTCTTCCCATAATTTACGCAACATTTCTTTGCGTTGGCCAGAACATTTGTCGCTAATTATTCCCATCATTTCTTCATCAATTCTCTCCAAATGTTGCGAGTGGCTTTGCGCACGTAACTCTAAGAGTTCTTTCTCTGCTCTAAAATTGTCTAGGACTTGTCTTTCTCGGCGGCGTCTCTGGTCTTCCGGTTCCATGTTGATTCGTTTCATCTGGAATTTTCTTGGTAATATTATTGGCGTACTATTGCGCCATTGCTCATATATTTGTGCCAAGTTATTAGTCCGTAGTTTTTGCCAGAAATGTCCTTTTCGGCCATTAAGATGTTTGTTCCAGATCTGTATCAGCGATTGTTTAAGTCTAATCGCTTCGTTCTCTAAGTAAACACTGTTTGTTTCCTGTGACGATGTAGTTTGTGTATGAATGTTGTCTAATACAGCTTGAACGTTGGTCATAAGATTTGACAGCGAGGTGTTTTGCTCTGTATTATCCTCCGTACAATAAGTGCATAATATCACCTTAATAAATACAGAATCATATGCGAGTCAAGAATCATTAATACTTAAAGCTATTAATTTCTTTCCTCTGAGCTATATCCTAACCTATCCCACTTAGACCTTATCTTTGCTTGGTGAAAACTGTGTGACTCTTCTTGTAATATCCCTTCGGGCACTATGCCTAACCTGCATTGAACCAACGTCGATTCGACATCATGACGTCGAATCGTCTTCGGTTCAAAGCTGATCAAACCCCATGTGCCCGACGGGTTATTTGTAAGGTAACTTAATTCGTTGCGACCCCTAAACTACATATAAGGCACATCTGTCATGCGAATTGGAGAGAACTGTGTGACTCTTCTTGTAATATCCCTTCGAGCACTATGCTTAGCCAGCATCGGACCAACGTCGATTCGATATCATGACGTCGAATCGACGTTGGTCCAAAGCTGATCAAGCCCCATGTGCCCGACGGGTTATTTGTAAGGTAACTTAATTCGTTGCGACCCCTAAACTACATATAAGGCACATCTGTCATGCGAATTGGAGAGAACTGTGTGACTCTTCTTGTAATATCCCTTCGGCACTATGCTTAGCCAGCATTTGACCAACGTCGATTCGATATCATGACGTCGAACCGACGCTGGTTCAAAGCTGATCAAACCCCCATGTGCCCGACGGGATATTTGTTAGGTAACTTAACTCGTTGCGAGCCCTAAACTACATATAAGGCACATCTGTTATGCAAATTGAAGAGAACTGTGTGACGCTTCTTCTTGTAATATCCCTTCGGGCACTATGATTAGCCAGCATTGAACCAACGCCGATTCGATATCATGACGTCGAATCGACGTTGGCTCAAAGCTGATCAAACCCCATGTGCCCGAAGGGATATTTGAAAGATAACTTAATTCGTTGCGAGCCCTAAACTACATATAACGCATATCTGTCATGCAAAACACCCAAAGTGGCTATGTGAAAAAGCAAACACCAGTTTGAGTACCTAAACAAACAAAACAGTTTTGTGTCTACACTGAAAACACATATTTGAAGGAAAAAAGAGAAAATAAACCTTACGTAAATATATGGCAGCAGAGGGACATCAGCTGCTATATATTTTTTTCGTTGATGCTGACAATGGCTTTCTGAACAACCCTAACGACCTTGCATATTCAAGGATTCTGTTGTTTTTATTTCTCTGTTTATACCAGTACCATGGTCTTGCATGCTCTTAGTATTAGTCCTCAAACACATACATTGAGATGACACTAGAAGCTCTAAATGCAGGAAAAAATAAATAAACTTGAAAAATTAACTTCTGAAAATTAACTTTGACCTTGTCTTTTTTTTTTCAAACATCTTGCTGATCTTACCCAACAAGTAGAGCCAAACTAAAAACAGGGGATAAATGAGCAATAAAAAGGCAAATAAGAAGAGAGGGAAAAAGAGAAAAGAGTGGCCAAGATGTGTAGGAAAATTCAAAAACGATGAGAAAAAATAAATGTCATGTTGAATAGCTAATTATAGTATCTTCTGCGGGAGTCTCAGCTGAAGTTGCGGACCTGGTGTTGTCTCAGGGGCAGCAGCAGTTGTTTCTTTCTGTACAGCTGCAGTTGATAGTTGATGCCAGAGGTACTAATTAACTTGCAAGCTGAGCGAAAACGGATATGCGATATATCGGTATTACGGTATTGTGAGACAACTTTATCATGTTTTTTTAAGATACGTTTTCTGTAATAAGTACTTTAACTCCGAAATTCAACGCTGTTTAAGATGTTAATGGTCATATTTAACTCTGAGTTTATTTCATTTATAATAATTCATAACATTAAATAATACGCGGACGCTCAAACACTGTACACGTATCCTAGTGATAATTCGAATTATGAACATCAATATTTTTATAGATATCCAATTAATTCGAATCGATATCCATAATTCGAACTCAGGATATCCGAAAATCATAATTATTAAAGTGGCTAAGTCTGCAATAATGACCAATTTCCGAAAAATTTTACTTTCTTTTTAAACATTTGTAAAATAAGAATTAAGTTACGCTTCCACAATATATCTGTTCACTACAGCTAAAAACTGCATGGAAAAGTGAATAATCTTTATAAAAACAGGTGTTTTTCTCTTGTTGGTAATTATTTACATCCCTCCAGAAATTCTAGACAGTTGATTTTTAGCATAATTGCTGTTGTTTTGGTAGTGATAATTTGTTAAGGTTTACGAATCTGTGAAATGTATACCCGAATTTTAGCTATATTGCTGTGTTCTTGAAAATTAGAAACATTAATTCTAAAAATAAAAGATCAAAAGTTACAGACTTTGCAGCTTTAATAGATATAATTTGTATCATGGATATCACCAATCCGATTTTTGGATATTCATAATTTGATTTGTGGATGGTCATAAATCGAATTATGGATATCGGATATCACTTATTACTAATGGATATCAATAAATCAAATAGCTGATACCAATGTCGAATTAGTGATATCCATTAATTATTAAGATTATTAGATATCCATAATTCAAATATGAAGTAAAATCCATAATTCGGGCTACGGATATCAATATTTGGGCCCGTTTATGTATAACACTAATGTCGAATTAGTGATATCCATTAATCATTAAGATTATTAGATATCCATAATTCAAATATTAAGTAAAATCCATAATTCGGGTTACGGATATCAATATTTGGGCCCGTTTATGTATAACACTAATTAGAATTATGGATATCAGATATTCTTCGTTACAAATAATAAGTTTAAATAACGACTGCTCTGCGATTATTTATGGATATTTACTATTCAAATTATGGATATCAATTATTCGGCCCGATTTCTTGATATAACTTATTTAAAATATGGATATCCCTACTTCAAATCACATATATGAGCCGCGACACGGGAAAACCAACAATCTGGTTGTGCACCCAGCGCAGACTCAGATCAGCCTGGGCATCCGCCCAGTCTGATCAGTCTTCGCTGTCCGCATGGAGGTAGCTAAGACCCTTAGCTACCCTTTGGGCACTAAACGAAGAGTCTGATCAAACTTGGCGAATGCCCAGGCTGATCTGAATCTGCACTGGGTGCACAACCACATTGTTGGTTTTCTCGTGTCGCGGCTCATATGTATTTCCATAATACTGCCCATAGCTATCAATAACTCTAATTATGGCTATCCATAAATCGAATTAGTGATATCATAATTCGAATTGGTGATATCCATAAAATCGGATATTTGACATCCATAATTCGAAGTTGTGATATCCATTCTTTGAATAAGTGATATCAATAAATGGGCTGACCAAGACCTGACAAATGTAACAATTTTCTACTTGCTCACTGCGCACTGGGAAAGCAAATACTTTTATTTGACCTGCAAAATTTCTTGCTTCTCCAGAATTATTGTTGTAACACAAATTTCCGATGAAAGAGATTACAGGTGTGATCTACGAGACAGGGCTGAGATATATGATAGACTTTATTTTTCAGCATTTTTTACATGTATCAACCAAATAAAAGAGTGCTGAAAATGTCTCCTTCCCCACCCCAACCTGCATTCGCACTGCTGATTTTTTTTCATCTCTCGTAACGATGTTCCCGAAGTGGCTCAGCGGTTTCCATCTGTTGGATTTTATTGTATGTGTATTTCCATTCTCGTAACGACATTGGATTTTATGTACTGTTCTGTTTCAGTTCTGCTAACGACGTTCGCCAAGTGCGTACGTAACTATAGTTGCACACCCCTGGCGCCGAGTGTTCGTTCAAGTCCTATGTATATTGTTTTGTTCTCTTCTCTTCTCCTAACGACGTTCCCCATGTGGTCAGCGATACGTAACTATGACTATAGTTGCACACAGCCGTCCAAATTTATATTTTGTAATCGACCCTATTAGCGCACGTGACCCAATAAGCGCAGATCATGGGAAGTTCTGAGGCATATGATTTTTAGCGCACATATTTTTACTGGTTTATCCCTCTGATTGCTTGTTACAAGTGCTGAAAACACTATAAAATCTTACAGTTTTCACTTACAAAGCATCTCCATCCTGCATGACTATATGCAGCTTTTCTCTAATCTATATATAATAATTCTTTGAAATGTGCGTTTATTAGGAAGAATGTCTACTGAAAGTATTTAATGTTTAGCGCAGCGCACAGTGCGCTAAACGGGTCGAATACGGTACACCTTTATTTATTTACTTATAATTTAGAAGCTTATTATATTTTGTTGGTATGTAAGGGAAGCAAACTATTCCCATTCAGTCTCTTATATGTACCATGTTTTAATCTTTGCCAAGGAAATAGATTTATTTTATTTTTTTGTATTTATTTTTTTTTTAAACTTATTTTTGTAGCTATTCCATTCTAGTATATATTAATCTCGCAAAGGAAATAAGTTAACATGTCCGTAAACTATATATAGGCACAAGGGAGAAGCCTGCGAAAGATAAATCCTATTATTGTATAACTGCAACTACAGTTATTCATTTTAAACACAGACGTTATTATTATTATTATTATTATCATCATCATTTGTCATTATTATTTTGGGCTTTACAGCCCTTACAAGAACACTTACCTATATCGAGCCGATCGTTCCTAGAAAGTGGGCTAAAACCAAACTTACTGGGGTAAAACGTCATCAGCTGCTGCGAGGCTATCAGCAGCTGCTGCGAGGCTATCAGCAGCTGCTGCTGAGGCTAGCAGCGGCAGCTCGTGATTTGGATGTTACTGCTATTTTCAAGGTCAGTGGAGTTCATTCAATGTTGAAAAATGGCTTGTTTGCACCATATCTTCTGAAGGAATGGATGCATTGTAACCAAACTTGCACATATGTGTCATTGGGACACGGGAAAGAATTGAATAGGATTTGGTGACCTTGACTCCTTTTTCAAGGTCATTGGAGATCTTAGAATGCTGAAAAATAGATTGTCTACAACCTGTACCCTGAATGAAATAGTGAATTCTTATCAAACTACCATGGAATCGAGGAGCCCCGGTAGCTCAGTGGGTTAAGCGCTGGCCTACTGATCTATCGGACCGGGTTCGAATCCCGCTTGAGGCGAGAATCTTCTTACCGTAAACAGGGTTCCATTGCACACAGCCTTTCATTATCATCCTCTCATCGTCCTGATATAACTGAAATACTGTTGAAAAGGACGTTAAATGACAAATCATCCATCCATCCATCATACCATGGAATCATCGGAGAAGGGGCATTATTTATTAGGTTTCGGTGACATTGACTCTGTTTTCAAGGTCAAAGGAGGTCCTTATATGTTAAAATAAGCTCTTTCAGATTGTGATTATACTCTGTATTCTGAACTGTAAGTTGGATTCATACTAAATAGCATTGGATCGGCAATCGGCATTTGGAGAGGGTTCATGAATGAATAGGCTTTGGTGACATTGACCCTATTATCAAGGTCATAGGTGGATTTGTCCTTAAAATGACATAGGCGGAGTTGTCCTTAAAAGGACAAAATCTCTTGAACCAGCTTGTTTAATAAATTAGACGGGTGAATTGTTGCTTTCTTATTTCGCAACCGATTGACTTGAAATTTTACAGAGATAGAAAATAGATTGAGTTTATAATATATGTAAAAAATACAAATTTTCCGTCGAGTGCCTATGGTATGTCACAAATAAAATCAAGGTCCCCATGCCTAAGGTAAGGGTCACAATCCAAGATCAGAGGTCAGTTTACATGTATGTCTCCATACTGACTCAATACTGACTGCTGAAGGTAAAGCATGATAATAAAGTAGCTCACTTGCAAGATTTGGGATTCCTTACCCATGGTCAAGGTCACAATCAGGGGTTAAAGGCCAGTTTAAGGGGCCTTCGTGGGCATTTGTTACATACCGTAACATTTGTTGTTTATTTATTTATTACAGAGAGTGTAACAGTTTTCAACTACCTCCTACAATTCTTCCTTGAAATTTATCCATATATCAGTGGTGTCATGTCGCCGAAGGCTCGTTTCATAAATTTCATGGGGGTGGTTGGGTGGTGCGATGGTGCTTGTTATACCTTACAGTGCCGGGGCGTCCTACTGATTTGCATAATGGTAGGACAAGGGCCTGCTGTGCTTGCAGTAGGTGTGGGTGGGCGTTGTTTGGACATTTTTTCTCTCGTCTATCATTTCTTTTCTTTCTCCCTCTCTCTGGGAGACGGCCCGATATAGACTGAAATACTGTCTCAAAGGGCTGTTAAATCCAAAACAATCAATCATAAACTTCATATGAAATGACTACTTGCGTGAGGTCCTCTTTATATCATCATATCTGCTGCGAAGGAAGGATTCTGGGACATCCGACTGTAAAATTTAAATAGCTAAATTAACGTTTGTTTGCCTACTTTAATTAACTAATATATAAAGAATCTTAAAAAAGAACACGAGTGGTCATTTCATATGAAATTTATGAAACGAGCCTTCGGCAAGATTCATAAATTTCATATGAATTGACCACGAGTGTAAGATTCTGTTTATCATATGGCCTTTTAAAATGGGATTTTAAAAATGAACATTATGTCAATAAGAAAACACATTGTTGACACGGAAGTTGTCAATGACGTTACGTGTACGCGCCAAAGTATTATTACACGTGTGGTTATACGATTTTCATGATACGACGTTATCCGCTGAATAACGCCGACGTAATATGATGAAACGGTATCTTCAGATCGTATATGCAATATTCACTCTTCTCAAAATTTATATATAGACACCAGCAAAGAACGAGAACGGCGAGACGGTTCTTTTGAGGAGTCATAACATAGTGTTGTTATGATGAAATATGGAAAGTTATTCCTAAATTATCCCTGTACTTCCTCTTTATTTGGAGCACATGCAGGAAATGTTAGGCTCATTTGCACTCCGGCACAGTCTGATAAGAAGCTTTACTGTGAGACCATTCGTTTACAGGCATCATTTATTACTCTTACCAGTAACCAATGACTAGAGGATGTGTGTGTGTGTGTGTGTGTGTGTGTGTGTGTGTGTGTGGCTCTTTGAAGGTGCAAGCACATGCAACTCCTGCTTTTGTTTTCCATAAACTGGTAAATCAAATCGCACTGGTCTCGGTTGCATCGTACTGGTGTATGCTCTACAAAGTACAGCTGCTGGTTTAAATGGCTGAAAACGTCATATCATATTTTATATATTATCTCGGAAATCTTATATCCCATATTAGATATCTTATAAATGAGATGTTAAATAAGATATCTAATGTAATATAGTATGTAAGATATCTCATTTTATGTAGATATCTGATATACTATATTAGATATTTTATATATTATAAATGTATTAGAAACAATTTATATGTTATATCAGTTATTCATTTAACAGGATGAATAGTAAAATGGCTTGCTCAGCTTACAAGAAAATATCGGGGCGATGATAAAGAGTGGTTGTAATAGAAACTACTGACAAGAAATTATTGGGAGTGAGGGAAGAGGTTGCCTGGGCGGGGAAGGAATGGGGTGTAGAAATACGAAAAATATGAGAAAAAATGATGAAGTGAAACTGTCCGGACAAATTCATATGCATCTCACGCCAGACTACCGAAGTCAACTGGTCTGATACAAATTGAATAAAGATATTTGGTTGATTTTTCCTAAAACATACACATACATTGTTATCTAAAGGCTTAAATGTTATTAAGCTTTTCTATATAGCTCTTTCAGACAGTTGTGCCTGGATCATCAACCGCAAACGGTAGGCTGTAATGATTCTTTAACAAATACACACTGTCACAGTGGCTGCAATTGATGTCCTAACCTCAAAGTCTTACGCCAAACATGAAAACAGCAAAATTGAAGAGCATGTATTTTAGAAATTATTTTCTATACTATGGTTAGACAAGTTGCCCCCCCCCCCCCCCCCACCAAAAAAAAAAATATTGCCCCCCCCCCCGCTTGCCCCCCACCCCCCACCAAAAAAATATCGCCCCCCACCCTCCTCCCCCCCAAAAAAAATATCTGCAAGTATGCTTCAGAACAGTGAAAAATCACGTAGTTGTCGATCAGCTGTTCACATAGTGGATTTCCTTATTCGGTAAAATAATTAAATTACCTAACTATGACTATGACTGTTCTCGAAATTTCGTGCCCGTAGTGCCAAAACAACAGGGTTAGGAAACCCCTCATGACGTAAATAATCAATAATTGAGCCGCGATACGACAAACCAGCAAAGTGGCATGTGCGGCGAGCGAAGACTCAGATCAGTCTTGGCATTCGCCCAGTCTGATATTAGAACTCTAGCCAGCCATAAAGCGCACAGCGAAGACTCCAATCGGACTATGATCAGATCCTCCCTGTCCGCACGGTGCTAGATTAGAACTTAAGCCATCCATTAAACGCACAGCGAAGACTCTGACCAGACTGAGCGGATGCCCAGGCTGATCTGAGTCTTCGGTGGGCGCACATGCTACTTTGTTGGTATTTTGTCGTGATGCGGCTCAGTTATTATGTGTATGACCTTCTCAGGCATTTATGTCGACAGCAGTACTTCCGGCACCATAGCAGTTTGATTTACCAGAGCTACATATGTATTAATTTCTTTGTCTTTTTTAGGTTTTATTTGCCTTGTTATGGCCGAGCCACCTTCGTCTTCGTCATCGGAGTCAGGAGAAGAGAAGGTTGACGAGTATAGTAACACATTTGATGATGAAGACACACCTAACCCCGACATCTTAAAGAGTTTGTCATCAGAGTCTGACTCAGATACCGACATTCCTCAGCGATCGCTTTTCAGCATTTTCAAACCAGGACATGTTCCCAGCACAGGTAGTTCTGTCCCGATATCTCTTGGTGTACACTCTGAAATTGACATTGAGGATACAGAAGAAAAAGATATCATTCTTGAAGAAGAAGATCGTTTAACAGCTGATCAAGGTGACGAAGATACGAAGGACAAAACTGAAGCAATGATTGATAAAGTAGCCATGAAATTAACTGATCAAGACCTGGATGTCCACTCTGAGAACTCAGATGAACAAACAATGGAAGCATGTATGCACGCAAAAACTGCTGAGGTGAATACGGCTTCTGAACAGTCGTCGATTAAACCATCACCGCCGCCTAAACCAGTTTTCAGAGTTGCGAATAATAGAAAGCTTGTATTTGATACAGGACAAGAAAAGGAAGAGCATAAAATTACAATGAAGGAAACTGTTTGTGACGATATTCAAATCAAAGAAGAGTCGGGTACCACAGATTCGAAATCACCAGATGAAGAAGTGTATGATTTAAACAGAGAAATGGACATAAATGAAGAGGGATACAACAATACGGAAGCTACAAGTGTCACACGTAAAAGTGCCGGGAGTCCAGATCCTGAGACAAGCACTGGAAATGGAGAAGAGGAGGATAATATGTTCAGCAAAAGAGGTGTTGTCATTACAGACTCGATGATGGTTGATGACTTAGATTTTAGAACTAGCTTAACGGGCGCCGGCAGTTTTGAAGTTCTTGAAGACAGTGATATAGAAGAAAAATTTACTACACCTACCGAACAGTTGTCAGGTGGTGAGGGTGATGAAATAGAAGAGCTTGTTAAAGAAAATACTAGTAGTAACAAATTACCATTAGTTCACTTAAACAACATCGACAGTCTGTCTGCAAGTAATACTACAGGAATTTTGACGAACCTTGGGGATACTAGAATGGAAGGGCGTGAAAATAGAACGGAAAAAGATAAAGAAGAATTAACACCAGCAACTGATACATGCCAGTTTGATCAATCATTTTTTGTTATTACTAAGGGAAGTTTCAAAGATTCAAAGCATGGGTATAAAAGTATCTCAAGCAGTGTATCGGAGAGCGACCTTCCAAAATCAGAAGAAAATGTATCGACAGAAATCGATAATATATCTGACGATAATTCAGGGAATCGATTGTCATTTGCAGATAAAGTAAAAATGTTTGAAGGAGATCCAGGAGACAATTCACAGCAAAAAGCAAAGACAACTGAGTGTGATGTAAAGTCTTGCAATGAAAACACTAAAGTAAGTAGTGATATGCAAGCTGAAGAGGAAAAAAAGAAAAATACGATCATTATAGATGATTCATATGTTAACTTTCAGAATTTACCAGAAAAAGAAATGACAGAAATTAATGACGTGTGTGGGGATTCGAAGTATACTAACGTTGCAGTAAGTGGCCGTCAGCAGCACAGTTTAGAAAAAGTATTTGATAGTGAAAGAAAGACAGTGCAATCATCTGTCATAAAAGAAACTGACTCAGCTATTGAGGAAGAGTCTAGCTACATGAGTGAAGGCAATGCGACAAACGATGACTTTGCACCTCCTGTGCCTCCTAAATCAGCTATTGTCATGCAAGAATTGGAGAGCATGCGCTCGTTAAATCAAGAAACTGACGAAGGACTGAAAGGGACGCCTGTCTCTGCTGCAAGGAACATTGATACGAGTGAGCAGACATTTGATTATGTTAGACCTGAAATCGGTTCTGATGACCCGGACAGAAGACAAGGACAAAGAGAAGATGCAAACTTACCAAATTCCGCAACGCAAGGGACAATGCCATCTGTGCATCATTCCCAGTCACAACCTGAATTTTCTGCCAACCCATGGCCGTATTATCCGTCCTATCCCACGGAATATTATTCTGGAGGCCAAGCTTATTATGATGCGGAAACGCTGAAGAGCATGAGCCAAGATCCTTACGCAGCACAGCTCATGTATATGTATATGTGTCAACAACAATTTCTCCGTCAGGGTCTCGCTGGACAAGGACCGTTTGAACGACATGGACATTCCGATTCAAATTTACAAGTTTCGAACGATAAACACAGACAGGCACATGACGTTAGTGCTGAACGTGCTGGAGGGACGTGTGAAACGACTGATATCGAGACTGAAAATGAGGTTAAGCGAACAGATGCAGCACATGATGATTGGCCGGCACAAAGGCAACATGGTGTTGCTGAACGTGGCGACGGCATACAGTCCGAAGCTTCCACTGAATTCCAGTTCAAAGCGGAGAGCAGAGAAAGGTCACCCGTGGTAAATAGGGGTGATGGAATAAAGAATAACGAATCGAAACGGCATGGCAAGACTGGCAGCTTGACTGAAACTGAAACAAGAGAAACTGCGGCTGAGCCAGAGGTACACACCAGAACAAAACCGCCAGGTAAACAGTTTATCACATTACTGTAATGAAACATAAAATCCGTTTATATAACATGAGCGTGTGTGTACTTTAGTGCCTCCATGAGAGCGAAAGCCATGGGAGACTAGACCGAAATGACTAATATTTATCATTTTAACACACGTTTAGTTAATGCTCGATGTACGGATTTTTCTTCAGAGCTCCAGATAAGAGGAAGTATTTGATGATAATTTTCTTATTTCTCATTGAAACTTTTTGTTGTGACCCCTCATCTGAACCGTCTCGTCGAGACAGTTCAGATGAGGGATCACAACATAAGCTTTTATGCAGAATGAAGAAAAAATACGCTATATCATCATCAAATGCTCCCTCTTATCTAGAGCTCGTTTCTTGCACACCGGATAAGGATATCCGCGTGTTTCATCTGTACCTACAAGTTTTATCTCACCCAGGACCGAATAAAATTCACGTGAAATCAATGCATGGGCTGTATAGGAGGTCACGTATCTGCATCGTCAAGTGACGTTGGTTTTTAAGGAGGATGATTTCATTAAAAATTGCAAAATGACTTCACCGTATGCTACTCCGGGCGTTAACGTAAAGATCCGAACGTCGGCCGTTAAACGCGCCGGCTTCATTCTAAATAAAACAGGGCAAATTGAACATTTTAAGAACTTCAACTTTTACAATCAAACGTTGTAGTAAATAGAAAGGTATGCAAGAAAAGGTATCTATAATTAGCATACCTATGAGGTAAAGATAGAAAATCCGTTACTCGGAATCACTTTCGGCAGCAGTCGGCAAGCCACGTGATGGTGAACAGTGACCCTCATGACGAATTTTTCTATCCACACCTCATACTTATATGAAAGATACTTATAATCTAGATCAAACGATTTCAGAATATACACCGCCACACTCTTGGTTACCTCTATTGCCCATTGTAAAAAAAAGTTTCCTCAAACTGTCACACGAAGTTTAAACAAATTATTATGGCAGAAAACGTCACATTAATCCACGACAGTGAGTATACAAGAAAGTGATTCCGGGCCATTAACACATCATTTCGGCAACAACACGCAAACATTTCTTTTATTTTATCGGTCAAATTGTTTTGATCATGTACAGATACATTCTTTATATCGTTTGAATTGTATAATGTATTTTACACATAGGACATCCAGTTCCAAAGCCACGAAGAAGTGTGGGCCAACAGAAGCCTCACCAGTCGCTTCCACATGCTGAGAAAAGCAGAACTCCTCCTGTCAAAGATACTGGTATATCTCAGCCTTCGAGAAAGGTCCCAGAGACACAAACTACACAGCCATTGTCTCACAGGGTGGAAGCTAAACCGAAGACAGAAAAACATCAACCTAGACATTTTGTGCAGAGACAGAGGGTTCATCCTGTCTCCTCAGCGGCGCCTCAACCGAAGTCGAAGGAAGCTGTTTATAAATCCAGACAAGTACCAGCTGAAAAAGGCTCACAACATAGACCTGCTGTGATCCCTGAGAAGAAACCATCTGCACAAAAAGAAGAGGTATTAATCAGTACATCTTTACTTACAATGGTACTAAAATTCTGAAAACAAATCAGGGTACGGTAGAAACAACTGGATTAGCCCCCTCATGGCAATAGAAAGTAACTACAGTTGTATTTTCAAGGGAGGCAATTTAATTCCTTTTGCAAATAAAAAAAAAACTTCCCTTGTTTGTATAGGAGGTTTCCGTTTGCATGAAAAGTTAAATTCCTCACTCGATATGTTTCGGTCACGTGTTTAGTATGATAATTGCCACCTGGCGCTCACTTTCATTTGTTAAGGGCGAAGGGAGGGAGTGCGCGGGGATATTCAGTTAAGGCTTCCGTAATATAGCATATCAAAGTTAGTAAACTATCAACATATTTATGGTTTATACAAGAGTTTCGAAATGAAGGCTACAAATAAAGTGAACTTCTGAGAATAGTTCTAAGATAATTTTTTTATTTCTCGACGAAAACAGACGTTGTGAACCCTCTTATGAGGGTCACAACATATATGCTTTAACAAGGAAATTGAGAAAATTATCCATGAAGTATTACTGTCACCCCTTCGCACCCGGGGCACTGTGAAATTCTACTTGAAGTATGTCACGAGAAGAGGCCTTCAGTAGCATGCAAGGACAGCGAATACCCAGATCAGTTTATTTAGACACGCAATCTGATCAGGGACTGGATGTCAGGCTTATCTTTGTCGTTGATGCTGGCACATTTCAGTTATACGGTAGCAGCTTCTGTAGGTTTTTATTACCTACAACAGCATTCATAACGCGGTTTGATCTTGTATGGATGCACCGCAGCTCCCCTGAGCCGAAGTCCCATGGGGAGCTTATAGTAGAGACAGTGGCTCGGCCTCGTAGACCGATGGTTTGTCGTCGTCGTCAAGATTTAGAGTTTCCGACGATGTCTTATCTGAAGCTGTCAGGTCGTTTGTAACGAAATCTCATGCGTAGCATCTAAAGGATGGGGGAAGAAATAAGCAGTTTTATGACTGATTGCTTAGGCAGCTTAAAGTTGCCGCTTACCTTCAATGGGACACGGAAAAGATTGTCTCTTACTGCTTTAGCATTATAGACAATAAGACAATCCTTTTTTACAGAGTGTTCCTTTGTTGGTCCTCTGTCAGATATTTTGAGCTGCGACACGACAAAACCAACAAAGTGGTTGTGCGCCCACCGCAGACTCAGATCAGCCTGAGCATCCACCCAGTCTGATCAGATTCTTCGCTGTCCGCATAGAGGTAGCTCAGACCCTTAGCGACCCTTTAAGCCCTTAGCGAAGAGTCTGGTTAGACTGGGCGGATGCCCAGGCTGATCTTAGTCTGCGCTGGGCGAACGACCACTTTCTTGGGTTTGTCGTGTGGCGTCTTAATTACATGTATGATTTTCATGTCAGATGCTTATTTGTTTTGATTGCCAAATGCTGAAAATGCCAAAACATTAAAAACAATATCCTTAACAGCGAAAAGTTAATAAAGCCGAAATTTTACAGAAATGCTCCTTGCACAAGCCTCTACAAAGACTGTTTCTTGTGCAAATTATTCTAATACTTTGATTGCTTTGGAAACTTGGCCAATGACTGTCATGGAAAAAACAGAAAATCTACTCTTAAACGTCAAAGGTCTCCCATAATCTGGTGGCCATAGGAGCAGTAGGGGTTAGCCGTCCACTGTATTTTGGTGCCGCATATGAAAGGCGGGGCCTATCCATCTCCTTTCGCTACCTTATCCTTCCCTGATTCAAAAAAGCACACAAGATCTAAAATTAATTTAAATCACTCTTACCAAATATATCGGGCTTCTGCGGGTGAGCTCGGTTCTTAGTGGAGTGATCTTATGATTCTTGCGTTTAATACTTTTTAAACGTTTGAATGAGCTTGTGTGATATTGTAGACATGTAGATCATGCTTAATTCCATAAAAGACAAAAGCAAGTCCAAAGAAGACGCTATGCTACCCAGAAAGATCACTTATGAATTTCCGATATTACTGCCAAAGCGTCGTGCAGTTTTAGAAAGAAACTACATTCTTTCTATAGTTCTGCAACAACTAAGTTGGCGGATTGCTAATAATCCAGAGTTGCAAGCTCTGCAGTTCTGAAATATCTAAAACTCTCTAAATTTATACTGTACAATTTATAAAGGTTAAAGAGAAACCAAAGGAAGACACGTTCATCTTTGTGAAGAATATCTGCCCAAACACGTCAACAGAAAACCTACAAAATTTCCTAGAAGGAGGTGCAGGGTCTGAGGCGGAGGTGAAAGAAGGTGCTACAATTTATTCTCGTGATCAGACAGAGGCCTTAATTACATTCATAGGAAAACCAGGTATGGTTATGCAGTATTGATGACGTCCATCTGCTTCCTGCCTAGTCTAATGATGTTTCCAGCAGAGTCAGTAGCGAGTGAATGTTGCCTTTATCCATATTGTCTGTCCCCTCCTGCCAGTGTGTTTGCACATGTCCTTTTATTAATGTTTAGGCATATGTGAATGCACTCAAAATACGTCGATTCACAGTCTCGGCATCAGAGGGCTTGATAAGATTGGACTTAATTCTTGAAAAAAAAAGAGATAATTATGTCATAATCATTTTGTTCTAGAGTCTGTGTTTTTTTTTCAAAAGAGAGTTTTGATATACACATGGCGTGGCGTTAAATCTGCTCGTGTTCATCATACAGTATTTCCATTGATTTAGTTTCAGTGGTTATTAAGTACACAAAGGACAGATTAAGTGCCGAAAGAATGAACTGTTCCTACGAAAGATTGCAAAAACTTAGGAAAATACTTTTTAATATGGTAAAGCGCCATTAAAACGGACGTATATCAAAAGCGCGATAATCATACTGTGACCTTGCACGAAAAGCTCGAGAAATCATAGTATCGGATCTGCGGATGCCTTTAGGTCGTTCAGCCGATAATTACTCTAGTTACCTGTATTAGGCCAGCTTAAAAGCCGTTATTTAAGCCAAATTGAACAAGGATTTTTAGATATTTCAGACGTTTTTAGAATTTTTGAATACAGCAACTTTTAACCATGGATACAGTCAAAGGGAAGAAAAGCTTGTTATGCGAAGGATATGTTTTCCTAATCGATGCTGTTCTAAACTGTGGGGATATTTCCTGACGGTGCACAATAAAAAAAATGTAAAGGTCGCTTTAGAACTGATGGTGCTATGATAACCCTAGTGCCCATTAAAATATACATTCGTATCATGATCACGAAGAGGATGAGAAAAATGTTGGAAGACAACATCTTCGAGCCTAAGTTCACAAGGCCACAGTTTACCTTACACTCGCCCGTACCGTCTATGATAAATCGTTTAGGTAACGATAGACAATTAAAAATCCGCGCATTAGAAACGCGGTTTCGTATAACAGACTCTGCGCTCTTGATATACATGTATTGATCCGCGCTTTCGTAAAATGCCGCACCCCATCCCACGTGTTTTGGCTAAAGTAAGAAGAGACCCCTCTCAGAACGGGTCAACTTTGAAGGGATTGAATCTTATGGGAGCAAATTCTTTCCTTTTAGAGTTGACCTCCGTAAAGAAGGGAGGCAAAATATTAAAGGCAGTGTTGCTTTTCCTGAAGGTACATCTATTGATTTTCAAACCTTTGCAGAAATGGCTGAGCTGAAGAAGCGATGTAGCCAGAGGCCATTAGACGGTAGCCACCTCACAGTGTGTGAAGTACCTGTCCCGACTTGTATTGCAGTTAGCAGTGATGACGACATTCCAAGCAATGACGCTCTAACACTCTACTTTGAGTTGCAAAGAAATGGCGGTAAAATTTAAACCCTCTACCTTCGACTGTACGGAAAAAAATCTAAAAAATTGGGACACTTGAAATAACTGCCGTGACTGTCCTAAAAGGGAACAGTCCAGTACGGGTTTACTTTGTAGTTATGCATCCATGATTGAATGAAGACGGAATGCAAACAGTGTAGACCCTGATCAGACTGCTTCTTTTGAAGCAGTCTGATCTGGATCTGCACTATTTGCGCTGAAAAATCTGCCCTGGTACTTAGAATGTTATGGTAAATGATCTGATCAATACCAGTCATGATACCAGTCCGTTTTAGGAACTGCATTTTAATACCATCTAACTTACGTTGTTCAAGAGAACGTTCAAACACCTTCTTAAATATGATTTATTACTATTATTGTCATTGTTTGTCTGCTTCCTGCTAGTCTTTGACTTTTTATATAGTATTTAGAATGGCTTTGTGGCCATCTGTTGGGAAAGGGCTGACATCTTGGCTCTGCGCTCTTCTTGGTTTGGTTTGTGTGTCACCTTTATGTTTTACCTTTTCCCTTCGCGTTTGGTGTTTAGGGCCATACGATTTTGTCGGTTCCTGATCATTGCCTTTTCCTCTTCTTTTTATGAGTACTATAGATTGATATTTACACTTGTCTGGTCTACAAGTATGCTAAGTAGTACAAGAAATATGTGCTTAAACAAGTTTGCACGGTCCGTTTCACTTTCTACCTAATAGTGCACAATTTATTCATGTTCAAAAGAAGAGCTATATAAGCTATCAGCTTTCGTTCTGATCCTATTGCTTTGTGTAATTGTGTTATTTGTATGTTGTTATGTGCATTTTTGAAAATAAAATATGTTTAAACCATGTATTCCATAACCTTGTAAGGTCGTTGGGGTACCACAGATCGCTTTACAACGATCTTTGTCCCCCTGGTCTTATTTCCAGCTGCCCTTGTTGTGCTAGTAAACTCCATCCCTTTCCGCTCTTTAACATTGTCTTCCCATGTTTCTGATGTCAGTCTCTTTTTTCTTTCCTTTCACTGTACCCCAGGAGTCTGTAAAATCGTCTTTGCTAAGCCTGCAGACCTTGAGACCTCCACTGTACCTTGTAAGATCGTGTTTACTAAGCCGGAGCAGGTAAAGCTCAAGACTGAAAGTTTCCTACGGTTCTAAATTTTTAAACGGCTTCAAACAAGGTATAGGACCGTCTTGACATGTTGTCATATACTAGCCCATCGATATTCGATGCTAATGGGCTTGTATATAACGACATGTCTACAAACAGCACAGATCTAGATGAGGCGGCTGATCATGAGCCGCCTCGTCTGGATCTACACTATTTCCTCTAAAGTTTTTGAATTCGTAATATGATATAGCTTGGACAAAACACTTTTGGAATTTTGCGGACGTAAATTTTATCGTCAGCTATTTTGGGGCTTTAAGTATGTTTATACTTCCGCTATAAAAAAGCAAACTTGCAGTTTTAAAAGGACATTCAGATATGTAGACCATATGATAAATATTTTTATCTAGGACTGTAGCAAATAATTACTTGTATGTTATATACGTGAAAAGTAAATAAAACTGAATATTCAACTTAGGATCTATGTTTTCCTTCAGGTGGAGAATTAGCTACAGAAGAAGTGCTGGAATCAAATGATGCAAGCTGCAGAATAATCGAGTTTAAATCATCGGAAGGTAATTTTATCAAATAACAATAACGGTATTGCATGCCGAACAAATGGGGATGATGAAACTTGAACTAGTATGGGTGAGTACCATGCGGGCAAAGGGTGGGGGGGGGGTATCAATAAGGTGGGTTTTCTGCATCCTACCAAAGATTTATTTTTTTAACTGATGGTATACTTCAGTGTGTCTAGTTTATTGAACCATATGTGACTTTGGTCGGAAAGCCCTAGATACTGAGCTATGGGTCCACAGAAGTGGGTGGGGTAATTCAACATGGTTGTAGCTGGTCTTGTAAAAATGGTCTCATTTGGTAGAAGAGTACAGCAGACAGACAGTGTTTGATAAAATGATTAACAGAACATCTAAAATGTATTTCCATATCATTTTGTTTGGTTTGATTTGAACATACATGTTCAAAAAAGACTTCCTTTGGCATTCAGCATTTTTTTTATATTTTTGTCTTCTATATTCAATATTTCTTGGCATCATTGCTAAATAAACTGACCAGTAATCATCAAACTCATATCAAGGAAGCACCTTGACCAGTACGATTAGATGATGTGACTAGAATTTCACAATGACCTAGTTTTCATGGTTGACTGAACACATAAACTTGCTTAGAAGATGGTTATATTCAATTTTATGACTTAGAATTACGAAACTTTGGTCAAATTAATATCTTAACTGCTATATTATGCCCCGCACCCCTGCCACTAAAGGTGAGAGAATACATACCGGCTTCAGGTCACATGTTCAACATGACCACATGCCCATATATGGTAAAAACCCTTAAAAATCTTCTTCTTAAAAAACCAATTGACCAATGGCCTTGAAACTTGGTATGTAGCATCAGGTACTCAAGTTCTTCCAAGATTGTTCAAATGATGACCTTTGATTGACCTTGACATTTTTTTTACAGCAATTGGAAAACGTTAGAATATAAGATGGGAAGTTTTGAAGATTTTGACTTAAAAATTGGTATAGACAGTTGACTTAATGACATGGCCACAATGCCCCTTATATGGTAAAAACCTTTTAAAATCTTCTTCTTAAGAAACAGTCAACCAATTGCCTTGAGACTTCGTAAGTAGCATCAGGTACTCAAGTTCTTCCAAGATTGTTCAAATGATGACCTTGAATTGACCTTGACCTTTTTCACTGCGAGGTCAAATATTGGAAAATGCTAGAACATAAGATTTCATGGAAAGTTTTGAAGATTTTGGCTTAAAAATTGGTATAAACAGTTGTCTTATTGAGGTCATAAAGAATTATGAGTACAAGAGGTCAAGGTCATTATTTGACCTTTGACCCATGTCTCTGATATTTTGACATTTTCCGACATTTCCTCGAAAGCCAAAGGGCCAATAATTATTGTAAACACATTTCATATACAGCCTCCAGGGGTTGATTGAACAAACATTCGTTCAACCGACGGTCCAGGTCACATGTGCAACGTGGCCGCCATACCCATTTATGGTATAAACCTTTTGTATTTTTCTTCTCCATAACCAATACACCTATGCCCTTGAAACTTGGTAAGTAGGATGGAGTATTAGAGTACTACCAAGACTGTTCATATGATGACCTTGGGTTTACCTTGATCTTTTTTGCGACATGGTCAAATATTGGAAAATGCTAGAACATATAATTTCATGGTTCTTAAGAAGAAATTTTTTGAAGGTTTTCACCATATATTGGCATTGTGGCCATGTTGTGGCCATGTCATTAAGTCAACTGTATATACCAATATTTAAGCCAAAATCTTCAAAACATTCCCAACAGCGTTTTCCAATATTTGACCTTGCCGTAAAAAAGGTCAAGGTCAGTCCAAGGTCATCATTTGAACAATCTTGGAAGAACTTGAGTACCTGATGCTACTTACCAAGTCTCAAGGCCATTGGTCAACTGGTTTTTAAGAAGAATATTTTTAAAGGTTTTTACCATATTTGGGCATTGTGGCCATGTTGATCATGTGATCTGAAACCAGTATGTATTCTCTCACCTTTAGTGGCGGAGTTGTGGGGCATAATATAGCAGTTAAGATATTAATTTGACCAAAGTTTCGTAATTCTAGGTCATAAAATTGAATATAACCATCTAAGCAAGTTTATGTGTTCAGTCAACCATGAAAACTAGGTCATTGTGAAATTGTGGTCACATCATCGAATGGTACTGGTCAAGGTGCTTCCTAGACATGAGTTTGATGATTACTGGTCAGTTTATTTAGCTTTGATGCCAAGAAATATTGAAAATAGAGGACAAAAATATAAAAAAATGCTGAATGCCAAAGGAAGTCTTTTTGACAACATATGTTCAAGTTAAACCAAATAAAATGATATGGAAATACATTTTAGATGTTCTGTTAATCATTTTATCAAACACTGTCTGTCTGTTGTACTCATCTACCAAATGCGACCATTTTTACAAGACCAGCTAAAACAATGTTGAATTACCCCATCCACTTCTGTAGACCCATAGCTCAGTAACTAGGGCTTTCCGACCAAAGTCACATATGGTTCAATAAACTAGACACACTGAAGTATACCATCAGTCAAAAAAATAAAACTTTGGTAGGATGCAGAAAACCCACCTTATTGATACCCCCCTTTGTCTTCATATCCTCAGAATCATGTTAGGACAACGACATTTACTGTTTCCATTTCAAGAGGTCAATGTATTGGATTAGGAAATGCACAAAGTGATGCTCTGTTTTCATACGCCAGTATGTGTTTTCCCCCCACTCCCCCACCCCCTACCGGTGTTCCACGCGTTGGGGGGGGGGGGGGGGGGGGGGGGGGGGGGCTGGCTTAAGTGTGTCGCCCGGTCTGTCCCGGTATCTGTCCTTTCCCCCATCCGTGTACAAAATCTGAGTTCTGCAAAACCTTAAAAAATAATAGAACGGGATGCGGGATTTGATTTTATTAATTTCTGATCATTGCCTTACCTTTTACTTTGAACATTTGTCATGAAACTTGATAAATTAATTGATGGCAAAGTGGAGATAACACACTCTTTTGTCTTCTTTCATCCGACCAGAAGTTTGGTCATCATAGCAATTTGAAACTAAAAAATTGAACTTCCATGGGAAAATGTGAATTCTTTGACCACTTCAACCAGTTGGTAAACGGCCAACGCGGAGACTGTCAGGTATGTTTTAGTGCACCGGAGTCGAAGGCTCTGTCGTCCGTCGTCAGGCATTGTACATCATCCGTCAACATTTTCACACGACCTCTCCGCCAAATTTGAACCAAAACTTATTGGGAAACGAAAATTATTTAAAATGGTTTCAGTCCGAATTTCTGCGTATGTACATACATATACATGTACGTATATGATCATAACACTCAAGTTTAGGTATTTGAAGTAAGTGTCGGGTAGTACGCATAAAATTAACCTCAGCATCTTGGTCTACTGACCGTCCCAAGTCGCGGTTCTCGTGATGTAATTCCCATTTCTTAAAATGAGTGTGTCTGTTTCGAAAATCCGTTTCGAAAATCCGTTTCGTTTTGAAAATGCTAAAATTTGCCCTTGGTTATGTGTTTTCTCCGCTTGCAAACTAAAACTTCACAAACTGTCAGCATGAAATTTTCAGACATGTTAATGCGTAGCTCCCGTACTCTTTTGCTGGACTTCTTTCTGTCCATTGAAAAATGAATGAAAATCACTAGCGCTGCGAGAAAATGCATAAACATATGGGAAGTTATTTCTGTAAAATTTGTACAATATTTCTTTGAAATTAAGTGGATTTTTCTTTAACATTGCAGTTGTAAAGAATCTTTGTAGTGGGCGCCATCATCGTATTTCTGACGTAACATTGAAAGTTTCTCCGTACTACAAATGTGAGCTGGGAGAGATATGGAACACGTCATTACACTACATCCCACTTCCAGAACCACATACGATGCAGATTACAAAGACGCAGATTGAGTTTTTATCGAGGTAATGTTAATGAATCATAGAAAGTTTGTTATACCCCCGCTTTGAAAAAGTGGGGGGTATACTGGTTTACATCTGTCCGTCCGTCCGTCTGTCCTTCCGTCCCTCCGTCCGTCCGTCCGTCCGTCCGTCCCTCCGTCCGTCCTTCCGTCCGTCCCCTTTTCATCAAATTTTTCGTCAAAGATTTCTCCACAACCATACAAGCTAGAATGGTCATATTTGGCATACAGGTTGATGACGATGTGTTGTATCGTGGGATTGAGAACCAGCCTTCTCCTGCATATTCTTCCCTTTATTTGTCCATTTTTCTTTATTTCCATACTTCGAATAATGAAATTTTTCGTCAAAGATTTCTCAACAACCATTCAAGCTAGAATGGTCATATTTGGCATACAGGTTGATGACGGTGTGTTGTATCGTGGGATTGCAAACCAGCCTCCTCCTCTTATTCTTCCCTTTATTTGTCCAATTTTCTTACTTTCCATACTTTAAATAATGACATTTTTCGTCAAAGATTTCTCCCCAACCATACAAGCTAGAATGGTCATATTTGGCATACAGGTTGATGACGATGTGTTGTATCGTGGGATTGAGAACCAGCCTTCTCCTGCTTATTCTTCCCTTTATTTGTCCATTTTTCTTTATTTCTATGCTTCGAATAATGAAATTTTTCGTCAAAGATTTCTCAACAACCATTCAAGCTAGAGTGGTCATATTTGGCATACAGGCTGATGATGGTGTGTTGTATCGTGGGATTGCAACCCAGCCTCCTCCTGCTTATTCTTTTATGTATTTGTCCAATTTTCTTACTTTCCGTACTTTGAATAATGAAATTTTTCGTCAAAGATTTTTAAGGTAGAGTAATCATATTTGGTTTGCAGGCTGATAAAGATGTGTTGTATCGTGGGATTGCAGACCAGCCTTCTCCTGCTTATTCTTCCATGTATTTGTCCGATTTTCTTTCTTTCCATACTTTTTTGAATAATGCAGTTTTTCGTGAAAGACTTTTGTGCAACCATGCAAGCTAGAGTAGTCGTATTTGGTATGCAGGTTAATGACAAATTATTGTAGTGTGGGATTGAGAACCAGCCGTCTCCTGCATATGCATCCCGTTATTTGTCTGATTTTCTTTCTCTCTTTACATTGAATACCCGGTAATGCAGTTTTTTGTAAAAGATTTCACACAGCAACTCTTCAAGGTAGAATGTTCATATTTGGTGTACAGATTGTAAACGACTTATTGTATAGTAGGATTCAACCCAGCTGTATCTGGCATATTCTTTCATATATTTGTTTTATTTTCTTTCTCTCTTTACATTGAATCATGCAATTTTTCGTAAAAGATTTCACAGTAACCCTACAAGGTAGAATGTTCGTATTTGGTATACAGATTGATCACGACTTATTGTATTCTGGGATTGCAAACCAGCCATATCTGGCATATTCCTCCCTGTATTTCTCCGATTTTCTTTCTCTCCGTATTTTGAAGAATGACTTTTTGTCAAAGGTTTCTAAGCTGCCATTGGAAGTTAGAAGAGGGATATTTTGTTTGCAGGTTGATGATAACTGTTGTATTGTGGGATTGAGAACCAGCCTTCTCCTGTTTATTCTTCTCGATATTTTTTCAGTAATAATGCAATTTTTCGTAACAAATTTCACAGCATCCTTTCAAGTTTGAGTCTTCAAATTTGGTATACAGATGGATAAAGACTTATCCATCTTATCCTCTTGACGAGTTAGAGGGTTATCATGCGAACCGAACAACCAACTAAATGTTTTGTACCACTTCAGAAACTGAGGGTGAGGTTGGGCCTGTAAAATCGATTTAAGCCCCCCAGTAATTCATTACTGACCGTTCCAAGGCGGTAGTTCTGTTGTGGTTCTCTGTTGCCTGTTTTTGGTGTCAGAGTTTCTGTGATGTTTTACCTTATGTATGTTCTTATTATTTTTGGTTCGGTTTGGGTAGCTGAGTGGCCAACTTTTGGGAACAAGCTGCTCACTCGGTTGGCCATATGTTCTCTGTATCTTGATTATTTGTAATCTTAGTTGTTTCCAACTATGGTTTGAGGGCTGGATTTGGATTTTGATTGTTTCAGTTCCTGGTCTTTGCATACTTTTTACTTTTATGTCTTACATGTATTTATTAATTTTTCTATCTGTCTTTGTGAAATCATTTTATTCCGTATTACGTATACATAGAAAGGGATTTATTGATATTCGGTATACATGTTGACAATGAGTTCTCCCTCTCTCTATACCTAATGTAACGAAAATAACACTATTTGATTAAAGCAGTTAAGCGGGGGTATAGTCGGATTCTCCGACAGTTCTAGTTCCAAACTATTTAAGATTTGTTTAAATATTCGTTTATATTTTCCGACCTTTACCATTATTGTTGTATAGTCGCCTCATTGATAAGTAGTGCACATGCTCATACGATGAGTTTTATTGTGGTTTTCAAATGGTTTCCGTGTTTATGCTTGAAACTGTCTATGTAGTTTCATATTTCTGTCTTTGACATAGGTCAAATCATTCATGAGAGGTGGTCAATAAATTCATGTTCTATATTTAAATATATCTATATGTATTTTTGTAAGTTTCTGTTTCTGTAATTCGTGCTGATGTACAAATCCAAAGAAAATATAGAATAGAAATAGGAAAAATCATGACGCCATCATAACTGTAATGACGACATGTTTTGACGTCGTTTTGAAAATGCTATAATTGGCCCTGAGCTATGTGTTTTCTCCTGGGTTTTTTGATTGACGATTGGCATGGATATTTCTGATATTTTACCGCTAGCTGCCGCGCACTTCGATATGAAATAAAATAAATTCTGAAGGAAAATCGACTTTGATTTTATGAAGTGAAGAAAATTTTAACGAAGCGAGCGTTTTTTTTTGTAAGCTGTTTTTACATATAAAAATTTCATTAAGAATGACAAACAAGAATTTTTGCACACGTATGAATAATCTAATTTAGAAAAGGACAAAAACAAAGCATAACAACAACAAAGTGCAATCAATGAATGTCACTACATGTACTGTCATTTCACAATATCAATATTCAAAACTTTATACAAAATTTTGTACTGGATAGATGGCAGAATGCTCAGCGCAGAAAAGTTTTAATCAATGGTGGACCAGACTTCCACGATGGCCTGAAAAATTGCTTGGTCAGCTCTTAGTTATTTATTTTTTCCGAACTTTCTATGGTAAGCCTATGAAATTATAGCAAAAGGTCCAGTCAGCCTGTTTTGTAAGAATATTTGTATGCCTATTAACATAATGTAAATAGACCCCAGGTACATGTACTGATTATTCCTATATAAGAACATGTTTTTTGTGCAGACCTTCTATGCCAGATTATTATGCATGCATTTTTAGCCTTTTGAACTTAAAGATAAGTATTTAAGTTTATAAAAGCAGTCCTCTGCAACATAATATCCAATTAATTCACTAATAAATTATTGTTCTGTTTACAAATTGTTCGAATTTAATAATGTTGATGCTTAACGACAGTAACTGAAGTGTTTCAAGAATAATCTGAGAAAAAAGTATTCAGTGTATTACTAATAACGCATTATTCAATTATTTTCACTCCAACCGGGCTATATAGGTGTTCTGAGTTGGTTTCATTTAATTGGCAGGTGGTCGCGAGGCTGTTCTAAATAATGTACAATACAAATCCTGATAGAAAGCCGACAAAGTTTATTTTTCTGTGTGTTTTTATCTGAGAGAAATATGGCAATAGTTTTCTGTATTTATGGATAATTCATCAATGTCGGAAACTTTGTAACTTTTAGCAGTTTTACCTTTTGGGAACAAGCTGCTCACTCAGTTGGCCATATGTTCTCTGTATCTTGATTATTTGTAATCTTAGTTGTTTCCAACTATGGTTTGAGGGCTGGATTTGGATTTTGATTGTTTCAGTTCCTGGTCTTTGCATACTTTTTACTTTTACTACATGTAATAACTTTTACATGTTAAGATGATATTGATACGTGCTACTAAAATTCACCAAATCCTTCTTAGAGCTTGCAAGTAATTGTTTTCTGATGAAATGACACGTGAATAATGTGTCGATGATTACACCTTTTGTCGTGCCATTTGCTCCACACTACCATCGTGTGTTACCATAGCGAACCATATTGGCTACTCTACTTTCCGACATTCAGTCGACACAGTTTTTACATCGTTAAATAAAGGAGTAGTAAAACTTGAGTAACTGTCAGTTGAACGTTTCTTTTCGTTATTTTTGAAAAGTTTACTTCCAAAGTCCAAGGAGTAGTAAAACTTAGTTTCTGTCAGTTATTCGGGTTTTCGTTATTTATAAAAAAATTAACAGCCAGAGCCCAAAGAGTAGTAAAATTTAGTAACTGTCAGCTATTCGGGGTTTTCGTTATTTTTGAAAATTCTACAGCCAAAGTCCAGGGCCCAGTTGTTCAAAGCATCGTTTAGCCTAGCGAACTTGTTAAGAGATCAACTCGTTAAGTGTTTTACAACTTTATAACCAAATACATTGATATTTTTGCTGAAAAATTGTTAGACGCTTTTGCAGTGCAAAAGCTTCTCACAATTTTTTCACATTGGCGTATTTGAGATATTAACGATTGAAATTTTAATGAAACGTTTACTAACGACGTCATTAGTTTTGAACAACTGGGCCCAGATATTTAGTCCACCTGAGCCGAAGGCTCACAGGTGAGCTTATAGTATAGGCAGGCATCCGTCGTCCATCGTACGTTGTCCGTCGTCCGTCCGTCAACATTTTCAAACGACATCTCCTCTGAAACTACAAGGCCCATTGTAACCAAATTTCATATATTACATCTATAGGCAGGGGGACCAATAATGCTGTTTTTTTTATTCAAATCGCTCCATAACTTTAGTTGCTATGGCAATTTAAAGTTTCCATTGACTTGTATGGGAAAAATTGAAAATTTGCATTTATTGCTATGTCACTGCAGATATTTTGACAACACTTTTACAGAAATATTCATTGAGTAGTCTTCTCTATCAACCCAAATGAAATTTGTGTAAATTGCACAATTTGGCTGGTTGCCGTGGCAACAGAATGATTAAAATAGAAAAAAAAATATTAAAAAATCTTCTCCTCAGAAACTATGCAACCATTAAAGCCAAAACTTCACAGAAAGGATCTTAGTACTAGCTTCTATCAAAGTACTTTTTTTAGCTCACCTGAGCACTTCATGCTCAGGATGAGCTTTTGGGAAACCCTGATGTCCGTCGTCCGTCCGGAAGTCCGTCCGTCAACTTTTGCTTGTGTACAATCTACAGGGCACAGTTTTGATCCAATCTTTATGAAACTTTGTCAGAATGTTAGACTTTATAAAATCTAGACTGTGTTCGAAACTGGGTTATGTCGGTTCAAAATCTAGGTCACTAGGTCAAATATAAGAAACACCTTGTGTACGCTCTAGAGGTCACAGATTTGATCCAAACTTCATGAAACTTTTCCAGAAGGTTTATCCTCACAATATCTACGATAAGTTTGATAAACCTTGTGTACGCTCTTGAAGTCACAGTTTTGATTCAAACCTAATGAAATCTTGCCAGAATGTTAACCCTCACAATATCTAGGCCAAGTTTGAAACTGGGTCAATTCGGGTCAAAAACCAGGTCACTAGGTCAAATCTTAGAAAAACCTTGTGTACGCTTTAGAGGGCACAGTGTTTGATCCAATCTTTTGAAACTTTGTCAGTATGATTATTGTCACAATATCTAGGCCAAGTTTGAAAGTTAGTCATGTCGGGTCAAAAACTAGGTCAAATATAAGATCGACTTCTCCTCAGAAACTATGCAACCATTAAAGCCCAAACTTCACAGAAAGGATCTTAGTACTAGCTTCTATAAAAGTACTTTTTTTTAGCTCAACTGAGCACGAAGTCCTCAGGATGAGCTTTTGGGAAACCATGATGTCCGTCGTCCGTCCGTCAACTTTTGCTTGTGTACACTCTACCGGGCACAGTTTTGAGCCAATCTTTATGAAACTATGTCAGAATGTTAGTCTTTATAAAATCTAGGCCGTGTTCAAAATTGGGTCATGTCGGGTCAAAATATAGGTCCCTAAGTCAAATATTAGAAACGCTTTGTGTACGCTCTAGAGGTCACAGATTTGATCCAAACCTAATGAAACTTTTCCAGAAGGTTTATCCTCACAATATCTACGATAAATTTGAAACTGGGGCATGTCGGGTCAAAAACCAGGTCACTAGGTCAAATCTTAGAAAAACCTTGTGTACGCTCTAGAGGACACAGTTTAGATCTAATCTTTTTGAAACTTTGTCAGAATGTTTATCGTCACAATATCTAGGCCACGTTTGAAAGTAGGTCATGTCGGGTCAAAAACTAGGTCACTAGGTCAAATATAAGAACGACCTTTTGTATGCTCCAAAGGGCACATTTTTGATCCAATCTTCATGATACTGTGTCAGAATGTTTATCATCAAAATATCCAGGCCAAGTTTGAAACTGGGTCATGTCGGGTCAAAAACTAGGTCACAAGGTCAAAGCGTAGAAAAACTGTGTACACCCTAGAGGGAACAGTTTTGATCCAATCTTCATGAAACTCTGTCAGAGTTTGAAACTGGGTCCTGTCGTGTCAAAAAGTAGGTCACTAGGCTAAATATTAGAAAAAGCTTATGTACGCTCTAGAGGGCACAGTTTTGATCCAAACTTCATGAAACTTTGTCAGAATGTTTATCCTCACAATATCTAGGCCAAGTATGAAACTGGGTCATGTCAGGTCAAAAACCAGGTTATAAGGTCAAATTATAGAAAAACCTTGTTCACGCTCTAGAGGGCACAGTTTTGATCCAATCTTTTTGAAACTTTGTCAGAATGTTAATCGTCACAATATCTAGGCCAAGTTTGAAAGTAAGTCATGTCACATCAAAAACTAGGTCACTAGGACAAATATCAGAACGACCTTGTGTACACTCTAGAGGGCACAGTTTTGATCCAATCTTCATGATACTTTGTCAGAAGGTTTATCCTCACAATATCCAGACCAAATTTGAAACTCGGTCATGTCGGGTCAAAAAACTAGATCACTATGTCAGATAAACCTTGTGTACGCTCTTGCAGTCACAGTGTTGATCCAAACCTAATGAAATCTTGCCAGAATGTTAACCTCACTAAATCTAGGCCAAGTTTGAAACTGGGTCATGTCGGGTAAAAAAAAACAGGTCACTAGGTCAAATCTTAGAAAAACCTTGTTTACGCTCTAGAGGGCACAGTTTTTGATCCAATCTTTTTGAAACTTTGTCAGTATGATTATTGTCACAATATCTAGGCCAAGTTTGAAAGTTAGTCATGTCGGGTCAAACACTAGGTCAAATATAAGAACGACTTTGTGTACGCTCTAGAGGGCACAGTTTCGATCCAATCTTCATGAAACTTGTTTATCCTAACAATATCCAGGCCAAGTTTGAAACTGGGTCATGTCGGGTCAAAAACTAGGTCACTAGGTCAAATCTTAGAAAAACTTTGTGTACACCCTAGAGGGCACAGTTTTGATCCAAACTTAATGAAACTTTGTCAGAATGTTTATCTCCATAAAATCTAGGTCAAATTTGAAACTGGGTCATGTCGGTCAAAAACTAGGTCTCTAAGTCAAATCTAAATAAAGTTATGCTGCAAGAATCAGAACTAACATTGCAATGATGCCAGCCACAAAACATTTGGAAAACCTTAATTTCACCACAGTGAGATGATGCTACCATTCTATCATCTGTGTTCGCCTAGTTTAGTCTAGTTCAAATCCATCAAAGGAAATCACCATGAACGGATGGTACTTTTTGGGGAAGCGACTCTGCCATTTTTAGCTCACCTGAGTCTTACAGTATTGGTGTTAGATGCCTCTGTCATCCATCCATAAATATTTTCAAACATCTCTGAAACACTGGGCAGACTGAACTCAAATTTCATGTGGAGCCTGCATGGGTCAAAGTCTTGAAAGTTCTTCAAATGATCTTGGTCACATGAACAAGATGGCCGCCATTCCCATGTATGGTAAAAGCATATAAATCTTCACCAGAGCCAGTGAACTGATTAATGCTCAGGTGAGCTATTCAGGGCCACCATGGCCCTCTTGTCTTGGCAATTGCTCCAGCTGTTTGGTTACTATGGGAACTTAAAATTGCCATTGACCTATAATGGCAAAATGGAAAATTTACATTAATTGCTATGTCGGTGCAGGTATTTTTACAAAACTGTCATAGAAATGTTCTTTGAGTAGTCCTCAACCAGCCTTATTAAATTTATGCAAATACAGAATTTGGCTGGTTGCCATGGCAACGAAAAATTGAAAAAAATATTTAAAATATCATCTCAAAAACTATGCGACCGACACAGCTCAAACTTTACAGAAGGTATCTTAGTTCTAACCTCTATAAAAGTGCTGTTTCTCATGGCAGTTGCTCCTGTAGTTTTGTTTCTGTGGGAACTTTAAATTGCCATTGACTTATAAAATTTTCATTCATAGCTTTATCGCCGCAGATATTTGGACAAAACTTTTACAGAATTGTTCCTGGAATAGTCCTCTAGCAACCGCATGAAATTTATGCAAATGGCACAATATGGCTGGTTGCCATGGTAACTAAATGGTTAAAAACAGAAAACATATTCAAAAATAATCTTTTCAGAAACTAATTGGACGATAAATCTTAAAATTTACTAAAAGGATTTTAGTAATAACCTCTATTAAATTACTGTTTTTTATTATTTTTATTATGTGGTTTGTTGCTATGGCAACTTAAAGTTTCCGTAGACTTATAATGGGAAAATGTAAATTAGCATTTATTTCTGTGTTACAGTAGGTATTTTGACAAAAGTTTTACATAAATGTTCTCAAGAAGCAGACTTCAAAATTCTGTCATATTGTACAATTTGCCTTAGAGTTTCTTACCCCTGAGTGCTGAGAATGAATGGACTCATTTGAGCTAAAGGACCACTGGTCCTCTGGTTTTATGATCCCTCGTTAATTTAAAGAAAACGGTCAACACTTAATTACATCCCTATATACATGTACGTTTCAGACAATGCTGTCAAGAACTGAAAGAAGATCTGTCACACAAATTTGCTGATATGGGACTCACAGACAATGGTGTAACAGTGAAGTGCACGCTGACACAAAGAACTCCGAATTGTCGATCGCTGGCGAGAGCATGGAAAACTGACGTTCACAAGGTGTTCGACTCGTTCTGGTCAAAACTCACTGAAAAGACGTTAAGTGTTAAAAACCATGTTTGGGAAGGAGTTTCCGGCTTTCTTGAAAAGGGTAATGACTGTTTGTGAGCGTTTGAAATGTTTATTAGCCAACTCATGTGAAAGATGTTTTACAGCTGGTGAAAACAGTGGAGACCCTGCTCAGACCGCGCAGCTGTGCAGTTTTTAGTCTTCTCCATGTCGCATTACTTACAATTTGTGAATTTTAAAGACTGTCTTGCTGCGAACAGTAAAGACTGAGCTTAGCCTACTCAGCTGTACTACCCATTGTGTGTTTCCTCTTGTCACATGTTATAAGGTGCCTTCATCCTCTTTGTGTTCCCATATTGTACCAATGTAATATCAATAACGTTTTCTGTTTCGGATTCTAAGTTGACCCTCGAGGTTTGTCGAAGGGGCTGTAGTAATGTATTTGCCAGTTTGTTCATCAATCCATAGACACAATCTTGTCTCCGGAACTCCTCTTACAGTTGTTGATGCATTTTGATAAAACTTTTAGGATATTGTTTCCGTGAGATGCAGATGATCATATGTTATACAGGTCATGTTCGAGCGATTTTTAACAGAGTTCTGATCCTTTGTATTTTTCAACAGTAAGTCTTGTCTCTGCATCTCCACTAGCAATTTTCAATGTTTTTTTAATTAAAGCCTCAAGGTACTATACCTTTGACTTGAAGGGGATAATACTTAACTAATGCCATGTTCAACTGCTGTTAACCAGAGCTATGGCCCTTTACCAAGTTAGCCATTATGTCAACAATAGAAACTTGTCTCCGCAACTCCTGGTACACTTTCAAGTGATTTTGATGAAAGGTTTTGGTTATTGTTCACATAGTCTGAAAATGATTATATTTTTCCGCGATCATACTGGGGTGATTTTTACAAGATGGTCATTTGTCATTTTTCAACTTTTTTGCAACTCAATTTCCAGTTTCCAGTGGATTTTGAAATTTGCAGTCATTGTTCCCATGACTTGAAGAGGCTCATATTCTACCGTGGTCATTGTCGACTGATTTTTCCAAGACTCAATGTCATTTCTCAATTTTAGCCATACTTTTTATGCTCCGCTAAGGGTGAGCATATAGTTTCCGCTTTGTCCGTCCGTCCCGCCTGTCCGTCCACCCTTCCTTCCGTGCTTCTGTCCGTCCTTCCGCCACACTTTGTCCGGAGCATTTCTCTGAAAGTATAAGAGGGAACTCAATGAAACTTCATACACTGAAAGAGGGCAATGGGGGAAAGTGCAGAGCACAAGAACCATAACTTCACCGCAAGTAATTACAAAATTATCTCCCTTCTTAGTTTTTTAAGTGTCTTTGCTTGTCCGGAGCATATCTCTGAAAGTATTAGAGGGAACTCAATGAAACTTCATACACTGAAAGAGGGCAATGGGGGAAAGTGCAGAGCACAAAAAACCATAACTTCACCGCAAGTAATTACAAAATTATCTCCCTTCTTAGTTTTTTACAGTTTCTTTGCTTGTCCGGAGCATATCTCTGAAAGTATTAGAGGGAACTCAATGAAACTTCACACACTGAAAGTGGGCAATGAGGGTAAGTGCAGAGCACAAGAACCATAACTCTACCACAAGTGATTACAAAGTTATCTACCTTATTAGTTTTTTTACAGTATTTTGTTTGTCCGAAGCATATCTCTGAAAGCATTAGAGAGAACTCAGAGAAACTTCATACACTGAAAGAGGGCAATGGAAGAAAGTGCAGAACGCGAGAACCATAACTCTACCATAAGTAATTACAAAATTAACTTCCTTCTTAGTTTCAACAGTATTTTGCTTGTCCAGAGCATATCTCTGAAAGTCGTTAAAGGGAACTCAATGAAACGTTACACACTGCAAGAGGGCAATGTTAGAAAGGCAGAGCACAAGAACCATAACTCTCCCGCTAGATATTTCAAAATTATATCCCTTCTTAGTTTTTTTTTACAGTATTTTGCTTGTCCGGAGCATACCTCTGAAAGTATTGAAGGGAACTAAATAAAACTTCACACATTGTTAAAGGGCAATGAGGAGAAGTGCAGAGTTTAAGAACCATAACCCTATCACAAGTAATTCCAAAGTTATATCCCTTTCTAGATATTTCAGTATATGGCTTGCCCGGAGCATATCTATGAAAGCATGAAAGGGAACTCAATGAAACTTTATGCATTGATAGATGGCAATAAAGAGAAGTTTAGCGGACAAGAACCATAACCCTGTCACAAATAATTACGGTTTTAGCGCCCTTCTTAGTTTTTCCGATAATTTGCTTGGCTGGAGCATATCTCTTTAAGACTTGAAGTGAACTAAATGAAGTGTAAAGAAGAAGAATCATAAGCCTGTCACAAGTAATTACAGAGTTAGCTCCCTTAGTTTTTAGCTCACCAGAGCCGAAGGCCCCGGGGGAGCTTATAGGATAGGCAGTTGTCCGTCGTCGTCGTCTGTCGTCGTCGTCGTCTTTCGTCGTTGTATGTCGTCTGTCTTCCGCCAACACTTTCAAACAACATCTCCTCTGAAGCCATTGGGCCGATTAGGCCAAATTTTCATCTGTAGCATCCTTGGGCTGGGGGATTGAAATTTTGTGGTTTTTTTTATGAAAATCAGCTATTCAGTTTGGTTGCTATGGCAACTTAGACTTCCCATAGACTTATAATGGGGAAAATTGAAAAATGGCATTTACTGCTAGGCCATTGCAGATATTTTGACAAAACTTTTATAGAAATGTTTCTTGAGAAGTCTTCTATCAGCTATATGTGTTTTTGGCCCATTGCTCTGTTTATTGGTTGCCATGGAAACTAAAATGTAGAAAATTAACAAAAAATACTTAAAATTATCTCCTCTGAAGCCACTAGGCCGACTGGGCCCATATTTCATCTGTAGCATCCTTGGGCTTGGGGATTGAAAGTTTGTGTTTTGTTTTTTATGAAAATAGGCTCTTTAGTTTGGTTGCTATGGCAACTTAGAGTTCCCATAGACTTATAATGGGGAAAATTGAAAAATGACATTTACTGCCAGGCCATTGCAGATATTTTGACAAAACTTTTATAGAAATATTCCTTGAAAAGTCTCCTATCAGGTATATGTTTTTTTTGGCCCACTGCTCTTTTTATTTGTTGCTATGGAAACCAACATGGAAAAAAAGAAAAGAAAAAAAATTAAATCATATTCTCAGGAACCATATGCTCTATGTGGCATAGACTTTCTTAGACATACTAATCATATTAGCCTTTACAGATTTTATGTTCTCGATTGTCATTGATCAAAGGACATGTTTGGTATTGAATTTTTATAATGGAAAAAATGAGCTTCATTGCTAAGCCATTGCAGATATTCTGAGCTTACATTTTCAGAAATATTCATTGAGTGGTCTTCTATCAGCTCTATATTTATTTTCTTTACACGGCTCATTTTGATCAGTTGCCATGGCAACCAAAAGGAAAAAAAATAACCAACATCCTTTGAAAATGATCCTTTTTGGTTTCCACGGCAATCAAATGTGGAAACTAGCTATGTATTTTGTTGTCAACTCAACAGTCTGTCAGACTGAGACTTTGTAGTTGTGTACTTTGTATTTTCCTGTACAATTTCAAGCCTATACAAACGTGATAGCAATTTTGAGCTAGAGATCTGGTGAGCTTTGTGGCCCGTGGGCCTCTTGTTCCTGTATTTTGCTTGTCTAGAATATATCTCTGGAAGTGTTGAAGGAAATGTAATGAAACTTAGAATATTGATAGAGGACTATAAGAGGGAGTGCAAAGCACAAGAACAATAACCCTATTTTAAATTATTATGGAGCTACTTCCCTTCTTTTTTTGTCCTCCCTTGATGCTTTTCTGGAACATATCGCCAAAAGCATTGAATGAAATTTCACGCAATAATAGAGGACAATGCAGACCACAAAAAACATAACCCAATTGCAAGTAATTTTGGACTTATTTCCCTTCTTTTTCAGTTCTCATTCATTTGCTTGTCTGGGGCATGCATATCTTTAAAAGTATAAAAGGTACCTAATGAAATTTCACTAATAAATAGAGGGCAGTTTCATCAGGATACCCATTTCACTATTGCACACCTTCGGGAAGCACCCACCGGCTCCACCGATTTTCTTGTTTTCAACAGAACATCTTTTATCCGTAACATCTCCTGTCCTTTTTTCAAAGGATTTTGTTGATATTCCCTGCTAAGAGATGACGATTTTCTACCGCGTTCACGCGTTCAACTGAATTTTACTAGAATTAAAACCTTTATCATTTTTTGTAGCCTCGTCTTTGCAGCTGGTCTTGCAGTTTTCAGTGGATTTTGATGAACTTTTTCACTGATTGTTCCTCTGACATAAAGAGAATAAAAGTTTTCCGGAAATCAAGTCTGACCGCCTTTTCCTAGTTATACACCCCCGCAAACTAAGTTTGAAGGAGGGGGGGGGGGCGGGGGTATATTGTTTTCACGTTGTTCCCCCGTCATTCCGTCTGTCCGCAACACATTAAACTTGCTCAGATTTGTTTCAAATTTTGTCCATGGATGCAGCATGTGAAAATAGTTGATACGTATTTTTTCAGATTTCTGCGGATGAGTTTCAGTGCTGAGTTATGCCCCTTTATATTTTTTAGAAAAAAGTTTGTTATCGCAACTTCTCCTAGACCGCTTAACCGATTTTCTTGAAATTGATTATGTGTACACATATTGGTATGAAGATGTGCATTACGGTTCCCTTTTTGAAATTTGACCCCTCTTGTCTGAGGTATGCCCCTTTTTATACGACCATTTTGAGAAAACGGACGTATTATGTCATGGCGCTGTCCGTCCGTCCGTCCGTCTGTCATTCCGTAAACATTCTTGTACACGCCATAACTCAGTAACCATTTGGGATATCTTCATGAAATTTGGTAGGCATATGTATTAGGGTGGGGGAACGTGTCGCGTACAAAAATGGTTGCTCCCCCTTTCTTACTTTTGAAGTTATGCCCCTTTGATTAATTTTATCCCTGTAAGTCTTGTATGCGCCACAACTAGATAACCGTTTGGGATATCTTTATAAAACTTCATAGCAATGTGTATGAAGTCCTAACGATGTGTCGCGTACAACAATGGCTGCTCTCCCTTTCTTCGTTTTAGAGTGAATCCCTTTCATTAGTTCTTATAGGCTACTTTTGTGTAAACTTTTCTTGTACATGTAATATATTGTCAAGGGAAAAAAGTAGAACTAAAAAAGGTATATCTAGTGTATTTAGGTTATCTCCCTTGTTCAAAGATATTGTATCAAAGATTTCTCTACAACCAAGCAAGCTAGATTAGTCATATTTGGTATGCAGGTTGATGACGATATGTTGTATCGTGGGATTGAGAACCAGCCTTTGACTGCTTATTCTTCCCTGTATTTGTCCAATATTCTTTCTTTCCATACTTTGAATAATGAACTTTTTCATCAAAGTTTTCTCCACAACCATGCAAGCTACATTAGTCATATTTGGTATGCAGGTTAATGATGACTTATTGTATTGTGGGATTGAGATCCAGACTTCTCCTCTTTTTATTCCCTGTATTTGTCTGATTTTCTTTCTCTCTTTAGTTTGAATAATGCATTTTTTTTCGCAAAAGATTTCTATGCATCTGTAAGTTAGAGTAGGAAATTTTGTATGCAGGTTGATGAGAACTTGTTGTATTGTGGGATTGAGAACCAGTCTTCTGCTTATTCTTCCCTATATTTTTCCAATTTTCTTTCTCTCCTGACTTTGAATAATGTAATTTTTTGTAACAGATTTCACAGCAACCATTCATATTTGGTATACATGGAAACAATGATTTCTCTCCCTCTTTATGCTTTTTGTTACGAAAATAACACCATTTGATTTAAGCAATTAAGGGGGGGGGTATAGTCGGATTCGCTGACAGTTCTAGTTAATTAAAGGGTGGTTGCCCCTGTTTGTCTGCCTGTCTATCCTTTTGTAAACAATCTTGTTCATTCTGTAACTCTATCCTTTTGTAAACAATCTTGTTCATTCTGTAACTCCTTTAGGACATTGAAATGGGCGTATTATGCGCCGCTTGCGAAGCCCTTGTTTTACATTTTTCGCCCTAATGTTTGGGTTTATTTTAGTCATTTTGGCTTTAATTTGATTCAAATTTGGTTCATAGGTGCAACGTAAGAAAAAAGTTGACACGTTTTCCAGTTTTTCCCGGAAATATTTGCCTGCGGGGTTATTCCCCGTTTATACTTTTTGTAAAAAGTTTGTCATCGCAACTCCTCCTAGACAGCTTGCCCGATTTTCTTGAAATTAAGTATGTGAACACATATTGGTATGAAGATGTGCATTATGGTTTCCATTTTGAAATCTGACCCCTTTTGCCCCAGTTATTCCCCTTTTTGACATTTTTTGCCCTAATTTTTGTTTTTTTCAGTCATTTTTGTTTTGATTTTATTCAAATTTGGTTCATAGTTGCAGCATTAGGAAATAGTTGACACATGTTTTCCCGTTTTTTCCGGAAGCATTTGCCTGCGGGGTTATTCCCCTTTAAAATTTTTAGTATAAAAGTTTGTTATCTCTACTCCTACAAAACTGTTTGACACATTTTCTTGAAATTAAGTTTATGAACACATATTGATATGAAGATGTGCATTAAGGTTATTTCTTCAATTACCAACCCTTTTTGCATGAGTTATGCCCCTGTTTGATATTTGATGCTCTTTTTACATAGGATTTTTGGTCATTTGGCTTCGATTTTATTCCTATTTGGTGCATTGATACAGGAGAAGACAACAGATGACAAATAGTTTTCAGCTTTTTTCCAGAATAGTTTTCTTGCTTAGTTATGCCCCTTTATGGTTATTGAAAAGAGAGTTGCTTCTTCTTCTCCCAAACTGTGTCTCTGACATTTTTAAAATTAAGTATGTGAACACATATTGGTCTATAGATGTCTACTGAGTAATAGGTTTGAAACTTCAGCATTTTTCTGAGTTATGTCCCTTTTCAGTTGTTGTTTTGCTCTGAATTTGTATTTATTCGTTTATTCATTTATTTATTTATTTTGTCATTCTTTCTCTGATTTCTTTCAGATTTGGTCCAAGGAGCCAGCATAAGAAAAGAGTAGACATGAACATTTACAGTTTTGCTTGCTAGAACTTTAAGGATGAACTGTATATGTGTTTTTTTAACATGTAACTTAAATGCTGTTTATATGTAAAAGTTGGATGACAAAGCAAACTAAGTGCTAAATGCGGGGGGTATTTAGTAAGCCATGCTTACTGCCATCTCTAGTTATGGTCTTTTGTCTATTTTAACCATTTTGTCAACAGAAATTTGTATCTCCGCTACTCCTTTTATTGTATTCAACGGGTAGTGATCGCCCGATGATAGCCAAACTGTCATCACTTGATCTTACTGCCACAAATCCTTTCAAAGTCATAGCACCCAGATTCTGATATGCCATTCATCGGAGGACGTTTGGGCTTTATATATTTATCTGTTCTATTATGCATGAACGCTCCACTAGTCAGGCTCATGACTGAGTGATTCATGCTATTCGGTATTGCGAACTACTTAAGGTTCATTTATATAATGCTATCAGTTCTCTTCTATAAAAGAATTATGTCTGCGCTCTCACTAGGAGAGGACATATTTTTCCCAATAGTTGTCTGTCCGGCCATTCTAAATGGTGTCCGCTTCAGAATCAGAAACTGTATCAGATATTTTTACGAAACCTATAGAGCATTATAAGACAATAGACAAAGAAAAAGAACAATAACATTTTTTTTTCAACCTCCATTTTGACAGAACTATTCCCCTTTGTATTTTTCAGTATACAAATCGTGTTCCCTCTATAACTTAACTGTTGAAGATATTTTCACAAAACATGGCATAACGTGAAATATTATCAGACGATGTGCAAAAAGGTCCATATAACTTCACTTATATTGTTGATGGAATTATGCCCTTTTGTAATTTGCAATATAGAAATAATATCCGCTCTATAATCAAAAACCGCTGAAGATATTTTCACAAACCTTGGTACAAATCTAAATATCATCAGTCGTTGTACAGAGAAGATGATACATAACCCCACCTTCAGTTTTATGGAATTATGCCCCTTTGCAATTTTTAGTATGGTAATCATGTCTGCTCTAACGTTAAACTGTTCACGATATTTCTTGAAACTTGATACACATTTCATGCATCATCCGACGAAGTGACGGATTTTCAGTTTGCAAATTGTGTCCTCTCTGTAACTATAACAGTTGAAGATATTTTCACGAAACTTGGTATAAATATTGTCAGTTGAGCTTCAGAGAAAACGAGCCATAACACAATTAACATTTTTAGCTCACCTGGCCCGAAGGGCCATAGTGAGCTATTGTCATACCAATGCGTTCGGGGTGCGTCGTGCGTCGTCCCGAAATGTGTCCGTCAACACCTAAAAACAAATATACAAACATCTTCTTCTATAAAACTACTGGTCCCATGGTTCTCAGATTTCACATGGAGCATGACCTGACTCCAGGGTATCAGAATTATAAAATTGGGTCAGGTTGAAAATTCAAGATGGCCGCCGTTACTAAAAATAGCAAAAACAACAAAATCAACTTCTTCTCCAGAACCACTGGGTATATTTGTCCGAATTTTGGCATGGAATATCAGTGAAACCTTGGTATTTAAAATTATAAAAATGAAAAAAATCTGTAGCGGAGTTTTGTCACAGTGACCTACTTTCTGTTTACCAGTGTAATTTTGCTCAAATGCCAATGTCAAAAAATGACCTATTTAAACAACTTCAAACAACTTCTTCTCTAAAACCACTGAACCCATGGATCTCAAATTTCACATGGAGCATGACCAGACTGCAGGGTTTCAAATTTGTAAAATTGGGTCAGGTCAAGAATCCAAGATGGCTGCCGATACTAAAAATAGCAAAAACAACAAAATCGACTTCTTCTCCAGAACCATTTGGTATATTTAGTTGAAAGTTTGCATGGAACATTAATGGGGCCTTGGTATTAAAATTTATAAAAATAAAAAAATCTATAGCTGAATTTGGTCACAGTGACCTACTTAGCGTTTACAAGACCGATTTTGCTCATATGTCAATATCTCAAGAAAATGCAACCAATTCTGACCAGATTTGGTCAGAAATGGTTCTTGAATGGAATTATTTCAATTTTGTGCCAGTTGACTATCCAAGATGGCCACCATGGGGGCCGTTACTAAAAATAGCACAGACATAAAAATGATAATTACTCAAAAACCCTTGAATGGAATTGGACCAATTTTGTGTCAGAATGTTCCTTGCATGAAGCCGTTTCGATTAATTGCGATTTGGCATTCCAAGATGGCCGCCATCTGGTGTTACTAAAATAGCACAAACATAAAAATGACATTTACTCAAGAACCCTTGAATGGAATTGGACCAATTTTGTGTCAGAATGTTCCTTGCATGAAGCCATTTCGATTAATTGCAATTTTGCACTCCAAGATGGCTGCCATCAGGTGTTACTAAAAATAGCACACACATAAAAATGACAATTACTCAAGAACCTTTGAATGGAATTGGACCAATTTTGTGTCAGAATGTTCCTTGCTTGAAGTTGTTTCGATTAATTGCAATTTGCCATTCCAAGATGGCCACCATCTGCCGTTACTAAAAATAGCACAAAACATGAAAATGACAATATCTCAGTAACCGCTGAATGGATTTTGATGATATTTGTGTCAAAATGATTCTTGCATTGAGATGTTTCAAAAATATCTAACTGTAGACCAGTCATATTGGCCTCTGTTACTAAAAATAGAAAAATGTGAAAATTAGAAAATCTCAATGGAATTGGGCTAATTTTGTGTCAGAATGTTCCTTTCATTAAGCTTTTTCGATTTTTTTGCATTTTGGCATTCCAAGATGGCCGCCATCTGCCGTTTCTAAATATAGCACAAAATATGAAAATGAATATATCTCAGTAACCGCTGAATGGATTTAGATGAAATTTGTGGCAAAATGATTCTTGCTTTGAGGTGTTTCAAAAATTAACAAATATAGATCCGTCAAGTTGGCCTCTGTTACTTAAAACAGCAAAATATGAAAATTAGAAAATTACTATGGAACTGGAGCAAATTTGTGTCAAAATGGTCCTTGCACGAAGGCTTTTCTATTTTTTGCATTTTGGCAATCCAAGATGGCCGCCATTTGCCGTTACTAAAAAAAGCTCAAAACATGAAACTGGCAATATCTCAGTAACCCATGAATGGATTTTGATGAAATTTGTGGCAAAATTATTCTTGCATTGAGGTGTTTCAAAAGTAAATATATAAAGACCAGGCAAGCTGGCCTCTGTTATTAAAAGTAGCAAAATGTGAAAATGAGAAAATCTCAGTGGAATTGGACCAATTTTGTATCAGAATGGTCCCGTTGCACAATAGCCAGGTGAGCGATATCAGGCCCATTTGGGCCTCTTGTTTATGAAAGAGTGGGGAGGAGGAGGCATAACATCTATAACAAACATCTAGTTTGATAAGTTAGAATCTTGAATTTTATTCCTTTCCTCTTGCAGTCGGACTAAGTTTAATTTGATGACCGAATTGATGATGTGCATAGATAGTCATTTGATGAACCCTTTTGCATGATAAATATCATAACCAAACAAAGCAAGTGTTTCAAGAAAGCTAAAATACATTCCAGTTGTGTTTGGAGTAATTGTTCATGTCTTCCAGTAATAAATGCAAAGGGCAAAATAGTGTTTGAAGGGGTCTGTATAAATTCCTGTTTGATAGACATGAAAACTTTATTCGACCCAGAGTAAATCATCCACTAAGTTCACTCAGTTCTGATTTTATGAACTTTCTGTTGATATTTGCTCGTCATTAAATGTAGGTCATGGTTAGACGCGGAAAGTCTGTCTTCCGATTTGACTAAAAGTGCATCAAGGTGTTTTAAATGAACTTTCTTTGCGTTTGCAAATTTTTAAGTGTTTCTCTTAATATTCCCCCACTCCCTACACACTAAAGGTGAGATGGGTTGTGGGGGACATATTAATTCCGTTCGTGTCGGCGTCCGTGTCGGCGTCAGCATGCCAGTTTGTACCCACTATATTTCTTGAATCAGTAGGCGGAATTTTACCAAACTTGCATGGCTACATTATTCGGACAAGCCAAAGGACCGATAAGGGTTTGGTGCCTTTGATCCCATTTTCAAGGTGACAGGAGGCTTAGGCTATAAAATTTTCTGCGTCGGTGTGATAATTTCTTGCACCGACGATCTCTTGAAGCAATCTTGAATGTCACCAAACTTGCATGGATATATTATAAGGACAATTTGAAGAGCTCATTAGATTTTGGTGACATTGACCTTATTTTCAATTTCACAGGCGGACTTGAATATGTGAAATTTCACTACAGATGAGATACTTCTGTAGCTATTGGCTTGATTCCCACCAAATTTGCATATATGTACCTATGGGACGATCTTTAGATTTCACTATGTTTTGGTGACTTCGACGCGATTATCAAGGTCAAGAACAAACTTACGAATGCTAAATTTTCCCTAAGAATGAGCTGTCTCTTGAATCAATGGGTGGATATTCATCAGACTTGCTTAAATACATTATTGCGAAAGACCTAAGGCATATTTAGTTTTGGTGACCTAGACCTCATTTATAAAGTCTTGTATGTAGAATATTTTTTGCACCAGTGTATTGATATTCTTTAAACTAAATAAAAATATCATAAAAAGTTTTAGAGCAATACAATTTTGATGATCAAGGTCATAGGAGCTCTAAGGAAGTTTTACTAAGAGAATATTTCCTAAACCAGTGGTGGGATTTTATAAGACTAGTGTGGATATATGATTTCACAAACCGAAGAGATGATGTTTTGGTAATCTTGACCTTATCCCCAAGGCCATTGAAGGATTTAAAATGCTCCTGAATATTTTGAAATGTAGAGACCAAGCTTGATAGACTATATCAACATATCAAAGTTTTAGGATAATGCTAGCGGTCCAAATGCACTGGTGGGGCACTCGAGAGAGAGGGAATGAAAATTTATTTTTCTCTAAAAAAATCTCTTGTTTCCTGATTCTTGATATCAAAAATCAGAGTTGTTCTACACCTGTTACAGTGCCTTTAGCGTAGTAAATTGCGTAGGGTTATTGCGTTTTGAATGGGGCCATATATCTTACTGTTGTATACTATTATTCTTGTGTCAAAATGTACTTGTTTTTACATGAAAGGAATTAAATTCTTCGCAGTAAATGTAAGAATTCGTCAAAGTTTGAAATGTAAATAAATCTAAGACTGACTCATTTGCATTCCAGGTGAACTAGATAAAGATACCGTGTTGATAGAGCAACAAAAGGAACAGTGTCGTGTCTTTTTGTACGGTTTCACGGTTGACGTAGAAGAGGCTTATAATCGAGTTTCGACAGTATTGAATGAAGAAGACAGAAAAGTTAGACGAGCAAATGATAAAGTATCACTTAAATATGCTGGTCGAGGAAGACTACTTCATTCTACTGGAACATTAGAGAAGATACAAGGCTTATTCTCTGATCTGAATATTGAACTTGATGAAATTGATGAAACTGCTTTACGTTTGGAAGGAGTTACGGAGGATATAAGTGAGGCTAAATTGAAAATTCACGAGGCAAACAGTGAAATTGTCAGTGAGACATTCAAACATGGATTTTCCACTGCACTTGTTGATTTTCTTAATCAGGTTCAACCTAAAAATGATGTCATTCATATTATAATGGAAGAACTCAAAAAAGCTGGTGTTAAAGCAGAGTTTGAAATAACTGACAACGAGTGTATAACGTTTGTTCCTTCTGGAAACCAGTGTCAAGACGTTCAAGACGTAATAATTGATCTCGTTAAGGAAGAAGAAATTACGTTAGAAAAAGAATCTTTGCCACTGCTTGAAGAGCAGATATGGTACGACCTGAATGATGATCTTACTGAACGCTATGAAAAGACAGCAGATGTCACTGTCAGTAAGAGGGATAGGAGGGTGCATATTTGTGGTCTGAAAAAAATCGTTAATAAGGCTAAAGAGCAAATTGAAAGATTTTTTGAAGAAAATACAATCAAGACGGACGTGTTTACGCTAGATCCGCTGTCACGTAAATTCATCCAGAAATACAGCGCAGAGGAAGTTAGTGGGATACAAAGGAAGTTATCAGAGCATCATGTTGCTATTGAAGTCAGAGGTAAATTTGTTGTTTGAACACCCTGTGTAAAACAATGTGTATTGATGTTCAGGGAAATTTTTGAAAACGACATTATGTGTTTGAAAATGAAGTATGTTTACTAATAAGATATTGTTCTATTATACGATGACGAATCAACAGTCAAGGTTCAAAAATAATTCCACAGATTATTTTCCCGTAGACTTTAGTGTATTTACATGTTTATAAGAAAACTAATTTTCGCAGTTTTTCCAGGTCAAGCATAAAATAATTACTTTGGCTGAAAAGCTAAATGAACTAAATGACCGAGCTTTTAAATATATCTATGTTTACTATATTGCTATAACGTACATTTACGTACTATACGTTCTTCTAGTATTACTCAGTCGCATAAATTTCTTACCATTCGCCAGTACAACTTAAAATCTGAAATTTGAATTTCTTACTATTTCAGGAAGAGATACGTTGCAATCCTGAATGCTTGTTTGGTTGAGTGCACTCTTATTAACATTTACATAGAGATGTAGCAAGTCTTTTAAACATAATAAAAACTGCTATCGATTTTGAACGCGTTTGAAGAAGTAACATTAATTAGGCCATGTACAATATGACCTTATTTTGTTGCCAACTTAGCCCTAAGAGTAGAAATGATCTTCACGTAAACCTGACTGAAATAAATGTATCGATAAACATTTTTGTGGAGAGAAATTCAGAGATCCCAGTTATCCTAAAGGTTAAATAAAAGGCCCAACATTTCGTATATATTGGGAACTTATTTTAGTTCTCTTCCTGTTTCAATAGTGCTTATAGAATTTTGGAATTCAAACCGTTTTTATTGCATAATAGACTAATATTCTGAAATGGTTTTTCAGTGACAACTTTTTGCAAACAGAATTATACATAAAATAGAGAAAAGTACCTTTTTTCAGCTTCAGACCTCTTCTGGAATTGTAAATCTAAAAGCCATTTTTCCTTGTAAGTCACACTCTATTCTAGATGTTTTAGTAACCAAAGCTTCAGTTTATGAGGAATGATAACCCTGTATGAGTTCTAAGCGAAAAAAGTATTTATTATTCTGTGGAGCAACTTGATGAATATGTAAGATGTTTTTATGGCTGTTCACATTTGAAAGAAGTCTGAAAAATTTGTATCCTCTTTTTTAGAAAGAGATGTCCAGGTTAAGGGAACCAAAGAGGGCTTAAAGCTTGCCAAACAGGAGTTATTGCAATCATTTTCAAGGATTTGTAGTAAAGATCACACCTTCCAGAAGGTAGGAGTTACAGAGGCTATGGGTAACATAACAATGCAGTTTACTGATATAGAAACAAATACAAGGTGTATTATTGAAACGCCACAGATGTTTGGCAGTACATATTTGAGACCGGATCCGTATCAGCCGGAGGCCAGTGGAGGGGCAACTTGGTATGGCTTAGAAGATGAAGGTATGCATAGCCATGATACATAATTCTGCTTATAAGGAATTGAATTCGTAAATACTATGTATATTTAAACTGATGATGATGTAGCAAGGTCTGTTCTTTTGGAAAAAAAGTAATTGTTGGATAAACGTTTTGTCATTTTATGTAAGGTTAAAGGTAATTAGAATAATATGGTTGCTTTCCATCTTCTCAAATGTTATCTTAGGTTGGCATTTTTAAACACCCTTTAAGAAATAATGATACCACATTCAGCATCCCAGCAGGTGCATGACGTCTTAATGATGTCGTATCGACGTCGATGCGACATCAAGTCGCATCGACGTTTAGTATCATGTCATTAAGGCGTCATGTGCCACTGGGATTGAGTTTGACTATTTTCAATTACTTGACCTTGCGCTAGATTTTTTTTCAAAAGATATCTTCTGTTCTGTTAGAAATATTTTCTGTTGAAACTTGCATTTTAATCTTTTTACTGAAAACAAAACTTTTGTTACCATCTTGTAGACGATTTGGGACGGACAAGTTCATCAGTTGATGAGCCACCTGGATTCAAAACAAAGAATGGGCTTACGATTAACATTGTGAAAGGGGAGATTGGAAAGCAAGAGGTTTGTAACTTGTACCATTGTTTTCGTTCTTTATAATAATACACTGTAGACAACAAACAACGCTTCAAATGGAGATTGCTATTAGAAAATTTTCATATATGTATGACCTACAAAATAAAGAGATATTACGTTATGGATGTACACAGCAGTCCCTTTCTATTGTCGCCAGTGTGCGTTTTAGGTCACCTGAGCATATGGCGCTCAAGCTGAGCTATTGTCATCTATCAGCGTTCGTAATCCGACCGTCAACCATCCATCCGTCGACCGTCCTTCCATCTACTACTATATTTGGTGAACACAATAGAGGCTTCCATTTTAGAGCAATCATTAAACTTACACAACATGTTGTGACGACAGATTTCGGTCATATTTGATATTGCCCAAAATGGACCATTAACACTTGTATTATTGTCCTGCAAGGGAGCAAAAACGTTGCATATTTGTGAACACAGGTCCACAATTATAACCACACTTTCACAGCATGTTTGTGGCCACACGATCTCAGTCAGATATGATAATAAGCCAGATGAGACCATCAGCATTAGCGATATTGCCCCTTCCCCAATAAGAAATGCTGTATCCCGTCTTAAGAACACAAAAGAGGATACAATTTACTGTCTCACCTGGACTAGCAGAAGCAAGACACAGGTATGACTTTTCCGGCGGTATCGTAATGTTTTGTCGAGTTTTCTGGTTTGGCTCTGTTCATCGCCTTCCGCAAAATTCTTGTGATCTATTCTAACTATACTTACACCGTATATTCATAGCCTTTGGACCTGCATCAAGTTTATACATAATTTAGGGTGGACCATTGGCACCAGAGTTGTTGCCTCTTTCTTAGTCAGAAACATTGTATATCATCTTGTGAACTCAAATAAGGCTAAGTTTTATTTAGCAATCATGGCCAAACTTGCAAAATATGTGTATGGCTATAAGGTTTGGGCAAGTTTGAAAATTGGTCAGTTTGTTCCTTTAACACGGCAATGTTTGTGCCCAAAATGCTGTCTATTATCTTGTAAACTCAGTAGAGGCCGATTTTATGATCAGTTTTAACTAGTTTCAAACTATATTTATAACTAGCAGATATCAGTTATGTTCATTGGACGGACACATGGTGCCAAGTGTGTGCAACTATGGTTACGTACCGTTGAGCCACTTGGGGAACGTCGATAGGAGAATTGAACTGAACTGAACTAAACAGTCATGTTCAATAGTAGTCCTAACCAAACTATTAACAGCACAAGAGTTATTGCTTCATACTGAGTCAACAGTGGTGTATATCATCTTGTCAGCACAATAGTGGCGACATTTTTAAGCAGTGTTGCACAATATGTTTATGGGTATATAAGATTTCAGGCAGTTTGATAATTGATCTAATTGGATCATCGATACTCGAATTATTTCCCCTTTCTGAGTTAGAAAAGATAAATATTGTATTGTCAAGACAACTGACACTACACTTTTATTATCAGTTATTCCTTAGCATAAGCAGTATATTAAAAACTATCATATGTCAGTATTTTCAATAATTAGCCAAAATTAAATACTACTTGGCTTATTTGTGAATAGACTTACATATGGTAACTGAAATAGGGTCTTAACACCAGAGTTCAGAGTTTATGCCCCTTACTGAATAAAAATAATGTATATTATCTTGGAAACACAGCGGAGGCTACAGTTTGAGAATAGTCATAACCATACTTTTACAGTGTGTTTACGGCCAGTTTTGATAATTGTCCAATTTGTTCCTTTATGGTATGAGGTATTGTACCTTACTTAGTGAAAAGTACTTTCTTGCACACCGGATAGAAAATGCCATTCTTTTCATCTAGGATAGAAAATCTCATCTTACCCTGGTGTTCTGACCCAGGACCGGAAAAAATCACGAGCTGTCAATGCATTGGTTGTATAGGAGCTCACGTACCTGCGTCGTCAAGTGACGTTGGCATTTAAGATGATGACGTCACGAAGACAGCAAAAATGACGTCAGTTTATGCACGCCAATCGTTGACGTAAAGAGCCGAATGGCTGTCGTTGAAAGCGGCGCTTTCTTTCAAAATCAAATTTAAACCTCTCAAGCACTAGTATTACGCATTTTAAGAGGTTCTGAAGTTAAAACAAAACGTGGTGTGCAAGAAAAAGTATCTATCATTGGTGTGAGGTGCGGATAGAAAAATCCGTCACTCGAGATCACTGTTCGGCATCACTCGGCAAGCCTCGTGATGCCGAACAGTGACCCTCGTGACGGATTTTTCTATCCACACCTCACACCCATGACAGATCCTTATAGTATATCATTTCATGATCACAGTAAGACAAAGTTTTATCAGTTATAGCCAACATACTTAAAACGTTTTTGGCTAGTAACACCAGTAATTGTCCCTTATAAGGGAGCAAGAAATATGCTCCATCAACTTCCATATCGCCATATCAGTTTATTTGCTTTGTATACTTAGTATTTATTTTAGTCCACCTGATCACCGAGTGCTGATGGAATGCCTGTAGTTATCAAAATAGCCAGCTGTCTTAATTCATCCATTTGTCTGTCCATCTAAGTGTCTGCGATATTTTTACAAAATGAATATTTTCTTTCTGATACATACAGGCTAACGTTAACCCATTATACAACGCATTAAGAGCAAGTAAGCACCAAAACAGGTTTTAATGGTTTCTGTTCAAAATTCAGGATTGCTGTCATGCCCAAGTATGATAAAAATCGTTCAGACGACCTGTTCTTTAGAACAGCTGGACCGATTTTAAGCTCACCTGGCCCAAAGGGCCACACCGAGCTATTATCATACCAATTCTTCCGTCGTGCGTCGTTCCGTGCGTGGTCCTTCAACACCTGAAAACAAATATTCAAACATCTTCTTCTGTAAAACTACTGGACCCATGGTCCTCAAGTTTCACATGGAGCATGGCCTGACTCTGGGTCAGGTTGAATTTCGAAGATGGCCGTTTTTATTAAAAATAGCGGAAACAACAAAATCAACTTCTTCTCCAGAACCACTGGGTATTTTTGTCTGAATTTTGGCGTGGAACATCAGTTAAACCTTAGTATTCAAAATTATAAAAATGAAAAAAAAATCTTTAGCGGAGTTTTGTCGCAGTGAATTACTTTCTGTTTAGAAATTGTAATTTTGCTCAAATGCCAATGTCAGAAAGCTTATTTAAACAACTTCAAACAACTTCGCGTCTAAAACCACTGAACCCATGGGTCTCAAATTTCACTTGGAGCATTCCCAAACTGTAGTATTTCAAATTGTAAAATTGGGTCAGGTCGAGAATCCAAGATGGCTGCCGTTACTTAAAATAGCAAAAACAACAACTTCTTCTCCAGAGAAAAAATTAATAGCAGAATTAGGACACAGTGACCTGCTTATCTTTTACAAGCCCAATTTTGCTCAAATGTCAATATCTCAAGACAAAGCAAATAAATTCCGGATAGATTTGTACAGAAATGTTCCTTGAATGGAATTATTTCAAATTTGTGCCAGTTGACTATCCAAGATGGCCACCATTGGGGCCGTTACTTAAAATAGCACAAACATAAAAATTAGAATTACTTGAGAACCCTTGAATGAAATTGGACTAATTTTGTGTCAGAATGTTCCTTGTATGAAGTCGTTTTGATTAATTGCAATTTAGCAGTCCAAGATGGCCGCCATCTGCCTTTTCTTAAACTAACACTAAACATGAAAATGACAATATCTCAGTAACCGCTGAATGGATTTTGACGAAATTTGTGTCAAAATGATTATTGCATTGAGTTGTTTAAAAAATAATAAACTATAGACCAGTCATATTAGCCTCTGTTATTTAAAATAGCAAAATGTGAAAATTATAAAATCTCAATGGAATTGGACTAATTTTATGATAGAATAGTCCTTTCATGAAGCCTTTTCAATTGTTTGCATTTTGTCATTCCAAGATGGCCGCCACCTGGCGTTACTAAAACTAGCACAAAACATGAAAATGACAATATCTCAGTAACCGCTGAATGGATTTAGAAGAAATTTGTGTCAAAATGATTTTTATCTTGAAGGTCAAGGTCACAGTCCTCATTTAAACTTTGTGCATAGGCTACAGTGTGACATATTCGTGTCCGATGCATAGAATGGGATTTCAGAATTATTTGGCACAAATGATCATTATGACAGTGTGTGCAAGAATTACGTTGCTAGCTTGAAGGTCAAGGTCACACTGCGTCCCTGAACTTTGTGCATAGGCTGTAGTGAAAACGAGTTTATGTTCAGCCCGTAACTTTGACATGCATTGTGCGACTTCAAAACGTTTTTGGCATAGATAATTATCATGACAAGAGGATGTGTTCTGTGTAAGAACCATGTCGCTAGCTTAGAGGTCAAGGTCACAGTTTACACATAAATTTTGTGTTTAGACTTCAGTGAAAAGCTGTTTGTACCCGGCCCATAACTTTGTCCTGCATGGTGGGATTTTAAAATTATTTGGCAACAGGATTTATTGCCTATAAGTACCATGTCACTAGCTTAAAGGTCAAGGTCACAGTGCCCCCATAAACTTTGTGAATAGGCTACAATGAAAACATGTTCGTGTCATATTCGTGTTCGAGGTTTAACTGCAAAATAAATGTAAGTCACTTTGACCTATATTTCATGGTCCCTTGAGTTTCCCTTTTATATTATACAAGTCTGCCTCTATGAACCTCGATATCATGCGTCGTCCGTCAACACTTGAAAACAAATATTCAAACATCTTCTGTAAATCGTCTTGACCCATGGTTCTCAAATTTCACATGGAGCATGACCTGACTCCAGGGTCTCAAAATTGTAAAATTGGGTCAGGAGGAATATCCAAGATGGCAGCCGTTACTAAAAATAGCAAAAACAACAAAATCAACTTCTTCTCCAGAACCCCTGGGTATTTTTGTCTGAATTTTGGCGCGGAACATCAGTGAAACCTTGGTATTCAAAATTATAAAATTGAAAAAAAACTTGTAGTGGAGTTTTGTCGCAGTGGCCTACTTTCTGTTTACGAGTGTACTTTTGCTCAAATGCCAATGTCAAGAGACGACTTATTCAAACAATTTCAAACAAGTTCTTCTCTAAAACCACTGATCCCATGGGTCTCAAATTTCACATGGAGCATACCCATACTGCAGGGTTTCAAAACTATAAAATTGGGCCAGGTCGAGAATCCAAGATGGCCGCTGTTACTAAAAAGAGCAAAAACAACAAAATCTACTTCTTCTCCAAAACCATTTGGTATATTTGGTTGAAAGATAAAAAAGATCTATAGCGGAATTAGGTCACAGTGACCTACTTAGCGTTTACAAGATGGATTTTGCTCAAATGTCAAATATCTCAAGAAAAGGCAAACGGATTCTGGTCAGATTTTGTTAGAAATGGTCCTTGAATGGAATTATTTCAATTTTGTGCCAGTTGACTATCCAAGATGGCCACCATTTGAGCCGTAAGATAAGATAAGATAAGATTTATTTAAAGTCGGCAAGTTTCATAACAATACAACATAAGCTCTTGATGAGCTTTTGAACCGACTGCTTAAACAAGAGTATATGATCAACAAGTGTAAAAGAGCTGTAAGAATGAATACTAGTAATCAGTTACAATTACATTTGGCCTGGCTGTCTGCATGTCATCAGACCCAAGTGTCTGCACACCTTGCAAACAAACATGTCAGACCCAACTTCTATGAGATATAGTACGATATTAGAAATATATAATTTATCATACTCACCAGCCCTATAAGGAAAGAAGCTGTCCTATTAGCAGATAAAACATGTATAAGCACATAGGATATTAAAGTGGCTTACATACTAGTCCGCTTAGCAAGGGCAAGATCATAAATTCAGAGACCCACGACATTGTACTGGACGGTGGGGCTTCGCAGGTGACAGCTCAATCGCTAGACAGCAAGCTTCACTCCACCGTCAAGTCAATGTGCCTTATCTTACCCCCACCAAAGGCAGACAGTGACTATCTAAACAAGGTAACTATAAAGCTAGCAAATTAAAGCAACATTCCGAAATACTAGTAGCAACAATGCAATATAACTCACTTAGCAAGGGCAAGATAGACAAAGATTTGGACATTGCACTGGATGGTGGTGTTTCGCAAGTGGCAGCTGAATTGCTAAATAACAAGCTCCGCTCCACCATCCAATCAATGTACCCCATCATACCTCCACCAATTGAGCATCTATAGAAGTTAAAAAAGCATAAGAACGCTACGACACAATAAGCATATATAGTTGGCTAACTAAGAAAACATTTAAAGCGTTAAAGCAGCTGAACAGTAAAACAACATAAAAGGTGCATATGTTGCATCCATGATGTGGAGCAAAACTGTTAAAATTTGGTATCACAGGCAGAGCAGGTGCAATTTTCCCCATTCTAATGAGAAATTAAAGATTTAAATTGACTAAAACTTGTTGTAGATCTAAAATCATTTGGTAAAGAGTTCCACAGCACAGGTACAGCATAGCGAAATGAGTTCTTACCCATGCCTTGTCGTCCTCACCTGGGTAACCCGTAAAATATTGTTATATCTAAAATTGTATGTAGTTTCCATTTTGACTAATAAATCAGATAGAACGGGTGGGGCTAAATTATTTAAAATTTTAAAAGTATCAATGGCCATTGTTCTTTAACGTCGGACATGCAAGGCAGGTAAAGTGGCTTTAGTCATTAACTCATCATAAGAGCTGGTATAATCTTCATACACAAGCCTCAAGGCCCTTTCTTGAATCTTCTCGATTTTGGAAGTGTTATTTTGTGAGCAAAAATGCCAAGTAAGGGGGCAAAAATTTAAAATTTGAGAGAATAAAAGTATGAAAAATGGTCAATTTGCTAAGTTTGCAAAGGTTTTTGCCCAATCTTTTTAGTACATTGAGTTGCTGGCCAGCTTTTTAGCTCACCTGAGCACGAAGTGCTCAAGGTGAGCTATTGTGATCGATATTTGTCCGTCGTCCGGCGTCCGTCCGTCTGTCCGTCCGTCCGTCTGTCCGTCCGTCCGTCAACAATTTCTTCAAACGACATCTGCTCCTAGACCAGTTAGCCGATTTCAAAATAATTTCACACAATCTTTCTGTTATTGCCCTGAACCAAAATTGCTGAAATGGTTGTGCTCCGCTGAACAAAATGGCCGCCAGAGCTAAAAATAGAAAAACCTTTAAACAACACATCCTCTGAAGCCAATGGATTGATTTCAAAATAATTTCACAGAAATGTTTGACTCATGGCCCTGAACCAAAATTGCTAAAACGGTTCCACTCCGCTGAACAAAATGGCCGCCAAAGCTAAAAATAGAAATCTAAAAATAGAAAAACCTTTAAACGACATCTCCTCTGAATAGAATGGCTCGATTTCAAAATAATTTCACAGAAATGTTTGACTCATGGCCCTGAACCAAAATTGCTAAAACGGTTCCGATCTGCTGAACAAAATGGCCGCCAGAGCTATAAATATAAATGAATCTTAGAATGACATAGAGGTCACAGTTTTGATCCAGTCATCATGAAACTTTGTCAGAATGTTTATCTAAATGAAATCTGGACCAAAGTTGAAACTGGGTCATGTGGGGTCAAAAACTAGGTCACTAGGTTAAATCTTAGAAAAACCTTTTGTAAACTCTAGAGGGCACAGTACTTATGATCCACTCTTCATGGAACTTTGTCAGAAAGTTTATCCTTATACAATCTAGGCCAGGATTGAAACTGAGTCATGTGGGGTCAAAAACTAGGTCACTAGGTCAAATCTTAGAAGAACCATCTGAATGCTCTAGAGGGCACAGTTTTGTTCCAATCTTCATGAAACTTTAACAAAACATTTATCACCAACAAGTCTAGACCAAAGGTGCAACTGGGTCATGTTGGATCAAAAAGTAGGTCATTAGGTCAAACCTTAGAAAAACATTGTGTATACTCTACAGGGCACAGTTTCGGTTCAATCTTCATGAAACTTTGTCAGAATGATTATCTTAATGAAATCTAGGCCAAGTTTGAAACTGGGTTTTGTTGGGTTTAAAAACTAGGTCACTAGGTCAAATCATAGAAAAACCTTGTGTACACAATTGTGGCTTTATTTTGCATTGAATCTTCATGAAACTTTGGTAGAATGTTTATCTTCATGAAATGTAGGCCAAGTTTGAAACTGAATAATGTCTGATCAAAACCTAGATCTTAGAAAAACGTTGTGTACACTCTAGAGGGCACAGTTTTGATCCAATCATCATGAAACTTTGTCAGAATATAGATTGGAAAGTGCAAAACTGCTCCAATTGAATCATCATCAAATAGATGATCTTCCATGTTATTTCATCATAACTCAGGTGAGCGATTTAGGTCCATCATGGACCTCTTGTTTACAAATATGTTGGATGTGAAAATGAAAATTCAAATTAAAATCAATATCTACACCGAGTAATTTCACAACATCCTCACATTCAATTGAGGCATTTCCGACTTTAAAAACTGGAGACTTAGCATGTGTCTTTTTACCAACCGCAACAGCCTGAAATTTGTCAGGATTTGCTTTCATACAATTAAAATGAAACCAGTCAATTAAAATCTCACTTTCATTTTGAAGAGTTCTAATGAAGTTGTCATAAATTGAGGAATGAAATGAAAGGGTGTTGTCATCGGCATAGTTGTACAAGGTACCTGTCTGAATAAAATAAAAGATGTCATTAATAAATATGTTGAATAAAAGAGGTCCCAATATTGACCCCTGTGGGACTCCCTTAGTTATTTCTGCCCATCTGCTGACAACAGCTCCTACTTTAATTTGCTGTTTCCTTTCAGACAGGTAACTTGACATTAGTTTAACAGCATCATTTGAAAGACCATATGCAGACAGTTTACTAAGTAAAATGTCATGTGGCAGGCAATCAAAGGCATTTGATAGGTCCATCAAAATTGCAGCAACATATTGGTTACTGTCAAGGGGTTCTTTCCAATCTTCTATAAGTTTTAAAAGAGTTGTCTGTCAACCGTGTCCTTTTCTAAAAGCACATAGATATTTATCAAAGATGTCTTCAACAAAATTGTTGGAAAGCTTCTCTGACAGAACCTTTTCTCATATTTTTTAGAGGGAACAGGAAGTATACTGACTGGTCTGTGATTTGATTTTTCCTTTGGGTCATTCTTTTTGAAAATTGGAGCAACTTGGCCTAATTTAAGATTATTGGGGAAAATGCCTGATGAAATAGTGTTATTTACTAGATCTGTATAAATTGGAACAAAAGACTGCTGGCCTAGCTTTAGGATTCTAACTGAGACCTTGTCACATCCTGTTGTCTTCTTGGGGTTGAATTTGTCAATGATTTTTGATACAGTTTTTTGATTTGTTGGAGTAAAGTTAAATTTATCTGCGGCAAAGTCTTTTTCATTAATCTTATCCAAACTAGGGTGGTTGTTACCATTAAAAGTGTAGTCCTGCCCTATATCCTTAGCAACATTTACAAAAAAATCTTTGAAAATTTCAGCCACTTCTTCCTCTTTCGATACAACTAATTCATTTTCCCTTAAAACAATTTTTGCTTGACTGCTACATGACTTTTTGGATAAATTAAAATTTTATTGTTTTCCAAAAAGTTATTGATTTACTCCCCCCCCCCCCCCCCTCCCCCCAAGTACATCTTTCTATTAATTTTTTTAATGACTTTTCTTTAGTTTATTTACATAATTTGTTTTCTTTCTATATTCATCCCAGTTTTTTGCATTTCTGTTTTTAAGGTATTTATTATGGTACATTTCCTTATTGTAAATAGCCTTACGTATTTCCCTGTTCGTACATGGTAATTGATCTTTTTTCTTATACATAATTTTATTTGGGGCATGTTTATTGATACTGTTTATTGAATCTTTTTCAATTTTTTCATTACCTTATTTACCTGCGATGGCGAGTGTGATTCTAAATTTGATAATTTAATGCATGATATATCGTCTAAGAAAAGATCCCTATCAAAATTCCTAAAGCTCCTATATGTTACTAAAAATAGCACAAACATAAAAATGACAATTACTCAAGAACCCTTGGATGGATTGGACCAATTTTTAGGTAGAATGCTCCTTCCATGAAGCCGTTTTGAATAATTGCAATTTGGCAGTCTAAGATGAAAGCCATTTGCCGTTACTTAAAGGAGCACAAAACATGAAAATCACAATATCTCAGTAACCGCTGAATGGATTTTGACGAAATTTGTGTCAAAATGATTCTTGCATCGAGATGTTTAAAAAATAACTTACTATAGACCAGTCATATGGGCCTCTGTTACTTTAAATAGTAAAATGAGAAAATCAGAATATCTCAGTGGAATTGGAATAAGTTTGTGTCAGAATGGTCCTTTTATGAACGCCTTTCGATTGCTTGCATTTTGACATTCCAAGATGGCCGCCATCTGAATGGCAAAATGATTTAGACCCGTCAAGCTGGCTTCTGTCACTTATATAGCAAAATATGAAAATTAGAAAACTACAATGAAACTGGACCAATTTTATGTCAGAATGGTCCTTGCATGAAGGCTTCTTGATTTTTTTTGCATTTTGGCATTCCAAGATGGCCGCCTTATACGTTACTTAAATAGCACAAAACGTCAAAATGACAATCTTTCAGTAACCATTGAATGGATATTGACGAAATTTGTGGCAAAATGATTAGTGCATTAAGATGTTTCAAAAGTAAATATATATATTCCAGTCGGATTGGCTGCTATTGCTGAAAATAGCAAAATTTGAAAATGTGTTGATCTCAATGGAATTGAACCAATTTTGTGTCAGAATGGTCCTTTCAGTTTTTGCATTCCAAGGTGGCCGGCATCTGCCGTTACTTAAAATAGCGCAAAACATGAAAATGACAATATCTCAGTAACCCCTGGATGGATGTTGATGAATTCGTGGCAAGATGATTCTTGCATTGAGATGTTAAAAAAGTCAATGTATATACAGACCGGGCAAGTTGGCCTCTGTTGCTAAAAGTAGCAAAATATGAAAATGAGAAAATCTTTGTGGAATTGGACCAATTTTGTATCAGAGTGGTCCAATGGCAAAATAGCCAGGTGAGCGATATCATGCCCATTTGGGCCTCTTGTTGCATTTTAGCATTCAAAGATTGCCGCAAAACGCCGCCTTATACGTTACTAAAAATAACACAAAACATGAAAATGACAATGTCTCAGTATCCACTGAATAGATGTTGACAAAATTTGTGGCTAAACGGTTCTTGCATTGAGATGTTTCAAAAGTAAATATATACTGACACAAAAAAGAAACGTCCGTTTTATAAGGTTCTGTATCTTTTGAACCAGTAATGTTGTAGCCATACAAAATAAAACAAAATGTGTCCTGAGACTCTGGCACACATAAAGTTGTATCCGTTTAAATTTTTCTCCATAGCCACAAAATTTTTCAAACTTTATGCCAAAACACCATTTTTATTCCTCAGCAGCAATTTATTCACCAAAGCCTGACATGTTTTGCGTTAACCGAGGGTCAGAAACGTCGAAAAACGAAAAATCGCATTTTAAAAGCAATACCGTTTATTAAATGAACGAGAAAGCAGCCCAAAGTCTTCGATTTATGAAATTATCTCCCTTTTAATTAAATTAATAACGATTTTAGAACTTCCATATCTCCATAACCGTTCATTATTTTGACATCCTTTTTGTTTTATTTGACTACACCTGTGTACGATAAAGACAACATGCATCAGAAAATAAAAATTTAACCTGAAATCAGAAATACCGGTTCACTAAAGTTCGGATTCATTACCCCACCCCTTATTGAAAAATAATCAGGTAATTTTGTGACCAGCTTTTTGCGATGCTGAATGATGCTGATTTCAATGCTATTGATAGCTAGAAATGAATTTTGAAGTAGTCCTATGCCACTGACTGCCAAACTGATGGCCCAACAAGGTAATGTCTGCGTGTATCTACGCACTGTTGTGATCGATGTTTTGTGACGTCACTTTGAGTGACTAATTTATGCCAGTGGTTGTGACATGTAGGAATGCATCTAGCACTTATAAAATCTCAGCAGCGTGTCTGCTCAATGATGCTGGGATGTGCTGCGATGGTTAAAAACACGAGATACTGATTTTGTGACTTTCAAAATTTGGGTACTTGCGCTTGCGGCATTGTCATTGGGGTCGATGTTCATTGAATTGATTTCCGTTCTGCGCACACGACTGCTGAATAATTGACGTTATTGAAACAATACATTTAAATGAAATGTATGTGTTCATTTGAAATTCTCAGACACAATTGTAAAGCGGACGTTTTTTGTTTGTGTCAGTATACATAGAACACTCAAATAGGCCTCTATTATTTAAAATAGAAAAATTTGAAAATGAGAAAATCTCAATGGTATTGAACCAATTTTGTGTCAGAATGGTCCTAGCATGAACGCTTTTCGATTTTTTGCATTTTGGCATTCCAAGATGGCCGCCATCTTCCGTTACTCAAAAATAGCACAAACCATAAAAATGACAATATCTCAGTAACCCCTGAAAGGATTTTGATGTTTGTGGCAAAATGATTCTTGCATTGAGGTGTTTCAAAAGTAATTATATAAAGACCAGGCAAGTTGGTCTCTATTACTCAAAGTAGCAAAACGTGAAAATGAGAAAATCTCAATAGAATTGGACCAATTTTGTATCAGAATGGGCTCGTGGCAAAAAAGCCAGGTGAGCGATATCAGGCCCATTTGGGCGTCTTGTATTTTCATTAGCAGAAGGCATTGAGTGCCCCTTATGCAACTTAGTTATTTTTCGGGAAAATGTGAAAGTTCGGCTAAAGGACTCTTTTAACTGTGATGTTGGTTGTTTAAGTAGATCATTGAAATATGAGGTTTGTACGAAAAACGGCTGGCGGAGTATGATGCTATAACAACAGAAACCCCTATTTAGTTTTTTATAGGAAAATAGCACCATAGTGAAAGGCTTCAAAATCTTTCATGTACCTTTTTGTGAAGTATGTAAAAAATATGCTACACATATCTAAAATCCATAATCATTTTAATGCTTTTTAAGCCAAGGCTCAGCTGAGCGTTTCTGGGTCATCAGGACCCTATGTTTAGTTTTGTATTTAAAAGTTTTTACAGTTTCTTCATCTTTCAATATCTTGTGTGGGACTACTTTACGAGTCTGTCTCATCCTGGATGACTTCATCTAGGAGTAACTTTCATGCACCTGGTAGGATGCCTATATCATGCAGCGACTGTTAAATAGGTTACCGATAACAGAGGTCTGATAAACTTAAAATCATACCAATGCCATAATACGCTTGCAAATATATTATCTCGGCAAGGTATTCCTTTCTTAGTGCCTTTTTTGTCAGATGTTGACGTCACACCTGTTGGCGTTTGCTTGGCTAAATGACGTCTGCGAATGGCGCCGTTCGAAATTCGTTTTCTTTTTTTTTCTTTCTTGTTTATTTCTAAATATCCAGCTAAATTGATGCATGATAAAAAGAAAACGTCATTTTTTCATCCGATTGGCGTCGCTGCCCGGGAATTCATCCAGGCTCATAAAGCCTCGCCCACGCGTTTTCTGGTTTTTGTTTCGCCTGCAAAGCTGAGGCGAGACATATGTATTGCATTTCCGGTGTCGTCGTCGACGGCGTCGTCGGCGTAAACGTTTGTCGAGTTTTTGCGTTTAGGTCATTTTTTCAGAAAATATAAGGGCTAGAGCCATGAAACTTGGTTCATGGGTATATCTGGAAGATTTGATCTCAAAGCCATCATCAATATTGAGTCTTGACCTACATTGTACGGTTGACTGACTTTGCAATTTTTTTGCGAGTTTTTGTGTTTAGGTCATTTTCTCAGAAATTGTTAGGGCTAGGGCCATGCAACTTGGTTCGTGGGTACATCTGGAAGAGTAGATCTCAAAGCCATCATCAATATTGAGTCTTGACCTACATTTTACGGTTGACTGACATCACACTTTTTTTGTCGAGTTTTTGCGTTTAGGTCATTTTCTCAGAACCTGTAAGGGCTAGGGCCAGGCAACTTGATTCATGCATACATCCGGAAGAGTATATCTTAAAGACATCATCAATTTTGAGTCTAGACCTGCATTTTACGATTCACTGACTTTTCAATTTTTTTGTCAAGTTTTCGGGTTTAGGTCTGTATCTAAACTATAAGGGCTGGAGCCAAGAAACTTGGTTCATTCATACATTTTGGCTGATTTAGCTCTGTTTTGTGATATAGCGCCAGCAGGCCAGCCAGACACCGCATTCCGCGGAATTCTTGTGCCTGATAAATATGCAATATCAAAAGCGATAAAGATGACGTTCTCTGTTTATCAGCTGAGTGAATTGATGAATTGCTTTCGCTCTATTAAACCCAGGGAAGTGCCATCGTTTGTGCTACATCTCCGAAACTGGACTTAGCAAGTGGAGCTGCAGGCAAATCACTTCTGCGAGAAGGAGGCCACACACTGCAAGACGAATGTAAAGAAATTATAGCCAATCAAGAGAAGATCAAGCCTGGAGAAATTGTGAAGATTACAGGTGGAAGAATCGAATGCAAATATATTTACTTGACCCTACTACCGAGCTGGAGGGACGATAGCCATTCATTGAAGGTAGTTTATGATAATATAATGACCTCTGCTAATGAAGAAACAAACTGGAAACTGACAAATATTTTTTTTCTTGTTTATCAAAGGGAACGTTCTGTTTCATTTAATGATTTGAAAAAAAAAACCGTTTCAAATTATAATACACATATGTGATATTCAGATTGAAAATAGTTTGTTGTAACGTGCGATGGAAAATCAGCCAGACTCCTGTATTCGTTTTCACGTCTAACCTATCGTCTCAGTACTTGTTAGTGGGAATATAGTCGTGCTCTCAAATAGGTCTTGCTCGAACATTTTAGCTTATTTTTTAGTGGTAGGATACTCTCTGATCCGAGTCTTGCTAGTAATTGAAGTTATTATTTGCTTTTATATTTTCTGTTTTATGGGAAACTGGTAAATAAAAAAAAAAAAAAACAAAAAAAAACAATTAAACTCTGAACGATGGATTTTTAGCTCACCTGAGCCGAAGGCTCAAAGGTGAGCTTTTAGTATGGCAATGCTCCGTAGTCCGTCCGTCCGTCGTCCGTCGTCCGTCCGTCCACCATTTTCAAAGGTCTTCTTCTCCAAAACCGCGGGGCCGATCAAAGCCAAATTTTATATGGAGCCTCCATGGGTTGGGGGAACGAAAGTTTGTTCGGGGTAACTGGGTCACATGACCAAGGTGGCCGCCACGCCCATATATGGTAAAAACCCTTCAAAAATCTTCTTCTCCAGAACCGAAAGGCCTATGACCTTGAAACTTGGTATGTAGCATCTGGCATGCGGGTCCATCATAGTTTGTACAAATGAAGACCTTGTGTTGACCTTGACCTAATTTACGGCATGGTCAACTTTGGTACGTTAGGCTTTTATATGGGAAAACGCTTAAACAGTAGATTTCTCAGAAACTATTTAAGTTTAAGGAACAATACTTGGTATATATGGTCGACTAAATGACCAGATGAAGATATTATGTCACTAAAGTTCAAGGTCGTTCCGTCGGACCATCCGTCGTCAAGATTTTCAAACATCTTCTCCTCTGAAACCACTGGGCCGATTGAAGCTAAATTTCATATGGAGTCTCAGTGGGATGGGGGAACGAAAGTTTATACCCGAGGTCTGGGTCACATGACCAAGATAGCCGCCATGCCCATATATGGTAAAAACCCTTCAAAAATCTTCTTCTCCAGAATCAAAAGGCCTATGACCTTGAAACTTGGTATGTAGCATCGGCCGTGCGGGCCCATCATAATTTATACAAATGATGACCTTGCGTTGACCTTGACCTAATTTACGGCATTGTCAACTTTGGTACTTTAGGCTTTTATATGGGAAAACGCTTAAACAGTGAATTTCTCAGAAACTATTTAAGTCTAAGGTACAATACTTGGTATACATGGTCGACTAAATGACCAGATGAAGACATTATGTCACTAAAGGTCAAGGTCATTCCGTCGGACCATCCGTCGTCAAGATTTTCAAACATCTTCTCCTCTGAAACCACTGGGCCGATTGAAGCCAAATTTCATATAGAGTCTCAGTGGCATAGGCGAACGAAATTTTATACCCGGGGTCTGGGTCACATGACCAAGATGGCCGCCATGCCCATATATTGTAAAAACCCTTCAAAAATCCCAGAACCAAAAGGCCTATGACCTTGAAACTTGGTATGTAGCATTGGGCATGCGGGCCCATCATTGTTTATACAAATGATGACCTTGCGTTGACCTTGACCTAATTTACGGCATGGTCAACTTTGGTACATTAGGCTTTTATATGGGAAAACGCCTAAATAGTGGATTTCTCAGAAACTATTTAAGTCTAAGGTACATTACTTGTTATACATGGTCGACTAAATGACCAGATGAAGATATTATGTCACTAAAGGTCAAAGTCATTCCGTCGGACCATCCGTCGTCAAGATTTTCAAACATCTTCTCCTCTGAAACCACTGGGCCGATTGAAGCCAAATTTCATATGGAGTCTCAGTGGGATGGGGGAAAGAAAGTTTATACCCGGGGTCTGGGTCACATGACCAAGATGGCCGCCATGCCCATATATGGTAAAAACCCTTCAAAAATCCCAGAACCAAAAGGCCTATGACCTTGAAACTTGGTATGTAGCATTGGGCATGCGAGCCCATCATTGTTTATACAAATGATGACCTTGCGTTGACCTTGACCTAATTTACGGCATGGTCAACTTTGGTACATTAGGCTTTTATATGGGAAAACGCTTAAATAGTGGATTTCTCAGAAACTATTTAAGTCTAAGGTACAACTTGGTATACATGGTCGACTAAATGACCAGATGAAGACATTATGTCACTAAAGGTCAAGGTCATTCCGTCGGACCATCCGTCGTCAAGATTTTCAAACATCTTCTCCTCTGAAACCACTGGGCCGATTGAAGCCAAATTTCACATGGAGTCTCAGTGGCATAGGCGAACGAAATTTTATACCCGGGGTCTGGGTCACATGACCAAGATGGCCGCCATGCCCATATATGTAAAAAACCCTTCAAAAATCTTCTTCTCAAGAACCAAAAGGCCTATGACCTTGAAACTTGGTATGTAGCATCGGGCATGCGGGCCCATCATAGTTCATACAAATCATGACCTTGCGTTGACCTTGACTTAATTTACGGCATGGTCAACTTTGGTAGGTTAGGCTTTTTTATGGGAAAACGCTTAAACAGTGGATTTCTCTGAAACTATTTAAGTCTAAGGTACAATACTTGGTATACATGGTGGACTAAATAACCAGATGAAGATATTATGTCACTAAAGGTCAAGGTCATTCTGTCTTCAAGTTTTTCAAACATCTTCTCCTCTGAAACCACTGGTCTGATTGAAGCCAAATTTCATATGGAGTCTCAGTGGGATGAGGGAAAGAAAGTTTATACCCGGGGTCTGGGTCACATGACCAAGATGGCCGCCATGCCCATATATGGTAAAAACCCTTCAAAAATCTTCTTCTCCGGAACCAAAAGACTTATGACCTTGAAACTTGGTATGTAGCATCGGGCATGCGGGCTCAACATAGTTTATACAAATGATGACCTTGTGTTGACCTTGACCTAATTTACGGCATGGTCAACTTTGGTAGGTTAGGCTTTTATGTGGGAAAACGCTTAAACAGTGGATTTCTCAGAATCTATTTAAGTTTAAGGTACAATACTTGGTATACATGGTCGACTAAATGACCAGATGAAGATATTATGTCACTAAAGGTCAAGGTCATTCCGTCGGACCATCCGTCGTCAAGATTTTCAAACATCTTCTCCTCTGAAACCACTGGGCCGATTGAAGCCAAATTTCATATGGAGTCTCAGTGGGTTGGGGGAACAAAAATTTGTACCCGGGGTCTGGGTCACAAGACCAAGATGGCCGCCATGCCCATATATGGTAAAAAAACTTTCAAAAATCTTCTCCAGAACTTAAAGGCCTATGACCTTGAAACTTGGTACGTAGCTTTGGGCATGTGGGTTATCATAGTTTATACAAATGATGACCTTGCGTTGACCTTGACCTTATTTACGACATGGTCAACTTTGGTATGTTACGCTTTTATATGGGAAAAAGCTTATATAGTGGATTTCTCTGAAACTATTTAAGTCTAAGGTACAATATGTGGTATATATGGTCAACTAATGACCAGATGAAGATATTATGTCACTGAGGGTCAAGGTCATTTTGTAGTTCTGTCCGTCATCAAGATTTTCAAACATCTTCTCCTCTGAAACCACTGGGGAGATTGAAGCCAAATTTCATATGGTGTCTCAGTGGGATAGGGGAACTAAAGTTTATACCGGGGGGCTGGGCTACATGACCAAGATGGCCACCATGCCCATATATGGTAAAAACCCTTCGAAAATCTTCTTCTCTAGAACCAAAAGGTCTATGACCGTGAAACTTGGTATGTAGCATCGGGCATGCTGGCCCATCATAGTTTATACAAATGATGACCATGCGTTGACCTTGAATTAATTTAAGACATGGTCAACTTTGGTACGTTAGGCTTTTATATGGGAAAACGCTCATACAGTGGATTTTTTCAAAAACTATTTAAGTCTAAGGTACAATACATGGTGTATATATGGTCAACTAAATGACCAGATGAAGATATTATGTCACTAAAGGTCAAGGTCATATTGTCGGTCTGTCCGTCATCAAGATTTTCAAAACATCTACTCCTCTGAAACCACTGGTCTGATTGAAGCAAAATTTCCTATGGAGTCTAAGTGTGATCGGGGAATAAAAGTTTGTTCTCAGGGTCTTGACCAAGATGGCCGCCATGCCCGTATATGGTAAAAACCCTTCAAAATCTTCTTCTCCAGAACCAAAATGTGTATGACCTTGAAACTTGGTATGTAGCTTTGGGCACTCAAGCCCATCATAGTTTATACAAATGATCGCGCGTTGACCTTGACCTAATTATGACACTGTCAACTTTGGTACATTATGTAGGCTTTTATATGGGAAAATGCTTAAACAGTGGATTTTTAAGAAACTATTTAAGTCTAAGGTGCAATATTTGGTATATATGGTTGACTAAATGACCAGATGAAGATATTTTGTCGTTAAAGGTCAAGGTCATTCTTTGACTTTTGTACAAGGTCATTGATATTCTGTCACCTGTCAACATTTTCAAACATCTTCTCAGAGGCCACCAGGATCAATTGAAGCCATATTTCATATGGAGCTTCACCGGCTTAAAGGAACCATAGTTTGTTCAGATGGTCTTGGTCACTTGACCAAGATGGCCACCATGCCCATATATGGTAAAAACTCTTCAAACGTCTTTTTCTCGAGAACCGAAAGGCCTATAACCTTGAAACTTGGTACCGGTATGTAGCATTGGGCACTCAGGCCCATCATAGTTTATACAAATGAATACTGTATTTCATATGAAGCTTTAATACTGTGTCAAAGGAATCAAAGTTTGTTCAGATGGTCATGGTCGTATGAACATGGCGGCCGCCACACCCATTTATGATAAAAACCCTTCAGAAATCTTTGTCCAGAAACAAAGGCCCAGTGACCTTGTGGCTTGGTATATATAATTGGGACTCAACATTAGGGGGACTATCTGCCCCTGCCCTGGTGCTATATACATGTATAAAAGCATTAAAATACATACCAGGACCAAGTGTCAGGTGAGCTACAGGACCATTGGTCCTCTGGTTTTGTAACTGATCACAGTGTTTCAGAGGTCATTTGATACGAGTAACTAACTAAAAGTTGTTTTATACAGATATTGGAAGATATTGTTCGGGACAGTCTTAAAACGGCATCAACTGACAACTTAGTGTCTGTACTTTTCTGTGCTTTGGGCACCGGCGGACTGAAATATCCAGCAAGTGCGGTCGCTTCTGTAATGTACAGCAAAGTCCTGGAATTTGATGCTGCAAATCCTGACACTTCGTTGAAGGAAGTGAAGTTTGTTCTGTATCACAAAGACACACCTACAATTAAGGTAAGGATATACTGCAGAACTGCTGCTGTTTCACCGCTAACTCCGTCAAACCGAGTTCTTTGGTGTGTTTCTCGCTTCAAAAAGAGCTAGCTTTTTATACGCCCTTTTGAAAAAACGGACGTATTATGTCGTGGCGCTGTCCGTCCGTCCGTCCGTCCGTATACATTCTTGTGCGCGCCATAACCCAGCAACCATTTGGGATGTTTTCATGAAATTTTGTAGGCATATGTATTAGGTTGGGGAAAAATGTCATGTGCAAGAATGGTTGCTATCCCTTTCTTAGTCTCAAAGTTATACCCCTTTGATGATTTTTGACGACTAATCTTAACTAGACTATCGTTTGGGATATCTTGATGAAACTTCATAGCAGAGTGTATGAAGTCCCAAAGATGTGTCGCGTACAACAATGGTAGCTCTCTCTTACTTCGTTTTAGAGTTACATCCCTTTGATTAGTAATTTCAGGCTGTTTTTTGTGTATACTTATCTTGTGCATACCTTAACTTGGTAACTGTTTGGAATATCATGATGAAACTTCATAGCAATGTGCATGATCACAAAACGACGTGTCGAATATAAGAATGGTTGCTCCCCCTTACTTAATTTGGAGTAACTTCCCTTTGATTAGTATTTTTAGGCTTTTCCCATTCACTCCATATCTCCACAACCTTTTGAAATATTTTAATGAAGCTTTGTAAGAATGTGTATAGTAATGGGGCAATGTATCCTGAGTAAGAACCACAACTCCGGCTTACTTACATACTGAATTATCTGCCCTTGCATAAATTTCCTGTTTACTCTGTAACTCCTAACCATTTAAAATATTTCAACACAACTTAATGGTGATGTGTATATTGTCAAGGGAATGTATTAGAATCAAGAAGGGTAACTCTAGTATATTTAGTTTATGAATTATCATTCTTGTTTGACTTTGGCATTACTCAACTTCTGAGCCGCTTCACCTTTCAAGCTGATTTTTGGTATACTAATAGTATTTGATGAGTTAAATATTTAAATAATGTTGCTGTCATCAAGTATGAATTGGTTGCCCCTGTTTGTCTGCCTGTCTATCCATTTGTAAACAGTCTTGTTCATTCTGTGATTCCTTTATGACATTAAAACGGGCGTATTATGCGCCACTTGCGAAGCCCCTGTTGAGAACATATCAAAATCAGATTTTAGATATTTTCTTTATTTTTTGTACATCCGTGTCTCTGTCTCTGTCTCTCTAGTAATGCTGATGACTATGACTATCTCCGGTGTGCAATAAAAGCGTGTTTTGGGTATGTCATATGTAGCTAACTCATGTTTTATATTATAAATACCTTTCCCAAATTAGTGCGATAGAACCGTTTCTGTATTTAACTTCTGTGTTGCTAAACCCCAAAAGTTTGAAGGAAATAAAGTGATGGACAGGTCTTTGCAGACAATACACAACCTTCTCCGAGCCACACCTACTGACGCATTCCGTGAGGCGCGGCAGCTGCAGACATCAGGTAAGAGACACCACTGTATTAACTTGCGAGCGCAGTGGGTCGGGGTCCCGACCGAGCCACCTCACAATGCGTGTCCCGAGAAAGGCGATCTCCGATACAGCGAGAACCTGCAACAGGCCAGTACAATCCAAAAGAACGGAAGCAAACAAGATATCATGAAGTCTCTGTCTTAACAAAAACAAAACAACAACAACAAAAAAAAAGAAACAGCTACTGAGGAATAAATAAAACACCCAGGAAAAGCCCCAATAACCCATTACACTGAAATAAGAAGAAGGGACAAAGGCGAACAACAAAACGAAACAGTACATCTTCGACAACAGACACACCCAGTCCAACTCAGAGCAAATGTACACAAATACAATAAACTCAAACGCCATAATACTACATAAACACACGATATATCTTATTTTCGACCAATTGTCTGTTTTAAACGTCAAAACAGAACAAGAAGCAACGTAGAAAGCTATACACGTTACAAATACAAAAAAAAAAAAAAAAAAAAAGATCCGTATCAGAAATAGAACAACTTGAAGCTACTTGAGTACCCACAGTTTGTTTGCATAAATTAATGCCTTATTTTATGTAATCATTGTCTAAGAGGAAGGCGACGGTATTAAACACTTCCTGGCAAAATCACAATGTATACAAAGAGAAAGCATTCAACATTTATATCATTCATTTCCAAAGTATTTTTAGTTTTATGAATTTCATGTTGAGTTAAAATTCTCCTAGTCAGACTGAACCTTTCCTAAAAATTTGTATCAAGGATGCTGCTGCAACGTCTTGGTGGTCTCACTATTGATTATTCTAAGGCGATTCTTCCGTTGCAGTTTCTTATTGTAATGCGTAGAGGATCTTATATTAAACTAGTTTGGGAAATTATCAGAAGGGAGGCCTTTACGAGCATCTAATCGTTTCCACCAAGGAATTTAATTTCAGTAAAGTGTCAGTGATAAAGGAGCATGGAAAAACAATTCTAGATGTCATACAATATTTAAACCGCATTTTATTCACAATTCTAACACTGGTCGCCTATATAGCCAATGGTAAAATATAGTAATAAAAAAAATTGCGTGAAAAATCACTGGGCGAACAAGCTGGACGTTATTTACAGCCATGCTGACGTCATTTTTATTCATTTGGTGACGTCAGTTTTCATTTCCATGTCGTTTTCTCGCATCCAAAACTTACGAAATACATGAAAACGCCTCTGTTACAGTCAAAGTTGTTGATGGGATTTCTTCACGTAATCTTCGCGGAAAACTGGAAAAATCTGAAGGAAACACTTGCATTTTCGTCGTTTCTTGTGTGTTTGAATCGAAATAGATTCTTGCTTACAAGTGATTTATTTCCAATATATCACTGGTTGTCGGTCAGTCGTCGGTGAATATATCACGAGCGCGAAGCGCTTGTGATATATCCACTTCACGACTGACCTCCAACCAGTGATATATTCAGCAACAAATCACTGTAAGCAACAATCTATTTTTTAAGTTTCGCTTCAAACGTCAGTATATCGCAATTGATAAATGCGACGTTGTAACGGACGCCATGGCCTATCGTAATGCAAAGTACCTGGTAGATAGCATATATAATCCACTAGTGGATATCATTTCTAAAAAATAACCTTTGTAAATACATTTTCTAGACGCTACGTCATATGGCACTGTATTTTCTATCGCATTTAGGAGTTCCGTTTGGCGTTTAGTGTTACACATTTTATGCTCCGTCATTTGTGAAAATGTCCTTTACCTCTAAATTTATCTATATTTTTGAATTTTTGCATATGCTGCTTTTGAACTTTCTACAGGCATTTGAAAAAGAAGAGAGAGATATTAAGTTTGGAAAAGAGAAGGTCTCTTATGGTAAGTTTGATTTCACTACTTTAGAGAACGCACACACACACAGAGTCTAGATATCGTAGATTTTTGCGGCATAATAGAATTGTTGCTCTGCTGTCTCTTTTCAGTTTCATCAGTTACATTATGTTTTTTTAGCTCACCTGAGCCAGCGGCTCCGGGGGAGCTTATAGGATGGCAGGCTCCGTTGTACGTCGTCCGTCCGTCCGTCAACAATTTCAAACGACTTCTCCTCGGAAACCGCTGGGCCAATTGTAACCAAATTTCATATGTCGCCTCCTTGGGTATTAGGAACGAAAAGTTGTTCAAATGGTCCTGGTCACATGACCAACATGGGCGCCATGCCCATATATAGTAAAAACCTTAAAAATTTTCTTCTCCAGAACCAAAAGGCCGATGGCCTTGAAACTTGGTATGTACTACCAAGATTGTTCAAATTATGACCTTGAGTTGACCTTGACCTATTTTATGGTAAGACCAAGTTTGCTTCTTTGTGCTTTTATATGGCAAAATGCTAGAACATAAGATTTCTTGGAAACTGTTGAAAATTTTGATCTAAAAATTGGTGTATACAGTCATCTTCATAAGTACATGAAGATTTACAAGTACAAGAGGTCAAGATCATTCTTTGACCTTTCACCCAGAACTCTCATATTTTGACGATTCCAAACAATCTCCTCAAAGGCCACTAGGCCAATTTAAACCAAATTTCATACAGAGCCTCCAGGAGCTGAGGGAACAAAAATTTATTCATACCGTCCAGGTCACATGACCAACATGGCCGCCACTCTCATATATGGTAAAAACCTTTAAAAATCTTCTTTTCCAGAACCAATAGAGCGATGGCCTTTGAAACTTGGTATGTAGCTTTGGGTACTTGAGTACTATCAAGATTGTTCAAATTATGACCTTAGGGTGACCTTGACCTTTTTTAAGGCAAGGTCAATTATGGGAAAATGCTAGAACATAAGATTTCATGGAAAGTTTTGAAGATTTAGGCCGACTAACTGGCATTTACAGTCATCTTAATGAGTACATGAAGATTTGTGAGTACAAGAGGTCAATGTCATTTTTATACGCCCGTTTTGAAAAAACGGTCGTATTGTGTCATGGCGCTGTCCGTCCGTCCGTCCGTCTGTCCGTAAACATTCTTGTGCGCGCCATAACTCATTAACCGTTTGGGATATATTCATGATATTTGGTAGGAATATGTATTAGGTTGGGGGAACGTGTCACGTATAAAAATGGTTGCTCCCCCTTCCTTAGTTTCCAAGTTATGTCCCTTTGATTAATTTTTTACCTGCAAGTCTTGTGCGCGCCATAACTAGATAACTGTTTGGGATATCGTAATGAAACTTCATAGCAATGTGTATGAAGTCCCAACAATGTGTTGTGTACAACATTGGCTGCTCTCCCTTTCTTCGTTTGTTTTAGAGTTACATCCCTTATATTAGCTCTTGTTGACTGTTTTTGTGTATACGTACATTGTGCATACCATAACTTGGTAACCGTTTAGAATATCATGATGAAACTTTATAACAATGTGCATGATCACAAGACAGTGCGTCACATATAAGAATGGTTGCTCCCCTTTTCTTAATTTTGGAGTAACCTCCCTTTGATTAGTATATTTTAGGCATTTCTCATTCACTCCATATCTCCTTTAACTTTTGAAATATTAGAATGAAACTTTGTACGAATGTGTATTATGTGGTAATGTATGCTGAGCAAGAACCACAACTCTGGCTTACTTACTGAATTACCTGCCCTTGCATAAATATCATGTTTACTCTGTAACATTTCGACTGTTTAAAATATTGTATGATGTCAAGGGAATGTAATGGAACCAAGAATGGTGTATCTAGTATATTTAGTTTATCACCCTTGACTTGATATACTAACAGTATATTTAAATAATGTTGAATTCATTTATTATAGAGTGGTTGCCTCTGTTTGTCTGTCTGTCTGTCCTTTTGTAAACAGTCTTGTAGATTAGATTAAACATATTTTATTGCCTTTATATACAATGGGGTTGGGCTACAAGTTCTCGCAACATTAGTTACAGCCCTCCCCCTACAATATCAAACACAGCAGGACATGGCAAGAAACAAACATTAATATACAATTTCTAAACGTGGAATAATGGAATTATCAAAAGTATAAATAAACTTGTATCAACACAACGGCAGGAACATCGTTGTCCCAATGTCGGTGAAAATGTTTAAGGCCCCGGCACTGAGACGACGATGCCGCCCGTTATGCATGCACCAAAAATGTATATGTCATGAAGATACCAACAAAGAAAACGAAAAAAGAGAGAAAGACAAAAAGAAGTAAAGAGTGGAAAATGAAAAAAAGAAAAAAAATGCAGGAAAGAAAGAGCTGCGAACCGTCATCCTGTCCTCAAACCACTTACACCTTCGCGTATGGTTGGCTATTGAAACCTCTTTGAGTTTTTAATATACCTTTGGACAGCCTGAAAAAGAAGAAAATTTTCTTCGTTAGATAAATTAGGTTTGCCAAAAAGAAGATAAATTACACTTAAAGGATGGAAAGATCTTGTTTCTCTAAACATAAGTATTCGTTGATTATTGAATCTTTCACATTCTAATAAGAAATGTAAAGCAGACTCATTACTATTACCACAAGCACAAATATTATCATTCCGAAGATGATTGAGATAGAGGTCCCCGTTTAAATCACTACAATTATTGCGTAATCTTGTTCATTCTGTAACTCCTTTATGACATTTAAACGGGCGTATTATGCGCCGCTTGCGAAGCCGTTGTTTTACTTTTGACCCAGAATTCTCATATTTTGACAATATCAAACAATCTCCTCAAAAACCACTTGGTCAGTTGTAACCAAATTTCATATAGAGCCTGCAGGGGTAGAGAGAATGAAAATATGTTCAAACGGTCCAGGTCACATGACCAACATTGCCGCCATGCACATATATGGTAAAAACCATTAAAAATCCTTATCTCCTGAACCAATTGACCGATGGCCTTGAAACTTGGTATGTTGCATTGAGTGCCCGAGTACTATGCAGAGTGTCCAAATTATGACCTTGGGTTGACCTTGACCTTTTAACAGCGAGTTCAAATATGGGAAAATGCTACAGCATAAGATTTCATTTAAAGTTTTGAAGATTTAGGCTTAAAAAATGGTATATACAGTCATCTTAATGAGTACATGAAGATTTGTGAGTACAAGAGGTCAAGGTCATTATTTGACCTTTGACCCAGAACTCTAATATTTTAATAATTTCAAACAATCTCCTCATAAACCACTGTGCCAATTTTAACCAAATTTCATATAGAGCCTCCAGGGGTTGAGACATTGAAATTTGTTCAAACGGTCTAGGTTACATGACCAGCATGGCCGCCATGCACATATATGGTAAAAGCCTTTAAAAATCCTTTTCTCCTGAACCAATCGATCGATGGCCGTATGTATCATTGGGTACTCGAGTACTATCAAGATTGTTCAAATTATACCCTTGGGTTGACCTTGACCATTTAACGGCAAGGTCAAATATGGAAAAATGCTAGAACATAAGATTTCATGGAAAGTGTTGAAGATATAGGCCTAAATATTGATATGTACAGTCATCTTAATTAGTACATGAAGATTTATGAGTACAAGAGGTCAAGGTCATTCTTTGACTTTTGACCCAGAACTGTCTCATTTTGACAATATCAAACAATCTCCTCAAAAGCCACTGGTTGAGGGAATGAAAATTTGTTCAAATGTCCAGGTCACATGACCAACTTGGCCTCCATGCTCATATATGGTAAAAACCTTAAAAAATCTTGTTCTCCAGAACCAATTGACCGATGGCATCTTAGAGTAACTTACCCTAGAGTACTGAAGCTGAATGGACTCAGGTGAGCTACAGGACCAATTGTCCTCTTGTTTAATTCTTAGTTTTCAATTTGCATTACGGCGTCGGAAAGCCGAAATATATTTGCTAAGTATTTCTGGTTTATTGTCGCACCTGCCTTACCGGGAGCGATTAAGGCGTGCAAGTTTCCGTCCGTCCGTCTGTCCGTTTGTCAACAATTCACAATGGGTGTCTTGTGAGCGTAACTCCTACTCTTTTGGCCAAACATTATGAAACTTCACAGATATTTCGGTCATTGTCTGTGGACGTGCATATTGTTTGCACATAATTCCCAGATTAAGTTTTCCCATTTTTCACATGTTTAACTTAGTCAGTTTTTCACATAATACGTTCCATAGTGGGTGTCTTGTGAGCGCAACTCCTCCTACATTTGTTGAACAATGCCTCTGAACCTGCACAGATGTTTTCGTCATGGTCTGAAGATGTGCATATTTTGCAAATGATTTCAAGATTACTTTTTGTAACCTTTTTCACGTGCTTATCTTTGTCATTTTTGTCACACCTGCTTTAATCACACCTGCTTTAGCATGGGCGATATATAGTTTTCAGAACCAAATGGGACTCATGTGATTTAATCCCTGCAGGTGCGACACGGCTTTCCGCAGATTTCTTGTCAGTAATTCAGAGCTCCAGATAAGATGGGCTTTTGAGAATGATTCTGTGATAATTTATGTTAGTTCACAATTAAAGCATACAGACGGTTCTAATGGGGAGTGTGTGTTGGGGGGGGGGGGGGGGGGGGGGCGGTAGAAGGGGTCAGAACATACGATTGTCTAGAGAAATACGGAAACTTAAACCTACAGTTTCCCTGTTTCCCACCCCTTCTTCTCTGGAGCATTGAAAATAATTATTTACAATTTGATTTCGGTACGTTGCAGATGTGACTTTTCAGAACACAAATGTATCACTGGTTATGGAGCAACTGGCAACTCAGAAGGTAATAACTTTTTGAAATTTAAGGTGACTGGATATACCTTTATAGTATCCCGATTTTTTACGAAGTAAAACACCTTTCAGGACATTTTATTTGCTCCCTATAACGATGAAGTCATTCCAAACTGGCGGTTCTTCTTTAAGGAGAGAATTTGTCGAGGAGCAAATGCTATCTGCTAACACATGCCCCCAGTGAAAATTGCGGACTATTTTTATCTTGGCAAACAAATCCTCTTGTTAAAGTATTTCCATGCACCATAAAAGTTCATTGTTTTGCTCAGTGACTACCATATTTCTTCTTATAAACCACTCCTCTTTAATAAACGCCCCCTTTCATTTCCGTTTGGCATGAATTTCTAGGTTTCACCAAAATCGGTTAATGACCGCCAAAATATATATTTCAGTGCACAAATTCAGTTTACAAGCGTCAGTTAAAGGACTTGCACATTGCATCGCCTCAAGGGGCGTTCGTTAGAAGAAATTCGGTAATTTTGTCCTGGTCTCAGATGTCATAAATGTTTACCTTAATTGGACATTATTAGAACTTTGAATAGGCCCATAATTCATGCAAAATGCTTGAAAGAGCTATGTAGCTAGTCCTCTTGACAGCTTTTAGTATTCATAATTGTGAGAAAAGCTTCATAGGTAACATACGTAATGAGGAATTTGGACGGGGCGGGACGCGGTGACCCGACGCCCAATTTAAATTCATTATAGCTTCCATAAACCATGTGGGAGATGCATAATAAGCTGACCCGTACCTTTTATATTTTTTTCTTTCAGTAAAAGGGTGAAACGTGCGAATATTAAGCCGCGTGTGGTGCTCTTGTTCATCATTTGATGCGTACTGCCAAACGTAAAAGTTGAAATATTGTGATGTGACACCCTCTACTGATGCTTTTACTGTTTTTTAAACAGGTGGACTGTATTTTATGTACTACGAACAAAGATATGAATTTGAAGGCCAGTGGAGCATGCCAGGCATTGCTAGCCGAAGGAGGACCAGCGTTACAAGACGATTGTACAAATAAATACGGAAACAGTTTACCAGAAGGACAAGTGGTTGAAATAAATGCTGGGAAACTGAAGTGTAAATCAGTTTTCCTGACGACTCTTCCTGCTTATACAGAAGGGGAGAACCAGGCAAGTTCATCTCTCTCTTATCCTGGCAGTAAAAATCTGCTTTAGCGTATTCTGAAAGCATACGGCATGTTTGCATATATTGAAACCACTGTAGTGAGCCCTTATAGCAGCCTATAATAGTTATGTACAGCTTATCCTAGAAGATAACCTAAAGAGGCAGTATCATTATTTTGCTCATTGTCTTATGTCTCTGACCTTGTCAGTCGCAAATAGGTGAACAGAAACACTGTATGCGTGAATCCAAACGTTGGAAGTAGGCTTTCCGTGATGGACAGTTTAGTTTTTAGAAAATATACGCAAAAACTTGGCATCGTCAGCCCGGTTCCGCATGAGATATCAAAAATATAAGGAATTTTTATTTAACACAAAATCAGCTTTTGAACAATAATTGGATCAAAACTAACATGAACTCTGTGATATATCATTATTTCATACATTGCAGATGACTTTCTGGCTGTTTTAATCCCCGTTGTCTGTTTTTGAGGCATGCAAGAGGGTTTGAAAAAGGGTTTGCAAAAGGTCTAAAAAAGACAAACGGGGAATAAAAACAGCCTGAAAGTCATCTGCAATGTATAAAATAATGATTTATCACAGAGTTCATGTTAGTTTTGATTAAATTATTGTTCAGAAACTGTTTTTGTTTCTCATAAAAATTCCTTACATTTGCTATTATCTCATGCGGAACCGGGCTGACAATGCCAAGTTTTTGCGTATATTTTCTTTAAGCTAAACTTTCCATCACGGAAAGCTTACTTCCAACGTTTGAATTCACGCATACAGTAGTTCTGCACACTTCTGTGCGACTGACAAGGTCAGAGACTCAAAATCAAGCAAGAGAGTGCGACTTTTCCCTACATGTATATATCGCCGAGATCGACCTTGAACACATGCTCCGCCATACTAAATGGATATCTGGAAAAAGGCAAGACCATTTGCCTAATCCTTTCATGTGCTGATAAAACAATCTATATGTGACAAAATAGCATTCTTATATTTTGCATAAATAGTTTTCAGATAAAATAAATATCTCAAACCTTGGGCCGATGTCAAATTTATTTACTATTAGGCTCCCCTTCTGCAGAACCGGAAACTCCTCTCATGGATTGGCGTTCTGAACCGTGGTTTCGCATGAGAACGATTGGTAGGCGTGTAAATAAGACGCGGTTTAATTCCGTCCGTTCATTTATAGTAACCTAATGTTGCAACACATACTTTCGTTTCTCCTTCCGCTGATTCAAGAAGGGCAGTTGTCAGTTACTGGCGAAAGTATGTGCACTTAGTTCTGGTTAACCGCTAAGGAGGTCTAAGCCTGCCCAGGAATAGTGTGGTTAGGTTAACTGACCGTCCCGACATGACCATAGCTGTTTACCGTGGACGTTAAGCATCAAATCAATCAATCAATCAATGTTGCAACATTGCGCACGCCACATTGCACCAGCTTCAGCGGAATCTACTTTTAAACTGACTCAGAATGCTCAATGCAAGATGCATTGGTGATAACCTTGGAAGGACGACCCTCTGGAAACAATGAAGCCAACAGAGAAACAAAACTGTCAGACTCGGTTAAGTTTAGTCTGTTCATTTGTAGAAATATTATTTTGCAACACTGCACATGACCTAGAGCACCAGCTTCCGGGGCATTATACGAGGGGCGATCATTGAATAATGGAAACAAGCATTAATTTCATTAGTTTTCTGTCATAACAGTATTCCGGATATTGAATACCTAAGAAACAAGCATGTGACATATAATTAAGTTCTAAAGTACTGTTTAGGAATTTCGTTGCCATGGCAACGGCTAAACTTGTAAGGGTTTAGTATCTAAATGTTTGCATATTGACATGTATATTTGCTGCTGATACGTTACAAAGAGTGGATACAAGTTTGTAATTATGGAGTGGTTTGATGCAAGTCTCAGATACTAAAATAAATATATAGTTACCCAAGACTTGCTCTCAAACCTGGCAGAAATACAGACAGTGAAAGGCTTTTGATCGAGCAAATTTTGACCTTATTTGCTTATTTTAAGCCGGAGGGCCCAGAATTGTGACGTCATTGGACTGTAACAAGCAGAGTCTTGGGAGAATTGTATAGCAGAAAGAACCAAAATTATCCTGTACTTGATAACGGATCAATTAACGTTAGTATAATACTGGAAATTAGAGAATAAAATGTGAAACTTTCTAAAAATCATTATTTTAACCCCTGCTTTAGCTTTAATTCATTCCAGATTTTAGAACATTTTCATTAACAATCATTATATGTGTGTTTCTAAAGCCAAAACCTAACTTAAACGGAAGGTGCTCCAGAATTTTCAATTTCTCTTTACATATCGTACATAATAATCATAATACAAGCACTTTGTAACCAACATGACGTCGAAAAAAATTCACACGCGGTACCTGGCATGAACGCGACGTCATATATTACTATGGTAACACGTTAAAATTTCAATTTCAAACGTGGATATGAAAGCTCAGAAGACACTCTTTGGTGTTACAAAAGGATACTTCTTTCTTTATATAATCAACGAATCTATGAAGGTGTTTCCATTATTTAATGATCACCCCACGTAATTTCAAACTGACTTGGAATTTACCGAGTGATCCCAAAGGAGATGATATTATCTACACATTGAAGATGTACGGGGTGTCGCATCACAGCGCTTAACACCAGCTGCATTGGTGATAACCTTGTAAAGAAGATCTTCTGGAAGTTATTAACGCGGCTGAGAGACTGTCGGACTCGGTTTAATTGAATCGGTTTATTGCAGTTTTAATACATTCCTTTATATAGTTACTGTTCAGACAATTCTTGGCTTTTGTAAACTGTTACACCAAATATATCGTCTACCATTAACGGTGGGCAGTCTCGTTCATTTCTGACGAAGTTTTCTGCAAAAATATTCGTGAGAGGGAATTATGCCCCCCCCCCCCCCCCACCACCACCACCAAAGGTGAGGGGGTATATTGTTTTCTGTGCGGATCCCGAGCGTCGGCGAACCAATGGATGGAATTTCACAAGACTTGGATGGATATATCATTGGGACAAGCTTAAGAGATAATTAGAGTTTGGTGACATTGATTTCATTTTCAAAGTCACTAGAGGACTTAGATGACACTATCATGTACCCATGATATCTCCAGAACCAGTGAATGGAATTTCACCAAACTTGGATGGATACATCATTGGGACAAGTTTAAGAGCTGATTAGATTTCGGTGACCTCGACCTCATTGTCAAGGTCACCGGAAGACTTAGATGACAATTTCTTGTACCCATAATATCTCCTGACCCAATGGATGGAATTCCACCAAACTTGCATGGATACATTGTCGGGACAAGTTTAACAGCTGATTAGATTTTGGTGACCTTGACCTCATTTTTAAGGTCTCTGGTAGATTTAGATGACAATTCTTGTACCAACAACATCTCATGAGCCAGTTAATTGAATTTCACCAAACTTGCATGAATACATCATTGAGACAAGTTTAAGAGCTGATTTTATTTTGGTGACCTTGCCCTAATTTTCAAGGTCACTAGAGGAGTAAGATGACAATTTCTTGTACTCACAATATCTCACGAACCAGTGTATGGATTTTCACCAAACTTGCATGAATACATCACTAGGACTAGCTTAAATGCTGATCAGATTTTGGGAACCCTTTACCTCATTTTCAAGGTCGCAGGAGGACTTATATATGTGAAAATTTCACTAAAATTGATATATCTCTTTAGCCTTTGGCTTGATTTCCACTTTACTTTCATATATTTACCTATGGGACAGTCTCAAGAGTGTACTGTGTTTTGATGACCTTGACCCCATTTTCAAGGTCAAAAGCTTAGTTACAAATGCATATTTTTTTCTATCTTAAAAATGAGATATCTTGAACCAGTTGACGGACATGCATTAGACTTGCACGAATATATCGTTGTGGACAGGTTTAAGACATGTGTAGTAGTTGGTGACCTTGACCCATTTTTCAAGGACATGGTCTTCTATGTAGGATGCCATTAAAACCAGAGGATGGATTTTCTCCAAACTTGCATAGACATTTTATTTGTACAGGCATTGGAGGGGATATAAATGGGCTGGTGGGGGACATCAGTTTTTCTCTTAAAAACATTTCTAGTTGTTTTTATTCTCCGTTTTTTTTTTTAGTCTATCTTAATCAGCCATTAAAAGTATAACCACTTCAGGAAAAAGCTGCAAATTAGGAATTGAAGTAGATCTAAGCATTGAAAGTGCCACTATTTTTGGTTATAAATTAAAAAATTTGCATACTTTCATCAACAGCGGCAATCTTTTCTAACATGTGCTAAATGGTCAGATACACGGTCTGATACTTCTTTCGTGTGCTGCTTGCTTCTCAAACATTTTTCTTTTACACTTGCATTTTGGTTCTTTCATATCTGGTCCCGTTTTAATGCATTTACCTCTCATTAATGGCATCTAGAATTTTCATGATAAAACGGGTATGGTTGTGTAATTAATGTGAAAATTTATTGAATACTGAATGAGATACAATGCCAGCAACAAATGTATTCAAGCAAAAGCCATTAAAACAGCGATTTTTAACTCATGTCAAGTTGAAAAGGGACAGTTATGACACAAAACATGTGGAGATGTTCCCACTTCACCGCAAATGTCAGGCTTACAATCTCGTTTTGCAGCCGATAGGCTTGAGCTATTGGCCATTTTGTCAAAGTTAAAGAGGGAAAAATGCAACTCGCCACGACTTGATAAAAAGGCATCTGGCTTACCTTGCAAACATTGAACCATCGAGGCATATGGTCGACCTTTGACGGTTCCCGTTGCTTAATAAGATTCGTTCCCGAATCTGCTTAGTACCATGCATTTTATTGGCGCCTGCTACCCTAGCCGTGGACCTATTCTAGTCACTGGGGAGGCAAGAAACCCTGACCCGCTGGGACTCGTAACCAAGGCCTCTGGCATACCGTGTGAGGAATCTGTAATAATGCATTCATGGTTGCCAACGTAGCATTACTTGTCGTGACCCAGTACGCCTCAAAAGAGTGTCGGTGCAAATTTATGCATCGGCTATACGCTAGATTCCATTATACTGTATATATTACTTAAACACAGTTGTTATGAGCTCCTTACATATGTGCTTTGCTTTTGTGTCACGGCTGCATTTAGATGTATGGGTATTTCTAAATACGATTGAAGTGAATTAAATGCAACACGTTTCCTACAACAGTTTGTTAAGCAGTCGTTAGTCACGTTTAGTGGGTTTCAATCAAGGATACACATTTGAAATGTGAGAAAGAATACTTTAGACCCAATCTAGGGTCAAAAAAGGAAACATTTAAAACTATACTCAAGAAGCCGTGAGTTCGATCTTTACAGATTGATTCATTTTCGTCATCGCCATACCAGGTTTGTCCATCACATGATATAAGTGCAATAATTTTGAAGGGGCTACCCCAATCAGTTCATATTTAAATGTGATATCATACTTTTGTTATAACATGTATACTTTCTTTTTATGCCCCCGAAGGAACTTCGGGAGGCATATTAAAATCGCCCTGTCCGTCTGTCCATCAGTCCGTCCGTTCGTTAGATATCGTGTCTCAGTGATAACTTAAAAACTACTGAAGCACATTTGATGAAACTTCACAGAAAGATAAGGCATAATGAGAAGGTGTGTCGCGCACATGACTTAGGTTCCGACGCCCAAGGTCAAGGTCACAATTGGGTCAGAGGTCAAACCGTGACTCAGAATCGTGTCTCAGCTACTGAAGCAAATATAATGAAACTTCACAAATAGATAAAGCAGAATTAGAAGGTGTGTCGCACTAAGACTTAGGTCCCTAAGGTCAAGGTCACGTGTGGGTCAGAGGTCAAAGCGTGACTCAGAATCATGTCTCAGCGATAACTTATAAACTACTTGAGCAAATTTAATGAAACTTCACAGATAGATAAAGCATAACGAGATGGTGTGTCACACACAAGAATTAGGTTCCGAGATTCAAGGTTAAGGCCACAGTCAGGGGTCAGATGTCAAGATACGTCTTGGCAATTACTCAAGAAAGTACCAAAGCAAATTTCATTTAACTTAGAAGACAGTTAAAGGGTAATGAGAAGGTATGCCAAGGTAAAACAAGAACGGACCAACTTCAAAGGTCAGCTCCTCTCTCTATGACACAGGCGAAGTCACAGAAGCGAATCTTTATTGATAAGTTATGCCAGGTGCAAGGTTATATACCTACACCCAATGTCAGGGACGACAGCACAGATTAAGTAGTGGTTTATGTCCAGTATAATCTTAAACTTCCGAACTGCATTTGAATGTCACAGAAAAGTAAAGCGAATTCAGAACGTATGTGGTGTGCAAAACTCAGGTTGCATGCCTGTATGGTTAAGGTCACATCCATGGGTCAAAACTAGTTCAAAGGGGCTTCGGGGGCATGTGTTACATTCTGGAACATTTCTTGTTGGTTTTACAGACTTTGACTTTAAAAAGCGTGGTTAAAACAACATTGGGACTGGCACAGACTAAGAAATATAAAAGCTTGGCATGTATTGCGTTGGGAACAGGATATCTCAAGTATCCGGGTGCGTTTGCTGCCCAATCCATGTATTCTGCCGTGGAAGAATTTGTGACTGCCAACCCTGGTACAAGTCTTCAGTTGGTCAAGTTTGTAATGCACGCGAAAGATATAAAAACAATCGAAGTAAGTGTTATGTTTAACCCTAACCCGCCAAAAAGCAGACGACAAAATTTACGTCTGCAGAAATTTCAAAAAATGTTTTGTCCAAGCCATATTATATTGAGAATTTAAAGACTATAAGGCTAACAGTGTAGATCCAGATGAGGTGGCTCATTATGAGCCACTTCATCTGGATCTACACTGTTTGCAAATTCAACAGTTTTTTTATTTTTGGCGCTTTAAGGGTTTAGTAAATTGCTAAACTTTAAAGAAATATGACTAAACTCCGTTAATTAATTCTGAAACTGGGTTTTTCGCTGCTCATACTTTTATAATCTAATCAATCCAGTTAAGACTGTGCATAGTAATAATGCTAGACTTCCGCCGATTTCTCATCTATGTGGCCGGGCCAGGTAGCGCAATCGGTAGGGCACCTGACTCGTAAGTCAGAGGTCCTGGGTTCGAATCCCGGTCTGGCCACATACTTTCGTTTCTCCTTCCGCTGATTCAAGAAGGGCAGTTGTCAGTTACTGGCGAAAGTATGTGCACTTAGTACTGGTTAACCGCTTAGGAGGTCTAAGCCTGCCCAGGAATAGTGTGGTTAGGTTAACTGACCGTCCCGACATGACCTTAGTTGTTTACTGTGGACGTTAAGCATCAAATCAACCAACCAACCAACTCATCTATGTGTCCTATGACTCTGCCTTTCGCAGGATGCTGGGCTAACCTGCACGAAAATGCGAATAACATATTTTCAACTCGAGACTAAGTCCATCGGACAGGTTGGGAACGCCTTTTAATACCATATAAAGTGGTCGTTATAAATAAATTTGTGTACGGGTGTGGTTAGTATTCAAACACATGTTCTGCGCGTGCGAAATCAGTCAGCATGACAACAAGCTTATTATCTAGATAATTTTGTCTCGATTTGAAACATCACACCGCATAAATTCAGTGTTTCTGCGTTTTCCTTTGCCACCGGCCAACAACGTCTAAATGGCGTTATATCAGCGTCAGTGCAAGGTAACGATGTTCACTGACGCTACTTTAACGCAAATGTTACAGCTTTCCGCAGTTTCTAATACATTTCTGAATTTCCAAAACATTTATAACCGAGGTTGTGTTAGAAGTTCGAAGTTAAATACAAGGACCAAATCTTGCATCTCTCAAATTATTACAGATCCCCTCAATCGGTCTGCTCCACCTCTCCCCCCTCCCCACCCCCAAACTCTAAAAAAAGAAAAATAATCTCCCCCTACCTCCCCCTCCCCCAACACACACTACCTAAAACCCCTCCCCCATTTGTCTGTCATCCAAACTCCCACCCCTCGATATGACGCCCTCCTCGCAAACATACACCTTATTCAATTATTCAACCTACCACCCGAACCTCCTCCCTAGTATCTAGATACGCCCTACCTCCCCTCACCCCCCCCCCCCCCCCCGCACTTTTCAACAAACTATTCCCTCAGTTGGTAGATGACGCAAATCAAATATGTGAATAGCGAAAAAGTAACCTCTTAGCTTTTACTTAAACTCAGTACCGTAACGTTGACCATGACCCCGTTTGAATCTGATCAGACTGCATCCTGTTTGCGCAAGCCTGTGAGGTTCGAGGATGTAGTATTTACTTTGAGACCTTCCTTGCGTACATATGTTAGTGTCGAGGGGTAGAGGCATATGCATACTGTTATAGGCTTTTCATCTTTTTATATTATCTAAGAAAGTTTATGCAAAAATGTAGACTGATATGATCGCACGGTCTGGGTCTTCCCTGTGTGAACTACAAAGGTACCTTTTCATAAGCGTGCAAGTCAATTACTTCTAATTAACTATTTCATAGACATTGACGTACAAAGGTGAACTCGCATGCATGCATGCAATATTTTCTTCCGCATATACCCGCGATTTCAAGCTAATCTAAGCGTTTGTTTTTCGCACATCGGATGTGTGGCTGTGTGGGCACAGAGGCACAAAATCTGTGGCTGACTGGTTTGAGATTTCGCTGTTCGCAGATACGTTCTGCCACCTTTATGCTGGAAGCGTCACCATGAGAAAAATGATGAAAAGGATTCAGGGACGTTTGTGGGCCTGAAGTATGCTTCTAAGTCGGATCACACAACTGTCCCGTTGTTCATATGTATACTACTTGCGATTTTTTTCGTGACTGAGAAAACATGACACAAACAAATACAAGTGTTTAAAATATGGTAAAGATCCTGGGTCTGTTTTTCAATTGTAAAATCCAGCATGGTCAAAACAGAGAAAAAATGTAGCTCATGCAGTAACTTGGTATTTTTTTTAAGCAGCCGAGTTCAAAGCATTTATTTCTGGAATTATCCTTCGTGTGACTTTGCTGGAGTGCCAACAGTTATTATCCGAATGACCAGCGTGATATCCACGTGGAAAGTGTGTGAATATGTATGACTTTAGGCTGTCAATTTTCATCAAATGGTCTTAGTTTGCGGACGGGTTTTTGAAATTTGCTGTTTCATGCATGTAACTGCAGCTTTAGACGCCAGGCGAAGTTACATGACACCTTGATGAGAAATCGGCGGAAGTCGAGCTTTATCACTATGCACAGTCTTACTGGGATTGGTTAGCTTATAAAAATATAAGCAGCGAAAAACCCAGTTTCAGAATTAATGAACGGAGTTTAACCATTTTATGAATTGTAGATGATAAGAACACAACACGTTCACGGCTTGTAATGACAATTTTAAAGTATAAGATAGGTTGGATCTAAACTTTCCTATTGTGGGTAAGGAGAAGAATGTTTGCATGTATATAATAGCTGTACAGTGATGCTTTTTCTAACAACGGGCATAAAAATTAACTACGTAGAATACATGAACAATAATTATAATCCGTGCTTTAGCTCACCATGTCGACGGCTAAAACAGCGCTCAACGATGGTCGATACTGGCGTTGTTAATTGACATTACAGTTAAAAGACTTTCTTCAAATCTCAAAGCTAGTTAAAATCAAATTACCTGTTATATATGGTTAATAATTATTTGACCCCGCCCACACCCCACCCTCCCCGCCACCCACCCATCCCAAAACATAAAATGTTTTAATGGCGTCTCAGAACCGCTGGAGTAATGAGTAAGTTATAAATGAAGCTACCCCCAAAAGGCCACAAAGGTGTCAATAAACTGTTTGCTTTAGACACAGCGGGAATACAATGTCAGAACGACGTTGTTATGACGTCGCTTTGACGCTAATACAAAATCATTCTGACGTCGTTTGCCTTGTGGAGACATCGAAAGATGATGAATATGTAACATGATTACCAAACAAGCAGATTTACGATAACAGACGTGTTAAGTGTAATGAAAGGCACAGTAAGAGTAGGACTATCTACTAAGTGCCATCCGTAAGACTGCAGAGGGTTTAAACTTATTCTATGCGGTTTCATATAGAACTGCATAACTCGAGACAATATTTTTATCACGAAAAGAGCTGTCGACAAAACATAATAGGAAAGTCCAAGCTTTACTAATATAAACAAACAATTAATGGCATCCGGGATGATAGGATTGGTTTTAGCGCCCTGCTGTCGCTTGGCCCTTTGACTAGAATCCCATGTCAGGACAAAAAGGTGTTTAAATGCTGCTAAAAAATATTTGAGACTATTCACCTACGCAAGTGGATATGAGTCGGATCTTCCGGACAGGTCTAGTTCATTTAACAATGTATGTTTTTCCGTCTAAATTTTGTATAGAGAAATGCCTGTTATGAATATTTACTTGTCGATCTAAGCATAACTTCGACATGGTCTTAAATCTGTTAATTGTTTCAGGCATTCAAAGCTCATGTCCGTCGAAATAACAGAAGATCTACGAATAGAAAAGATCGAAAGTTGGAAGAAGGCAAACATGTTAGTAATATAGGAGCGAACCAAGACTACAACGCTTTTCCTGATGGTGGGTACAGCATTACGTGTAATAGTTGTAATTAGCCTACATTCTTCAAATTGTTTTTGATATTTAACACTACCCAAAATATGAAGCCACTGAGATAAAACTAGCTGTGGCTTATTTTAAATGTATAACGATGATGCGTTTTAGATCTATAATGCAGGCATATCGGCAAATACCACAGAACACCGTATTCTGCCGTATCTAATTAGAATGAGCCGAAAAAACCAACAGACTGACATCGGCGCCCTGTGAAAGTTCAGATCTGCCTGGGCTAAACGGTTGAAGGTTCCTTCACAAAAATTGGTACAATAAAACGCCATCAGACGATGTGCTGAGAGTAAGAACTAGAACGTCCTCTACATTTTGCGGGAAAACTCCTTTGAGATTCCTAGAAAGAAAATTGTGTATCTTTTCATGAAATTTTGTACCGACATATTGCACAATCAGGCAGTTTGAAGAGAACAAGATCCGTATCTCCTCCAGCTACAATTTTGACGGAGTTACACCCCTTTGAATATTACATATCGAAATTGTCTCGGTCTATAATTTTGAAATCGATGAAAGTTTACCAAAGAAACTTGCTACAAATATAAAGCATTTTCAGACGATATGCAGAGAAGAAGAATCCTAACTGTGTCTTCAGTTAGAAAAGACAGTGGTTCTGAAATGTTTTGATATGGGAATCTTGTATGCTCAAAAGCGATGCAGATATTTGAATGAACATTTGTACAAACACAAGCAACTGATGTGCAGAAAAAAAGAAATGCAACTGCCATCCATTTTTAGCTCACCTGAGCACGAAGTGCTCAGGGTGAGCTTTTGGGATACCGTGAGGTCCGTCGTCCGTCGTACGTGTGGACGGACGTCCGTCCGGACGTCCGGACGTCCGTCAACTTTTGCTTGTGTACACTCTAGCGGGCACAGTTTCGATCCAATCATTATGAAACTTTGTCAGAATGTTAGTCTTTATAAAATCTAGGCCAAGTTCGAAACTGGGTCATGTCGGGTCAAAAACTAGGTCACTAGGTCAAATCTTAGAAAAACCTTGTGTACGCTCTAGAGGGCACAGTTTTCATCCAAAGTTCATGAAACTTTGTCAGAATGTTTATCCTCATAGTATCTAGGACAAGTTCGAAACTGGGTCACGTCGGGTCTAAAACTAGGTCACTAGGTCAAATCATAGAAAAACCTTGTGTACGCTCTAGAGGACACAGTTTTGATCCAATCTTTATTAAACTTTGTCAGAATGTTTATCCTTATAAATCCTAGGCCAAGTTCGAAACTGGGTCATGTCGGGTCAAAAACTAGGTTACTAGGTCAAATCTTAGAAAAACCTTGTGTACGCTCTAGAGGGCACAGTTTTCATCCAAAGTTCATGAAACTTTGTCAGAATGTTTATCCTCATAGTATCTAGGACAAGTTCGAAACTGGGTCACGTCTGGTCTAAAACTAGGTCACTAGGTCAAATCATAGAAAAACCTTGTGTACGCTCTAGAGGACACAGTTTTTATCCAATCTTTATGAAACTTTGTCAGAATGTTTATCTCCATAAATTCTAGGCCAAGTTTGAAACTGGGTCATGTCGGGTCAAAAACTAGGTCACTAGGTCAAATCTTAGAATAACCTTGTGTACGCTCTAGAAGGCACAGTTTTGATCCAAAGTTCATGAAACTTTGTCAGAAAGTTTATCCTAATAATATCTAGGATAAGTTTGAAACTGGGTCACGTCGGGTCAAAAACAAGGTCACTAGGTCAAATCATAGAAAAAACCTTGTGTATGCTCTAGAGGACACAGTTTTGATTCAATCTTTATGAAACATTGTCAGAATGTTTATCTCTATAAACTCTACGCCAAGTTCGAAACTGGGTTTTGTTGGGTCAAAAACTAGGTCACTAGGTCAAATCTTAGAAAAACCTTGTGTACGCTCTAGAAGGCACAGTTTTGATCCAAAGTTCATGAAACTTTGTCAGAATGTTTATCCTCATAATATGTAGGACAAGTTTGAAACTGGGTCATGTCGGGTCAAAAACTAGGTCACTAGGTCAAATTATAGAAAAACCTTGTGTACGCTCTAGAGGACAGAGTTTTGATCTAATCTTTATGAAACTTTGTCAGAATGTTTACTTCCATAAACTCTCGGCCAAGTTTGAAAGTAGGTCATGTCGGGTCAAAAACAAGGTCACTAGGTCAAATCATAGAAAAACCTTGTGTACGCTCTAGAGGACACAGTTTTGATCCAAAGTTCATGAAACTTTGGCAGAATGTTTATCCTCATAATATGTAGGATAAGTTTGAAACTTGGTCATGTGGGGTCAAAAACTTGGTCACTAGGTCAAATCTTCGAAAAACCTTGTGTACGCTCTAGAAGGCACAGTTTTCATCCAAAGTTCATGAAACTTTGTCAGAATGTTTATCCTCATAATATCTAGAACAAGTTCGAAACTGGGTCATATCAGGTCAAAAACTAGGTCACTAGGTCAAATCATAGAAAAACCTTGTGTACGCTCTAGAGGACACAGTTTTGATCTAATCTTTATGAAACTTTGTCAGAATGTTTATCTTCATAAACTCTCGGCCAAGTTTGAAAGTAGGTCATGTCGGGTAAAAAACTAGGTCAAATCTTTGAAAAACATTGTGTAAGCACTAGAAGGCATAGTTTTGATCCAATCTTCATGAAACTATGTCAAAATGTTTATTGTCTGTATATCTAAGCCCCCTATGAAACTGAGTCATGTCGGCTCAAGGTCAAATCTTAGAAAAACTTTGTGTACACCCTAGAGGGCACAGTTTTGATCCAATCTTCATGAAACTCTGTCAGAATGTTTATCTTAATGAAATCTAGAAAAAGTTTGAAACTGGGTCGTGTCGGGTCAAAAACTTGGTCACTAGGTCAAATATAAGAACCTTTTATACGCTCCAGAGGGCACAGTTTTGATCCAATCTCAATGAAACTGTGTCAGAATGTTTATTCTTACAATATCCAGGCCAAGTTTGAAACTGGGTCATGTCGGGTCGAAAACTAGGTCAAATGTTAGTATGGTAAAACTCTTATAAATCTTCACCAGAGCCAGTGAACTGATTAATGCTCAGGTGAGCGATTCAGGGCCACCATGGCCCTCTTGTTGTTGAATTATGTCCGTTTGCATATGTAAGTATCAAAGTCTTGTCATCTCTTTTAAGTCTTAAGAAGCTTGAAAGACAAATATAGCATAACCGTCCGATGAGCAGAGAATAAGAAAACATAACCCCATCAGTTTAGACAGAATTATGCCCCTTTGAAAAGGACTAGTAACAGTGTCCCACTGAAAAGGCCGATTTTCGAAGATAAACAGATAAGCACAAAAACATGCAGAAATGTTAGCTTCATGTTTTTATTTTAATCTGCGCGGTTTTATTTTCTCATATTCTACTTCTCTCTGGGAAACTTTTGAGGTTGAAAGCATGCAATGTCTGCAGCATTTGATCTTGAGTATATGGATATTTGTGACTACCGACGTCCCTTGTGCATCCAAATTCCATTCCATCCTACCATCGTACCACATAGTATCACACGAAAAATGGTCTCCACTGTATGGTAGTTACAATTAATACCCATATGCTGTTTACACATTTTTATTTTTTTATTGCAGGTTGCAAGATACGAAACACCACACTTAAAGTGATAATAGGAGACATCTTAGAGCAGAATACCGAAGGAATTGTGAATAGTGTAAATGATGAGTTTGAGTTCTTAGGTAATGTTTCCTTGATGAAAAAGACGGCTTTTAATAAAGAGTTGAATTATTGATATATCATTGGTATCAAGGTAACATGATCCGAATGGTGAATGTACAAATTAAGTCTGTCAGACGTCTGTCGTCGAATCCAAATGACTTCTTTTTTAAACTGCAATACTTATTTAGGTAATGTAAAACATTTAAGTGAAAATAACGGTCGCAGTCCACAAATCAAGTTGGCCCACGTTCCTGCCAAATTCTAAAGCTGGAAAGATTCTTATCACGGAACACAAAACGCCTTTAATGGCCTTGACAAATAAATTTCATTCCTTGCTCGGACACGAAATGCAAAGAAAAATTATGACGCTAAATTCATAACCTGGACATTTGAATGAAAGGTTGTCAGGCGTTATTGACAACAGTCTGTTGTTGGTCATAAGTCTATATACCCTGTTTGTGCAAAATTGAGTATGGGAGCAAGTGCTTTCCTTTAGGAGTTTACTCTCATTGAGAAGGGTGGCAAAAATAAAATAATTCCCCCAAAGAGTGCACCCATATTCCTTAAATTCTCATTTTTACACTTTGTACAGGAGGTGTCGCATCAGCCTTGAAAAAGAGATGCCCAGGGTTGGTACAAGAAAGCCAAAGAAAAGGTAATTATATATATGACAATTACAAATAGCTAGCTTCATTGTGTGCCATTTTGACGTATATTGTAAGAAGCCAATAAAAAAGTAAAACTACTTCTTTGCATTTTGCATCCATTGATGAATGCAAACTCATGCCTGGTCTGAATACTTTTGACACTCATTTAGCTATCTTCAGCTTAAGCAGATAGTTTCCATATTATGCACAATTAATACTTGCTGCCATCAAGGAAATTAGCGGATGGGTCTTTAAAAGAAAGGCCACAGTCGTAATGGAGAAAAAACCTGACACTTATTACGACAAAACGAAATAATACATTTGCGATAACAGACGCTCTTAGTTGAAGAATACTGTCGATATCTCGAAGTGGAGCTTCAGCCCAAACTACTGATATCTCAAAGTAGATTTTCTGGTACCAGAATATTTACTTTCAGATATCAGTAGTTTGAGATTACAGGAGTTGAAATGTAAATAAAAACAGGAAATATATTCTTTGATATAAGAAGATACTTTAAGATATCAGTGTTCGAGATAGCGGGAGTTGACTGTAGTTCAGAAGAATTGCAAAAGAAGAACCGCCTTTTAATTGTCTGAAGTAAGAATATTTGAGTTTAAGCCAGTTATGTGCATGCAACTTCTGTCTTCTGATGCCGCTCCAGATAAGGGGTTAAGTCTGCATAGTACACTCCTGCAGCAGAAATCAACAATAATGAGACCTTAATATTTTGACCTCTGCTATAACATTTAGCATTTCAATGATATTTTGCTATGTTTCTGACTCATTTTTTATACCCCCATTCCACTGGACGGCGCTTCCACTGCGCTCCGAAATTTTGGACAAAGCGCCATGAATCGTAGCAGAAGCGGCAGCAGCGCAGGAGAAGCTTCTAGGTCGCAGTGAAAGCGTATCAGAAGCGGCATGATCGCCAAGTCACGGCGCTTGTTTTGACTCTGCTCAAAATTTACGTAGCGGAAGCGCCGTGGACTCAAAGCGCAACGAAAGCGTAGTAAGAACGTAGCTCGAAATTCATGAACGCAGCAGCAGCGGGAGCAACGCAGCACCAGCGCAGCGGGATCGTGCCGACAGCGCCGTGAGATTCGTCTGCGACCCAGCTACGCTTCTGCTACGCTCTTTGCGCTCCCGTTGCGCTCTTGCCGCTTCCGCTGCGACCCTATTATTTATGAATAGCGCGACCACGACGCTTCCGCTGCGCTCTTGGCGCTTTATCTGCGTTTCCTCTGCTCTTATGGCGATCTGGGCATGAAAACGCCGCGTTTCCACGACGTTTCATAAGTCGATTCTCACGTTTCATTCAAGATGCAGGCTGCCAGGAGCAGGAGTTGGGATACCCTCTCCTGCGGTAAAGGCTGCGTGAAAATAGTCTTCTGACCAGGTCTGGGTGTGGATTTCGCCTTCTGCTTTTGACAGGGGGGGCCAGGCTCTTGCTCTCTAAACTGAGCCAGATAGGCGCCCTTTAGAACGCCGAGCAGAGGCCCCAGTTAAGCCTGAACAGCAAGAAGAACAAGACGAGTTGATCGAAGTCACTAGCTCATGATTGCCAGCTTGGCCATAGCCACTGGAATTTTTATATTATCAATATTGTTTGAAGGCTGGTGGCTAACTTCTGCTGGACCCGATTCTCCGCCGATTTACATAGAAGCGGTTACAAAGCGCAACACAATCGCAGCATGAGCGCAGCTCCGGCACTTAGGTCGTAGCACGATCGCAAATGCATCGTAATAAGCGTAGCTCAAGCGTAGCTTGAAATCCTTTGCCGTAGTAGCAGCGTATTAGAAGCGCCCTCGAAGTCCGTTGAGCGTGGCAGAAGCGCAGCTAAATCGCGGCAGCATCGTGACTAGCGTGGCGAGATCGTATTAGAAGCGTACTGGAAGCGTACTGGAAGCGCACAAGATCCAAGTTTTGGCAAATGCCTACGCTTCTGCTGCGATTTCGAAAATCTTGGAGAAGCGCCATGATCGCCAAGAGCGCAGTCAAAGCGCCATCCAGTGGAATGGGGGTATTACAGCCAGTCAAATTAACATTTGCATTGGTTGTAGGTTGGAAAAGGGGTCTTGCTGTTACAGCAGACAATACAATTAAAATGCAATAGCATATGCTTTTTTGATAAACATATTTTGTAAATACGAAAATATTTTTTTTAAAACCTGTACAAACAGCGAAGGTTAACAAGATTATTACAATCATGCCCATTTGTTAAAAGGTATTTCAATGCTGCTGTTCCTTGTAAACAAGGTGGCGCTTAGCCAATTAATTTAAATTTCAGCTTGTTTGTAGAATTTAGTCCAGTGAAATTTTGTCTTACTTATCGTTCGGCTGGAATGGGAACTAAAATATTTGGTAGGGTGATAAGATTAACTCTGTGAATTCAAATATCATAGAAAACTTAGTTTATGATGGAGAGTGAAATCACGGTTACCATAGTGTTTTTCATCTCTCTGATATAAAGAGATATCTGCTTTGGGGCCTCCCAACTCAACTCGCCAGTGAACCACCACTGTGACAATGGAACACCTATAAACATAGAACCCCTCTTTGCATGAATGGTAGACCGATTTGGGCAGAATTGTGTCAGAAACATCTTGTGAACCTACTAAGTTATTGAAAACCATATCTTCTTTTCCCATATTTCATATGTGCTTTTATCAGACGAAACTCCGTTCACAATTGACACAAGTTCATAACCGACCCCCTTCAAACTCTCAACATGTTAATACATTTAAGGCCTTCGGAGCAGAATTAGCAGGCTCCTTGTTCGTTCGTCATCCGTCAGCCGTTATTTGACATTTAAAGCAAGTCGCAGGGCTGATTGCAACCTTTTGTCATTTCAGTTGGTGTCTCCGTGTATGTGTGTGAGTGTGTACGTGTTCTATAGAAATGGTCTTGGTCCGTTATCCGAGTTAGCCCACATGAACGACAACTTCATTAAAATATAACCCTTTTTTTTTCTTCATAACCGTGATATCTAGGAGGACTTCTATGATTTTTTGTATAAAAATCTTTGGTTTAAACAATATTTATTGATAAATCTTCGTATACAACATATACAAAATCTTTGAAACTTCGGTTGCCAAAGCAGCCTTCATAAACGATTCGAATGATATAACATCTGAAACCTAAGAGCCAGTATCAACCAAATGCTAAGTTAAGCATTTATATGGTAGCTATGCTGGTGTTTGTACGAAATGCATGTACATGACTTCTACACGCACATATGGTTGAAACCTTTAAAATTCTTCTTCTCCAGAATGCCTGGATCTTGTCGGCTGATAATCAAATGTAAGCAGGAAGCATATGAGCACATTCCTACATAAACTACTAAACATTGTTTAGACTTTTTTGTCCGGGTATTGTAAAATTTGACGTCTTACCATTAAGACTCGGGTGAGCTATGTAGAGCCATTATGACTCTCTAGTTTCTGTCTATTGCGTATTTTGTTATTTTATGTTTATGCTTAAAATGACGTACTGTTATCATTTTGTAATATACATGGTCGTCGAAACCCTGTAGGTATATTTATATGTACCTTAAACAAATTTAGTGCGAAGACGCGCATTTCTGTATGTAACTTCTTCATGTTGTCAGTCTCCTTTTGCTTTCTTGTATTTATACAGCCAAGTGTCAAAAGTCTTCCCCCAAAATATTTTTCCATTGACTTTAGTGCATTTGCAAGTGTGCAAGAAACTTTACTGTGAGATTCGTGTTCAAATGTTCATGATATTGTTTGTATGCTTAAAAACCTAAAAGATTTCTGCTATATAAAATAATTTTAGTTTGCCTTAAACCTACTCACAATTAAACTACAAGTATTTGAACTTCAGTGAAATTTTCAGAAATGCAGTTTTCTATTGACGTCAATGGTGACGTTGTCCAAAATTTGCCGAAAGAGTACCGATGTTGTCCATAAAAGTTTATTACTAAAAAAAATTTAATAAGAGTTCAAAATAATATTATTAGATGTTGCCAAAAGTATTGCTCTTTCTAATCATATAAAATTTAATATCAAATGATAAGCAGTATTGCTACAACAAAATTCTCCGCACACTTGAAAATGCATTGAAGTCTATGGAAAATATGTTTTTTGGGAAAGACTTTTGACACTCGGCTGTAGATCAGTCTATCCCCTATTATCTGAGTAATGCCTTGAGGAAAGGAGCGTACATTTATGGATCAGATCTGCTTGTGACTCGAGAATCATTACAGCTTGCGTATCTGCATAGTCAGAACAGAGACGTCTCTGTTTGTATCAACAATTTATGTGTCCTAGGGTATTTATGTAAAAGACTTTTATCAATTAGCGCGGATGCCGTAAACATTTATCACATATCGCGGCCCATGTTTATGCCCCCGCCATTGAAAATGGGGGGCATATAGTATCACCGCTGTCCGTACGTACGTACGTACGTAGCGTACGTACGTACGTACGTCCCGTACGAAAGGGTTTCCGTTCAATATCTTTTGAAAACACTGGTGTATTGAATTCATATTTTATACACAGCTATATAATCATAAGATACAGGTCAAGATCGATGTTAAGTAAATTCCGTTTATTATTGTGGGAGTTATGGCCCTTTTTCGACTTCATTTTGTATGAAAAACTGGTTTCCATTCATTATCTTTTGAAAACATTTGTGGATTGATTTCATATTTTATACACATGTATGTAATCATAAAATACAGGTCAAGTTCGATGTTAGGCATAATCCGTCTTTTTTGTGGGAGTTATGGCCATATTTCGACTTCATTTTGTATGAAAAACTGGTTTCCGTTCATTATCTTTTGAAAGCATTGATGTATTGAATTCATATTTTGTACACAGGTATATAATGATAAAATAAAGGTCAAGTTTGATGTTTGGTAAAATCCGTCAATAATTGTGGGAGTTATGGCCCTTTTTGGACTTCATTTCATACAATAATGGTTTTCGTTTGTTAGTTTTTGAAAAGTTATTTGTTTCCGGGCTATTTCTTTTGGAAATGCATGGCATCCATTTCTGTGATAAGATACAGAATGTTATCGCATATCTCAGTCGTGACACCCCCCACTCCAAGCCCCCCCCCCCCCCTACCCACCGACACACACAAGAAGCACAATACATCTGCCCAAGGAAAACAATAAAACATGTATCACAGAAGTCTGCCTTTGTGAACCTAGTTATGCTACAAGTGCCAGTACCTTAAACAAGGCGCCATCTTACTTAGAGCATTAGGCGGGGGCATCCGTGTCCTATGGACACATTTCTAGTTCTTCTTCTGAATGTGTTCTCTGCTCTTGAAGGAACTCTTTCAGATTTTAATCGTATAGTATGACCGGAAATTTTTGAGAATCTTCACCAGATTTCATCCAGTATTTGTCTATCTTCATATGAAATAAATGAAACTGATTTGATAAGTTGTTGGTAAATTCATCATAGTACTACACAGTGATGCCTTTGAAATGTGTCAGTCAGCTATATGACATGGATTATCTCCCCGGGCCGTTAATCAACCACGCACAAAATGTGAGCAAATCCACAAAATAAGATGAAATTTGAAATAAAATGTCTACAAGAAAATACTTAAGAAAGACAATACATTTAAAATAACTATTTTCAGATAAGGAAACAACACTTCTGCACTATCAGCAACTATTTATGATATGAGAAACTATTTGGCTCTGAGCAACAGCTAGATTTTCAGATTTTCACCAAATTCTAAGAATATGGTGAATTTTCAACAGGGTAGGCTACTAGATGTAGTCACTGAGTGAAGAGAAATAATGCCAGACAAGCAGAGCTATATACAATTGCAAACACTTTTAATGCATATCTAATATGATATCAGAAAATAAGATCTTTCTCCCACCTTTGCCTATATAAGATAGGCTCTCAGCTCATATAAGAAATTTCTATCTTATACCTGGCAACATCTTTCTTATATTAGCAACCATACGTTTTCATTTTTTGACTAATATTTTAATTTTAAATGAACAAAATGGACACGCAAGCATGTCGGATGACGTTTGATAGCAGATCATGGGTTTGTGACGTCACTCAATTTTAATGACGTCACTAAAACCGGTTAAAAAACGTCGCTAGCAAACTTGACGCGCGTGACGCGAGAGGCTAAGTTGCATTTTGTTTTTGCCCTCTGGAAGATGAAATAGTCCACATAGCGTGTTTTCCGTCTATTTTTAAGGTGCAAACTGACCCATTTTAGGACCCGATAAACACACTGGGCTGCTCAAAATTTACTTCAGATCATTGGTTAGAAAGTTAGAATTTTCCTGTTCTGAAGCCTAATCCGACTTTAGGTTTAAAATCCGCTAATAGTGGGAGAAAAATAATCCATCATGAGCCAGTCCATGTAGGATAAGTAAATCTCACCCTCGGGGTCGGAATTTCAACCAGGGACTCGGCAAGCCTCGTCCCTGGTTGAAATTCCGACCCCTCGGGTGAGATTTCCCTATCCTACATGGACACTCATGATGGATTGTTATAGTCTTTTTGGATATTCATTTCATCAGGTCTTGAATATTGCAGAGCCCAACATTTGAGGGATTTTACCATTAATCTGCCAACCCAAATTTACAGTTGCTTAAAATTCTTAGTTACCAACATTAAGACTTAAATATTTTATAACTTACAACAACATTGATCAACATGCTATTGTCTAATAATATTTAACACATCCCAGTATGTGTTAGCTTTCTGCAGTGTTGTCTAGAATAAGATTGTAGACCCCTAGGTCCAATAAACAGACATAAGTCACTGAAAATACTAGTAAAACAAAATGTTATAGCAAGAAATTATTTGTTACATTCCCTTCTTAATAATAATCCAGTATGCAAAGGGTTTACTGATACAACTAGGATTAACATTTTATGAAAAAGACAATTTTCAATAATTTCCGGTCATACTATATTTGATTTTAATTATGTTTGTTTTTCAATTCTGTGTTATTGCAGCCACAAAAATGAAATCAAAGGGCATTGTCACCACTGTTCGATCGACTCATAAAGGAGACTTGAAAGCGGACTTGATCATTCATATCGCCTTCCAAAAATCTCTCGATAGGTGGAAGTCGAAGTTTCGCCAATGTCTGGACAAAGCAGACAAAGGGAATATGAAATCTCTTTCCTTTCCAGTTCTTGGTACAGGTAGAGTGCTTTTGTATATGTTTTATATATATATATATATACATAGATTAATTAAAGGGTTTGGGATACTTTGTTAAGCAGTAAATACCTTTAACGCATATTGGTATACAGTGACAGTTAATAAATTTGAGAAAAATAGTAGCCATGCATTCCATGCCGGCTTCTGTTTTGATTAGTTTTCTGAGTTTGTTTGCTCTTATATGAGACATTTGACGCTGTTTTCAAAACTTCCTCATTTAGTGTCCTATGCATATAAGAATGCAGATAAGAATGAAATAATGACTAAACGCAATTAAAAAAAATGTTCATGCAAATACAGATTTTATTACATCGAATCGTACATTTTTCTCTTATTAGGGTCCCGCCAGACGAAGTCTGCGGAGGACCTATGGTAATCATCTTGTCCGTCCGTCTGTCTGTCTGTCTGTCTGTCTGTCTGTCCGTCCGTCATCATTTCGTGTCCGCTCAATAACTCTGAAACCGTCAGAGATATTTTCACGAGACTTGGTACAAATGTAAAGCATTTTCAGACGATGTGCAGAAAACAAGAACCATACCTCTGCCAGGGTGTCCACAATTCGAGTGAAGCAAATTTCCCTGACTTTTCCCTGACTAAAATCAATTTCCCTTACTAACGTTTTTGTATTTTGCAAGTAATCTACTGACATCTGTTGGCCGCCTCCTCCCCTACAGCCAACCCTTTCCACCTTTTACTTTACCAACTGTACTTGTATTACATTTTATACATGTATTTTTAATTTAGTTTTTTTTATTTGTTTTTCTTTGAATTTATTTTCTATTTTTTCTTTTTCTGCATACATACATGTACATGTATTTTCAAAAATTATTTATACTGTTGGATGAGTGCTTGAAATTAAATGCATGTCATAATACACGGAAAACTGTTTGCCTCCTCCTCCCCTACAGCCAACCCTTATCACCTTTTTTCCTACCAATTGTCACTCTATTACTCTTTGTATTTTTAATTTTGTTTTTTTTAAATTGTTTTTCTTTGATTTTGTTTTCTATTTTTCTTTTTCTACATGCATACATGTACATGTATTTACAAAAGTAATCTATACTGTTGGATGTGGCGCTTGAAATTAAATGCATGCCAAAATGGACAAAAATACAAGCTTACCAAATAAGATTTATATCTCTTCATAAGTATGCATTTCAAAATGAAATTGATATGTCTTTTTAGACACTTCAAACTTAATGATACAAGTCTTTTTATATCATTAAATTTTGAAGTGCCTAAAAAACCTTATATCAACTTCAAAGTGCATAGGAGCGGCTGTAGTGTAGTGGATAACACTCCAGACTACCAATCCAGGGGTCGCAGGATCGATCCCCCGCTTCTCCAGTCTTTCGGATGAGACTTTATACCGAGGTCAGGTCCCGTCTCCATATGACCTCGTTGTTGGTGGGACGCTAAACCCGAGTTCACTCACTCAAAGTGCATACTTATGAAGAGATATAACTCTTATTGCGTTAGCTTGTATTTTGTCCAGTTTGGCATGCTAATCCACAGAGTTAACTGAGCTACAAATCATAGAATAACTGGTCAATCATATAAAAGATAAGAATGAAATTTAATTAAAACAAACAAATAAGAATGTTTTTAAAACATACATGTACATGTATATGTTGTACAGTAAGTTTAGCCAAAAACATGGAACTGCCTTAGCCTTTATTCTTAATGTTTTTATCATTCATAGACTTGTTGTTTCAAAATTCCCTGACTTTTCCCTGACTGTTTGCTTAAATTCCAAAATTTCCTGACAAATTTAAAAAATCCCTGACAATTCCCTGACCTTGGAAAAATATTTTTTTCCCTGACTTTTTCGCTGACCGTGGACACCCTGTTTAGACTGCCTATATTTTTACTGAATTATGTTCCTTTGTAATTTTGAGTACAGAAATCGTGTCCGCTTCATAACTCTGCAACTGTTCGAGATATTTTCTCGAGACATGGTACAAATGTACAGCATCATCAGACAATGTGCAGAGAACAAGAACCATAACTCTGCCTACATTTTTTACTGAATTATGCCCCTTTGTAATTTTGAGTACAGAAATCGTGTCCGCTTCATAACTCTGAACCCGTAAGAGATATTTTCACGAGACTTGATACAAATGTGAAGCATCATCAGACGATGCGCAGAGAACAAGAACCATAACTCTGCTAACATTTTTACTGAATTATGCCCCTTTGTAATTTTGAGTACAGAAACCGTGTCCGCTTCATAACTCTGAAACCGTTAGAGATAGTTTCACGAGACTTGGAAAGCTGACAGAAAGCTGGTATTGTTATATCTGGTTGGGCACATATGACTGAAATGTTGTCAACAGTTTCATAAAGGCGGGGCCTTATTAGATACCATGTTTCTAGTTTTCATTCGTATCATTTTTCTTCTACCTTTATGTTTCGACAGGAGCTGGACATCAGTCATTTAAAGCAGAAGACATTGCGGGAGCTTTGTTTGGTGCCATAGATGAATTCAGTGCTGTCCGAAGATCACGTCTTCAAGAAGTAAGGCTGGTGATATTTCACAAACAGAAGTACACAATGGAGCCCGTCATTAAATGTCTACATAAAAACATACAGGCTGCTGTGATGTCTGCACAACGAAAGTCGTCCGGTTGGATATCTCGAATTAAAGGTATAAAAGGTATAATAGAATGCAGAATACTGAATACAACTTTTATATTCTGTCGATGGATATAACACAATAAAATTAGCTATTAAATGCTATTGATCGAAACAAATTATAAAATTATAAATATTTCATTTTGGTTTCTATATACATTTTTTTCTGTTAGTGACGTTATTTCATAAAGCAGACGAACACTTGAATAGTGATAGTCTATGAGTTTGTTTTTTGTAATACCGGCTTTAGCATTGTGTGATATAGGAGTCCACTTTCCCGTTCGTCAGTCGTTCCGTTCATCTGTCCGTCCACATTTTACCCCAACCCTTGATTTAAATCAGTCTCAGTCCCGAACAGGTGAATGGATTTCAACCAAACTTGCATCGATGCATTGATGAGATACTACCAAGATCTCATTAGGTTATGGTGACGTTGTATTTTAAAGGTCATTTGATTACATGTTCAGCTGTCTTTTCTCCGCGTCGATTCTAGCGTAAGAGCCCATCTATGTCCTGAACCAGAAAATCATTAGTAGATTTCCATCAGACTCAAACTTACATACAGATATATCACTGAAAAAAATCCTGAGATATTATTAGGCTTTTGTGACCTTTATCTTATTTCCAAGGAGGACTGAATGTTAACTATCTCTTGATCGTGTTGAAAGATTTTGAATTTTTACCAAGCTTTCATAATAGAATCATTAGGACACACCTTGATGGTTAGGTTGTGGTGACCTTGATCTTTTAGCTCCCCTGAGCCGAAGGCTCCGAGGGAGCTTATACATGTAGGATGGTAGCCTCCGGCGTCCAGCGTCCGTCCGTCGTCAACATTTTCAAAGGACTTCTTCTCTGAAACTACTGGGACAATTTCAATTAAACTTCATATGCAGCCTCCAGGCAAACGGGGAAAGAAAGTTTATATATTTGGTCCCGGTCACATAACCAAGGTGGCCGCCATGCCGATATATGGTAAAAACCTAAGAAAATCTTCTTCTCCAGATCCACTGAGCCGATTGCTTTGAAACTTGGTATGTTGCATCTTGGACTCTAGTACTACATAGTTTATATAAATGAAGACGCTGAGTTGACCTTGGTCTATATTATGGCAAGGTCAAATTTGGTCCCTTTGGCTTTTGAATGGGAAAAACTGAAAAAGTACATTTTTATGTCTCTATTGTGCTGTGTAATGTGGAAATGCATTCATATTTAATCTAAATGAAGTTCTAGAGGTCAAGGTCATCTAGTGACCATAGCCAAAGGTCACTTGTCCATTGTAAGCCAACATTTTCAATGGACTTCTATTGGAAAACTACTGGGTCAATTTCAATTAAACTTCATATGCAGCCGCAAGGCAAAGGGGGAAAATAAGTATATATATTTGATCCAGGTCACTTGACCAAGATGGCCGCCATGGCCATATATATGGTAAAAACTTAAAAAAAATCTTCTTCTCCAGATCACTGAGCCGATTGCCTTGAAACCTTGTATGTTGCATCTTGGGCGGTAGTACTAAAAAGTTATATAAATGTAGACGCTGAGTTGACCTTGATCTATATTATGGCAAGGTCAAATTTTGTCCCTAAGGCTTTTGAATGGGAAAAACTGAAAAAGTACATTTTTATGTTGCTATTGTGGTGTGTAATGTGAAAATGCCTTCATATTTAACTTAAATGAAGTTCTAGAGGTCAAGGTCATCTAGTGACCTTGGCCATAGGTCACTTGTTAGCTCAGCTGTCAAGGTGAGCTTATAGTATAGCCTTGGCTGTCGTCCGTCGTCGGCGTCGTCGGCGTCGTCCACACTTTTAAACATTTTCTTCTCAGAAACCACTGGGCGGATCGAAGCCAAATTTCATATGGAGCCTTAACAGGATGGGGGAACAAAAGTTTATATATTTGGCCCAGGTCACATGACCAAGATGGCCGCCATGCCCATATATGGTAAAAACCCTTCAAAAATCTTCTTCTCCACAACCAAAAGGCCTATGACCTTGAAACTTGGTATGTAGCATCAGGCATGCCGGCCCATCATAGTTTATACAAATCATGACCTTGCGGTGACCTTGACCTAATTTACGGCATGGTCAACTTTGGTACGTTAGGCTTTTATATGGGAAAACGCTTAAACAGTGGATGTCTCAGAAACTATTTAAGTCTAAGGTACAATACTTGGTATACATGGGCGACTAAATGACCAGATGAAGATATTATGTCACTAAAGGTCAAGGTCATTCCGTCGGACCATCCGTCGTCAAGATTTTCAAACATCTTCTCCTCTGAAACCACTGGGCCGATTGAAGCCAAATTTCATATGGAGTCTCAGTGGGATGGGGGAACGAAATTTTGTACCTGGGGTCTGGGTCACATGACCGAGATGGCCGCCATGCCCATATATGGTAAAAACCCTTCAAAAATCTTGTTCTCCAGAACCAAAAGGCCTATGACCTTGAAACTTGGTGCGTAGCATAAGGCATGCGGGCCCATCATAGTTTATACAAATCATGACCTTGCGTTGACCTTGACCTAATATACGGCATGGTCAACTTTGGTACGTTAGGCTTTTATATTGGAAAATGCTTAAACAGTGGATTTCTCAGAAACTATTTAAATCTTAGGTACAATACTTGGTATACATGGTCGACTAAATGACCAGATGAAGAAATTATGTCACTAAAGGTCAAGGTCATTCCGTCAGACCATCCGTCGTCAAGATTTTCAAACATCTTCTCCTCTGAAGCCACTGGGCCGATTGAAGCCAAATTTCATGTGGAGTCTCAGTGGGTTGGGGGAACGAAAGTTTATACCCGGGGTTTGGGTCACATGACCAAGATGGCCGCCATGCCCATATATGGTAAAACCCCTTCAAAAATCTTCTTCTCCAGAATCAAAAGGCCTATGACCTTGAAACTTGGTATGTAGCATTGGGCATGCTGGCCCATCATAGTTTATACAAATCATGACCTTGCGTTGTCCTTGACCTAATTTACGGGATGGTCAACTTTGGTACGTAAGGCTTTTATATGGGAAAACGCTTAAACAGTGGATTTCTCAGAAACTATTTAAGTCTAAGGTACAATAGTTGGTATACAGGGTCGACTAAATGACCAGATGAAGATATTATGTCACTAAAGGTCAAGGTCATTCCGTCAGACCATCCGTCGTCAAGATTTTCAAACATCTTCTCCTCTGAAACCACTGGGCCGATTGAAGCCAAATTTCATATGGAGTCTCAGTGGGATGGGGGAACGAAAGTTTATACCCGGGGTCTGGGTCACATGACCAAGATGGCCACCATGCCCATATATGGTAAAAACCATTCGAAAATCTTCTTCTCTAGAACCAAAAGGCCTATGACCTTGAAGTTGGTATGTAGCATCGGGCATGCTGGCCCATCATAGTTTATACAAATGATGACCATGTGTTGACCTTGAATTAATTTACGGCATGGTCAACTTTGGTATGTTAGGTTTTTATATGGGAAAACGCTTATACAGTGGATTTCTCAGATACTATTTAAATCTTAGGTACAGTACATGGTATATATGGTCAACTAAATGACCAGATGAAGATATTATGTCACTGAAAGGTCAAGGTCGTTTGGCCACTTGACCTGAGCATATACTGGGCGACTTGTTCATTGTCTGTCAACATTTACTATGGACTTCTATTGGGAAACTAATGAGCCAATTTCAGTTAAACTTTATATACAGCCTCCAGGCAAAGGGGGGAAGAAAGGTTATATATTTGGTCCAGGTCACATGACCAAGATGGCCGCCATGCCCATATAATGGTAAAAACCTAGAAAAATTTCTACTCCAGATCCACTGGGCCGATTGCCTTGAAACTTGGTATGTAGCATATTGGACTCTAGTACTACAAAGTTTACATGAGAGACCCTGAGTTGACCTAGACCTATATAATGGCATGGTCAAGTTTGGTCCCTTAGGCTTTTGAATGGGAAAAACTGACAAAGTACATTTTTATGTCTCTATTGTGCTGTGTAATGTGGAAATGCATTCATATTTAACCTAAATGAAGTTCTAGAGGTCAAGGTCATCTAGTGACCATAGCCAAAGGTCACTTGTCCGTTGTAAGCCAACATTTTCAATGGACTTCTTTTGGAAAACTACTGGGCCAATTTCAATTAAACTTCATATGCAGCCTCCAGGCAAAGGGGGAAAATAAGTATATATATTTGATCTAGGTCACTTGACCAAGATGGCCGCCATGCCCATATATGGTAAAAACCTATATAAAATCTTCTTCTCAAGAACCACTTGGCCAATGGCATCGAAACTCAAAATGTGGCATTTGAGACACTAGTACTACAAAATTTATATAAATGAAGACCCTGAGGTGACCTTGACCTATTTTATAGCAAGGTCAAATTTGGTCCCTTAGGCTTTGAAATGGGAAAAACTGAAAAAAGTAATTTTTATGTTGCTATTGTGCTGTGTAATAATGCAGTCAAATATAGCCGTTTTGAAATTTAATAAGCCAAGGTCATTTAGTGACCTTGGCCAAAGGTCACTTGTCCCTCGTCTATCAACATTTTCAAAGGACTTCTCTGAAACTACTGGAATGGTTTCAAATAAATTTTATATACAGTCTCCAGGCAAAGGGGGAAACACAATCTATAAATTTGGTCCAGGTCACATAACCAAGATGGCCAGCATTCTCATATATGGTAAAAACGTTAAAAAATCTTCTTCTCCAGAACCACTAGGCCGATTGCCTTGAAACTTGGTATGAAGCATCTAGGAGTCTAGTACTATTAAACGTATATAACTAATGACCATAGGTTGACCTTGATCTATTTTATGGCAAGGTCAAATTTTTTCCCTCTGGCTTTTGAATGGGAAAAACTGAAAAAGTGGATTTTTCTGTTTCTGTTGTGCCCTGTAATGAGGAAATACATTCAAGTTCAATCTGTATGAATTCTAGAGGCCAAGGTCATCTAGTGACCTTGGCCAAAGGTCACATATCTGTCATCTGTCATCATTTTCAAAAGACCTCCTCTGACATGCCTTGGCCAATTTCAATTAAATTTCATATGCAGCCCTCAGGCAAAGGGGGAAAGACAGTATATATATTTGATCCACATCACATGACCAAGATGGCCGCCATGCCCATATATGCTGATCACCTGGAAACTTGGCATGTAGCATCTGGGACTCTAGTACTACAAAGTTTATATAACTGATGATCCTGATATGACCTTGACCATTTATATGGCAAGGTCTAATTATATCCCCGGTATACGAAGTATATAGGGGTATATAGTCTTTGGTCTTTCCGTTATTATGTGTGTGTGTGTTTACATTTTTTCTGTCACAGATTTCTAAGAAACCACTAAAGTCAGGACTTTGAAATTTGGTACAAACGTTGGGTATGACTAGTTGTGCCGTGGAAGAGAGAATCAGCCCTCTCCTGCTTATCAGTCCCTTTGTTTGTCTTTTTTTTTCTCTCCATATAAATTTTTTATTCACGGACTTCTCAGGAACCACTACAGCTAGGACTTTGACATTTTGTACACACGTTGGGTATGATTAGTTGTACCGTGTAAGAGAGAATCAGCCTTCTCCTGCTTATCAGTCCCTTTGTCTGTCTATTTTTTCTTTCTCTCCAATTAAATTTTTTCACAGATTTCTCAGGAACTACTATAGCTAGGACTTTAAAATTCAGTACAAATGTTGGGTATGACTAGTTGTAAGAGAGAATCAGCCTTCTGCTCATCATTCCCTTTGTTTGTCCATTTTTTCTTTCTCTCCAATTAGATTATTGTCACAGATTTCTCGGGAACTGCATAGCTTGGATTTTGATATTTTGTACAAACATTTGGTAAAACTAGTTGTATCATGTAAGAGAGAATCAGCCTCTTCTTGCTTATCATTCTCTTTGTTTGTCCATTTTTTTCTTTCTGTCCAATAAAATTTCTGTCAAAGATTTCCTAGGAACCACTTTAGCTAGGATTTTGAAATTTGGTCCAAACGTTGTGTATGACAAGTTGTACTGTGTAAGAGAGAATCAGCCTCCTCCTGCTTTTCATTCCCGTTGTCCTTTTTTCTTTCTCTCTAATTTTTTGTCAGATTTCTCTGTTCTCATGAGAGCCACAGTCTTCAAATTTTGTATACATCTTGAGAATGGCCACATATATTGGTGGAAAGAAAATCAAGATGCTAAGATTTCTTTTGGCCTTCTTTTTCGTTTTTCTTTTTCCCATCTCTCACTCCAATGATATAAATGGGAAAATTTATGTCAAAAATTTCTCAGATTGCTATGTTATTAGGTTTACAACTAGGTTTAAACTGATTAGTTGACATCATTTGGATGCTGCTGCTGACTTTAGGTCAAGGTCGCAGACGTGGAAGTTTATGTAAACTTACGTTGAAATTTTGTGTTAAAATTGTATATTTTTATATATTTTTTTTATAACATAATTTGCATTTATTTTAATGGAACCTTTTGGTATTTATCTATATGCCTTTCACTGGATTTGTAATAGATTGTCCATCTGTCTGTCTGTTAGTTAACATTTGCTTCTATTAAATGTATTTTTATTTGGCGCTGGCGCTGGCCGGGGGTATACGTGAGCCCCTGCTCACATGCTCTAGTTTATCTCACCCCTTTAGGCTTTTGAATGGGAAAAGCTGTAAAAGTGCATTTTTCTCTTGCTGTTAGGCTCTATGATGTGGAAATTCAATTGAACTCAATCCCTTTAAATTCAAGAGGTCAAGGTCATTTAGTGACCTTGGCCAGTGGTCACATGGGTTGAATTCAATTTAAAGTACTTTCTCTCAGAAAGGAAACTGTTAGGCCTGGTTGTTTTGCTTACCACCATTTTGGCACTGTTACCTTATGTCTACAAAAGATTAGTAAATTCATAGCGAAAACAAATGTCCAAAAATTTCTTATCACATTAAAGTCTCAGGGCTCAGGGGAGCGATCAGGGCCTAGTGGTCCTCTTGTTTTAAAGACACACCGCTTGAACCTTAAATAGCTCTCTGACGGTTTTACAGAATTTAATTTACACCAAACTTGCATAGACAAGTCATATGCACAAGCTTAAGCGATGGCGTTGGCCTTGTTTTAAGTGCTGCGAAACAATTTAAATGTTAACTCTAATGAATCTATTGACAGACTTTTACCAAATTTCATTGATTGTGTGATTACGGAGATTTACAATGTTGATTTCAAGGTCAGTGTAACAACATACCAAATGTGTAAGAATTGCATTTTTAGGAATGCGCTACCATTCTTTCAAGACTCTAATATTTGTCACAGCAGATGCCACTTTGCATTCCGCGTAATGCTTGTTCACACATAATTACTCTGAAAATTGTGTGGCTTTCCTAAGCGCTTTCTACTGTATTACTACAGCAAACCATACGTCGTTGTCACTCACAATTTCATTCGGTTCCTTCCTAGTTAGATTTGGTACGTAACAGTTGGAAAAAGTGAAATGAATACCGTCATGCAAATCATTTTCATCCATCGCCGAAGGCGGAGGGATATAGTTTTATCCATGTCCATTCAGCTGTCCATCCGTCTGTCCGTCCATCCCTCTATCCGACCATCCTTCCGTCAGTCTGACCGGAGCCATAACTAAGTAACCAGTAGACAGAATTTCATGAAACGTAAAATAAATACATATCACTGTAACCCGCAGATGCACGTGAATTTTTATCAGACTGGCTTCAGAAGTGCATGTGTTATTTCCCTTGAATTGCCTTAAAATCTATAAGTGAGCCATAACTAAGTAACCAATTACCGAAAGTTCATGAAACTTCAACTAACTATGTATCACCATAGCACGGTTATGCACATAAAGTTTCATCAGGATGGTATCAGTAGTGCATGAGTTATTACCCTTGAGTCAGTTTAAGATTGACAAATTCGGCCATACTTAAGTAATCAATGAAAAGAATTCTTTGAAACTTAACTAAATATGTATCACATTGTTGCATCTTAGGTTTTGTCGGAATGGCTTTAGTAAGCAATGGATTTTTGCCCATGAATTGGTTTAAAATCATCAACTTGAGTCATAACTAAGTAACTAATGAATGGAATGTCAAGAAACTTAAAACAATTCTGTATTGTCATGATACAGCAGTGCACATTAAGTTTAGGTTTGTCATTATCCCATCTGTAGTGCATTATTTAATGCCCTTGAATTGATTTAAAATCCACAAATTAGCCATAACAAAGGTACCGGAAAACAAAATTTCTTGGAACTGAAATGAAAATGTATCATCATAGTACAATATGCTGGGGCAAGTATTTAAGAACGCGGCTTCAGCATATACCTCACTTATACTGGAGTTATTGCTCTTGATTTGATTTACAATCAATGAATTCAGTCGTAACTAAAGAACCAGTGATTGCAGAACCAAATTTTATGAAATTTAATATAAACCATAAACAAATTCAGGCCAACTCGGCGGGGGATATACAGTCATCAAATTTGCAGGTTGGAATTATAATGTCCATAAATAGTTGCTATTGATTTACTTTGGAACCTTTGCACAGACTAAATTTTTTTTTTTAATTTTGTTAAATCTTCTAATACATGATTAAGTAATATCTATGCGCAATTAGCAAGGTAAAAAATAATCCTCTTACTGCACAAATTGAAGCATACACTTATCACCGTAGAAGCATAGGACTTGCAAGGCGGGTGCCTTCATGTAAACAGATGAGTGAAAGAACCATAAAACTGCAATATTTGACGGCTTCTTGGACAGCTGTTTTGTAAAACTTTTTGTAATATTTTAACATGAAAAGAGCATAAACAATTCTTTCATCAGAAAAAATGCATGAGAATAAAAGCATATCTTTTTTCATACAATTTATAGATTATACCACCAAAAAGATGTCGGAGATCTTTTTAAGTCCCAGTATTCCAGTGACACAGGCACAGCATAGCCAAGAGGATATCGCATCTATCAAGAAAGAGATATCATCTATAAATTTAAAAATTATCTCGGATGACATGAAAAACATTGATAACTGCATCAAAGAATTAGACAGGGCCTTAGAACAAGAGTATACAGATTATATACTCAAAGACTATACTGACCTTATTAAAGGTTTAACGAAAGCTGAGGTAAGCTATCACATGTATTTTGCACCATTATATCCCCCTGTAAACAGAGTTTGAGAGTGGGCTATACTGTTCTCAGCCTGTTAGCCATTCTGTCATTCTGTCCGGGCTTGGGTTTCCGCTCCATTACTTCAGGTTTCAGCGAAATCATAACTAATACTGTGTTGACTAAATACAGGACAAGCTCGAAAGGAGGAGTTTTGAAGAATTTATGCTTTTAAAGGTTTTGGTAAGGGAGATTGCTTGCCGTTTGATAATTTTATTTATAAGTCATGTTCTTAAAAGGATGCCATAGATTTGATCTAGGAGGAATTATGCCTCTCTGTTGTTCTTAGTTTGGGAGGTCAATTTACTGTAGCATACATTGAACTAGTGAAGCAATTCAGCGTATACTCGCAGAAAATATTTAGGACACCTTTCCACTCGAGTTCGTTCAGTAAATGTTGGATTACGTAGGCGTCATAGTCGGTGACAGTCCTTGTAATAATTGTGAAATTGGCCCAGAAGGTGGCTTCTGTTCTGTAGTGCCTTTACTTTTCAGAATACATTTATGAAACTCATTGACATGTTCAATGTTGCAGAGGCTTTCTGTTACGAGCTGAAATCGTCCCTCCGATATGCATGCCCCTGCAGCCAGTGGGTTGTTACGAGCTGAAATCGTCCCTCCGATATGCATGCCCCTGCAGCCAGTGGGTTATTTAGATATTCAGAATCATGCGCATGTATATACGCCCGTTTTGAAAAAACGGACGTATTATGGCATGGCGCTGTCCGTCCGTCCGTCTGTCTGTCTGTCTGTCCGTCTGTCTGTCTCTCCGTCCATTAACATTCTTGTTCGCACCATATCTCAGTAACGGTTCAAGATATCTTCATGAAATTTTGTAGGCATATATATTAGGATGGGACTAAGTGTCGCGTACAGTAATATTTGCTCCCTCTTTCTTAGTTTCCAAGTTATGCCCCTTTGATTATTTTTACCCTACTAGTCTTGTGCGCGTCATAACTAGATAACCGTTTGGGATATTTTGATGAAACTTCATAGCAATGTGTATGAGGGTCTGACGATGTGTCGCGTATGAGAATGGTTGCTCTCTCTTTCTGTGTTTTGGAGTTGCATCCCTTTTATTAGATTTTGTAGGCTATATTCGTGTATACTAACCTACTAATCTTGTGCATTCAATAACTTAGTAACCATTTGGAATATCTTGATGAAACTTTATAGCAGTGTGCATGATCACAAGACGGTGTGTCACATATAAGAATGGTTGTTCCTCCTTCCTTAATTTTTGAGTAACTTCCCTTTGATTAGTTTTTTTCAGGCTAGCCGCATTTCCCAATTCACTCCATAACCCCTTAACCCTTTGAAATATTTTAATGAAACTTTGTAGGAATTGTTTAATAATGGGGCAATATATCATGAGCATGAACCACATCTGGCTTGCTTACTTCTGAGTTATCTGCCCTTGCAGCAATTTCCGTTTACTCTGTAACTACTTAACCGTTTGGAATATTTTAACAAAACTTAATGGTGATGTGTATATTGTCAAAGGAATGTATTATGACTAAGAATGGAACTCTTGTTTATTTAGTTTACGAATTATCTTCCTTGTTTGATTTAAGCATTTCTCAAATTCTGAGCTGCTTCCTCCCGAAACCTGATTTTTTGTATACTAATAGTATTTGATGTGTTAGATGTTTTAATAACATTGCAGTCATTAATTACAGAGTTGTTTCCCCTCTTTGTCTGCCTGTCCATCCTCCTATAAACAGTCTTGTTCATTTGTAACTCCTTCATGACACACTGAAACGGGCGTATTATGCGCCGCTTGCGAAGCTCTTGTTCAAAGTCATCTAACCCGGAAACCGCAAGGTAGATTGAAATCACATGTTGGTTAAACAGAAGTTTGTTAGAATGGCCACGCTTCGTGATCCAAGGTGGCCCTACCGTAAGTAACTCAGTTTAAGCCGAAATCTTCACCAAAACGGATGAAGGTTTTAAATCGATCTTTTGCAAGAAGCATTAGGCACACCTACATAATCGTGTTTGTTCAGAACGTAGCTTTTGGAGTACATATGCCTACGGACTTACTAAATGAATAGACCTTCCCGAACGACCCTCAGAAGTCACCTGATTGTGAATAACTTACCAATGCAGTGCCAACTTAGCACATGACATACATGTAGGGTCACAAACAAAATTAAATTTAATGCTATGAGGCTATAAAAATGTATAAAGTTATTGAAAAAAAAATTGAAACCAGAGTTGAAAGAGATTCTTCTATTACTTACAGTTGCTGATCGAAACAGGGAACATGTTCTGTTATTGTCGAGTTTTGTCCCCAAGAGGTTCGATGCACCTGCCTTAGTAGAAACTAAATGCGTAAAATCACTAAAATCTGTATAAATCAGAGTTGTACAAGGGAGGTGTGTGTGTGTGTGTGTGTGTGTGTGTGTGTGTGTGTGTGTGTGTGTGTGTGTGTGTGAATGCGTGTGTGTGTATGTGTGTGTGTGGGGGGGGGGGGGGAGGGAGGGGTCTTCTGAAACCTACAGTAAGCGATCCAGCAAGGGAAGCTTCTAACAATAGCAGAATTATTTCCTGTGTGGGTATCTGCCCCTCTGCTTGGTCTATTCTATTTTTATTCTATCCCATAACCTTACTAGGTCGTTGGGGCACCACAGATGACTTCGAAACATCCCTTTCCACCTTGCCCTGTCTTCAGCTGCCCTAGTTGAGCTGGCTAAATCCATCCCTGTCCACTCTTTAATATTGTCTTTCCACCTCTTCCTCTGTCTGCCTCTTCTTCTTTTTCCTTTCACTGTGCCCTGTAGAATCGTCTATGCTAAGCCAGAAGACCTTGCGACGTGGCCAAACCACCTTAGTTTTCGTTTCTTGACCAGCATCAGGAGTTCATCATATTCTCAAATAGCTGCTTGGATCTTCGTGCGAACCTCATCATTGGTTATATGGCCCTTGTATGCAATGTTCAGTAACCTTCCGTAGCATCTCATCTCAAAGGCCTGCGTTCTTTTCTCAAACTCTGCTGTCAAGGTCCACGATTCACAGGCACACAGAAATATGGAAATGACAAGGGAGCGCATAAGTTTCACCTTTAATCCAAGAGAAATGTCATTATCTCTCCAAATTGGTTTCAGCTTGGTAAGAGCTGAAATAGCTTGTGCAATCCTTGAGAGAACCTCCTGTTTTGAGCCATCATCAGAGACAACTGCTCCAAGATATTTGAAGCTTGTTACAGTACCCAGTTTCTGTCATTATACCTTGATCTCCTTCTGGATGCCATCTGCGCTGTTCATCATCAGTTTGGTCTTCTCAGAACTCATCTCCATCTTATACTTTGTGCAGGTTTGATCGAGACTTTCTTATAGAGCTTCTAAATCCTGCTCTTCCTCAGCTTGAGCGTCTATGTCATTGGCAACCACTGATTGGTAATGTTTCTGCCACCTATGCTAACCTTTCCGTCATATTCTTCCAGAGCATCAGACATGATCCGTTCGAGAAAAATGTACAAGAGAATGGGTGACAGAAGACATCCTTGTCTTACTCCAACTGTTGTTCTGAACCATTCTCCTGTGCTTCCATTCATCAGGACTGCACTTGTAGCCTTGTCGTATAGCTGCTCAGTGGTGCGACCTAGGTTTGCACTGATATTGTACTTCCGCATGGTGGCCCATAAGCCTGCATGCCATACCCTGTCAACGGCTTTTTGGAAATCAATGAAGACATGATATAGATTCTGCTGATGTTGGAGATACTTTTCAGACAGGATTCTAAGGTTGAAGATCTGTTCTGTGGTGCTCCTTCCTGCTCGGAACCCAGCCTGTGTCTCAGCGATTATCTCTTGGGCTTGTGGTTTAAGCCTGTTCAAAATGACTTTCAGCATAACTCAGAGAAGCTTGGACTTCATACATGCATAAAATCATAAGAAAAATTCTTTGGAAATTGATAATGGTATTTCTACAGAAATTGCTTTGAAATTAAACCCAATCAGTAATTCATTACCCTCTATTTGCAGGTTAAGTATTTTATATGTTACATTGTGAGTAGTCTGGAGCTTCTTCGCGTCCCCACCAAACAGGTTTGGCATAGTTGTGCTGTGTTAGTCAAGTTTATGCTGGAAGATATAAGCAATGACCAGAAAGTTCTAGTCTCAAATGCGCGATACAGGCCCATAATATCCTCTTATTAAATGTACCATTTCAATTTTGCTGGTAACAACAGGGATTAAAGGTCAGTTTCAGAGGCATTTGGGACATTTGTTACAATTAAAGAGTTTATGGGAGACATCATGACCTCGTTGATATCTACAGTGTGATCGTTTCTAAACTTATTTCTGATTAGCTGGCCTCAGTCGAAGCAAAGTGATGCTTTCGAATACCGGACGTTCATTTTTACGGACGTATTCCACAGATACATAGATATGGCGGTGTATTATAATAGGCAGGTAATGCTTACTACTCGCGAGCACTTCAGCTCACTTCTGTTTTTACGGGTCCATGTCTGTGTGTCTAAACTATCTCGGAAATGGCGATGTTTATATAACTTACATGTTCGGACGTACGATTTTGGGTACTTCGACCATTTTTCTTACTATCACATTTCTTGTTCAATTTGTTTTATGAATTACTATTATTATCCCCCGCCGAAGGCGGAGGGATATAGTTTTCTCCATGTCCGTCCGTCCGTCCGTCCGTCTGTCTGTCCGTCCGTCCGTCCGTCCTTCTGTCTGTCCGTCCGTCCTTCCGTCCGTCCGTCCGGAGCCATAACTACGTAACCACTGGACGGAATTTCATGAAACTTAAAATAAATATATATCACTATAACGCGCTGATGCACGTCAAGTTTCATCAGACTGGCTTCAGTAATGCATGAGTTATTGCCCTTTAATGGACTTAAAATTAATAAAATGAGTCATAACTAACTAACCAAATATCAAAACTTCATGAAACTTATACTGAATATGTATCACCATAACACGGTTATGCACATAAAGTTTCATCAGAAGGGCATCAGTAGTGCATGAGTTATTGCCCTTTAATGGATTTAAAATTAATAAAATGAGTCATTTCTAAGTAACCAATTATCAAAACTTCATGAAACTTAAACTGAATATGTATCACCATAATGCGGTTATGCACATAATATTTCCTTAGAAGGGCATCAGTAGTGCATGAGTTATTGCCCTTGAATCAATTTATGGTTGACAAATTTAGCCGTAACTAAGTAATCAATGAATAGAATTCTATGAAACTTATACTAAATATGTATCACCATATCACATTGGTGCATCTTATGTTTTGTCGGAATTGCTTGAGTAAGCAATGAGTTATTGCCCTTGAATTGGTTTAAAATAAACAAATTGAGTCATAACTAAGTAACCAATAAATGGAATTTCATGAAACTTAAAATAATTAGGTACTGTCAGGACACAGCAGTGCACATTAAATTTTGTCATAATTGCTGCATTAGTGCATGATCTAATGCCCCTGAATGGATTTAAAATCCACAAATTAGCCATAACTTAGGTATCGGTGAACAAAATTTCTTGAAACTGAATAAAAAATGTATCATCATTGTGCAGTGATTCTGAGACAAACAGCTTCAGCTTATATCTCACTTATCCCAGGGTTATTGCCCTTGATTTTATTTACAATCCACAAGTTCAGCCGTTACTAAGTAATCAGTGAATGAAATTTTATGTAACTTAAAATAAACCATAAACAAATCAGGGCCCATTCGGCGGGGGATATAAATTCACTGAATTTGCTTGTTCGCAACTTACGATGGCTCAGATTTTGCAACTAATTACCTGAAAGCTAGGTTTTGTATCTTTTGATTATTGAAAAATCCAAGGGACTGTATTAACACTTGTCTGTAATGTAGCTAAAGCACCTGTTGCAATTGGACATATTTAGATTCTTGACAATGAGTTTGAGAAAAGAGATAACTCTTCCCAGTACGAGGGTCATCCAATAAGTCCTGCAATCGGCCGAGTTTCAGGCAAATGGTTATTAAAAACGAATCAAGCAATCCACATTTCTACATTGCATCTTCCCTTCATTCCAGTCAACAATTTTCAGAAACGTCATGATCTTGCAAACGGCGTTGCTAGGCAACTGAAGAATACTTCCATTATGGGCGCGGCGCTGGCTTCTAGTTGTCTGTTTAAGACCACCTAGCTTCGTTCAGAACGCTTGTAAATATCTGAAGATAGCTGGGAGATACGGCAAATAATACCGAAGTATGTACACGGTACCAAGGTTAAGAAATTGCCGTCAGTGAAGATATTATTATTGTTCAAAAGAAGATCACCATGTTTTTCGGGCAGCTTAAATATCATATAAAATGAGTATGTGAAGAAGAGGCCTTCACAACAGATGAAGTGTTTCTTAAACTGCCATTAATTTGTTAACAAAGAATAGTCCTACGATGCTGAAAAGTAGATACTAGAGAAAATATAAGCTTCGAGCCTTGTTTAATATCGTTTGCAGCCTTAAGAAACCAGAGGTAAACATCAAAAACTAGAATTTTGCTAAAATTCTGTAATATTCTCTTGTTGCTCAGCAACCACATTTGTTTGGTCATGTGAAAAGATAACTTTCTCTTACTTGAGTTCTTATATATAAGGCGATTACTTTAGAACATGAATTATTGTAATTTGAAAGAATTATGAACATATATGCTGGGATTTTCTTCCCCTTACCTCTTGTAAAAGACGCCATGTTTGTGCAATTTCACCGCCGGTATCGCTTACACCTTGCATTCAAAACCCTCCCATATCTGAGAAAGGAATGTCACGTGTATGATTATCAGCACATATATATATATTATATACGTAAGCTGTTAATGGTGTAATTTGATTTCCCTACCTCAATTAATAAAGCAGTAATGACATCGTTTGCAGACTTATTGGATGGCCCTCGTAAATACGTGTTACGATAAAGTTTGCTTGTGTATAACAAGTTTGTGTTTCCTCTTTCCCACATGATGTCTTGGGTGGGATCTTGGATTGAACTGTATCAGTTCTTGAGAATTTTCCTACTAACTTTTGCATGTCATACTATATATAATCATTTGTGATGCAATATGAAGAGTTGAGGAGTACATGACATACATTTTATGCCCATTCACTTTGTTGAAATCGATGCTGACATACCTCGGCTAGTCTATGATTTACTGTTGTTTTTTTATATTTATTTATTTTCAGATGGATAAACTTGAACAGATTGAATGTGTTGTTAACATGAAGATAGATCAAAACGCGGGGATCATTAGAATACAGGGACCAAGGAAATTTGTTCTGGATGCACAGACAGAGCTTCATAAATGTTTGAAAGATTATGAGCGTCAGCGCCAGCGACAAGAAGAGGCAGAGACCTTGTATCAGCAAATTCAGTGGCAGTTTGAGGAAGTGAAAGCTGACGGGATTGAGCTTGTGCCATATGACACATTGACAAATTTAAAGATCGAAACGGCTTATATAAACAAGAAAGCTTCAATAGAACTGATGGATTTTACTGACAATACAGTCTACGTTGTTGATTTTATGTCACTGGAGGAATACATAAAGGGTGATAAGGATAACAGCGCAACAGTAGTTGTGAGGAAAGATATTCTTAAATGTAAGCTAGTTTTTATCCCCCGACCGAAAAGTCGGGGGATAAAGCGATGAGCCTGGCGTCCATCTGTCCATCTGTCCATCCGTCCGTCCCGTCCGTCTGTCCGTCCGATCATCCGTCCGTAAACATTTTCTTGTCCGCTCTATATCTTGAAAACCTTTTGGAATATGTTCATGATACTTCACAGTTATGTAGAACAGGTCATGACGATGTGTCGCGTACAAGAATGGTAACTCTTACTATTGTACTTTTTGAGTTATCTCCCCTTTGGTGATTTTCTTGGCAGATTCGTGTCCGCTCTGTATCTTGAAAACCCTTTGGAATATTTTCATGATAATTCACAGTTCTGTAGAACAGGTCATGACGATGAGTTGCGTACAAGAATGGTATCTCTTGCTATTGTCCTTTTTGAGTTATCTCCCCCTTTGGTGATTTTTTGGCAGATTCGTGTCCGCTCAGCATCTTGAACACCCTTAGAATTATTTTCTTGATACTTTACAGATACGGAGAATAGGTCATGGAGGTGTGTCGTGAACAAGAATGACAACTCTTGCTTTCTTACCTTTTGAGTTATTTCCCCTTAATGGTTTGAGGTATAATTTCGTGTCCGCTCTGTAACTTGAACACCTTTTGAAATATTTTCATGACACTTCACAGATATCAAGATTGACAACTCTTGCTTGTGCTTTCTTACTTTTGAGTTATTTCCCCTTTATGATTTTAGGTGTGATTTCATGTCCACTCTATAATTTGAACACCTTTTGCAATATTTTTATGATACTTCACAGATATGAAGAACAAGTCATGGCGATGTGTCACGAACAAGAATGACAACTCTTGCCTTCTTTTTGAGTTATTTCCCCTTGATCAGTGGGAATGCGTATTTATGGCAGAGAGATATTTTTACACAGATAGCAACGAAAAATCATTATAAATTTCTGAGATTCAGATTCAGTCGACGAACGTGTCGCAATTTCAGTGCTGCTTTGTCGGCGAATCAAACTACACACAGACGAAAATAATATTTGGTTTTATTCCTAACATCTTTATTTAATTCTATATGCCTTTGAGAGCAGAACTAAACATCGAGATATTCGGCAACCGAACGTTTTACGTGATCACGTAAAGACGTCTCTTGTCCGTTAATTTCAATAGCAATTTTCAAAATAAATCGACTTTCTCCTGTCGGCGGACATATGCCATGAAAAACCACGGTGCCTGCCCTTTCTCCATGTAAAAGATCAAGTAATTCGGTGTGTGGGAAAATTTCCTTTGCAAAATAATGTTAAGGCACCCTATGCATTTTCATAACAAAAATGGCAGATAATATACCTGATCGTTAGCAATTGAAGTAAGACAGTTTTGTCAGTAATGAATTCAACTCTTACGGAGATTTTCTTGAATCCTGATATTCGACACACGAGGGGGGAGCGAAACGTTTAATTCACTATACAACAATTTATTTTTTTTTCTCGTCTTTATTCAGAAAGATTGGACAAAGAAATCTGATCAGTAGCCTGCACCATAATTGACGCAACAACTAAACGTCAACTGTTTCGGCTTTGGCACTTACCTGCTTAAAAGTTTTAACACCGATAATTTGTGGTCAGAATCATGGGGGGGCGCTGCTAGAAAAAGTGATTTTGCCATCCAATTAATACTGCACGTGCCAACATTTCAAAGCCATTCTTACAACCAACTCAATCACCCTGCCCAACTACCAACCCGGCCTTCCCCCACCGCCTGCGCCCCCCCTCCCCTCCCCCCCCCCCCCCCCCCCCCACACACACACAAATAATTCTGTAGTTATGTTTATGATGGTTTTGTTTGTAATCCTTCTTTTTCACGAAAAATTCAGAAAATATGAATTATGTTTAAGCATCCTTATATACTAACAAAGCTGCAATGACTGTAAATCCTTGAATTAAAAGTGCATTGTAGACCTGGATCAGACTTTTCCCAAAACGGCAGTCCAATTAGGGTCTGTACTATTTGACTTTTCAAGCAATACGCCGTCAGATGGTAAAAGTGTTATTATTTTAGTTTAGAACAATTATTGCGGTAATGGAGATTTGGTTTCCACTTTAAGCTTAGGAAATGACCAAGCTATACACACACGCCTTTCAGCTCATAATTTTATAATTTTAGCCAAAATTGAAATGCAGCATGTCTGCTGTAAAATGAGCTAATAGGCATTAAAATTGCAGTTTGCATCTTTTTATACGCCCGTTTTGAAAAAACGGACATATTATGTCGTGGCACTGTCTGTCCGCCTGTCCGTCCGTCCGTAAATATTCTTGTGCGCGCCATAACTCAGTAACCATTCGGGAAATATTGATGAAATTTTGTAGGCATATGTATTAGGTAGGGGGAACGTGTCGCGTACAAGAACGGTTGCTCGCCCTTTCTTTGTTTCTGAGTTACATCCCTTTCATTGATTCTTTTTGGCTATTTTTGTGTATACTTATGTTGTGCATACATCAACAATGATTGCTCTCCCTTTCCTCGTTTCTGAGTTACATTTTTTTTATTAGTTCTTTTCGGCTATTTTTGTGTATACTTATGTTGTGCATACCTTAACTTGTTTGGAATATCATGATGAAACTTTATAGCAATGTGCAGGATCACAAGATAATATGTCGCATATACGAAATGTTGCTCTCCCTTGTTCTTAATTTTGGAGTAAACTTCCTTTCCTCCGTCCGTAATCATTCTTGTGTGCGCCATATCTCAGTAACCATTTGGGATACCTTCATGAAATTTTGTAGGCATATATAGTAGGTAAGGGGAATGTATCGCATACAAGAATGGTTGCCCCCCCTTCCTTAGTTACCAAGTTATGTCCCTTTGATTGTTTTGTTTCCCTGCAGGTCTTGTGCGCGCCATAACTAGATAACTGATTGGGATATCTTTATGAAACGTCTAGAAATGTGTATGAAGTCCCATCGATGTGTCGCGTACAATGGTTGCTCGCCCTTTCTTCGTGTCTGAGTTACATCCCTTTTATTAGTTCTTTTGGGCTATTTTTGTGTATACTTATGTTGTGCATACATCAACTTGGTAACTGTTTGGAATATCATGATGAAACTTTATAGCAAGGTGCATGATTACAAGATGGTGTGTCACATATAAGAATGGTTGCTCCCTCTTTCTTAATTTTTTTAGTAACCTCCCTTCGATCATTATATTTTTAGGCATTTCCATTCACTCCATATCTCCTTAACCCTTCGAAATATTAGAATGAATCTTTGTAGGAATGTGTAATAATGGAGCAATGTATCCTGAGCAAGAACCACGACTCTGGCTTGCTTACTGGATTATCTGCCCATGCATAAATTTCCTGTTTACTCTGTAACTCCTTAACCGTTTAGAATATTTTAACACAACTTTATGGAGATGTGTATATTGTCAAGGGAATGTATTAGAACCAAAAATAATATAGCTAGTATATTTAGTTTATGAATTATCTCCCTTGTTTGACTTTGGCATTACTCAGCTTAGGAGCCACTTCACCTTGGAAGCTGATTTTTGGTATACTAATAGTATTTTATGTGTTAAATATTTAAATAATGTTGCCGTCATTAATTAAAGTGCGGTTTCCCCTGTTTGTCTGCCTGTCTGTCCTTTGGTAAACAGTCTTGTTCATTCTATAATTCCTTTATGACATTAAAGCGGGCGTATTGTGTGCCGCTTGCGAAGCCCTTGTATGACATTTGTTTGGCCCTCTTTAGAATTGCCTAAATGGGGAGTTCGAATGAGGGGTCACAACATACACATTTATTACGAAATATGAAATGCCACGTTTGTCAAATACTAACTCATTGGAGGTGGGACTGGGGTGGCCGGGGGTGCAATGCCCTTGGTTCATAAATTAAGATCCCAGTGTGTTTATATAGTACTGAACAGTGATTAACTTCAGGTGTGAGTTTGAGGGATTTGCTCTAACTGTTGCCAAAAATCTCATGGAATCTGTCAAGCAGGGACAAATCTCAGGCAAAAATTGCATTATTTATGAATGGTACCTAAACTTCTCACTAAGAATGGAGAAAATCTGACAAACTTTGAATAATGAGAAATATTACTCAAATATGATTCTGATCAGACTAACAAAAAAAATTATTTTCCAGCAAACTTTATTAAATATGTAGCAAAATCTCAGGACTCAGAACCGTACTCCAGTTTTCTAAGTTATAAAGATACGATATAATCATAATTAAACAAAATATTATAAACAAAAAGAAAAAAAAATAATAGGCCAAATTATTTGGTGAACAAAAATTGAGTCACTCTTCAAGTAAAATGTACATTGTATGTTGTGGTGTCTCATCACAGTTGCTTTTGATAGAAAGGAATGACTTTTAATAAAATTTCATAAATTTCAAGAGAAAAAAATCTACTATATAGTAATTGTAAATGTAAAAAGCTCTAACTAAATTACGTGCCTTCAGTCTGACCTTCCCCTAAAAATGTAATTTTTAAGATAAATAAATAAAAAAAAATAATTATGGTAAAAGGGCATTATAAGAAAAAAAACTGTTTCTGCGGACATTTCCGCAAGGGATCGTTTTATGATATGATTTTACAAAAACAGCTAGGGCGCATGTGTACTGTATTTGATAGCAATTCTGGGAATTCTATCTTTTTCAGCCATAAAGACATGTGTTGTTATCCATTATAAGAACCATCTTGCTTAGGTGGTTCTAATGAGGGGTCACAACAGGTGTTTATGAAGCCCACTGATGCTGGTGCAATCTTTATAATTGGACTGTGTTTTTATTTTTTCATTCTAATATAGTCTGCAAAACTGATACAAAGAAAAACAAACATTCAATTCAAGATCTAGCATTAAGCAGAGTATGACTCGTTCATTTTTCTTTGTATGGACACTATGGTATATTATAAAGACTTTTCTGACATAATGAAGTCTTTTGTTTTAGTTTATTTTGGTGGCGGGTGGGGGATGTGGGGCAGGGGTAGACGGGGGACTAGCCCTCACTCAACTGCACTCCTTTACAGTCATGACCCATCAGTCAATGTCTGTCATCAAGGTTTTCTCACTATTAACTATATCTTGATAGGAAAAAATTTAGTTTACAGGTATGTAATACAACTGTGTTCGAATTTCTTTGCTTTGTCCAGAAGCTGCAAACAAAAATTGGGCTAAAGGAATAAAAAATATATATATATTTTCAGTCAATGGTATTATTTCTATTGGTATACAAACCTTTTGATTTCTTATGGGATTCAAGCTAAAAAGCTTAAATGTAATTTTTGGCATAAATTATATGGAGTATATTTTTTTTCATGCCCCTCCCCCTCCCTAATCCCACCCTCCCTTAAAGGACCCGGCCCATGTTAAAAAGGATTATTTTAGTTTGTTTCTTGTAAAAATGGTTTAAGATTAAGATTTTAATAAAAACCAGTTCAAATGAGACTGAAGAGGCTATCACTTTTATTTATGTGTTTTGCTTTTTTATGCCCCCGAAGGAACTTCGGGTGGCATATTAAAATCGCACCGTCCGTCCGTCTGTCCGTCCGTCCGTCCGTCCGTTACAAATCGTGTGTCCACCATAACTCGAAAACCGCTAAAGGGAATTTAATCAAACTTCACAGAAAGGTAGACCAAATTGAGAAGGTGTGTCGCGCACAAAATTTAGGGTCCCATGATCAAGGTCAAGGTCACAGTCAAAGGTCATAGGTTTGACCCTTACAAATCGTGTGTCCGCCCTGACTCAAAAACTCCTGAAGTCAATTGAATCAAATTTCACAGAAAGGTAAACCATAATGAGAAGGTGTGTCGCGCACAAAATTTAGGTTCCCACGGCCAAGGTCAAGGTCACAATCAAAGGTCATAGGTTTGACCCTTCCAAATTGTGTGTCTGCAATAACTCAAAAAACCCTGAAGTGAATGGAATCAAATTTCACAGAAAGGTAAACCAAAATGAGAAGATGTTTCACGCACTAAATTTAGGTTCGCAGGACAAGGTCAAGGTCACAATCAAAGGTCATAAGTTTGTCTCGTGTGTCCGCAATAACTCAAAAACCCCTTAAGTGAAGTGAATCAAATTTCACAGAAAGGTAGACCAAAATGAGAAGGTGTGTCACGCACAAAATTTAGGTTCCCATGACCAAGGTCAAGGTCACAATCAAAGGTCATAATTTTCTCCCTCACATCTTGTATCCAAGATATCTCGAGAACTGCTGAAGCGAACTGAATCAAATTTTACAGAAAGGTAAACCAAAATGAGAAGTTGTGTCATGCACAAAATTTAGGTTCTCATGACCAAGGTCAAGATCACAGTCAAAGGTCATAAGTTTGTCTCTTACAAATCTTGTGTACAAGATATCTCAAAAACTGCTGAAGCGAATTTAATCAAATTTTCCCGAAAGGTAAATCAAAATGATAAGTTGTGTCATGCATAAAATTAAGGTTCCCATAACCAAGGTCAAGTTCACAGTCAAAGGTCAGGGGTCAAATACCAGGTGTTAGGGGCCTTCGGGGGCATTTGTTACACACTGTAACATTTCTTGTTTGCTCTGTTATTTGGCATATAAACATGATAATCCTAATATGTATTTATTGCTGCATAAGCTATTCATGGCATATAAGGGTCTTATCATTTGGTATTGGGTTGTTATAAATTTTGTTAAGAAAAACAAAACAAAAACAATCTTAATGGATTTTTTTATTTCATGGCATTTGAGTACTCAGGTAGGCCTGAATATGTTATGGACCGAATCTCATTAAAACTTCTTCAGATTTCACAGAATGCAGTCTGGAGCAATTGCACGTATGCATTTGTAGCTCAGCTGGTTGCATGAGGTTTGACTGTCTCATCAGTGTGTGTGTGTGTGTGTCGGTGTGTCGGTGTTGGCGGGGTAGGATGGAGATGAGCAGGAGGAGTGTGTGCCGTGGGGGAGGGGGGCGGGAGTTGAAAGCCGGGGATGGGGAGAGAGGAGCTGAATGTGCGGTAGTCAGCTTTTAGAAACAAGTAGACACTTAAATTTACACTTTAATTCATTCTATCCTTCCTTCTTTTGGTCTTTACTAGTTCAAGAAAGTAGAAATTATTGTTTGTTACACCAAAGGTCATCATACAAAACATTCAACACTAGCACGCGTTCGGAATTTCCAGCTTCCAGTATTGATCGATTTCTACGTGATCAGAGCTTCTCCCGTTATATTACCTCTCAAGAAGGACGACAAGCATCCAAGCTGTGAAAATTTTACAATGTCCCCGAAATCGGTTTGTGGGACAATTTTCTTTGCAAAATAATCTGTCGTAGGGTTTTGGGCTCTTCGCTTTATATGGACTTAGTGCATCAGATTGTGTCCATTATTTTCTATTTTAGGAAGTTCACTGGGGTCTTCAAATGATTTCAAGCTCACTATAATAGCCAAAAGATTTCCCTGAGTCGTGTTCCTAGTAGTATCAGTCATCGTAGTGACAGTAACAAGTGGCATTATTAGGTACAGTTTTTTTATTGAATTCTCGTCGCCATTATGTTGGGGATTATTTTTTATGCGTAGACGACTGCTCAGAAAATGATTTACTCAAATGTGATGAGTCTGCGTTCCAATTGGATGGTTTTAGGTGTGATTTTGTGTCCGTTCTATAACTTGAATACCTTTTGAAATATTTTCATGATACTTCACACATTTGTAAAACAGGTCGTGCCGATGTGTCACGAACAAGAATGACAACTCTTGCTTTCTTTTTGAGTTATTTCCCCTTGATGTTTTAGGTGTGATTTTGTGTTTTCTGCATGACTTGAATACTATTCGAAATATTTTATGATACTTCTATAATATGCAGAACAGGACATGAATATTTGTCTGATACATAAATGACAACTCTGTCATTCATACCGTCTGAGTTATTTCCCTTTGGAAGTTTGAGCTACAGTTAGCTGTCTCTGCTTTATATCTGTATAACCCAGGCTTGCTCCACGATTTGAATACCTTTATAACTTTTAGACTATTGATGATCATGCCATGATATCTTATCATGCTCCTAACTCTCTGTGACTCTTCTGTACCCCAACCCCCCCCCCCCCCCCCACACACACACCGATTTTTTTTAATTCCAGATTTGGAATCTTTGTCCAAATCCCCCCCCCCCCCCCTCCCACACACATACACCGATTTTTTTTATTCCAGATTTGGAATCTTTGTCCAAATTTTCAGTTTTTTTCTTATATTGCCCATTTATTATAATACTAGAGAGCTCAAAATAAGATTTGTAGGGTTTGTACTTTAGAAGTTATTCACATAGTTTAAAATATTGAGTGTATCATATTCTTTACATTGTGTACATGGTGACTATTTAAGATTTTATCTCTTTTTAGCGGTCTTGCATACTGTTTTGGTCTGAGTGTTAGATAATCATGCAAGTGTTAAACAGATAGTGTCGATCAGAAGCATAAAAATAGACAATATATTTCTTTTATGTGTTTTGAAGTGCACCCTGTTTATCGAAAGCGTAAGGGGCCTTCGGTTGGGGGATTTGCCGTCTCCTTTGATGGCTATTTTTTAACCCGTGGTGATTTATATTTTAATATTAAGATAACCGATTGCAGGGTTAACAGGAAACGTAGCTAAACACAAAACAACAACTTTCGACAAGTTTTCATTGATTTTCATCCAATGAGATATGTTTTTAAAATAATATGGTTGCTTAAATCACAAAAAATGCCTTTTGCTAAAAGAAGTCCTTCATCACTGCCAACACGCCTTTAAGAAAAGTTAATCAAGAAGGATGTTTGTTTTGGTCAAGTGTTGTTATCGTCTGTAATGATTTTTTAAACTTTAAGTCCTGTATTGGTTTCATAATTTTATAATACTGTTGGGCGCAGGATGCATTTTGAGCCCTGAACATACCAGTCATGTTAAAATTTGATTTATCAATTGCATATGCAAAGATAATGTAGTCCATCAAGTGGAAACCTGTTTGTTTTGTCCATCTTCTGTACCCCCGACATACGAAGAATGTCAGGGGGTACAAAAGTATATAGTTTTTGTGAGCCCGTTCGTCCTTTCATTTATTCTTTCTTCTCTTCTATCGTACGTTTGTTTGTTCATCAGTTAGTCAACTTTTATTCCAAGTTTTGTGTTAGACCTATTTGATTGCTCATACCTCTACAACCACATGTCAGATTCTTTTCATATTTGGTTTATGATATCTCTATAGCGTTACCAATGATGTGAAATATCTAAGCCCCTGTGTCAGGCCACTGTGTGCGTCCAGGGTCAGTTATTAGGATTTAAAGCATTTCCATTATGTCAAAGTTTTGCATTAATCCTTTTTTGATTGTGCTAAAAAAATTGCTGTCTGTAAAACCGCTTTCAGATTCCTTTCATTTCTCTGATTCTTTATATCCATTTAATATTACTTTCGATATGGATTACCGTTTAATGGGAATTTTTCTTGCCGCCTAATTTTTGCGGCCGGTAGCTGTCCGCGAAAAATAAACTCCGCTAAATATTTTCCAAGTTTGTATAAAATAGTAGTTAGAAATTTGAATCGTCTAAACTTATGACTTGCGGTATTTAAAAGCACCCCACAAACTTTAAGTAGGAAGCTATAGAATTATTACCTGCGGCGCAATATGTTAGCAGGCTACAAGTTGAATAGTCTGTCCCTTTTTTCGCTTAATTATCGGTCATTTGTACCTAATTATGCAGGAACAATTGACAGTGAGTTCTATTTACTCTTTTCCTGAACAATAGCCGTTCTCTCAATTTCTCGCATATTTTAGTTGACTGTTTCTGTGTATTATACATATAGGATCTTACACGAATGGTCATTTCATATGAAATTTATGAAACGAGCCTTAGGCGAGTTTCATAAATTTCATATAAAATGACCACGAGTGTAAGATTCTGTTTGTCATATGACCCTTTAAAATGGGATTTAACGCATTCAAACTGAACATTTTGTCAGTAAAAAAAAACATTGTTGACATGGACTTTGTCAATTAAGTTACGTGTACGAGCCAATGTGTTATTTCACGTGTGGTCATACGATTTTTATGATACGAGATTATCCACTGAATAACAGCGACCTCATATGATAAATTGATTTATACAAATGTCTATCTTACAGTTTTGGTGAAAAACAAAGGATGGTTATATTCCCAAATCCAAAAGAAGCTGATACTATCAGTTTAGACATATTTTATTGCCTATATAACATAGTAAAGGGGTCGGGCTACAAGTTCTCACAACATTAGATACAGCCCTTCCCCTACAAAAATATACTGAATAAAAGTGAAAACGATACAAGTAATTTGAGTTTAAATTTTCTGTTTTGTGGAACCAGAAACGGTCCATGAATAAGAACGCATTTTAAAGCTAAATGCATGTGTAAAACCATGATGCCAATGGATAGCTGTAAAAGCCGTTACAGATAAAACGAACACATTTCGAAGTGAACAGGGGTCCGATTTTCTGCTATGCAAATACGGACCAGTCGAACTTGATTTAGAAAAAGAATTCATGATACAATTGGCCTAATTTTGCATTAGGTGAACAATTAGTGTACCAGACATTTAGCAAGAGAAAATGCACATCATTATGTGTTGTCTTGTTGTTGTTCTTGTCTTTGAAATCAGTTTTGAAATATCGCTATTTCCTCGAAAACACAATAAGAATCCTTCAACAATGGAAATTTCCATATGAAATTAATTTGTGCTTTCCTTACGTAATGTCACAATTTTGCTTGAAATAAACAGTAGGTAAAATGTATAGTTTATCGCACTACAAAAACGAGAAAATTTTTTGATAAACCAAAGAATAATCGAAAATTGAAATTTGCTATAGTTTTAATGCGAAGGGAGATAATTTTAAATTTTAAAAATTCCTAGTTTTCCTAATAACATTTATGAGTCATTTATTGCTTTTTCTATCATTCTGGGTGTTACGCTTCAGATCAGCAAAGAAATGTGCATCTGCGCATGCGCATTTTTTGTGTTTTACAAATTAAGCTAAAATTAATGAAGTATGATTACTCTGTTATGAAGAGTATCAGATTCAGAATTTTATAAACATTCTCTCGCTTAATGTTTTGCACGACTACAATGTTGATATCCAGGCAAAAACATATTTCTGGATTAGCTAGAAACTGCATTCTGTAATGTAGCGTTTTCACTTTTGCTCAGTATAGTAAGTATTTCAAAATGGCAGGTAATTTTGTAATGACAGATTTATAATGACAGGAGCTTCAAAACACCACCTATATTATATGAGCTGAGACACGACAAAACCAACAATGTGGTTGTGCGCCCAGTGAAGACTCAGTTCAGCCTGGACATCCGCCCAGTCTAATTAGAGTCTTTGCTGTGCGCTTAAAGGGTAGCTAAGGGTCTAAGCTAGCTCCATGCGGACAGCGAACTTTGATCAGACTGGGCGGATGCCTAGGCTGATCTGAGCCTGCGCTAGGCACACAACCACTTTGTTGGTTTTGTCGTTTCGCGGCTCATATATGCTTCCATTCATACAGCCACCAGACTACAGCCCTGCTCCGACGGGCGTAACAGAGAAAACAGCAAATTGCAACATACTATCTTAATAGATGTGTTCATAATAAGGCGATTTCAGTTAGTTCACGTTTTTCTCTCCTTTAAGGTCAGTCTAGCCAATGTTTTGCGCGACAAATACAACGTTTATTTTCGCAGGTATTCACATCCGCGAAAATTAAAAACCGCGAAAATTAATGCTCATGTTTTCGGGGCAAATCCGCTAAAATTGACGACACGAATGTTTACCATTATACGGTAGCTAAGCCCTTACGTCAGGCCCCTGGGTGGGATCAGGGGTGAATAACTAGGCCTTAGGCATTTGCTTTGAATATCTCTTATATTTTTGTATATTTCAATAGAGCGTATTGATGCAAGACTAGGTTTATTTCTGGATGCTGTTGCTGACCTTTTAACTTGTATAACTCTTGCATTAGAGTTGGGTTCACGTATACCTCGAGCAGAGTGCCAACGTCTAATGAAAGCAAATTTAACACCCGCTCAGTTGCTCTAGTTGAAAGTGTATGCATGGTCTACGTAGTTGCTTATATTGCAGTCATTAACTAGAATAACTTTTATTTCAAAACATGCACCTTATGATACTTTTTGTCTCTATATTTTACCCTTGTAGCTGCCAAACAGCCATTGCCAAATGAATGGGTGGCAATGAAAGAAGATGAGAACATCCGTATTACCAACTTGCTAGCCAGTGATCCAACATACCAACAAATAGAGAAAAGATTTGTGACGGAAGTAAATTCTGGACAATATAACAACAGACTCAGTAGTGTGAAGAATGTCAAAGTTACAAAGGTTTGTAACATAAACAAAAGATGCATTTTGTCTCATCTAAGTCGATTACATCAGAATTTATCTTGAGTCACCTGGGGCCGTATTCATAAAACGACTTAAGTCGTTGCTATGCTGTTGCTTAGGCTAAATTTCTATGAAGGAGATTCCCTACAATTATGAAATTTGCTCTGGAGGAACAGTCTGAAAAGACTGTTCCTCCAGAGCCATTTTCATAGTTGTAGGGAATCTCCTTGAGAGTAATTCAGCCTTAGCAACAGCATAGCAACCACTTAAGTCGTTTTATAAATACGGCCCCCGGTCTTTGTGTCAATAAACAATTAAACTTTACCTTATGAACGTACACTGAATAGATCATCTGTGCTGTCCGCTCAAACAAGTTAAACTACAATTCATACGAACTATTCCAGATATAGGAAACGGATGTCTGGTAAACTGGTTCTGGTCGGTCGTCATAGACAGTTGTCAGTTATTAAAAGTAACATAACTCTTAATGTCTGCTCATACACACGGATATTTATACGTGCCGTTTGAAAAACAGGACGTATGAGATTATGTCGCTAACGCCCAACCCTCTGTCCGTCCATCTGATGACTTGTTAGTTTTTTTAGCTCACCTGAGCCAGCGGCTCCGGGGGAGCTTATAGGATGGTAAGGCTCCGTCGTCCGTCGTCGTCTGTCGTCCGTCCGTCCGTCCGTCCGTCCGTCGTCCGTCAACAATTTCAAACGACTTCTCCTCTGAAACCGTTGGGCCAATTATAATTAAATTTCATATGCAGCCTCTAGGGAACTTAGGAACGAAAAGTTGTTCAAACGGTCCTGGTCACATGACCAACATGGCCGCCACGCCCATATATGGTAAAAACCTAGAAAAATCTTCTTCTCCAGAACCGATAGGCCGATGGCCTTGAAACTTGGTATGTAGCATCGGGCACGCGAGTATTACCAAGATTGTTCAAATTATGACCTTTGGTTGACCTTGACCTTTTTTATGGTAAGGTCAAATTTGCTTTCTGTAGCTTTTATATGGGAAAATGCTAAAACATAAGATTTCTTGGAAACGGTTGAAGATTTTGACCTGAAAATTGGTATTTACAGTCATCTTAATGAGTACATGAAAATTTATGCATACAAGAGGTCAAGGTCATTTTTTGACCTTTGACCCTGGTCTCTCATATTTTGACAATTTCTCACATCTCCTCAAAAGCCACTGGGCTGTTTGTAACAAAATTTCATATAGAGCCTCTAGGGGCTGAGGGAATGGAAATTTGTTCAAAAGGTCTTCGTCACATGACCAAAATGGCTGCCACGCCCATATATGGTAAAAAAACCTGTAAAAATCTTCTTCTCCAGAACCAATAGGCCGATGGCCTTGAAAGGTAGTATGTAGCATCAGGTATGTAAGCACTTCCAAGATTATTCAAATTATGACCTTGGGTTGACCTTGATCTTTTTTAGGGTAAGGTCAAATTTGCTTTCTATAGCTTTTATATGGGAAAATTCTAGAACATAAGATTTCTTAGAAACTGTAGAAGATTTTGATCTGAAAATTGGTATGTTCAGTCATCTCAATGAGTACATGAAAATTTATGAGTACAATAGGTCAAGGTCGTTTTTTGACCTTTGACCCTGGTCTCTCATATTTTGACAATTTCACACATCTTCTCATCAGCCACTGGGCCAATTGTAACCAAATTTCATATAGAGCCTCTAGGGGCTGAGGGAATGAAAATTTTTTTCAAATGGTCTTGGTCACATGACCAGAATGGCCACCATGCCCATATATGGTTAAGAACCTGTAAAATCTTCTTCTCCAGAACCAATAGGCCGATGGCCTTGAAACTTTGTATGTAGCGTCAAGTATGCGACTACTCTTCCAAGATTGTTCAAGTTATGACCTTGGGTTGACCTTGACCTTTTTAGCTCACCTGTGCCAGAGGCTCCAAGGGAGCTTATAGTTTAGGCAGGCTCCGTCGTCATCCGTCTGTCCGTCTTTCGTCCACAATTTCAGATGACTTCTCCTCTGAAACTGCTGGGCCGATCGTAATCAAATTTCATATGTAGCCTCCTGGGGTCTTAGGAACGCAAAGTTGTTCAAACGATCATGGTCACATGACCAACATGGCCGCCATGCCCATATATGGTCAAAATCTTAAAAAATGTTCTTCTCCAGAACCAATAGGTCAATTGGTATGTAGCATTAGGTACATGAGCACTACTAAGGTTGTTCAAATTATGACCTTGGGTTGACCTTGACCTATTTTATCGTAAGATCAAATTTGGTCTTTGGTGCTTTTATAAGGAAAAATGCTAGAACATAAGATTTCTGTTTTTGGAATTAATGGCAAGTTCTAACTTTGTGAGTTCATAGTATTATGGTTCTAGGTTATAGCACTTTCTCTTAGCGCCCTGTATTGATACAGTAAAACCTGTCATAGCGACCTCGTCTATTAAGCAAGCAACTTGTATTAAGCAAGCATGTATTCAGTTCCCAAAACAGGCAAATACATTGAAATGTACCTGTATTAAGCAAGCACCTCTCTTCAGCAAACAGACTTTGACTATCTCTTAGGTGCCTGCATAATGCAAGTTTGATTGTATGTGAAATTTTATTCAGTTTCCCTCTATACTTTCAGAGATCCGTTGATCCGAAGTCAGCAGTGTTTATCCCTGGACTACAAAACCCAGCAACATAGAACATAGTTGGCAGAAGATGAATTCAAGAATACTTCTTGTCCAAGCCTTTTGAACTCATTAATGTCTTGCACTGGCTTATTGAAAAGCGTACCCATGGAGTTATCCATATAACAGTATCATTTTATGGATGCCTTTGCTAGCAGTGATTAAAGTGCAATCAGTAGGGCGTCTGACTTATAACCAAAGCTCCTGGGTTTGATACCTGATCAGGCACTTACTTTCATTTCTCCTTCCGCTGACTCAAGAAGGGTAGTTGTCAGTTACTGGTGGAAGTAAGTGCACTTAGTACTGGTAGTGGTTAACCCCTTAGGAGGTCTAAGCCTGCCCAGGAATAGTGTGGTTAGGTTAAGTGACTGTCCTGACATTACCATAGCTGTTTACCGTGGACGTTAAACAATAACACAGCATTATTGTTTGGTTTTTTATGCCCCCGTGACGATAGTCAGGGGGCATTAAGATTTGCTCCTGTCTGTCCGTCCGTCCATCCGTCCGTCAGTCTGTCCGTCCGTTCGTCACACTTTACGGTATAGAGTTTGTGTAATCAACTCCTCCCACATTTTTCAGTGGATCTTTTTCAAACTTCACATACATGTTGTGGACATATTGAAGATGTGCATGTGGGTTTTTGTTGGAGCTAGAATTAATTTTGACAGAATTACGGCCTTTTGAACTTAGTCATTTTAGGCAAATTTTTGCATTGTAGGGTATGCAGTTTGTGTAATCAACTCCTCCCACAGTTTACAATGGATCTTTTTCAAACCTTGCGTACATGTTGTGGACATATTGAAGATGTGCATGTGGGTTTTTGTTGGAGCTAGAATTAATTTTGACAGAATTATGGCCTTTTGAACTTAGTCATTTTAGGCAAATTTTTGCATTGTAGGGTATGTAGTTTGTGTAATCAACTCCTCCCACATTTTTCAATGGATCTTTTTCAAACCTTGCATACATGTTGTGGACATATTGAAGATATGCATGTGGGTTTTTGTTGATACTAGAATTGATTTTGACAGAATTACGGCCTTTTGAACTTAGTCATTTTAGGCAAATTTTTGCATTTGTAGGGTGAGGAGTTTGTGTAATCAACTCCTCCCTCAGTTTTCAGTGGATCTTTTTCAAACTTCACATACATGTTGTGGACATATTGAAGATGTGCATGTGGGTTTTTGTTGGAGCTAGAATTAATTTTGACAGAATTACGGCCTTTTGAACTTAGTCATTTTAGGCATATGTTTGCATTGTAGGGTAAGTACTTTTTGTAATCAACTCCTCCCACAATTTTCATTTGCTGTTTTTCAGACATTGGAGACTTGTTGTGGACACAGTGAAGATGTGCATGTTGGTTATGATAGGAAAAAAATAATTCTGAAGGAATTATGGCCTTTTAAACTTAGTCATTTTGGGCTGCATTTTGCACTACAGGGTATAAAGTTTGTGAAATGTTTTCAGTGGATTCTTTGTAAATAGCATTTGTGCTTGAAAGGTGCTTTAGGGATGTACACATGTCCTGTGACAGGTGCTGCTTGGGGGCATCATTAGTGTCTTACAGACACAATTTTCTAGTTTCTTTCTTTTTTTTTGTTGAGATTGAAAATGTTAAATATTTGAAATTTCATGGCATCTGCCACAATTTATATCTGTACAAGGATACTGTTATATTTTGTACCAGGTAATAAAGTGACACTGGTTAAAAAGATTATACATTTCAGTTTCTCTGTATTACATCAGCAGCAACTGATATTAATGTTAAAAACATTCTGTATATCAGTGCTGCTGAATAATAGAGATGATACCTCCACCAGTGCAGTCTATGGGCCTCCTCCTGGAATGTAATCGCCTTGCTGATCATGCAGAATATTTTTATTATTGACTTTGTTTTAACTTTAAGAGTTTACACTATATATGATAATACTACTAATCATAGAAACAATAATAGTCATAATACTCTTGAAAGTGCTGTGTTGCAGTTTATATTTTTTCTATGAACAATACATTATGACAAGTTTACTCATTTTTTCTTTAAAATATGTGCACTAAATCTGTTGTTTAATTACAACAAACAAGTGGTCAAATACATATATGTTATAAATCTTGAAAATCTTGAACAGCATGAATAATTTCATACAGTTTGGTAAATTTTTTGGAGTAAATCCAAGCTTAGTATATGCTGTTCTTTTCAAAAAATTAAAATAAAACAAGTGTGAAAGATTCTGACCTTCAAAACTGGCATGTATATGTTGTACTGTTTGATAATATTTATTTCTTTTATAGGTATCAAATCAAGCTTTACATGAACTATTGTTTTCAACAAACTACTAAAAAGTGTGAGATATTATTGGATTGTGTTATATTTTGTGATTGGATGGTGTATGTGTTATCTTCTCTGGATATAGACTGACTTAACAGTAGTGAACTGTTGTTCCCTATTACTGAGGAAGAGGACAATGCCGCGAACAAAGAACTGGAGACGCTCTGCAGCCAGGAAGATGGTTTTGGACAGAAGCTGTGACAGCCAGACTGGGTTGACTCCTGAGTCGACTCCTAAATTTGGGCTGACTCCCGAGTCGACTCCTAAAGTTGGGTTGACTCCTGAGTTGACTCCTAAATTTGGGTTGACTCCTGAGTCGACTCCTAAATTCATGCAGACTTCAGAGTCTGTCATGACCAAGGGCCTCGTAGAGGCAAGTCCTGTCAGCGTGCAGGCACATCAAAGGAATAAACAATGTCTTTTGACCAAAGATTATAAAATAGATTCACAAAGTACAGATCATAATCAAAGGAATGAACAAAGTCAGTTGACCAAAGATTATGAAACCAGTATTGAAGAGAAGCATTGTCAAATAGACTCACAAAATACAGATCATAATACTTTGCCATACAGTTCTGGTACCTGTACTTTCCCGGATATATTGACCAAAACTAGAGGTCCTTGTTTGACTGAATATGATAATGGAAGTCGACCTTTTAAGCAAATTTCATTTTCGACATCGTTTGAGTTAGATTCTGCTAAGAACACACAGGTTGCCACACCCGTAACTGATAGTTTTCAACCTGGCTCTTGTAATCATTGTTTAGAGAGCTTAAAGCCATTTCATTCACAGTCAATGATCTGTGGCTCATTTCACCAAGGAAGTGACAGATTCAGTGTAGAATCTCGGGGAAGCCAGTGTGTGTCAAATGCTCTTTGTGCCATTATTCATGCTCAGTTTTCAAATACTTGTTCAAGTACTGAGATAGATCAAATACTTATCGAAGGAGATATTCTGTACCAAACAATCTTATTTTCATTGAAAGCTGAACAGAAATACACTAGTAGATTGTTAACTTTTGATGAAATTCCAGAAAATGTAAATGTCTTCAAAAGAGATATACATATCATAAAGTCAGATGTTGTTTCTGGCATTGCAGTACAGCAGTTTGGCAACCCATCTTCTCCAACACTACATCAGTCAATGTACACAGCATTTCATTCTTCTTCATATGTTCTGGTCATGATTGGTGCAATATGTTCTGCAGTTTACAAAAAAGATGGCATGTACAATTTTTTTGATTCACATTCTCATGCTCAAAATGGTCTTTCATCATGTGATGGATATTCAGTTTTGATAAGATTCAGTTCTTTAGATGATTTGATCACTTACATGTATGCCTTATATGAAAGCATGCAAATAAACATGACAACACAGTATGACTTGCTGCCAGTTGCTCTGACATTTAGAGAAAATTTTCATGTTGGTATAGATCAAGTTGACACTGTGGTTTCTTCTCAAAAGCAATGGTTTCTTCTCAAAAGCAACATCTATCTCAGCCAAGCAAGTTAGGGCCGTCTTGTAATTATTTAGCAATGGATAGGAGTTTGCAGTTGGATTTTTTTCCTGAACCAATAAGTGAAAGTGAGCTTGAATATAGGGTAACTGATCATTCAGAAAGTCTTCTTGAAAATTAATTTGAGGATCAAAATATCACACAGCAGAAAAAAACACAAGATATTGCTGTGGAAATAAGCATGCAGAAGAAAACCTGTGGTGACAAATTGAGGAAAAAACGCACCGCATACCATGCTGCATTTAAAAAGAAACAAAGAAGTCAGTTAGCTTTTAAAGAAAAAGAAAGGGTCATTCAGCTTGCTTCAAAACAGTCTGCCAGAAAAAATATGGATGTGTTAGTGACAGAGTGTGCTAAAAAACAGGCTGCTAGAAAGAATCCAGCTTTTAAAGAAAAAGAAAGGGAAAATCAGCTTGCTTCAAAACAGTCTGCTAGAAGGAAGCCAGCTTTTAAAGACAAAGAAAGGGTAAATCAGCTTGCTTCAAAAAAGTCTGCTAGAAAGAATCCAGCTTTTACAGAAAAAGAAAGGGCATATCAGCTTGCTTCAAAGGAGTCTGCTAGAAAGAATCCAGCTTTCACAGAAAAAGAAAGGGTAAATCAGCTTGCTTCAAAACAGTCTGCTAGAAGGAAGCCAGCTTTTAAAGACAAAGAAAGAGTAAATCAGCTTGGTTCAAAAAAGTCTGCCAGAAAGAATCCAGCTTTTACAGAAAAAGAAAAGGTAAATCAGCTTGCATCAAAGCAGTCTGCTAGAAAGAAACCAGCTTTTAAAGACAAAGAAAGGGTAAATCAGCTTGCTTCAAAACAGTCTGCTAGAAAACATGTGGATGTGCTAGCAAAAGAATGTGCTAAAAAACAGTCTGCTAGAAAGAATCCAGCTTTTAAAGAAAAAGAAAGGATAAATCAGCTTGCATCGAAACAGTCTGCTAGAAAAAATATAGATGTGTTAGCTAAAGAACGTATTAAAAAGCAGTGTGCAAGAAAGATACCAGGTGCATTAGCGAAAGAATGTGCTCAGAAACTAGCAGACAGACAAAACCCAGATTTTAAAGAAAAAGAGAAGATATATCAACTTGCTAGTAAACGTAAGCAAAGGCAAAAACCTTTTTTTCTAGAATGTGAAAGGATTGCTCAGCAGCAGCGTAGGCAAGAGAAAAGAAAATTGGAAGACACACTGGAGCTGAACAGGGAAAACAAAAGGCGTAAAATTGCTGAAGAAAAAGGGCATAAAACTGAACCATTTGAAGTATTTAAGAGAAAAAGACATGAAAGTGTAGAAGAATGTCTTAAACAGTTTCATGAAAATATTGCAGTAGGACCTCTGTTTGTATGCACTTGTTGTCACCAAACATGGTTTCGAAAAAGTGTATCAATGCTGAAAAACACTAACATTATGAGATGCAGTTTGAATTACTGCACAAAATTTAAGGCAGTCAATAGTGAAGAGTGGATATGTCACACTTGTTTGTCAGCATTAAAAGATGGTAAAGTTCCAAAATTATCCGTCGCAAATGGAATGAAATGGCCAAACAAACCTTCAGAGCTAGATTTGCACCAGCTTGAAGAAAGATTAATAGCACTGCGTATTCCATTCATGCAAATTAGAGAACTGCCACGTGGTGGTCAGTATTCACTTAAAGGAAATGTAATCAATGTACCTGTTGATATTCAACCCACTGTTGACTCTCTTCCAAGACCCATGGATGAAAATTTTACAATTGCCATCCAGTTGAAGAAAAAGCTTTCATATAAGAAAATAGATTTTAAAGAAAATGTAAGACCCATGAGAGTTCTGACAGCATTACACTGGCTTCTAACAAATAGTGATATGTATAAAAATTCTGGCATTAAAGTTGACAACAACTGGTTTCAAGCAGTAACTGAAAGTGCAGAGGATACTGTAAGAGAGTTTCTAGAAGTGTCAGTACAAACTAAAATTCCTGATATTGACATAAATAACTCAGTGCTGGACGGAGATAAAACAGTTCCTTTAGTACCTAAAGACAGAGAAAAAGGTGATGGATATGAATCAGATGGATTCAGTGAGGTAGATAATAATGAGCGAGTTGGAAATGTTGATACTTTAGTGGATGATGCTAATATCGAAAATAAGTTTAATCAAACGTTGACCTTTGCTTCTGGAGAAGGACGGCATCCCCTTAGCTTGTATCAAGATACAGATGCAGAGTATTTATGTTTTCCTACTATATTCTGTGGTCAGAGGCGTCCTGATAAGACTGAGAGAACAACTTTAGTTCATTACAGTGACATTGTTAAATGGGAGCTACGAAGTGTTGATAGAAGGGCTGCTCAGTCTGTCCCAAACATTTTCTTTAAGCATAAAAAGCTGCAGATGAAACAGATAAGTGACAAAGTTAACTTAGCTGTAAGAAGATGTAAAAGTAAAGGCAAGAAAATTACTGCCGCTGAGGCAAGAGATCCAGCATATTTGGAGAGACTTGTGAAACTTGATGAAGGTTATTGTATATTTCGTCAGCTTAGAAATTCTCCAGCATATTTAGAAAAAAGAAAGAAAGGCATATTTGCAATGATCAGGCAACTGTCTTTACCTACTTGGTTTGTATCTTTGTCAGCAGCTGATACCAGATGGAATGATCTTTTGAAAATGTTAGCAAAACTGAATGATGCAATTGAGTATTCAGACAAGGATGTAGAGGCTTTAACTTGGCAAGAGAAAACAAGACTTGTTCAGAAAGACCCAGTAACTTGTTCAAGATATTTTGATCACAGAGTACAAGAATTCTTGAACACTGTCCTTAAAAGTGAGGTTGAACCTGTAGGAAAAGTGATAGATTTCTTCTATAGAGTGGAATTTCAACAACGTGGGTCTCCTCATATCCACATGCTTATTTGGATTGAAAATGCTCCTAAGTTTGGAAAAAACACGGAGGAAGAAATAATTCAGTTTGTTGATAATTACCTAACGTGCAGTACTGATAATGAAGAAATCGGGGAGCTTGTTGAACTTCAGTCACATAAACATTTGAAGTCTTGCAGAAAGAAAGGAAAGGCAGTGTGTAGATTTGGATTTCCTTTGCCTCCCCTCCCAAGAACAATGTTGTTGCATCCTCTTGATGAAGACATAGAAAAATACAAAAAGAAACACTCAGAGCTTCAAAAGTCAATGAATGAGTACAAAGATGTCTCTGAAATTGCATTTGATGAGTTTTTGGAGCAAGTTGCCAAGATGGACTTCGAAAATTACATCAAGTGTATAAGAAGTTCACTTAGTGCTCCCAAAATTTTCCTTAAGCGGAATCCAAATGTGATGAGAATTAATTTGTTTAACAAAACAGTTCTTCTTGGCTGGAAGGCAAATCTTGATATTCAGATAGTTCTTGAACCGTATGGTTGTGCAGCATATGTTGTTGGTTATATAAGCAAATCTCAAAGAGGCATGAGCGCACAGCTTGATGCTGCAGCAAAAGAAGCTCGCAAAGGAAATTTTGATATAAAGAAACAAGTAAGACATATTGGGAATGTATTTTCAAACTGTGTTGAAGTGAGTGCACAGGAAGCAGTATATCTTGCCCTGCAGATTCCTTTAACAAAAGCTACAAGGGACATTGTTTTCATCAATACCTCTATCCCAGAAGAAAGAGTGTTTTTACTGAAATCTAAAACTGTGCTTGAAGAACTTCCTGCAGAATCTACTGACATAGAAGCAGACAATATAATTCAGAGGTATGCCAAACGGCCTAGACAACTTCAGAATTTCTGTTTGGCAGATTATGTCTCTACAGTTGACATTGTTTATCCTAAAGGGAATAGGTTACCTGAGAGGTCTGAAGATACAAATGAAGATGAAGGCAATTCATGTGATTCTAGTGATGAAAATGATGAAGATGGTAATGATGAGAGTATTGAATCGGAATATCATGGATCAGACTTGTTATATGTAGCAAAGAATGGGACAAAGTATAAACATAGGAGAGTTCCTAGAATTATACGTTATGTGAGGTATGATGTGAAGAAAGACTCAGAAAATTACTACAGAGAACGACTTATGCTTTTTATGCCCTGGAGAAATGAAGGGAAAGATTTGTTAGGTTCGTTTCAAACATATGAAGCTCATTACAATGTCTTGAAAGACAAGCTTGAATCTAAACGCAGCCAGTATGAACATCATATTGAAGAACTTGAGCTTGCAAGGCAAATGGCAGAAGAGGAAGATGCTTATGATGAGATAGCGCCAAACACAGAGCATGAAAACAGAGAAGCAGAATTAGAAGGTGAAAGAGAAGCTGAAAACTTTGTATATTTTAATCCAGATCGAGTAGTAGAACATCGACAGTATGATATTGGTATAGAAATACAGGCTGCTTGTTCAGTGCCATCAGTAGAAATAAATGGCATCATGTTACCCGATGAACAGTACTTAAATTTGCTCAGGAGTTTGAATTTGAGACAAAGAGAATTTTTCAATCATGTTCTGTATTGGATGAAATTCAAAGAAGAACCACTCTATGCATTTTTGTCAGGTGGAGCTGGTGTTGGCAAATCTATGCTAATTAAAGCACTGTATCAAAGTCTGTATAGATTTCTAAATTTGAGAGAAGGAGAAAATCCAGATGATTAATATTAGAGTTCTTCTTTGTGCCTACACTGGCAAAGCTGCATATAATATCAATGGTGTCACTATTGCCTCAGCTTTCTTAAAGAAGTTCAAACAAGGTAATGACCTTTTGTCAGCTGATGAACTGAACACATTTAGAGTGAAATACAGACATTTAAAAGTGATTATTATAGATGAAATTTCTATGGTAGGAACAAACACACTGACTTTTCTGGATACACGTTTGCAACAGCTCACTGGAACAAAAACCAGTTTTGGTGGTTTAAGTATCATTGCTGTGGGGGATTTGTACCAGCTGATGCCGGTGTGTGACAAGTGGATATTCAGTGACCCCTCAAAGGGTGCTTCAGCTCTAGCAAATAATTTATGGAAGGATTATTTTAAATTGTATGAACTGGTTGATATCATGAGACAAAAAGATGATGTTGACTTTGCTCAGATGCTGAATCGGCTTAGGCAGAATGAGTTGACAGAGGATGACAAAAATGAATTACAGAAACATAGTATCAGCCCCCATATGACAAATTATCCAAAAGAGGCTCCTCATTTATTCACTGAAAACAAGTTTGTAGATAGACACAATGAAAATTATTTGAATAGATTATCAATAGAAAAAGTTGTTATCCCATGTCATGATACAGTTGTTTCAGCGAATATTTCCATTAACAAATGCAAAAAAACTCATTGAAGCACTTCCAGATGATTCAAACAAAACTGCTAATTTACAAAAGCTGTTAACAATAGCAGTTGGCATGATTTATGATATAACAGTCAATGTAAATGTTGAGGATGGCTTGACAAATGGGTCTACATGTGTTGTCAAATTCATTGAGTACAAAATGGAAGGCATAGATCGTCCCAGTATTATATGGGTTTTGTTTCAAGATTCTCAAATTGGCCAGTTTACTCGTGAGAAATTTTCTAATAGGGGTTTGTACAGTGCAAACATTGATAAAGCATGGACTCCAATATTTGATATAGAACGAACATTTATATACAACTTCAAAACATACCAAAGAATTCAATTTCCTTTGAAACCATCAGCAGGTAAAACAATCCATAAAGCTCAGGGGTCAACAGTTGATGAAATTGTTGTAGACTTGTCTCAGACAAGAGTCAGAAAACAACCTCATATTCATTATGTTGCTCTTAGTAGAGTAAGAAAACTAGAAAATTTATATATTCTGAATTTGAATGAAACAGCCATGGCTGTGGATGAACAAGTGAAAATTGAGATGCAGCGGTTAAGAACAAACACACTTCTTGAACTCTGTTATGTTCCTTTATATAAAGTTGATTCACACAAGATCAAAATTGCATTTAATAATGCAAGGTCCTTACATAAGCACTTTAAGGACATTGAATTTGAGCCAAATGTTTTGTCAGCAGATGTGATTGGGTTTGCAGAATCCAGACTTTGTGCTAGAGATGATAGTAGTGATTTTTCTCTGAAGAATTTCAGACTGTTGAGAATGGATGAAACAGGACATGATTCTGGGAACAGGCCATACCATGGACTTGCTTTGTACGTTAAGGATTATTTTGAAATTCAGAGAATAGAAAAGTTCCATTCTGACATATGCGAATTTATGTTGGCTACCATAAACAGCAACAAAAAGGGATATTTCCAAGTTGTATACTTCTACAAGTTCCCTAAAAGTGTGCAAACCAATTTAAGAAATGATATTCAGAATCATCTCATCCCATTACTTGATATGCATACCAAATTTGTGATAATTGGTGATTTTAACATCAGTGCAAAGGACACCACTTCAAGTTTTGTAGATTTCATGAAGAAACGATTTAAATGTGAGCAACACATCAATCAGGCAACTTTTGATTCTGGATCAGTGATAGATCTCATTTTTACAAACTCTCCGGCATCCTGTGATGTTATTGAGGCTTACTGGAGTGACCACAAACTTGTTTATTGTGTACTAAATGCATAGATAAAATACTTACTATACATGTCAGAGAACACATAGAATTCACCCACAAGGTAATTAGCAATACCAGCCTCCAGTCAGAGGTTGGTATTGCTGGTGGTTATAGTAAGGATTGGGTGGCCACCAAACCAAATTCTGTTATTTGCCATCATTATCACTGTACAAGACATATTCACTAGTTTTGTACTTATCATATTTATTTGTCCATTACATGTAGGTTTTCCCTTCCAAAGCAATACCAAAACCCTAGATCCATCCTACAAGATGGAGCTAGAGTTTTGGGATTGTTCTAGAAGAGAAAACCTGTTTAGGTGCCATGGATGATCAGTTAAGGTACAGAAGGTTATATGTTAGAATCCAGGTACAGAGATAGAGGTTCTCCCTTCCAAAAACAACCCCAAAACCCTTGATCTATCTTGGAAGATGGATCTAGGTTTCTGGGATTGTTTTGGGACAATAAACCAATGAGAGAGGTGCAGTGGTTAAGTGCATAGAGATGGTAGGTGGACTTTTGCCTGTTACATGCTGTATCCAAGATACAGGAGCCCAAGTAACATGGGTTTAGTGCTGGCCTTCTGATCTGGTGGTTTTGGATTTGATTATGGTGAAAGTTGGAATTTTTTCCAACCATCGATGGGGTTTCATTGCACACAGCCTTTCGTTATCACCCTTCCAGTGTCCTAATATGACTGAAATCTGTTAAAACTGACATCAAAATTGAAAGTCGTCCATTATCCATATATCCAAGATACAGTGGGCTCTTTCACTCTTATGGGCAGGACTTACTGGAAACATTTCCCTGTTATATGTATTTCTTCATTAGAAATAGAGTTGAAAAGGATGTAAATTAGCCAGGCAATCTTTTCATCATTCATTATACATTTTACATTTGTGGACTTTCTTCTGTTTTGTTAAGTTGTGAACTATATTTCTTCAGTTATAAGACAGAGTTTTCACCTTCCAAAAACAATCTCAAAAATCTAGAAATCTATATGTGAATGATCCAGATTTTGGGGATTCTTTTGGAAGGGAAAATCTCATCACAAAGTTTACTAAAACTGCTTTAGATATTTAGAGTCATTCTAGATCAGGAAAACGCCCATCCATTATAGCAAATTATTTATGGTACTTTTAAAATATTGTAAGAAACAAGATTGAGTTACAGTGCTGAAGGGTATTTTAGCCATATAAGCTTGCATACTTCAAACCAGAATTGATGTGCATGTTACCTGTATTGACCCTACATTTTTGGACAGCCAAAAGTAGGACAATCATTGTTATAAAATTATTAGAAAGTGGATTTTACACATGTTGCTGCATCCAAACGATGCTTAGTGAATGGCAAACATTGTAGACCCTGATCAAACTGCTCCTTCAGGAGCAATGTCATCTGGCTCTACAATGTTTGCTCAGACCTGTCTGTCCGAATGTTTAGGGTCATTTTGGTAATTTCTGTCTATGTTATGCATTTGTTCTTGTCTTTAACCTTTTGTTGACTAGTAGACTCGTCAATCCTTATCATTTGGATGAGTCCATTTTTAGTTTTGGGGGTTTCATTGGATTTTTTCTCTTATATTGTATCTTGCATAGAAATTGCTGAATTCTGGGTGTGCACTGTTTGTATAATACTCCAAAATGTGTTTCCAATGAATACAGTAATACATTTCTTCAAGATTCTGGAGAAGTGATTAGTAAGTTTGACTAGGATTAATACAGCAGTATTAATTTTCAGGATATAGTTTCTGAATACAGGATAAGTCGCTTTCTCCACTGCTTTTGTAAAGACATATTTTACTGTGTTGTTATGCCTGCAAATACTAGAAAATTAGACATAGGTATTAGTTTTCAAGGGGTACAGTGGCACATAAACTTTAGTTGGGTTGTCTGGTTTATCTGTCTGGTGACAAAGAGCTGAAGGCGAGACATGGTATTTTGCAGAATTTTCATCAAGTAAGAGTAGATGCTTTGTTTTCAAACCAAAACCAAATTTTTGTATTTCTACTGTATTACTTTTACTATTATTTCTACTTTTTCAAACCAAGACCAAATATTTATCATTTCGTGTAAAATACTTTATTTCTGATAGTTAGGATATATTTTTAGAACCATTTGTTAAGGCATATAGCCAAAGCTGTCTTAAAGGCCATCTTACCTTAATGAGAGTAGACTATAGTATACTTGCTCAATGAAAGAAAGAAATGATACAGAGTTACACTGATATGACACTTTAAAAATACCAGGGTTGACCAATGGATATACCAGTATCAAACACCTGTTTGTAATTAATTGACCAGTGGACCTGAAGTTTGATCTTTGGCAAGCCATCTGTCTGCAACCGAGAGGGCAAGTATTTGCTAATGAGCATGTGGAACAACCCGTGTAAAGTACAGAACTTGGATAATTCACCAACAAAACAAATATTATAAGATGGACTGTGAAGAGCCCTTGCTTAATGTAATCAAAAACACTTCCTGTTAGGATGTTGCTGTCTATAATGCATCATTGTGTGGTACTTGATTTTCTACCAGGATGATTAACAATTTATGGAACATTTGATAACCATTGCCAGTAAGAAGGCCATGCTCAAAAGTGTAACATAAATATATTATGTTTAATAGATTATGACAGGGCTCAATAGGCACAGCAGCACAGTCTAAGGACCCAATTTAGTGGAGAACTAGTGCTATTTAATGTGAATCAACATTCTGGTGTTAAAGGTTGTCATGACATACTCAGCAGGGAATGCAGGAAACACAGTGAATGCTCCTCTGACCCCTATTTACACTACAGGATATGGTGTGTAATGAAGATGTCATATGCAAGCCACATTTTCACAACTGTTTAAGACATATGTCATCTGATTAAACCTAACAAATCAGCTGTCACAACATACAGCATACTGGTGACAACACAAGTGACTGCTGTTCCAACAGTGCATGTTATGATACACCTTTTGCCAGCATTACCTACTCCTATCTACATCATGTGGATATTCTTCCATGTGAAACATTCTGTATAATTTTGATAGTTATTTATAGCCAGTGACATTACCTCATAGCAGGTACTGATTAGTTCCGAAGTGCCTTACCAGACAGAGACATTCATAACTTTTTGACGCTTCCACTATGGAAATGCAAATTAAGCACAGACCTAATATTTTACTTTCATTATGACTCTCTTATGTCTTGAGTCTTGTTAACCAAATTATGGTATATGTATGATTTGAAATTGACTGATGAATATATCATGGGGACTGGATTAAGATGTCATAGAAATGGACTGAATCAAATTTTCATAAACCAGTTGACAGTTGGTATTAGGTACCATTTCTTTTCTGAGACAGTATACTATCCTCTAAAAATTATATCTTATTTGAGCTATGATTCCATGAATATGCTATGTAGAAGTGTCTCTTTAAATGTAATTGTTTCATTGTCTTAATAGCAGGCACACAACACTGAATCAACATTGATTCAATTGCATGTTGAATTAATGTTGATTCAGTGTTTTATGCCCATGGTTGTTTCATGTTTTGAGTTTTAAATCATGCATTTGATATATCAGCTTAATAGCAGGCAAAATGAACATAGGATATGTAAATTTGTTAATTTGAATTAATTACTTAAATTTTGACCCAACGAGTAGGAAAATGTATAATTATTTCTTTAATATTAAAAAAATTTACATGCAGTAAAGTGCAGCTTGTCACTATTGCAGCAAGCCATCATCTAAGAGCGATTTCCATTCATGCTGTACTTTTCCAGACAAGCTGGAGGACAGTCAGAATCCTGTGCTTGAAAAACTGTTGAAAACTATAGCATGTAGTATAAAAAAACTTAAATAGTTGTTTGCTGCAAATTAAGACAAGGTGTCTGCACTTTACGGCGTGAAAATTCATTGAATTTTTAGGAAATAATGAACAATTTTCTTACCCATTTTGTGTCTGTTTTTTTTTTTTTCTGAAAAAAAAAATTAATTAAATTAAATAACATTTTAATTTTGTCTGTTTTCCTTCTGTTTACCTAGTGCAAAACTATCATTCTTATCCAACTACAAGATGAAAGGTTTACCTTCCAAAGTAACCTTTACTATGTGGATAACTAAAAGGACACATGAGTATGGATTCTTTTGAAATAAAGTTGTCTGGAAAGAAAACAGGAATCAGTTGTTTTGCTGGAAATTCTTGCATTTTGAGTAAAATCACATTTGCATCCATCGTGTATTAGATACCCAGCCCTTACTGAATATCCATTCATAGTCAGACATTAACTGGGTCAGGCCTTTTTGCCTGTATATGGTAAAATCTTCGGTCATTGGTCCAAGATGACAGCCTGCTCACTTAATCTGACATTAGCTTAGAAGTGATTTATTGTGATAATGTCATCTTAGGTGAGCAATTCAGGGCCTCATGGCCCTCTTGTTTCTTTTGGGGTTAACAATTTCAACAATTTATGTCCCTCAAGCTGAAACTTGGTCAATAAAAAGACTATGAGGTGGACAAGCGCATATGATTTCGCGACTCGGCTCCAATGGGAGCCAAACTCCGCTTAGATTCATGGCACCATGATGTCAATCAGAGTTTTGAAATTTTATAGATATAGGTTAAAGGCACCATTGCGCTGTCAGTGGTATAAATTCATGCACAATGCGGTATCGGTGCAAGCTTCTCAGTACAATTTCGTTGACAACTAAAATGACTTACTTTGGTATCAAGAACTTGAACAAAATGGCAAAAATGCTATGTACACGCGTGGTCCCCATTCAATGTTCCGCTTTGTTTTGTGGTGCATCGCTTGATGGGGAACCAAGAAATGAAATAATATTTTCTGGACGAATTTGTTTTGTTAAAAAAAGCATGTTTTCGCTATTTTTGCCAGTTATATGACTCAATGTATGCTCATCAATCAACATTTTATCACCAAACATGAAAGTTTAGCTGTGCTTACTGATAAGTGAATAGATGTTTTTACCCCGTGAGAGTATTGAATTATTTTAAAATGAGGTTGCTGTAAATCCGTATTTTAAGTACTGACTCCAATGCTAAACAAGAGGGTCATGAGGACCTGAATTGCTCACCTGAGTAAAAGGGTCAGAGGTCAAACTAGGGTCATCACGCCTGATAGTTTATGAATCCCAAATGATGCCTATCAGTTTAAGTGTTGTGTATGGCGGACAGCTTGGTTATTTACCAGAACCATTCAAGCAAACTATCGTGTCCCTCACTCAAGGAGGTTTCATATGACATTTTGATTTAGTTATCTCAGTCGTTTCGTTTGGCGTTCACGTCTGAAGCCTTTGAAATATAAGTGACCGAGTGACATGGTCAAAGGCCAAAAACATGACCTTGACCTCTGGTACTCAGAAATCTTCAAGCACTCAGTTGATTGGATTACAAAGTCTTCAAAAGTATTTTATAGAATTTCTTATATAAATGCTCCAGGAAGCAAATTTGACTTGGCTGTGAAAAAGGCCTGTGTCATTCGAATGCCATCATTTCAATAAATTTTGATAGCCCTCCAGTGCCCAGTGCTATATAAAAGGCTATCAGACGTTTGGTTCCAGCGCAAATTTAAAGGTTTATGTCCATGAACTCTTATGTTCTAGTATTTCCCCATATACAAACACCAGAAAACAATTTGACATTGCCGTCAAAAATGTCAAGGACAACCCAAGGTCATCATTTGAAAAAAACCTTGGCAGTGCTCGAGTACTCGATGCTACATACCAAGATTCAAGGCCATCGGTCAACTGTTTCTGAAGAAGATTTTAAAGGTGTTTACCATATATGAGCACGGCAGCCATGATGGTCTTGTGGCCTGTACCGTTCATTTCCTTTGGTCTGGAGGCTACAGAAGAAACTTGTATACAATTGGTCCAGTGGCTTATGAAGTGATGTTAGAACTGTCGAAAAATAGAGACCGTAGTCATTTTGGGGAATTACCTTAGCTGCAAACCAAGTTTCAAAGCCATCAGTGAATTGGCTTTAGAGCAGAAGATCTTTAAGTTTTTAGCTCACCTGAGTTGAAGGCTACGGGGATCGTATAGGATAGGCAGCTCCGTCGTCGTCCGTCCGTCCGTCCGTCAACTATTTCAAATAATATCATCTCTGAAACTATAGGGCCGATTGTGAAGAAATTGCATTTGTAGTTTCTATGGGTCATGGGAACGAAAACTCGTATAAATGGTCCTGGTCACATCACCATAATGGCCGCCATGCCCATATATGGTAAAAACATTTAAAAATCTCCTTCTCCAAAACCAATAAGCTGATGACCTTGAAACTTGGTATGTAGCATCGGGTACGTGAGTTCTACCAAGATTGTTCAAAATATGACCTTAGGTTGGCCTTAGGGAGCCCTGGTAGCTCAGTGGGTTAAGGTCTGGCCTACTGATCTAGCGGACGCGGGTTCGAGTCCCGCTGGAGCCGGAGTTCTTTCCATTGTAAAAGGGGTTCCATTGCACACAGCCTTTCATTATCACACGTCCATCATCCTGATATGACTGACTGAAAAGGACGTAAAATCGCAAGTCATCCATTCATCCTTGGGTTAACCTTGACCTATTTGACGGTAAGGTCAAATTTGGTCTTTGGTGCTTTTATATTGGAAATGCTAGAAACTTTTGAAGAGTTTGGCCTAAAACTTGGTATATACAGTCATCTTAATAAGTTAATGAAGGTTTGTGAGTACATGAGGTCAAGCTCATTCTTTGACCTTGATCTTTGACCCAGGTCTCACATATTTTGACAGTTTCAAGCAGTCTTCTCAAAAGCAACTGGGTCAGTTGTAATCAAATTTCATATAGAACTTTCAGGGGTTGAGGGAATGAAAATTTGTTTAAATGGTCTGGGTCACATGACCAATATGGCTGCTAGGCCCATATATGGTACAAACCTTTAAAAGTCTTCTTCTGAAAAACCAATGGACTGATGGCCTTGAAACTTGGTATGTAGCATTAAGTACTCAAGTACTATCAAGATTGTTCAAATGATGACCTTAGGTTGACCTTGACCTTTTTTGCTTCAAGGTCAATTATGGGAAAATGCTAGAACATAAGATTTCTTGGAAACTGTTGAAGAGTTTGGTCTAAAAATTGGTATATACAGTAATCTTAATGACTATATGAAGATTTGTGAGTACAAGAGGTCAAGATGATTCTCTAACCTTTGACCCAGGTCTCTTATATTTCGGCAGTTTCAATTAATCTCATCAAAAACCACTGGACCAATTGCAACAAAGTTTCAAATAAAACTGGGGTTGAGGGAACGAAAATTTCTTCAAATGGTCTGGGTCACTTGACCGATATTGCCAACATGCCCATTTATGGTTAAAACCTATAAAAACTATTCTTCTCCAGAACCAATTGACTGATGGCCTTGAAACTTGGTATGTAGCATTAGTACGTGAGTACTATCAAGATTTTTCAAATGATGACCTTGGATTGACCTTAACTTTTTTACGGTAAGGTAAAATATATGAAAATGCTAGAACATAAGATTTCATTGAAAATTTTTAAGATTCATACCTAAAATCTAGTACATGAAGATTTATGAGTACAAGGGTCAAAGGTCAGAGAATGAACTTCATCTCTCAGGTAATGACAATTTCAAGCAATCTCCTCAAAAGCTACCGGGCCAGTTGTAACCACATTTCATAGACCCTCCAGGGGTTGAGGGAATGGAAATTTGTTCAAAAGATCTGGGTCACACGAACAACATGGCCACCCTGTCCATATCTGGTAAAAATTTTTAAAAATCTTCCTTCTTCAGAACCCATTGACTGATGGTCTTGAAACTTGATATGTATAATCGAGTACTCGAGTACCATCAAGGTTGTTCAAATAAAAACCTTGGGTTGTCTGATCTTGACCTTTTTATGATAAGATCAAATGTAGGAAAATGCTAGAACATAGGATTTCATGGAGAGTATTGAAGATCTACGCCTAGAAATTGATATATACAGTCATCTTAATGAGTGCATGAAGATTTAAGAGTACGAGAGGTGAATGTCATTCTTTGACGTTTGACCCTGAATTCTCATTTTTTGAAAATTTCAAACTTTTCCTTATTTATTAAAAGCCACTAGGACAATTGTAACCAAATATCATATAGAGCCTACAGAATTGAGGGAAAAACATTTCTTCAAATGGTCCGAGTCACATTACTAACATGGCTGCCAGGGGCTGAGGGACTTTGATAATTTTTGGCAAGGTCAAATTTGCTTTCTGGTACCTTTAAATGGAAAATGGTTATATATAAGAGGTCATGGAACTTGTAGGAAATGTTGGTGCAGAAGTTATTTAATACAGTCAAATAAATGAGTCCTTGGACATTTTTAGCAATGGATGTCAAGGTCATTTTGAGCTTTAACCAGTGTCTATCATATTTTGACAGTTTAAACTATCAGGTTTGTTCAAATGATGATCCTAGTCGCCCATTGATCTTCTTTTTACTCTGGTGAGCGATTCAGGGCCTCATGGCCCTCTTGTTTACCATATTTGGATGTTGCAACCATGTTGGTCATGTGACCTGAACTGTTTGAACAAATTTTCTTTCCCTTAGCCCCTGGAGGGAGGCTGTATGTTAAATTTGGTTACAATTGGCCCAATGGTTTTTGAGGGCTTGTTTGAAACTGTCAAATATGAGAAACATAGGTCAAAGGTCAATGAATGAGCTTGACCTCTTGTACTCAGAAATATTCATGTATTCATGAAGATGACTGAATATACCATTTTTAGCTCGCCTGAACGAAGTTCAGGAAGAGCTATTGCACTACCCCCGGCGTCGGCGTCAGCGGCGGCGTTGGCGTCGGCGTTGGCGGCGGCGTCGGCGTTAGCAAAATGTTTACGTTAAAGTTTTTTATGTGATGGGCAAGGCGCTGTCAGGCGAGCTATCCTGTCCCTGTGACAGGTCTTGTTATATTAAAATCTGCTATAAATTCCCTGAATTCTAATTTTTCAAGCATTTTTATATATAAAAGCACCAGAATGCAAATTTGACCTTGCCGTTAACAGGTCAGGGTCAACCCAAGGTCATCTTTTGAAGAGATCGGTAGTACTCGAGTACCCAGTGATACAAAGTTCCAAGGCCGTTGGTGAAATGATTTTGGACAGGATTTTTTTTACATTTTTAACCCATATGTGCTTACCAATCATGTTGGTTATGTGACTTGGACCGTTTGAACAAACATATATTTCCCTAGCTGCTGGAGGGTCTATTAGAAATTTGGTTACAGTTGGCCCAGTGGCTTTTGATGAGATGTTTGTGATTGTCGAAATATGAGAGACCTTGATCAAAGTTCAGGCAATGGCCTTGACCTCTTGACACAGAATTCCTCAGCATGATCATTAGATGACTATATATACCATTTTTATGCCAAAAAAACTTCATATAAAAGCATAAAAAATTTGACCTTGTCGTAAGAAAGATGATTAAGGTCAGCCCAAGGTCGCCATTTGAATACCTGTATTAGTACTCCAGTAACCGTTGCTACATAATAAGTTTAAAGGCAATCGGTCCATTGGTCTGGAGAAGAAGATTGATTTTCAAAGGTTTTGTCATATATGGTAGTAGTGATTATGTGACCTGGACTATTTGACCAACATTTCGTTCCTGCAAGCCTTGGCGACGCTTCATGAAACTCGGTTACAATCGGCCCCGTGTTTCAGAGGAGAAGTCGTTTGAAAATGTGATGGATGGTCGACGACGATGGACGACGGAGCTGGCCTATACTATTAGCTCTCCAGTAGCCTTCGGCTCAGGTGGGTTGACACTAAGAATCGGCACTGAAACACTGACTACGTGGTTTTTAAAGTCCTCCACAAGCAGTGATATGGGCCCAAGGATTTTAATATTTTTGATTCAGTTTGATCGTGTACAGTTAAAATATTTGTTTCAGATTGATCGTATCCAGAACAAAGCATTATACCAGCAATACGTGGCGAAAAAGGAGCTGATGACAAAACAAACACCCAATCCTCCAGCACAGTTTCCAATTGAACGTACCGTGTGGCACGGAACCAGCAATGCGGCTGTATCTAGTATCCAGGTGCACGGGTTTAACAGGAGTTACGCTGGAGATAAAAATGGTAACCACATTATGTTGTATATTTTTTTTTATTTTAGAAAAGGTGAAATTATGTTTGACGCTGCCTAAGAAAGCTCCTAATGCATTTGTTCAAGTACACATTCCTGATAGATTAAACGAACAGATCCAAGATACGCAGTTGTTGTTTATGATGACCAGTATTTCTTTATAGACTGCCAAAGTAAATAAGATCTTATCAAGCGTGAAAATTGTATCTTGTTTAAAAATGTCCGACTTATAAGTTATCAGCATTATTACATAATTTATTTTAAAAAGTCACTTTCTAGCCAGTTTTATAAAACCTTAATATTGCTCATACAACCTTAGCCTACACGGTCAGGAGCCCCGGTAGCTCAGTGGGCTAAGTGCTAGCCTACTGATCTAGCAGACCGGGTTCGAATCCCGCTTGAGGCGGGTTCGAATCCCGCTTGAGGCGGGTTCGAATCCCGCTTGAGGCGATATAAACGGGGTTCCATTGCACACAGCCTTTCATTATCATCCACCCATCGTCCCGATATAACTGATGCACTGTTGAAAAGGACGTAAAATCACAAGCCATCCATCCATCCATCTATTTAGCCTACACGAGTCGATATACAAACATTTAGATAGAAAAGTATTCAAGAGTTTGCCGTCTTTAAGTAAAAGTTCTTATATCTTGTTAAATGATGTTCTATATGAAACATTCGGTTTTGTCTAAATAAATGAATAGCTGGTGTAAGTATCTAGTTTTTTTAATGTATGTCTGCATTATAGGTTATACTATGATGAAAGCTCAGAAATATATGTAACAGGTGGACTGAACGACCACTCTTAATTATATACCTTTTGAACTACAGTGTTCTTCCTAATGCCCGTTTTAGTTTTGCTATCTCTCGTGATGCAAATATGATTTATCAAATTCGATTTGAATTTTCGAGACAAAGTTTGACAAAGAGTTCGAAAGTAAAAGACACTTTTACTATTTCTGTACATGATACAATGGCGTAACTGAAATTTGTCATTTTTTATGCGAAAAATGCAGTCTTTACAATGGTTATATGATGTGATCCATTGTAGACATTCCAAAGAGTGACTACGGGTTTTGATTTTCAGGTGATCCGTGGTATGGACATGGAGTTTATTTTGCCGCTGATGCTTCTTACTCTGCCAGAAGTTGGCTGTCTGGAGCTAATCCCTCTGGGGGTGGAACTACTAAAGGCTATATATTCCTTGTCAAGGCCCTTACTGGTGAATTTTGCAAGGGTGCGAAAGGAATGCGCTTCTTACCTCCCAAGAATCAAAGTAACAAAACCGTTTTATATGATTGTGCAGTTGATGATGTAGCTAATCCTATGGAGTTTGTCATATTTCATGATGCACAGGCGTATCCAGAATATCTTATAACATTTGTGTCATGAGCCACTTTGTAATCCTAACGGGATCAAAACTTGAATGAATATGAAATATTTATATTTATTCATTGACTAAAATATTGTTTAAACTAACTTGAATGGATGTTTGGCGTGTATCATCTTAAATAGATCACGGGACATTAGTTCATGGGTGTGTATGTTTTTATATTCTGTGACGGATAAATATTCAAGTGCTTTTTCAGCATAAGTATTATATAAGTAAACGAATTGTTCCAAACGGTAATCGTGGCATCATATTTGATAAACAGTATTAGATATCCATCTCTGAAGTTTATATCAAGATCACCGATATTATTTAAAAGGACAGAATAAAATTCAAAATAAATTTAACCACAAGAGTTTGAGGTTTGAATCCATTAGATATTCTAAAATAAATGGCTGAAATAATGCCTCTAGCGAACGAAGTTGGAAAATAGTGAGTGCCTTAAGTAAACAAGGTAAGCATCTTCCTCACTTCTGCAAAAGATTTTAAGCACAAAGGTAATCCCTCTAGCGAATAATATGAGTGCCTTGGTCACTTTTTTGCTAGAGTCGCATTAGGCATTATTTTTGGACTTTAGTTATTTTGATGTTTGAAGCTTCTTTTGTACTATATTACTACTTGTGTTGTTGCTTCGTGTATTTTCGTGTATTTATTTTGGGAGCGTGGGTGGGATGTGGAATGCGATTGTATCAGTTCCTGGTCATTGCTCTTCTACGCTACTTTCTGCCGATACATGCTCTGAAAAAGGCCTAAATGGCCAAACTAATGCCTCTAACGAAAGAAGTGACTAACTTACTCGTTCCTTTTGCCGGGGCCATTACTTTGGCTTTTGAGGCTGTTGATTTAGGCCTACTTTAGAGCAAGTATAAACCTAGATTTGAACCATACCCTGAGAAAAGTCTGCCCAAACACATAATCATGTTTCATTGCTACTGTTTGAAACACACTGTTTTTCTAATGTCTGTATGGAGCTGGATTTATATAAATTACCTTCTGGTACATTCATTGTCCATTTGTGACCACAGCTATGATAAGTTCTTGGTTTAAGACCGTGATTGTTCGTATATTACACAGTATGTAATAATCTTAATCGACGACAGAAGCCCAGAAACTGGTTCGCCAGTTGTGTGTAGCTCAGTTTCTAAGAAAACAAAAGGGATAGAGTCTTCAAAATTGGTACACAGTAACAACTGGAAAAAGATCAACTGAATACAGTGATGCGTATCAGACGGACAATGACCACAATATTTAATAGATCATTCAACATAGAAATTTGGTTCATCAGTTCGTTTATCTCAATTTCTATTGTAACCAAAAGGGATAGTCTTCAAACTTGGTACACAGCAGCATCTGGGAAAGATCACATAATTCAATGATGCATATCGGGCCATGATCTATAGTTCATAAAACATTGTGGTTCACCAGTTGCGTTTAGCTCAGTTTCTAAGTAACCAACTGAGATAGAATCTTCAAACTTTCTACCAAAAAGCAGTTGGACAAGAACAACTGAAAGCACTTATTCATACTGGCCATGTCCCATTCTTTACGGCTCATTGAACATAAAAATTTAGGTTTGACCTGATGCGTTTAGCTCAGTTCTAAGTTAACTAATGGGATACAGACTTGATTCCTACGATGACCGACCTCATATTACTTTTACGTCACTATGATCTATATTTCACAATTCAGTGATATTATCTTATATCTCCAGCACTATTTCATGGATTTGAATAACTCTCAAGAAAACTGATAATTCTAACACTGCAGCTCACCTCATTTTATTTGGCTTATATTATTCAATGTGTCCATGCAGAGGCTTATAACTACTCATAAGCCTCTGGTCCATGTTATAGTCACGCTGCCATAAGGCGCGCTCCATTGTTTTTGAAAAATCTTGTTTTGTCATTTTCTCACATAGGAGTAACCACAAAGAATATAAAAGCCACGACGCCATAATAATAGTACCAACACGAAGTTTGCCGCAAAGTGTTACGACTATTTGCTATAACGTTGTAATAAAGGAGATCTGCGCAGACTGATCAGTCTGTCCTACTGGCGGGAACAATCTACGTGTCCGTGCGGAATATTTAAATTGAAAACTGAAGACTTGGATTCGCTTGCGCATATATGCTTGTTTATTGCAATGTCTGCTGTAGGCATATGTAAATTTCTCTTTTCACGCGCGACCCCAGTGTTTGGATATTCAGCAGCTGCCTCAGTCACACTAAGATTGAAGCTCTCACCATAAGAAGCAGTATTAGATGTACCGATATCAAACCCTCTCTCTCAAACGTATACTAAGATGCAGTCGAACCAAAAAACGTACTTCACGATTTGAATAGTAGGAGTCTATTATATCCACGCATGACCTACAGTAAGTAAAGCTCTGTCCCCATCTTTATTTTAACTGTTGCATGAGGTGGATGTTGCAAATTCACCTCTGACTTCTGTATTATTCCATGTTTCTTGGATTGGGCTGGCAAGAAAGTGAGGTTGTTACAATTTTGCTGTTTGTAGTTTTTATATTTTTATTTTCTCAATGGGTAGGTTGTATGCGAGGGGACGTGTAGGGGTGCGTATGTTATAGGTCCTGAGTTAGAACAATCATTAAAGTCGGTTCTGTCGAGCTCGAGGGTCCACAGTTTGTTTTGGTGAGACTGAACAACTTTAATCAGCACTCACAGAAAAGAGAGTAAAGATGGTGGCAAAAAAAGTCTTTTATATGTCACAACCCTATACCGTCCTCGTGAAGCGAATTTGTCTGTTCCTGTTATTGATAATTCCACGTTTGTATGATGTACTCTTTTACTATTCCTTTTTATAGTAGATCCAAAAAATGATAATGTAACCGCGACACGAGAAAACCAACAAAGTGGCATGTGCGCCCAGTGAAGACTCAGATCAGCATGGGCAACCGAATAGAGCTAGCTTAGACCATAGCTACTTTTCAAACGCACAACAAGCACACATCAAAGACTCTGATCAGACTCGGTCGCTGCCCAGGCTGATCTGAGTTTTCACTGGGCGCACGTGCCACCTTGTTGATTTTCTAAAAGCTCAATTATACTATCTGTCCAATATGAAAAATGATATAATTCAGAGTATATTAAGATATTCATTAGGTGAATGGATATACTTCCAAGGAAGCAACTCCATCATTATACGCCCGTTTTGAAAAAAGAAACGGACGTATTGTGTCGTGGCGCCGTCCGTCCGTCTGTCTGTAAACATTCTTGTGCACGCCATAACTCAGTGACCATTTGAGATATCTTCATGAAAGTATGTAGGCATATGTATTATGTAGGGGCAACGTGTCGCATACAAAAATGGTTGCTCCCCCTTCCTTAGTTTTCGAGTTATGCCCCTTTGATTATTTTCCCCTGCAAGTCTTGTGCGCGCCATAACTAGATAACTGTTTGGGATATCATCATGAAACTTCATAGCAATGTGTATGAAGTCCCAACAATGTGTCGCATACAACAATGGTTGCTCTCCCTTGCTTCGTTTTATAGTTACATCGGATCCCTTTCATTAGTTCTTTTAGGCTATTTTATGTATACTTATTTTGTGCATATCTTAACTTGGTAACCCATTGGAACATCATGATGAAACTGTATAGCAATGTGCATGATCACAAGACGATGTGTCGCATATAAGAACGGTTGCTCCCCCTATCTTAATTTTGGAGTAACTTCTCTTTGATAAGTATTATTAGGCATTTCTCATTCACTCCATATCTCCTTAACCTTTTGAAATATTAGAATGAAACTTTGTATGAATGTGTATAATAATGGGGCAATTATCCTGAACAAGAACCACAACTCTGGCTTACTTACTGAATTATCTGCCCTTTCATAAATTTCCTGTTTACTCTGTAACTCCATAACCGTTTAAAATATTTGAACACAACTTAATAGGGATGTGTATATTGTCAAGAGAATGTTTTAAAATCAAGGATGGTATATCTAGTATATTTTGTTTATGAATTGTCTCCTTTGTTTGACTTTGGCATTACATTGTACTTATCTTCTGATCTTAGCCTCTTCACCTTGGGAGCTGTTTTTTGGTATCTATTAGTATTTGATGTGTTCAATATTTAAATGATGTTGCTGTCATTAAATATAGAGTGGTTGTCCCTGTTTGTCTGCCTGTCTATCATTTTGTAAACAATCTTGTTCATTCTGTAACTCCTTTATGACATTAAAACGGGCGTATTATGCGCCGCTTGCAAAGCCCTTGTTTTTCATTCTTGCCCTTATTGTCTTTAGGGGTAAACTGTTAAAGGAATGAATTTGCTCCTCTAAGATTAAATTCTTTCTTTTATAAGTAGACCCGTTTTGAAAGGACAAATACTGGTAGTGAGTTGTTCCCAGTTTGTAAAAATGGTGGATAACACGGAGGTGTACCCATTCTACATAATTGAGCAGCGACACGAGAAAACCAGCAAAGTGGTTGTGCGCCCAGCGCAGACTCAGATCAGCCTGGGCATCCGCCCAGTCTGATCAGAGCCTTCGCTGTCCACATGGAGGTAGCTTAGACCCTTAGCTACCTTTTGAGCGCTTAACGAAGAGTGTGGTCAAATAGGGCGGATGCCCAGGCTAATCTGAGTCTGCGCTGGGCGCACAACCATATTGTAGGTTTTGTCGTGTCGCGGCACAAATGGAGAATAATTATGTTACTACAAGTATTCAATGCTAGAATAATCATTAGTCAGTACTACACATGAGTATCTTTTATTCAAATTATTCATATGTCTAATACCATATAAGGATATCATACGATAGGCAGTTAAGGCATATTTTTGGTGTTATTGTCAGAATCATGGTTCAGTTTTTGCCTGACTGTGAAACAGAACAGAACAGAACAAATGTTTATTTCATAGTAATATCTCAGGCCACTCACAGGTGGCATATGAGAAAAAGTACATACATAATACGATTGCACAGTGACGGGCATAACAATTAACATGTTTACTTGGCGGTTGTAAATGGCGTAACGGGCCGATTGCTCAGATATCCAGCATAAAGTCAACCTCGAGGTTAGCCATATATTAAATATAGGGCTATACTCGAGGTTGTCTCTAACCAAGCCTGAGTAATCTTCCCTACAAGTTCAACTCTGGCTTAAGTAACATAGTAATATCTGGAGAGAGAGAGAGAGAGAGAGAGATCGGAGTGTACAGTTCATGAGGCTAGAAACGCTAGATTGGCGAAAACTAAAGCATAATTTTTGAGTGTTGGTAAATGGTCAGTGGAGCAATGGAGATTTTCATTCGTGTGTGTTTCAAGGGAAATCATATATATCAAATACGGTGATTGTGATGTCAGAATACAGTTGTATGCTAATTTTCTTGTTTGTTTAATATTCTGTATTGTGTGTTATCAAGTCACCTTCCATGGCGAATAAATTCACCAACGTAATAAGCAGACATTGTTATTATTATGTTTCCAGAGTAATGGTGCAGAATTATGCCGCAGCCTTGAAGAAGACGGTTAAATGAGCTGCGACACGAGAAATAAACAAAGTGGCATGTGCGCCTAGCCAAGACTCAGATCAGCCTGAGTAGCCACCCAGTTTGATCAGTCTTCGCTGTGCACTCAAAAGGTAGCTAAAGTTGTACGATAACTCCATTCGGACATCGACGACTCTGATCAGACTGGGCGGATGCCCAGGCTGATCTGGGTATTCACTGGGGGCGCATGCCACATTGATGGTTTTCTCGTGTCGCGGCTCATTAATGTTAATCTGTTACGCAGAATTACATGCACTAGGCTAGAATACGTTATCGGATACTTCTTTTGAGTTAAAAAAAAAAGAGAGAGAAAAGAAAAAAAAATAATACGGCGGCAACAGCTCACGTCCCCTAGCGCCAGCGGAACTCTATTTTCAGACGGACTAAGAATGAGCTATCCTCTGGAAGCAAGGAACACATCAGTGAAAGGAATATAACAGATTAGGCTTAATTGAATATGTTCATAATGTTACTTGCAAAACTGCCCACGCCCCCTAGCATCGCTTTTAACGGAACTATATTTTCAAACTGACTCAGAATAAGCCTAATGATGCAAAGAACCAGACATATATAATCTGCTGTAAAATGAAGTACGGGTAAAGTTTACACGGCCGCCATACGGCACTAAACACAGCTGCAGTTAAGATAAGATCGATTCTTAAGCAAGATCTTTTGTGTGCAAGAATCGCTTCTGAGAAACGAAAATAGCAGACTCGTTTTAATGGAGTTCATGTTCAGTAATATAACTTGAAATACTCAGTGCTCACATCCCACTGGCACCGGCTACAGCGGAGCTCTTTCTTCAAACTAATTCAGAATGAGCCTAATGGTCCTTTAAAACCAGAAAGTATATAACCTGCAGTGCGATGAAGCACGGGGAAGCTTTTTACGGCCACTACAAGACACTTAAATCCAGCTGGAGTGAAGATCAAATAGATTCCGACGGAATCTGGAAGCAAAGAACGCCGTAGACAAAGGAAAATAGCAGAATAGTTCTTACTGAAGCTGGCCACACAATGACAAGAATAGTCCTACAAACTGAAGTAGATACAGAAAAGTGGACTTCTGTTGAAAACCAGGGCCCGGTTGTTCAAAGCAAACTTTATCGTTTGTTAACGTAACGTTAAGATTTCAAACATTAATATCTCAAATACGCCAACATTTTTTATTGAAAAATGTGAGAAGCTATAATGCAAAGACGTAACGTCAGATGTTGGCGACAATAAGCGTAACGTCAGAAAGCGTCAGATTCTGAGCTCTGTTGCCGGTGGCACTACACTAAAAACAATCCCATAGCTCACAGTGCAAAATGGGTCAAAGTCAATGCATTGCCAATTTTCTCCTGGTCTAAACTTTCCAAATTGAGGCATGGAATTGAATAGACAACGCCTTTACCTACCAGTAATAGCTAAAAAAGTTGGGGGTTGTGCGGCATATTTTTGACTTATTCTATTTTTAGTGCTGACAGGGTGTAGTTCGCAGTGAATAAATCTCGAAACTGTCACTGGCACCCCTGTGTATTTTTCAACCCCAACAAAAAATGCAGCAAAACAGCTTTGTAAATAAGCTCCATTTTTTATAATGATAAATAAGCATAAAATTCAGAAAAATATTCAACTTTCATAATAAAACCAATCAGGGGCCGGCAAATATTCATTATAATCCTGAAAGCTCTCCCCCAAAGAGGCGGGGGCTTGCATAATGAGCATTTTTTTTACTGTAGTGCATTCTATACCTTCCACCAAATTAAGGCCTTTAGCCTTCTTGTGTTATATAATGTAAAGTGTAGGTTCACTGCCATCATTTATTTATGCCAGGGATTACAGTTCTGCTAGTTGTGAAGGAAATATTTGCTATCAACTCTATGGCAGCACTTGGCGGCAAAAGCATAAAACATGTACATTTTGAAATATCTTACTCATACTATTTGTCCTGTTACAAAAAGAAATATGCCTATGAACAATTAAGCCATCTGTGTTTTGTTTCTTTAATCTCTTATGTAAAACGCACGGCATATCAGTCATACTTCAAGCAAAGTTTCATTGCTGTAATATCTATTGATAAGTGGGCACTGTTAAAATATGCAAAATTTCTGAAATTTCGCCTTTGAAAGAATACAGAGTTCCTGCCATGCAATTAGCTGACAGACAGTTACTAATATATGATAAACTATTGTTCCTAGTATATGTATCCTGCAAGTCTGACTGCATATCACAAGATGCACAGCAGAAAAACCAACTTTTGCAACCCACCCCCTTCCTGCTCGGAGAAATTTCTGGACGCAAACAATTTTACTGCTTTTGTTCTTCCTCAAATACAAGTCTATTGTCTTCAAACTACTACCAAGCTTATAGAAACAACTTTTATATTTCTATTCTATTATTTTATACCCAACCAATTGCACATCCAGTAAAAAGAGGCCTTACAGAACTGTCTAATTAAGGGTAGGTGAAGAAGCAAGACTATAAACCGGTGCTTAGTGATACTGAGGTTCAAGAAAGGGAATATTCCACATAACAAAGGCTTTAAGTCAGATGAAAGCTACTCCCCAGCAAACACTGATGCTGTCATATCCCAAAATGTAAGACTTCCAACAGACGTCTTTATAGAATGCGACTCACAACAAACAATCTTCACTTGAGCCGGGTCCAGGCCAGCATGTCTTTTGAGATCGACGAGCTCTGTCTGATCAGAAAGCAAAATTGTACTTGCAAAGAAAAGCTCTTGCAATAACTTCTGTTTTCCCTATGTTTGTTGAGAATAATAATAAAAATGATGATGATAAATAATAATAATAGACTGAAAATTGAACCTTGTAGTATTCCCAGCAGAACAGTCGAAGGGAGACAACTCCTCTTTCCATAGTACTCCATTCACAGTTTGATTTCTGGTTATCAGATGCAAAGATAACTAAGATTAAAAGCATTTAAAGCATGAAACAAATTCATACAATCTGAAAGGAACAGTTAAACAATTTATGGGGTTTCTGTATGTGTGCATAATATTTCCAAAGGGTATGGTTTTACCTAACCAGACTAGACTGCACACACAAAAAAGCTAAATTTGGTGCTTATACATGTATTAATAACAATATCCAAAAGCATAATGTTGTGGCCTTATTAGAACTGTCTGAGTGAGAAAGCTCTAATGACAGGCCATGACATCATTAGAATTGCCTCTAAGAGGAGGTTCTAATGAGACGAAACATACATTTCAACGCAAACTGTGGCCTCAAATAGAACCTCCTCATTGCGCGTTCAAATGAACATCCTCAGCAAGGCAGTTCTAATGAGGAGTCACAACATATTATTTTTGTCAGGGAAACATAGGAAAAAGAATGAAAATCCCAGATTAATTATCTATTTAGAGCTCTGGTTCTATTATCAATGTTATGAAATCCTCAGTCAGTAGAAACTCATGCCACCAAATCTAATAAAATGCCCATAAATTTTCTTCCGAGAGAATACACAGAGTTTAAAATGAATAAAATTTTGCAGTGCTCAATGAAAAAACAACTGAAGCTGAGAGACTTCTCCGGCAATGTGTGCCATACCATCTGACTCCCAGCGATGCTCAGTAAAACACGCAAGAATGCAAATAAGCAAAACGGAGTGCGAACAGGGCAGTGATGTGCAACTGCGGCCAAAACTATAACTTACCGCTGAAATTATGGGATTCGCATACTGCTATTTCCTGGCCCTGGTGAGTCTATTACTAAGTTCTACAAGGCCCTGGGTTGTCCAACTGTCCCTGCCACAAGAGTAGCAAGAGGTCTGAAATACATCCAGAGCACAAAATGAATAGCGCACAGCTCATATGTTCCATATTGACAGATGCGATTCTAAATTGTGTCGGCTTAAATGAAAGCCGGGCTACGACATAAGTGCGAGACATCTAACTGTTCTCCAGTAGCACTCCTCATGGGCAACGGGTCTCAAATAAGCTTTAAGGACAGCATACATATGACAGCCTATGACTTCTTTCTATTATTCAAGTCACATCTGGCCAAGAAACAGACCTTTCTGCAAAAGCATGTTCTCATAACCCCACACACTCAGTGCAATTATGGGTCCACAGTGAAAACTGGATTTTTACTGCATATCAGCTGTAAGCTTGTGCCAAAAAGCTTCCTTGTTTGCTGTAAGTACATGCAAAACCAGAATATTGGGTTCCAATTTGGGAATCAGGGCTATCTCGAAGAAAACATACACAAGCAAATTCTGGGTTTAGGTGGCACTACACTAAAAACAATTCCATAGCCCACAGTGCAAAATGGGTCAAAGTCAATGCACTGCCAATTTTCTCCTGGTCTAAACTTTCCAAATTGAGGCATGGAATTGAATAGACAACTCCTTTACCTACCAGTAATAGCTAAAAAAGTTGGGGGTTGTGCGGCATATTTTTGACTTATTCTATTTTTAGTGCTGACAGGGTGTAGTTCGCAGTGAATAAATCTCGAAACTTTCACTGGCACCCCTGTGTATTTTTCAAGTTGTTCACAGTCAAAGTGTTCCTAATGAACTGGATTCAGAGTCACAATCAGTGACATCCCATACCCCTAAAGTTGATGTAGCAACTGAACAGTCAATTCTTGTGGATTTGTTAGAAGTACTGGACAGTGACGACGACGACCCTCCAAGGAAGTGTGACGTTTGTGCCAGTTGTAAGCAAAGGCTTCCATTGGGTGTTGAACTTGTTCGCTGTGCTAATTGTGAGACCACAGTGTATTGTGCCAAAAAGTGTAAGAGAAAAGACGCTGGGTTCCACCGTTTTGCCTGTTCAGTGGTTGCCCAGCGTTCTAGGAGGAAGTGACATTTGTATAAAGGCAGTAAATTATGACTGTACATAGTGTGTTTGACAGTTTCTTATCTTTATAGTGTGTTTGACAGTTTTATATAGTGTGATAGTTTTAGTGACTAAACTTTTTACTCTAATAAACTTAACACTTCTACTGCGTAGTGTGAACGCAGGTGCTCCTACATAAAGGAGGAGAAAGAAAGGCACCAAAAATGTAAATACAAGATACAAGATACAAGAAGCTTTATTTAGAGTCGACATAATAACATTATCCATGGGCTATTTTGTCGACAAACATGATAAGAAAAACTGTACATGTATACACATTATAACAAAAATCACAGATTAAGAAAGCTATATCACAGTCCTGAAAGCATAGGATTACATTAAAATTCAAATAATAGAGACTAGTATGGTATATAAATTACTAATACCATGGCACTGTCTTCTCTGAAGAAGTCAGATACCATGGTAATTCGTAACACAGGGTAAAACAAAGACCGTAACCACCTCCAACCATCATCCATACCACAACTAAAAAAAAAAAAAGCAGATTGGATTCATAAAAGATGAGCCCATACGAAAGCGAAAGTTAGGCAAGAGGCAATGTTAGGAAGCAGGAGAGGGTAGGGGGAATTTTACATCTATTGCACAAACACATAAAGACTTAGCTAAAGTTAGTAGATGCATGCAAATATAAAAAGAAATGTGATGAAACATGTAAGATCATGGTTGAGCTAAAAAAAATTCAAGGCTCAGAAAAAGCTGGTCATACAAGCTGCAAAATAACACAACATAAAAAATTTGAGGAAACAAAGCAATCAAAGCAAACAGAAAATAAAAGCGGAAAAAAAAAGAAAGCAAATCAAATCATATATAACGCAAACTGAAGCAGAAAATAAGCTAAAACAGAAACTAAAACTAAAACTGATTAACTTTTGCATAATGAACATCTGCATGCAGTGCCGCTCCATGTGTCGACTAGCCTCCTGAACTCCCTAAAGTCTTCGACTTTCCGTAGTTCATTCGGGAGGCTGTTCCACACACCAGCGGCCTCACAGCGAAATGTTAATTTACCGTACTTTATGGTACGCACCCTTGGTACATCTACAAGGTTGTCGTATCTGAAAGAATATGCAGAATTTTTATAAGATAAAAGGTCCTGCAGATACACAGGTGTCATTTTGTGCAGTATTTTAAAAGATTCAATAGCAATCAATCTGATTCTACTGACATGTAAAGAAGTCATATTGGCTCTTTCAAGAAGAGTCTCATAGGAACTATAAAAATCGTTAAAAACTAAACGGAGTGCCCTATATTGTAGTTTTTCCATCTTCATAGTACTAGTCTCAGAACAAAAATGCCAGACTAGTGGGCAATAATTAAAATTGGATCTTATAAATGATTTGTAAATTAAAATCTTAGTTTCAGGAGACAAATATTTACTAAGACGTTACAAAACATTGATTTGTCGTGCAGCTTTTTTACAAATATTTGAGATATGAATGTCAAAATTGAGCAAATAGTCAAAGGTGACACCTAAAAGTTTCACTGAGTCTTCACATTTTATCTCTATTCCATTTAGATTTAGACTCTTACAATTTAAAAATCCTTGCAAACCGAGCATGATTGCTTGGAATTTGTCAGGATTAGCCTGCATTTTATTATTCTTAAACCAGTCGATGCAGATAATGCTTTCATCAACTAAAACTTCTTTGGTGGTTTCGAGACTCTTATCGCTGTATGTTACCGTGTTGTCATCAGCATAATTATAAATTTTGGACTTTTTCTTGAAATAAAAAATGTCATTCATAAAAATGTTAAATAGAAGGGGACCAAGGATAGAGCCTTGCGGTACACCCTTTAAGCTACTTTGATACTGACCTAGTTTGACCCTGTGCTTTCTGTTTGAAAGATAGCTATTTACAAAGTCACATGCATCGCCAGAGAGGCCATAAGCACTAAGTTTGGCAATGATAAGGTCATGCGGAAGACAGTCAAAAGCTTTGGACAAATCCATTAGCACTGCGCCAACAAACTGCTGTTTGTCCAAATCCTTTTTCCAGTCTTCCGCAAGCCTAAGGAGTGTTGTTTGGCAGCCGAAACCTTTTCTAAAGGCTGCTAAGTAATTATCAAAAATTGAGTTGAAATGTTCAGTTAATTGAGTGAACATCATGTCTTCAAAAATCTTGGAGTGTGATGTGAGAATACTCACGGGTCGATAGTTTTTCTTGACGAAGGGATCATCCTTTTTATAAATGGGACAGACCTGTGCGCATTTAAGGTCATCTGGAAATTGATTAGCTTTAGCACAGTAATTAAAAATGGTGCTAAATGGGCCTGCCAGTGCTTCAGAACCAGCTTTGATCAGTTTCGCAGGTAACTGATCGACACCGGTGGCCTTTTTGGGGTTTAGCTTTTTAATTGACTTGGAGACCTGTACTTGGTTTACAGGCTTAAAATTGAAGGAGGTATAGCCCTCTTCAGGGCCATTTTCTTTAATTGCTTTTATGCTGGGATGGTTATTGAGGTCTTGAGACCCCGAGTCTAAGCCTATTTCCCTTGCTATATTGATGTAAAAGTCATTTAGCAGACCACTGACCTCTTTTTGGTCACTGATAAGTGTTTCATTTTCTAGTAGGATGATGTAAAAGATCCGGTAACACAATTTTATTATTTGTTGTCATCTTATTTCATTTTGACCCATCTATTAACATAATTATTGTGTTTGGTACCTATGCTGCCCTTTGTTGAATTTTGTACTGTATTTCGGCGTTTCAAAAGACCTTGTAACTTGTACTAAGGAGTTCCACCCTTGTTAGGGTCACCGTAGTTATACGTATTCTTCTGGAGTAAAGAGCTGACTAAAAACTTTTACAGTACGAGGCAGCATGCACCAGTCTGTATCTACCACTGAATGTTTTTAGTAATCAAAGGGCAGTTGAAATACACCGGGCAGCGTTCACGCGGCATTTTCATCACAAAGATTTAGCCTTCATAAGTATAGTCGCTCCATCCACGAGGATAATTGAATATGTGTTGTATTAAATGTTATACTGTAATTAGTAGCATAGGCAGAAGCACAAATCCGCCCCACAAGAGATGAGTCCAGCGCCGCAGGATTAAAAGGAGAAGAGAAGATCCAATGATGATCGCAGCATCCTGTAGGCCCTCACTCTGTAGCCCTCCTTGACAACTGTGATCCACATGCACTATCTCGACCAACAAAGTCCCAGCCATAATGGGTTACCCAACACCATGACCAAGATTTTCATGCTAATCGAACGGGACATAGATTAGGCCAAGTAATCGAGCTGTTCGAAAAATCATTTCCGGTTTTCGATTTATAGAAAGAATTTTTAAAATGAAGTGTATTTAACGAACCAACTCGCCAAAATGACAAGAAATGAAACAAATTTAATATTACTGTTCACATTTTTATACATATTTTTCTCGGCATTGCTGATTGCCCCACCCACAGAGTTCATTTCAGCAGGACTAACTATACAAAATATTTTCTCCAGTGTACTTGGAAGTGAAGACATTAATTTTGTATATTATCATATCAGGAGGACTTCACTGACAATATTCATACATTCCTTGTTTCCTCTTTGTAAGTTAAAGACGGGAGTCCCATATATGACACTTCAGTGGTCAAATGTCTGAATTCTATGTTTTCATGTTTTTCTTTCTTTTTTTTCTTTCTTCGTATACTGCCGCATTACTAAGTATATGTTTCCACTAAAACTGAATTGCAAAAGAGTCACTAGGAATGGGAGACAAAGCCATTATGGCAAAATAAACACTCTAAAAGGCAAAATTCCTAAAAAAAAACCTAAGCCTTATTTTCTATCATCATCCCTAGTGTTTCTCTATTGTTTCCAGTCTTAAAATTGCCATTAAGATTGGGAAATTGCTTTGGCGTTGTGTGTGTGTGTGTGTGGGGGGGGGGGGGGGCAATGCCCCCAGACACCCTTTTTTAACTTCTCGGCACAGAACTATATATGTTATTTATTATATAGTTGAGAAATGAAGAAGTACCCACTGGGACTCGAACCCACGCCGAATACGACAACTCCGCGTAGCGATTCAGAGACATGAGCTTAACTGATTGCGCCACTACGCTCCCCAAAAAAGGGGTTTCATGGTACAATTATGTTAAGCTTTATTTCTCTGAATGACCCATCGGTTGGTTGTTGGTTGATTTGATGCTTAACGTCCACGGTAAACAACTAAGGTCATGTCGGGACAGTCAGTTAACCTAACCACACTATTCCTGGGCAGGCTTAGACCTCCTAAGCGGTTAACCAGTACTAAGTGCACATACTTTCGCCAGTAACTGACAACTGCCCTTCTTGAATCAGCGGAAGGAATGACCCATCGGATAGGGCTATTTTATTAAATTGTGCTAACACAATCAGGTATATACATGGAATATCTGGATCATGCGATACAGAAGCTTGGAAATATTATATGCTTAAATTTAAGATTTAACAAACTTCAACAGATATTCCGGCCCAGGATCATTTTACTGATGCAAGTACATCCGAAAAAATTGTATAGTTGAGAAATGAAGAAGTACCCACTGGGACTCGAACCCACGCCGACTACGACAACTCCGCCTAGCGATTCAGAGACATGAGCTTGCCTAGCGATTCAGAGACATGAGCTTTATTTATTATATATATATATATAATAGATTTATATGTTATTATATAAATAAAGTAAGGTTTGACGTTACATGTTTTGATTTATTAAAATAAAACTATGCACAAAAGTGTCAAAGCGTTTCACGTTATTATATATATATGTTATTTTCATTTTTATATTTTTGGTGAAAGCGATTCACTAACATAGAAAATGACAATAACAAAATGAAAACATAAACACAGATATTTGACTGCAGAAGTCTCATATATGGGAATAGGACGGGAACAGACATACATTGTACTGAATTTGTTCCTATTTAAATGTTCCCACTGCCAAAGGTGCAGGGGGACATTGTTTTCAGTGCAGTGCATCGGACTGGCAGCTTACACCCACTACATCTCTCGAATTTACTAATTTTGTATGATAAATCATTGAGACATGCCAAAGAGTTAATTAGGTTTTGTGACTTTTAGGAACCAACCATTTGATATTCTGGGAGGTGTTGGGGGGTGGGGGGGGAGCAGTATTCTTGATGGAGACAGGACATTTTATTTCACTGGCCTCTGGAAACAATATCTTTTTTTTTCACCTTGAGGGAGCTAATTTCTTTTTTTTTTACAAACACTCCCATAGGTTATTTTTTTTGTAATTTTTTAGGCTGAACTATCAGATCCTTGTTAACTTGACCTTAACATCTGTTTATTTTACCTACATAAGTAATTTTTACACCTTTTTATCTCACAAAAAAAAAAACATGGTGCTGTCTGTAACCAGGCTAAGGGCATGGCTTACCTTGCTTTTGCAAACCAGTGCCTGGAGCATGTTACTCTCTTCATCTAAGGTACAGATACAAACATCCCTGTATGAGCTTGGCAAAAAATTAGGCCTTAAATTAGGGATATTTTGGCCAAAAATTAGGGCTATTTTCACAAAGTTTTAGGGCTAAAATTAGGAATTTAAGGGTTTTCTAGCCCAATCATATGCCCAAACACGCTTTATTCGCACTTCAGAAAGTTTGATAAATGCTTACTGATAGAGTCACATTATACATGAATGCCAGTTAATAAAATGGCTAAAAGTTCTGTGTTAAGAAGTTAATAAAGGGGGTCTGGGGGGAATTGCCCCCCTCCCCCCAAACCCAAAGCAATTTCCCAATCTTAAAGGGCTACTGTACTGTTTTTCTGTTTTTCAACATGCATTGAAATCACTGGAAATAACTGGTATTGTTTTGTCTAAAAGAATGTTGAAAACTGCAAGGAAACATTCCAAATGGTTAAAAAGTTATTAGCAATTTGAATTTTAATTAGCTGAAAAATATGCGAGGACTCTTATGACGTCATTTGAGTCATTCCGGTATACGACGAAACATAGAAAGACAAAAGAGCGAAGCGACACATAATAGATAAGTCAAAACATAGACGGGACATTTAATAGATCGACGAATAATAGAACGACCAATAATAGAACAATTAATCACTTGACCAGCAATGCTATGCGTCATTGAACATTCGCTCACTCGATCATGGCTATCGATCAATAAGGGGACAAACAATAATTACAGTTAAGCACCCGATTTGAGTAAATTTTGATTTTTTTCTGCACGAGCATTGTTCTATTTCTATTGTATTTCTATTTAAAATGAAATTTGTAAAATAAAAAGTGTTCACATATCTCTTTACCTTAGTTTATTTTCTTTTCCACCCTGTTTGATAAAGCTCGTTATTTCATTTGAAATGGAAATTCTGACCACGCAAAAAAGCAAGCCACAACTGGCTTTAGATGGCTATCTTTATATTATTGATAAAAACGAAAGAAAAATCTACTGGAAATGTGTGAGAAATCCAGACTGTCGAATTTCTGAAGGGAGAGCAGTCGATTATTCATATACATGTAAATTAAATTTAAAAAACATATATATTTAGAAAAAAAAAAAATTACACTTTTTTCCCCTAAAATAGATTTAGTGAGACAAGTTACATCATCTCATGAAAAAAAATTGAATATTTTGCATCAGAATATGGTAATAACTGGAATCAAAATCACATTATGCAAGTAAAGCTGTAGAAAAGAAAAAGTGGGCGGGGCTTAAAATCTAATTTGCATAAACTTTAATTGTCAATAATTACAGTTTGGGTAGGAATTTTTCGATGGGGTTTTCAGCAATCTGTTTCTCTTATAGATATCTGTTAATTGGGAATATTTCTGGAAATAGTGAAGAAACAGTGCAGTAGCCCTTTAATGGCAATTTTAAGACTGGAAACAGTAGAGAAAAACTAGGGATGATGATAGACAATAAGGCTTAGGGTTTTTTTTTTTTTAGGAATTTTGCCTTTTAGAGTGTTTATTTTGCCATAATGGCTTTGTCTCCCATAGGCTAGTTACTCTTTTGCAATTCAGTTTTAGTGGAAACATATACTTAGTAATGTGGCAGATCAATAATACATGTATGTGAATGTTGTATAGGATGTTTTTGTAAATGTATGCACATGGGGGCCTGCTGGTGTAAAAAAATTGTAGATAATATTAAAATATCTCTATAAATATGGGGGGGGGGGGGGGGGGGAGGGGGGTGCACCCCATCGAACCCAGAGACATTATAAAAACTCATTTCAAATGGAATTATTTACAGACCTTTTTTTTTTTTTTGAAATTTTGGGTTGAGCCAGGTTATTTTTTTTCACTTACCTTTGAGGCCAGATTATTGTTTTAAAATATGTAAGGCCAGCCCCCAGAATATCAAATGGTCAGTCCCTTATCCCATTTTCAAGGTCAAATGAGGTCACAGAATCTTAAATTGTGTGTGTTGGCGTGACAATATCTTATATGCATGGTATTTCCTGCACTAGTAGGTGGAATTTCACCAACTTTCTTAGATATATCATTGAAACAAACTGAAAAGGATTGATTCAATTCTGATGACCTTGACCTTATTTTCAAGGTCACAGGAAAAATTCAATGAATTTGATATATCTCTTGAGACTTTGGCTTGATTCCGAACAAACTTGCTTCAGTATCTTTGGGACAATCTCAAGAGCTAAATTCGTTCTGGTAACCTTCACTTTTTCAAAAGCTCAAATTAGATGACTTGCAATTTTACGTCCTTTTTTATTTTAATAATATTTCAGTCATATCAGGACAATGGGAGGGTGAAAATAAAAGTCTGCATGCAATGGAACCCTGTTTACAGTTGAAAAGTTTTTCATCTCAGAAAATTGAACTTGGAAACCCTTGATCAGTAGCCTTTAACCTACTGAGCTATAGGGGATCCAAAGGACCTCTGACGGTTGTAATGTTAATTTGCCTATAAAAAATAATCAAAATTAAATTTTTGATAGACCCAAGAATTTCTCTTGAAATTTGTTGCTCTCAACTTCCCCTAACTGGCCATGAATTTAATTTCTGATTGTTTTGCACATAGAATTCAATTTTTGGTGGAAAAAGCCAAATTTGTAATTAAACGTAATGGAAACAGGAAAAGTTTTTTAAAGATACTCCCCCCCCCCCACCTCAGCTAGCCACTTTTCATGTATGTGTGTACTATCATAATACACATTATATGTGAGTGGCTTGCTGAGGCACGGGGGGGAAAGATAGTCTACAGCTGAAAAACTGAAAAAAGTGGGTGGGGTACTTACACCCTTTATATCTAAAAATAGGCTAAAGTCCTTAGTACTGAAAAAATACTGCATAATATCAGTAACAGTAGTGTGTATGTCAGTTGTAGCATAGTTATCAATTAAGATTTCGATATCTAAGAAAACCAAATAAATGGACTTATTTTCAGAGACTGAAAAATTCACACACCCCTCGATAAAATTGGTCTATGTTAGTCTAGAGGCATGATAATTTTTCAAAATCACTGTTAAAATGTCTTTATAGTACACAAGGCTACATATTAATGCCAAATATTTCAACTTTTGCTGCCCGAGGAAGGTGCAATAATGTGTCGAAAAATGGGCAAATATGCATTGATACTGTCAGAGGTCCTTTGCATAGATATGTCATTTACACAATCTTCAAGAGCTGTTTAGGTTTTGGTGACCTTGACGTTATTTTCAAGGTCACAGGAGGACTTAAATATGAGAATATTTCTGGAAGATTAATATATCCTTTGAATATTTGGCTTGATTCCCATCAAACCTGCATAGCTCTACCTTTGTGACAGTTTCAAGACTAGAATGTGATCTGGTGACCTTGACCCCATTATCAAGGTCAACTGCCTTCTTACAATGTCAATTTGTATTCCTAAAAATGAGATAATTTTTTGGTGACTTTGGACCTCTTTCTATAAGTCATAGTCTTGCATGTAGGATATATTTTGAACCAGAGAATGGATTTGGTCTTAACTTGCATTGTCATATCACTGAGACCAGCTTAGGAGCTTATTAGAATGTACATATAATCTGACTTTAATGGATATTTAATTATGCCAAGTAGAAGACATGAAGAGATTTTGGATGGCTTGACTACATTTTCAAGGTCACAAAATAATTTTTAAATGCTCTTGAATGTATTGACATCTTTAGACAAACTTGATAGATTATATCAATATTGCAGTGTTTTAAAATAATAAAACAAGTGGGTAGAAATGCACTGGTGGGGAATAAGAGTCTGGGCCATTACTTCTACATTTATGCATGGATTTCAAAATAATTTAGCACAAATGTTTTCCTTGATGAGTAGAAGTGTCAAGTGAAACATTTATTCAAGTAAGTCTAAGTTCAATGTCACACTTGACAGTCAAATGATGAAATGGTCATAAAGCTTGTCCCAGCCATTAACTCTACATTTATGCATGGATTTTAAAATAATTTAACACAGTTGTTCTCCTTGATGAGTAGAAGTGTCATGTGAAATATTTGTTCAGGTAGGTCCAAGTTGAAGGTCGCACTTGAAGGTCAGATGATAAAATTGTCATAAATTGAGCATGATTGGGCTATTACTTCTACTTGTTTTCCTTAATGAAAAAATTAAAAAAGAAGAATGCTGTCTATGCATGATTCTGGCTTCTTTCTAATAAGTGAGTGAAGCAGTTAGTCTTTAGGCCCATATTCCTTCTTGTGAATGTATTCTATGCTCTTGAAGGAACTCTAAGATTTTAATTTTACCTCACTGCAGCTGGTATTGTGCCATGTGGCGGCAGTAAAACGTCTCCCCGTACAGCATCCATAATGCAGATTATATTTGATTTTCGTCCTTCTGAGAAATCTGAAATTTTAGATTCGTTTATACTCATATTCTACACCATCGTTATATATATATTATTTGGACCCTTTTTGATACTAATCAATCTTTGAATCGACTGTCCAATTAAGATTATGATATTACAGTATGTTTTTCTCTGGTTTGGTCACCAGATATTATCAGGGTCAACGAAGAGGCTTTATTAACCAAAACTACGTAGTATTATACTTGAGGCAAATACACTTTCTGGAGAGGAAAAGCAGTTCTTATTCCTTTATACCTGCCTTCTGATCGGGCTTTTCCCCTGGGGGAGCAAATCTTTAAAAGTAAATTCAATTTCAGCGAGTTTTGTTATCCTGGGAAGCAAACAGGAAACCAAAAGTTGTTAACCCTTATAAAAATGGGAGAAACTTGGCATTGTATCCTTTCACCTTAAGGTGATTTATATGTCCCCATAGCTTGGCTGCCATTTTTACAAGGGGGCAGTGTAGGCATACGCGCATTTGCTTTCATGTTGAGTGAATCCCTTCTCCATTGGTGGCTACTCTTAAAGGAAAGAATTTGCTCTCAAAGAGAGCAAATTCTTTCCTTTAAGAGCAGCCCTATATGAGAAGGAAAGGGAGATAAATACTTATATACAAGTAAAGTAATCTCCCTGGGAAACATATTTGTATGTCTTAAGCATGTTCTTGCTTCTCATTTCAGGCTATTATGTCCTTCTGGGATGGTTTGCCCCAGAGCTAGACCTCTTTGCACCATGGAGCTTACACCTTGTGGGCCAGATTTATTTCAGCGCTTCCGTCGTACTGGTTCTTTTGTCAGCATGTATTGTTCTTTATTGGTCTCTAAATGACTGGAATAACCATCCAATTGCAAAACAACTTGGGTATTTGGCAGATGAAAACAGCACATGGAGAGCTATTGCATCATCAATAAATGTGGAATTCCGAAGAATAGATAAATTTACATCAGGAATGCCAACCGGACGAAGAATTATTGCTACAGACTCCTGGGTGATCAAGACATCTACACACCATGTATATGTTGCCCATCAAAATGATATACATTTAACATTAGATGGCTCAGAGGAGCATAACATCTCTTATGAAAATATGACATCAGTGCAGTTTCTTAAAATAACAGTTGCATCTATCAATCCTCATATAAAACCATTCACATTAAGGTAAGAGAAGAAATAGTCATTGTTCCACAGTTACAGATAAAGAGGAGTACCCTAATGACCCTAAAATTTCGGACACTCAAACGTTAGACAATTATTGCTCCAAAATTCTTAGGAAGTGGATTATACACATGATAATGCATCCAAATGATGCTTAGTGAATGTCAAACATTGTAGACCCTAATCACACTGCTCCTTCAGGAGCAGTTTGATCTGGCTCTACAATGTTTGCTCATACATGTCTGTCCAAATATGTAGGGTCATTACAGTAATTGGGATAATTTAATGATAGCTTTTCATATTTCTGCATAACAGCGTATGTTGGGACCTCTCAATAGCCTATAAAGTGGCAGACAACCTGATGACAAAATTTACCATATGTAAAATTTCAGGAAAAAACTTCTTATACCATAGCCCCAGGTATATTGTATTGACAATTTAAAGACTAGAGGGCAAACTGTAGATTCAGATGAGGTGGCTCATTATAAGCCACCACATTTGGATCTACACTGCTTGCCAATTCAGCTATCTTAATTTTTGGTAGTACTTTTGGTAGCCGAGAAGGTTTTAATGAGGGGATGCAACATTTGTTTTCATTTGAGAAATAAGAAATATCTCAAGAATTAATCTCAAGACCCTACATTATCTGGAGCTCTGATAATGTATGTATGGTGCCACAAAGAAATAAATCTGAGGGTATATGTACTGTATGCACGCTAATTTTCATGGATTCAAATTTTAGCAGTTAAGGATCAAAAACATAAACATTAATATCCACCATTTTTAATTTTCATGGTTAGCAACATGCGTGAAAAGTAGTGAGTGAGTGAACTCGGGTTTAACGTCCCGCCAACAACGAGGTCATATGGAGACGGGACCTCGGTTTAAAGTCTCATCCGAAAGACCGGAGAAGCGGGGGATCGAACCTGCGACCCCTGGATTGGTAGTTTGGAGTGTTATCCACTACGCTACAGCCGCTCCTTCGTGAAAAGTAAAATTGCTTCTTTTTCACTTGAGCCAGTTATTTCATTAACCTGAGGCAGGGCCAGCCGCAGGTTAATGACAGAACTGGCTCAAGTGAAAAGTACCAAAACTTACCGAAGCAAACAGAAACAAAATTTCTGGACACTGTATCTATTGAAGCATGAAATTATTTCGCGATTTTAATTTTTTCGCAATTTCTAAGTGACTGCAAAATACTGCGAAAAATGGAACACCTTGAAAATTATCACGTATACGGTATATGCAAACAGTAATGATTATGATGATCAGCTTGCATATGAGCATCGTCTGATCAGAGTATAGATCTTTTGATTGGTCTGTCATACCTCAGGTTCCATATGCTTCAAACAAATGCTCACTAAATCAGTGAAAACATACAGGCTGTTTACACCAGTGTGTGCAGATGCAGATATGGAGTTTATTAGTGTTGACTGTTGGTGCAAGACCCTTGCACAGAGGGGATGCGGTAGATGTGATTGCTGTCTGTCCCGTCTATTGGGCAAAATATTTCAAAGTCAAGCAGTTTTCTGCCAGAAACTGATTTTACCCCCGAAAATGGCCTCAAACACTGGGGTTTCTTCACTTCTGCACAGGTCTGGCTTTGAAAACAATACCTTTGACTACTGTTGTACAGGCATGTTAAATGTGATGACTTCCTGAAGTCATAACATTATGACTATATCTGAATTCCTGGGCTCAGTTGTTCTCATAATTTGGCAAAAAAAATTGGTATTTTTGGCTGAAAATGTGAGCAGCTTTTGCACATTTTCCAGCAAAAAATATCTGTATACAGTACTGTTCGATGCTGTTCTTGCAAGCATATTGATTTAACACAAATCAGTCTTTACAAGTTTGTTGATCTGTGCCCAGCTGTTCAAAGCCTCATTAGCTTAATGAAGTTGTTAATGAACAAGTCATTCAGTCTTCTAATACACATAAAATCAAGTGTGCCAGTATAGCCTTTGCTGATAAAATGTGAAAGCTCCTCACATTTTGGTGGCAAAACTGACCGTGTTTTTGCATTTGAAACTGTAGCTAACAACATAGTTACTTTCGAACAACCAGGCCATGGTGAGACTTGGAACAGCTGTGGCCCTAAATTAGTTTTAGTTTTATAATTTATACTCCAGGTTAAATGCCCTTGAGTACAGAGAACTGAAGGACAAATTACAAGCTCCTGTGAGAAATGCCAGAGATATTGTGGTGATACAGTCATTAAGTGAACAGTTTTTACAAGCATTTGCAGAACAGATAGCACATAATCCAGTCTTCCATTTACCAGAGGGAATGGTAGGTATACTTTGAACATCAGATAGCCTAGATCTTAAGGTGAAGGGTACACCTGTATCTTTTTCACCAATTTTTACAAAGGGAAACAACTTTTGTGACTTCCTTTTTGCTTTCCTGGACAAAAAAACTTCCAAAAGGGGTCTACTCTTAAAGGAAAGAATTTGCTCCTAGAGGAGCAAATTCTTTCCTTCAACAGTTGACCCCCCTTAGACAGGAGGCAAAAATGAAAGAGGCAGAGTTGCTTCCCCTGAAGGTGTACCCATTCATCTTAAACTGCACAACCAAACATAGCAATTTAAAGATGTTGTTAAACAGTGCATTTCAAAATGAGATGGCTCTTTTGTGAGAGATCTTATCTGGGCCTACACTTTGATATTCTATTTGTGATTTTTTTTCAGATCCCATTTTCTTATAAATTATGCACTTGTTCAAATGATAAAATTACCCCTTCATTTCTCCTGCCCCACCCCCTGTCAGTCTCATTGTACTATCCCATTTAATGTTAACAGTGTTATTTAAAGCAAACCTCTAATTCAGATCAACAGAATAGATATAGTATAGTGTCCTATACTACTAAAGTTAATGAGTTCATATTTCTGCTCCAAAGGCATTCCAAATGAGATACCACAATACATCTCCATGCAGAAAAAAATAAAATCAGTTGAATTCTTTTGAAATAATCTCCTTATCGGAGCCCTGCCTCATCATACTTGTTTATATAGCAATATGGCTGTCAGTATCCAGATTACACTATTTGATATTGTAATTGTCAGGTTGAAAAGTTTACCCTGTTCAATCACCTTGGTGCATTATATGGTGCATTTGTGAATAAAATTATTGAATGTACCATTAAAATTCAGAAAATTGGGGAGATTTGTTTCAGCAAATCTGTAGACTCAAATCAGATGAAAGTGATTCATTGTAGTCTGTAGACCAGGCTAGTCTAATATGGATCTGTAGTATTAGCAGTTTAGATAAGTTTTACAAACCATAGCTCTGTCAGAAAGATGGAAGAATACATTTAAAATATAAGCAGAGTAAAATATCCCAGTACAATATGATGACAGCTAATATTTCTGTCAAGCCAAATGACCTCAATTTTGATTTTAGCATTGAATTAAATTGTGAATAAATTATTTGTTTTAGAATTTTCTTGTTTCATTATAAATGCTCACTTACTGTTTCACATGGCATAGGCCTACCCATGGTGATATCTTTTTCAAACTGTTAGAGCTATTGATGATGCCATGCTTACATTACCCTGTCATTATAATGACACCATTCTGATGCCAGTGATAATTGCTAGGTAGACTATGCATATCAGCATGTAAAAATTGCACACACAAAAGAAATTTTCTCAACATGTACACTTTCATGCTATTAAAAGCAACTCTGCCATTTTCAGTCATTTTTGCCTGCTCATTAATAGGGTCAGCTCTAGGAGCAAACTGCCAAATTCTTCGCTTTAAGAGTAGACCCCTTTTGGAATGGATACACCATCCAGGAAACCAAACAGGAAGTCACAAATTTTTTTCCCTTATAAACAATTGTCAAAAAGACATAAACCTGAATGTTGTGTTATTATTTTCAGGAAGCTGACACATGTATTGGTTGTATGCAAAAAGAATCTGATGTAAAACTACAGAAACATTGTGATGAGCTCGCAGCTGGTGAATGTAATCAGTGCTACTGTAGACCTATGTGGTGTCTAGAATGTATGGGAAAATGGTTTGCTAGTCGGCAAGATCAACAGAGACCAGAGACTTGGTTGGGCAGCAGATCACCATGTCCAACATGTAGGGCTGTGTTCTGTATGCTGGATATTTGTAGAATTGTAAAGTGATTCTTAAAAATTGACAACTGGGGCCAAGTCATGAAAAAGTCCAGACTTAAGCATCCTTCACATGGTCAGACCAGCCCGAGTGCAAATACGGTCAAATCAGAGCATCTGCAGTTGAACACATTATTGTTATGTTATTTTGGACTTACCATATCATCATGATTCCATTGTGACTAAACCACAAGGAAGATAAGGCAAATGAGCATTTAATGCTCATTTGCCTTATATTCCTCAGTATAAAACTATATACTTCTAACAGTATGACTTTCTATAAAGCCCAGATTACAGGGATCAGCTATTTACAACTCTGCATTATGAGTACTATTTCACTCCCCAGCTAATTCCAAGGGTGTCTTTATTAGATGAGCAGGGATGTACAAATACTGTGGCATGTTGTGAAGCTATATTGGAACCCATGGGCCAGATTTAGTGTGTTGTACATTAAATCTGAGCGGCAGATTTAAGAACTTTAACAATATAAATATAACTTTGCAAGAACTTTGCACTCCTTGCAGCCTGGCTCTGAGGTTATAAAACTTTTCGTGCTCAACTCAGCTGAGCATCAAATTTTCTCTGCTGATGAATATGAAAATGCCAACTAATGTTGGCATTTTCACATTCATAGCAGAGAAAATTTCATACTCAGCTAAACTGAGCATAAAGACAACTAAACTTATTGGTCATTTGCTATTTATTTGCAGGTGAAATTTCATGCTCAACTCAGCTGAGCATGAAAAAAGTTTTATAACCTCGGGGCCTGGTCACTGCATGAACAGATTGCAATTATCTTAAGGTGAATAGGCTCACTGCCATGTTTTCTGTCATTTTCCCAAAGGGAAACAACTTTGGTGACTTCCTCTTTGCTTCTTTGGACAGTGTTACCCTGCCAAAATGGAGACAATTATCAACAGACTTGGGGTCGAATACTTTCGAAAGTATTCGAATACAAATACAAATACTTTGCAATTCAAGAATACAGAATACAAATAAAAATACTTTTTTTATGAATGCATTCAAATAAAAATACAAATACTTTGCAAATGTATTCGAATACTTTTGAATACTTTTCAATAAAAATGGAAATTTCATTATCCAATAGTTTATGCTGAACTATCATATCTCTAGTAGTCCAGACTCTAGAGGTAATACTGCATAAAAACAATTTTGACTACAAGATTCTTTCTTTTGACCTGTCCTAGATATCTTCATATCTTCATGTCTATTTTAGGAACCTTATATTTCTATGGTACAACTGGATATCTTTCTACAGAAAACACAATAAATGAAACCTTTACCTGCTGAATCTAAATATATCCCACCTTGCAACAGTGTAGAACCTGATCAGATGGCTTCTTCAGCAGCCAGTTGATCTGGATCAACACTATTTGTCATTTTGATTCTAAATAATATATAGCAGCAATAAATTGCATCAAATTCAAAGGAATCATAGCATTTTAATTTATTCAGGAGGTTAAGGGTAGTGTCTGTACAGGGTTTTCTTAAATTGTATGAGATTGGGCATTTGTTGTGATTTTCATCTCTATTTCAAATTATGTTTGGCTGAAATTAAGATGGGATCATAATTGTGTATAGTAATTTTTGAGAAACAAGTGTCAAAAATTGTACAGGTATGGCATGGCTTAGTTGTCAGTTCTGTGCCTTGTCCCTATTTAATACTGTCCTGGGGCAATCTACTGAAAGATGACATAAAGGTATTATATTTGTTAACTTGGAAGTTTATCCTAATGATGCCTAATGCCATAAAAGAGATCTAGACTAACAGTGTTAACCAAGATCGGACACTGTAGAGTGCAGCATATGATCAGAGTTTTCAATAATGGTTTCAAAAACTTAATTTTTTACAGAAAGATATGAAAATAAAATCAGAGTTGGATGTAGTCTGTACTGGTCCTGATTCACTGATCCACAATGCCTACACTTAACTTTCTTAGTTCCTGTACTGTTGGTGGCATCTTGAAATGTTCAAACACTTTAGCAGTCATTTTAAAGCACTTTTCATGAAATTTCCTGATATCAGAATTTTAGATAGCACAAATGTCTCTGAACAAAGAACTAATGACGAACAACTGAAGTAAACTGTATATATGTTCTTCTGCTTTTCACATCTCTTATACAACTAATTAGAATGAAAACACTTTAAAAAGTGGTAAACATATAATAATTAGTCTTGTCATTTTGACTGAATACTTTTCTATAGCATCAAAGCAGTCAATTAATAAAATAAATATTCTCTGATCTCTTTTATGTATTGATTTACCTTTGAGATGCAGTCTTTAAAGTTCCTACACTAGCATTCTTGGACTTTAGTCACATCAATCCCATAATTTATGTAATTCTATGTATCAATGTTTCCTTATTTTGTGCATCAATGTTACCTTAAAATGGCAAAAGTATTCATAATGTATTCATAAAAGTATTCAAGAATACATGAAGTTTTCAATGTATTCGAATACAAATACAAATACTTTTATTCTAAGAAGTCCATGAATACAGAATACTTTATGAATACTCAGAAAATGTATTTGAATAGTATTCGAATAAGAATACAGAATACGATTACCCCAAGTCTGATTATCAAAGAGAAGAGTTATCTCCAAGAGGAGCAAATTATTCCCTTGAAGAGTTGACCTATATTGAAAGGAAGCAGAAATGAAAATTAGTTGCTTCCATTGAAAGTGTTTTCATTCACCAGTAGAAATTTTCTCATAACGTGGCTCATATGTAGCCTGTTTTATATGGGCTGTTGATTTATGTGTCTACACAATATTTGCTGGTCAGGTTCGGGAATTAAAGTGCTTTAGATATTACTTTTACATTGTTATTTATGTGTATATGCCACTGTTTTGAGGAATGAAACTTTTTTTTCCTGTTAGGGGTTTCTTCCATTTTCTCATAGTAAATAATTTATGTATAATCTAGAGAAAAATGTACTATGTTTATATTTTTTTGGCCCCACAGCTTCTGAAAATCACACTTGTTATGTACAAGAACTCTTTGAGTATTAGTTTCCAAGCATCATACATATTCCGTGTGTGATTTGTAGAAGCAATAAGTAGACAACAAAGACCACACAGTTATGTTGCTTTTCATCAAATTAAACAAGCCCGGATCCAGACCACCATATACCGGTTGGGCTTCGGATTAACTGGTGGGTCTGGGAGGTGCCGAGATGTATGTGTGTGTGTGTGTGTGTGTGGAGGGGAATGGGAGGGAAGGCGCTTGAAAATACTGTAGTATTAGCAGTTTAGATAAGTTTTACAAACCATAGCTCTGTCAGAAAGATGGAAGAATACATTTAAAATATAAGCAGAGTAAAATATCCCAGTACAATATGATGACAGCTAATATTTCTGTCAAGCCAAATGACCTCAATTTTGATTTTAGCATTGAATTAAATTGTGAATAAATTATTTGTTTTAGAATTTTCTTGTTTCATTATAAATGCTCACTTACTGTTTCACATGGCATAGGCCTACCCATGGTGATATCTTTTTCAAACTGTTAGAGCTATTGATGATGCCATGCTTACATTACCCTGTCATTATAATGACACCATTCTGATGCCAGTGATAATTGCTAGGTAGACTATGCATATCAGCATGTAAAAATTGCACACACAAAAGAAATTTTCTCAACATGTACACTTTCATGCTATTAAAAGCAACTCTGCCATTTTCAGTCATTTTTGCCTGCTCATTAATAGGGTCAGCTCTAGGAGCAAACTGCCAAATTCTTCGCTTTAAGAGTAGACCCCTTTTGGAATGGATACACCATCCAGGAAACCAAACAGGAAGTCACAAATTTTTTTCCCTTATAAACAATTGTCAAAAAGACATAAACCTGAATGTTGTGTTATTATTTTCAGGAAGCTGACACATGTATTGGTTGTATGCAAAAAGAATCTGATGTAAAACTACAGAAACATTGTGATGAGCTCGCAGCTGGTGAATGTAATCAGTGCTACTGTAGACCTATGTGGTGTCTAGAATGTATGGGAAAATGGTTTGCTAGTCGGCAAGATCAACAGAGACCAGAGACTTGGTTGGGCAGCAGATCACCATGTCCAACATGTAGGGCTGTGTTCTGTATGCTGGATATTTGTAGAATTGTAAAGTGATTCTTAAAAATTGACAACTGGGGCCAAGTCATGAAAAAGTCCAGACTTAAGCATCCTTCGCATGGTCAGACCAGCCCGAGTGCAAATACGGTCAAATCAGAGCATCTGCAGTTGAACACATTATTGTTATGTTATTTTGGACTTACCATATCATCATGATTCCATTGTGACTAAACCACAAGGAAGATAAGGCAAATGAGCATTTAATGCTCATTTGCCTTATATTCCTCAGTATAAAACTATATACTTCTAACAGTATGACTTTCTATAAAGCCCAGATTACAGGGATCAGCTATTTACAACTCTGCATTATGAGTACTATTTCACTCCCCAGCTAATTCCAAGGGTGTCTTTATTAGATGAGCAGGGATGTACAAATACTGTGGCATGTTGTGAAGCTATATTGGAACCCATGGGCCAGATTTAGTGTGTTGTACATTAAATCTGAGCGGCAGATTTAAGAACTTTAACAATATAAATATAACTTTGCAAGAACTTTGCACTCCTTGCAGCCTGGCTCTGAGGTTATAAAACTTTTCGTGCTCAACTCAGCTGAGCATCAAATTTTCTCTGCTGATGAATATGAAAATGCCAACTAATGTTGGCATTTTCACATTCATAGCAGAGAAAATTTCATACTCAGCTAAACTGAGCATAAAGACAACTAAACTTATTGGTCATTTGCTATTTATTTGCAGGTGAAATTTCATGCTCAACTCAGCTGAGCATGAAAAAAGTTTTATAACCTCGGGGCCTGGTCACTGCATGAACAGATTGCAATTATCTTAAGGTGAATAGGCTCACTGCCATGTTTTCTGTCATTTTCCCAAAGGGAAACAACTTTGGTGACTTCCTCTTTGCTTCTTTGGACAGTGTTACCCTGCCAAAATGGAGACAATTATCAACAGACTTGGGGTCGAATACTTTCGAAAGTATTCGAATACAAATACAAATACTTTGCAATTCAAGAATACAGAATACAAATAAAAATACTTTTTTTATGAATGCATTCAAATAAAAATACAAATACTTTGCAAATGTATTCGAATACTTTTGAATACTTTTCAATAAAAATGGAAATTTCATTATCCAATAGTTTATGCTGAACTATCATATCTCTAGTAGTCCAGACTCTAGAGGTAATACTGCATAAAAACAATTTTGACTACAAGATTCTTTCTTTTGACCTGTCCTAGATATCTTCATATCTTCATGTCTATTTTAGGAACCTTATATTTCTATGGTACAACTGGATATCTTTCTACAGAAAACACAATAAATGAAACCTTTACCTGCTGAATCTAAATATATCCCACCTTGCAACAGTGTAGAACCTGATCAGATGGCTTCTTCAGCAGCCAGTTGATCTGGATCAACACTATTTGTCATTTTGATTCTAAATAATATATAGCAGCAATAAATTGCATCAAATTCAAAGGAATCATAGCATTTTAATTTATTCAGGAGGTTAAGGGTAGTGTCTGTACAGGGTTTTCTTAAATTGTATGAGATTGGGCATTTGTTGTGATTTTCATCTCTATTTCAAATTATGTTTGGCTGAAATTAAGATGGGATCATAATTGTGTATAGTAATTTTTGAGAAACAAGTGTCAAAAATTGTACAGGTATGGCATGGCTTAGTTGTCAGTTCTGTGCCTTGTCCCTATTTAATACTGTCCTGGGGCAATCTACTGAAAGATGACATAAAGGTATTATATTTGTTAACTTGGAAGTTTATCCTAATGATGCCTAATGCCATAAAAGAGATCTAGACTAACAGTGTTAACCAAGATCGGACACTGTAGAGTGCAGCATATGATCAGAGTTTTCAATAATGGTTTCAAAAACTTAATTTTTTACAGAAAGATATGAAAATAAAATCAGAGTTGGATGTAGTCTGTACTGGTCCTGATTCACTGATCCACAATGCCTACACTTAACTTTCTTAGTTCCTGTACTGTTGGTGGCATCTTGAAATGTTCAAACACTTTAGCAGTCATTTTAAAGCACTTTTCATGAAATTTCCTGATATCAGAATTTTAGATAGCACAAATGTCTCTGAACAAAGAACTAATGACGAACAACTGAAGTAAACTGTATATATGTTCTTCTGCTTTTCACATCTCTTATACAACTAATTAGAATGAAAACACTTTAAAAAGTGGTAAACATATAATAATTAGTCTTGTCATTTTGACTGAATACTTTTCTATAGCATCAAAGCAGTCAATTAATAAAATAAATATTCTCTGATCTCTTTTATGTATTGATTTACCTTTGAGATGCAGTCTTTAAAGTTCCTACACTAGCATTCTTGGACTTTAGTCACATCAATCCCATAATTTATGTAATTCTATGTATCAATGTTTCCTTATTTTGTGCATCAATGTTACCTTAAAATGGCAAAAGTATTCATAATGTATTCATAAAAGTATTCAAGAATACATGAAGTTTTCAATGTATTCGAATACAAATACAAATACTTTTATTCTAAGAAGTCCATGAATACAGAATACTTTATGAATACTCAGAAAATGTATTTGAATAGTATTCGAATAAGAATACAGAATACGATTACCCCAAGTCTGATTATCAAAGAGAAGAGTTATCTCCAAGAGGAGCAAATTATTCCCTTGAAGAGTTGACCTATATTGAAAGGAAGCAGAAATGAAAATTAGTTGCTTCCATTGAAAGTGTTTTCATTCACCAGTAGAAATTTTCTCATAACGTGGCTCATATGTAGCCTGTTTTATATGGGCTGTTGATTTATGTGTCTACACAATATTTGCTGGTCAGGTTCGGGAATTAAAGTGCTTTAGATATTACTTTTACATTGTTATTTATGTGTATATGCCACTGTTTTGAGGAATGAAACTTTTTTTTCCTGTTAGGGGTTTCTTCCATTTTCTCATAGTAAATAATTTATGTATAATCTAGAGAAAAATGTACTATGTTTATATTTTTTTGGCCCCACAGCTTCTGAAAATCACACTTGTTATGTACAAGAACTCTTTGAGTATTAGTTTCCAAGCATCATACATATTCCGTGTGTGATTTGTAGAAGCAATAAGTAGACAACAAAGACCACACAGTTATGTTGCTTTTCATCAAATTAAACAAGCCCGGATCCAGACCACCATATACCGGTTGGGCTTCGGATTAACTGGTGGGTCTGGGAGGTGCCGAGATGTATGTGTGTGTGTGTGTGTGTGTGGAGGGGAATGGGAGGGAAGGCGCTTGAAAATATGACCATAATTAGGGATCAATTTGATGAGATTTTTATTGTCCTTTTTGCCTTGAAATAAATGTTTTGATATTGTAATGGTCTGGCCGAGGCGATTCTAATGAGATGTCACATATATTTCAATCAAACCAGGCCCAAGTGGCAGGGCTGAAGCCCACTCTCTGGATCCGGGGCTGTAAAAAGTGTTGTATCATAAAAACAGCTTGTAAGAACAGTGTAGACGGGGATCTGCCTATCATTCCACACATTTGGATCCGTGATATTTCTACTACCTGGATGGGTGCTTTGGAGACATACCCAGTGATCAAATAAGAAGGGCTATCAGGGATGTTTTTGCATATTTCTGCATTCAAACATGCTGTGACCCCTCATTGGTACCATCCCACAGTGACGGTTCTAATGAGGTTTCGCATTTTCATTGAGAGATAAGAAACATCTCAGAATTATCCTCAAAACCTCAATTTATCTTGAGCATACAGAGTATATCAAACGTGGGTATTTCTTGCTGATCCATGTCCTCACAGTTCCTGTTATTAGGCCCCATTGGTACTTAAATTTTTTAACTAATTCTTCGAAAGGGAATAAAAATTACAATAACAATGTATTGAACCACTCTTATTTCAAATTTTCGTCCTTAGGCCTTCTTCAGGAAATTTGGAAACAATTATTTCAACTATGTGGCATCCATTTTGAAACCATGATATTTGTAAATATCATGGTTTCAAAATGGATGCCACATAGTTGAAATAATTGTTTCCAAATTTCCTGAAGAAGGCCTAAGGCCGAAAATTTGAAATAAGAGTGGTTCGTACAAATATCATGGTTTCAAAATGGATGCCACATAGTTGAAATAATTGTTTCCAAATTTCCTGAAGAAGGCCCAAGGCCGAAAATTTGAAATAAGAGTGGTTCAATACATTGTGCTTAAATTTTTGCTTTGTTTGCTACTCTAATTCAGCCAGTGAAGCAAATGGTAAGTCTCAAAATTTGTTTCCCTTTGTAAGACCAGTGGAAAAACATGGAGGTTTGTCCATTCACATTAGTTTCGGCAATGGACTCTGCCCTTTTCCAGTTTAGATAAGTCCATTTATACCTATCTAAATACTGTCAGAAACTATATGCTGAATGAAAGACAGAACAGATCCTAATCAGAATGCATAGGAGCAGTGTATACAAGAGCAGTCAAAATTGACATGTTGTGAGGGGTGGGTGGGGAGGTGTCATGATAATTTATGTCTTTTAATGTCTTTTACTTTATTATATTCCTCTTTCCAATATTCTTTAGTAAAACAAGGGCTTCGCAAGCGGCGCATAATACGCCCGTTTTAATGTCATAAAGGAGTATGGAATGAACAAGATTGTTTACAAAAGGATGGATAGGCAGACAAACAGGGGCAACCACTTTATAACTAATGACGGCAACATTATTCAAATATTTAACACATCAAATACTATGAGTATACCAAAAATCAGCTTCAAAGTTATTGTGGCTCAAAAGTTGAGTAATGCCATAGTTGAACAAGGGAGATAATTCATAAACTAAATATACTAGATTCTTGGCTCTACTACATTCCCCTGACAAAATCACATGTAGGGTTAAGGAATCATAGAGGAAACAGGAAATTTATGCAAGGGCAGATAATTCAGTAAGCCAGAGTTGTGGTTCTTGCTCGGGATATATTGCCCCATTATTATACATATTCCTACAAAGTTCCATTCTAATATTTCAAAAGGTTAAGGAGATATGGAGTGACTGAGAAATGCCTAAAATTACTTATCAAAGGGAAGTAACTCCAAAATGAAGAAAGGGGGAGCAACCATTCTTGTATGCCACGCATCGTCTTGTGATCATGCACATTGCTATAAAGTTTCATCATGATATTCCAAACGGTTACAAAGTTAAGGTATGCACAAGATATGTATACACAAAAATAACCATAATCAACTAATGAAAGGGATGTAACTCTAAAATGAAGAAAGGGAGAGCAGCCATTTTTGTACACGACACATCGTTGAGACTTCATACACATTGCTATGAAGTTTCATACAGATATCCCAAACGGTTATCTAGTTATGGCACGCACAAGACTGGCAGGGAAAAAATTAATCAAAGGGGCATAACTTGGAAACTAAGGAAGGGGGAGCAACCACTTCTATACGCGACACGTTCCCCCAACCTAATACATATTCCTACCAAATATCATGAATATATCCCAAACGGTTAATGAGTTATGGAGCGCACAAGAATGTTTACGGACGGACGGACAGCGCCATGACATAATACGTCCGTTTTTTCAAAACGGGCGTATAAAAATTGATGTGGTAGTTTAATCATTACCATACTTCTCTTAGTAGAGGACTTTTCTCATTTCGACTAGCCTGTGTTGTCAGGCCTCATACTTTTCAGGCTTTTGCAGGATTTCAGGCTTTCATTTCTTGAATTTTACTTGATTTCAGGCTTTGAATTTGAAGTTTTCAGTGTTTTTTCTGCTTAAAAAGGGCTATTCTAGGCAGCGAAAGCAGGCATTTCAGGCTTGGAAAAGCTTTGTCAGTATGAGGCCTGGTTGTTTAAAGGCTGCTCAGACTTGGCATTTTGGGCCCAGTTGTTCAAAGCTGAAGTTACCCCTAATGTGCTTTAGTAATGGGACACCTAAAATAATAAATTTAACATTTGTCCCAAATGGAAAATTCATTATTTTGGGTGTCCCAATATACGAGGGATGACGGAGAGGTTCTGAGCCTAGAACACTTCCAGTGTATCTGCACATAAATGCTTAACATTATTGTAATTATCTGTTATTCACTAGCCTTGTGTGGAAGTTTGAATGATTTCTGGCAAAAGGTTTCTTTTATACAGCTCATTAAACACAAGAGGGGTGGCATATTATCAAAGTAACATTTGGAATCTATTTGTCTTGCATTACTTTGAAAAATCATTCCTCACATTCTACAAGATTTAAATGGTTCTTGTTGTATTACATGCAAATATGATCATTTGTCAATGGTTTCATGGAAATGCAAAATATTTTGACATACGGCAGCTTTACCGTAAACCCTTAACTTATGCAACCCTGAAATTTAAAGAACCATATTTTACTTTAGGTTTTGTAAGGAACATCGTGAGCAAAACTAAACAATGTTTTAATACACACAAATAAACAAATGACATCTTACATAATTTTTGTCAAGAAAGGTTTAAAAGATTTCCACTCCTGTGCACACGCAGCATGCGACTCCGATTGTGCCCTACCTGTAGGAACTCTCAAAGTAGACACTTGCTAACAATTACATATTTGCTTTTAATTCTGAGATGGAATAAATTTATGTTTGCATACATCCTCACATACATGCATGCTGTATGACATATATTTGCTAAAACAATTGCAGAATGATTGACTCTACTAAAGTTATGGTTGGTCAGAGTTACGCAGTACACTCATGGGGGTAGGTGTAAACAAGACCTGTCACCGGTACAGGATAGCTCGCCTGACAGTGCCATGCCCATCACATAAAAAACCTTTAACATCAAACTTAAACATTTTGCTAATGCCGCTAATGTCGACGCCAGTGGTAGTACAATAGCTCTTCCTGAACTTCGTTCAGGCGAGCTAAAAAAGAAGCATTATTCGATTGTTACAGAAGATAAATTCCCAAAATTTGGTGATTGTTGCTCCGTACAATGGCCATTTAAAATCAATAACTCAAATCGGTTTCAGAACATGGTGAGGCTCAGAACTTTTCAATCATCCCTGGTATATGCACATTACAGTATTAGTTTATGAGACATTATCTTTTCTAACATATTAGAGTCAAACTTCGATGGCTCAAACTCGCCGGGACCACCCAAAAAAGTTCGAGCGATGGGTAGTTCGAGCCACTGAAGACCAACTCAAAAAGTCCAGCTGCATGTACTATGCTTTTCTATCATAGCAAGGGTGACTTCCTGTTTATTGATAGGTCATAATTTAAGCCACTCGTTGACCCTTTTGCACTTTCTGGGAGATAAAATAAAATGAATGATGGGTCAGTTCAGTTCAGTTCAATTGTCTTATCGATGTTACCCAAGTGGCTCAACGGTACCATAGTTGCACACACTTGGCGCTGTGTGTCCGTCCAAGAATGATTGGTCCTAATTTTGTTAGGTATTTAAAGGCAAAGACATAAATTTTGGCACATTTTACTCAATTTCGGTGTGAAATTTTAATTAAAGAAATTGAAGAAAAATAGTTTACCATCTTTAATTTTCATATGCTGCCTCATTAGCCCAGAGTGATTATACACGTTTAAATAGATAAGACTAAGCTATACAATCAGCCACTCAGCATTAATCGATTGACCAGTTGATCAAAGGGCGGCTTTAATTAAGCCAATCAGGTATACATGTGGTTTCGGCAGACGCTTTGTCAATATCAAAGTGTCTTATGACAATGATCAAACGTCTGAGTGACTGTTATTGAAATAGAAATTATTTACAAGGAAATTAGTGCGAGCCATCGGTGGGGTTTACATAGAAAAAGTACCCTAGGGACCGGGATTGGGGTTGGAGCGTTCGAGCCATCGTAGTTCGAGCCAAAGGTGGCAGGTTAGGTTAAAATGATTTGGGAGTTTTGCCGGGACTGGAAAGTCAGTTCGATCGAAGCATGGCGTTCGAGCCTTCCAAGTTCGAGCCAGTGAAGTTCGACTGTATATGCAAAACACTGCATTTTATGCCAAAAAAGAAAGAAAGAAAGTTGCACACTTCATTATATGTGTACTAGAAGACAATCATGTAATCTTTGACTACAGACTTGGTTAAGCTAATGATGCTTTGAACAACAGGTCCAGAGTTTGAGCAGTTTGATATACTCGAATGTGCATGAGTACTGGGACACTTAAAATCATTAATTTTTCATTTGTCTCAGATGGAACATTCATGGATTTTAAGTGTTCCACGATTTAAGCACAGCAGGGTAGCTCTATGGTGCTTTCTCTAAATTTTTTACCAAATATCAGCATACAGGCACAGTTGGATAGTATGCCTTTCATAAACAAGCAAAGACTGTTGCAAAGCATTTTATTGATCAACTTGAAAATAAATTAACAATAAAATATATCATGATGAGATAAAAGGTAACAAAAACATGATGAGATAAAAGGTAACAAAAACATGATGAGATCAAATGTGACATACATGATGAGATAAAACATGTAACAAACATGATGAGTTAGAAGATGTAACAACTGATGAGATAAAACATGTAACAAACATAAAGAGTTAAAACATGAAACAAACATGATGAGTTAAAACATGTAACAAACATGATGAGATTAAACATGTAATAAACATGATGAGATAAACACGTAACAAAGAAACAAAATATAATGCGAGACAAAGTATGTAATATCAACAAAACATAAAATAAGATGTGCATGTTACTGTTACATTACTCAACACAACCGTAAGTAAACAACAAATAAGTAGTTATTGAGTTACTGAAGTATGTAATAACTAGAAATGTGTCCATACGACACGGATGCCCCGCCTAGTGCCCCAAGTAAGATGGCTAACAAAACTAACAAAAGGACACCATTATTGTATGAAATGAAGTCGAAAAAGGGCCATAACTCCCACAATAATTGACGGATTTTACCAAACATTTAACTTGACCTGTATTTTATGATTATATACCTGTGTATAAAATATGAATTCAATACACCAATGCTTTTAAAAGATATCGAACAGAACCATTTCTTCATAAAAAATAAAGTTGAAAAAGGGCCATAACTCCCACAATAATCGACGGATTTTGCCCAACATCAAACTTGACCTGTATTTTATGATTATATACCTGTGTATAAAATATGAATTCAATACACCAATGCTTTCAAAAGATATCGAACGGAAACCATTTTTTCATACAAAATAAAGTCAAAAAAGGGCCATAACTCCCACAATAATCGACAAATTTTGCCCAACATCCAACTTGACCTGTATTTTATGATTATATACCTGTGTATAAAATATGAATTCAATACACCAATGCTTTCAAAAGATATCGAACGGAAACCATTTTTTCATAGAAACAGAAGTCGAAAAAGGGCCATAACTCCAACAATAATTGACGGATTTTACCCAACATCGAACTTGACCTGTATTTTATGATTATATAGCTGTGTATAAAATATGAATTCAATACACCAATGCTTTCAAAAGATATTGAACGGAAACCATTTTTTCACAGTAACAGAAGTCGAAAAAAGGCCATAACTCCCACAATAATAGCCGGATTTTACCTAACATCGAACTTGACCTGTATTTTATGATTATATAGCTGTGTATGAAATATGAATTCAATACACCAATGCTTTCAAAAGATATTGAAACGAAACCATTTCGTACGTACGTGCGCTACGCTACGTACGTACGGACAGGGGTGATACTATATGCCCCCCCCCATTTTAAATGGCGGGGGCATAACAACAAAATGTAAAATAAGATAGGCATGTTACTGTTACATAACTCAACACAACCCTGAGTAAATAACAAATGAATAGTTATTGAATATTCACTCTTTTATGGACTGTTTCTGCCAGTTCCAGAAAAATAACCTGAACATACCATAAGTAAGACTTAATGTTATACTCCTTTGAAGACAGGTGCAATTAAAGACAAATGTAACAAGACAATAACAGCATAAATTTTGTTTACCATTAAAACCGTTAAATCTTTTAACAGACAATCTGGAGCAAACTGTAGATAGGTCTGCTCAGCATTAGCACTCATTAAAAATGCCACTAGCAGTTTTTATAATATCCCTGCCAGACAAGACGATTTGTCAGCATGCAGAGATGGTCAATCACAGACAGAAGATGGTAAAGGTGTCACATACAGTACAAGGAATTCTTAAAACAGGGTTGGCACTTATCCTCCACTTCAAAATTCCCTGCCTTTTCCCCGACTTTCCCACAATATTTTGGGTTATTATAGCAGTTTTACCATCTGTTACTTATTTCCTACACACAGAATGTTCTACATATTGGGAGTTTCGATGGCTGGTTCCATATGTCCCCAAGTCTTTCCACAGCTCACAGAAACAGGTAATGGAACACGAAGTTGAACAGCAGAGCCACATAATTTCTCACTGGACTCCATAACATCTTTCACTAAAACTGAAAATGTGAATCAGAAAAACTTCTGCATACCACAATACTATGTACCTTAAAATCATTTACATAGGTAATTTCTGCATAATGCTACTTTAGATCAACCAGGCCCCAAGGATATAAAACTTTTTTCGTGCTCAACTCAGCTGAGCATGAAATTTTCTCAGCTGATAAATATGAAAATGCCAACTAATGTTGGCATTCACATATTCATATGCAGAGGAAATTTCATACTCAGCTAAACTGAGCAAGAAAACAGCTGTACTTATCAGTAATTTGCTATTCATTAGCAGGTAAAACTTCATGCTCAGCTGAGTTGAGCATGAAAAGTTTTATAACCTCAGAGCCAATATGTCCATGTACCATAATGAGATGTCTTTCCTTTATTCTGCATTCAGGTGACAACTTTAGGACAACAGGAGAGACCCAACTGCTACCTTGAAGATAGCTTTTCATAATGCTCCATAAAAGCGACAAGATGTCAAAATATGTTTTTGTTAATACTATGGATAAATTATTCTGGAATAGAAATCACACTGCAGCCTTAATGGTAAGGCACTCAGACAGTGGGGGAATAGTATTCACACATTGGTCTGGTCTGTCACTTCATGTACAGTTGACTCTCATTATCTCAAAGTACCCCCTTATATCAAAGAATATAGTTTTGACACTTCCTACTTTTCTTTACAGTTCAAATCTGGATATCTCAAACTACTGGCATCTCATAAACTTTCTGGGACCAGAAAATTTACTATGAGATATCAGTAGTTTGAGATAAACTTCAACTTCAAAATAGCAAAAGCTGACTATACACCAAGTCTCACTGAGATAACATCTCAATGTTGCTTTTCTCAAAGATTATTCCCGTAAGATTTTTAAACCTCACTTATTTTTGTAAATGCTGATCTTATTCAGCTTTTCTTCAAATGTAAACTGCAGTTCAGGTTTTTTTTTGTTTCTTTTTTTCCAAAAATGTAAAACAGTACGGAGTGCTCTATCCACTTTTGCATTTTACAAAGAAGAAAGAATTGCATATATACTATTACATGTATTTCAAAGTACAAAATTCCAACCTGTTAAGCTTAGCTTGAAGAACTTTCTGTTAGAAGCTACATTTTATAAAATGCCACTTAAACTCTCACAAAATGTCAATACCGCCAGCCAGAGCTAGTAATGACATGTATATACTGTCATTTTACACTGCTATTACAGATACAAACCTGTGACTTGACCGAGATCACTGTCAGCTACCTCCAGTAACAACTCATCATGAATCTGCATCAATAACCTGGAAACAAATGACATAAGGCAGTCAGTTTCAGAGGTTATAAACTTGAGTACATTCTCAAACTCAAAATAAAGCACACTGATTGGCTGCTTCCTAGCAACCTTGAACCCTGATTAGAGGTAATGGAAAAACATGGCAGTGTACCCATACACCTTTAAAAGTCCTCTGTGTTATATATGAAATGATGATCAGTGTATCTTCTTGTTTTATCCCTTTTTAGACTGGAAACCCATTTTGGGGGCATGTTGTTGTTGTGTAATTGTTTTACGTCCACGGTAAACAGCTATGGTCATGTCGGGACGGTCAGTTAACCTAACCACACTATTCCTGGGTCGGCTTAGACCTCCTAAGCAGTTAACCAGTACTTAAAGTGCACTTATTTTCACCAGTAACTGACAACTGCCCTTCTTGAATTAGTGCAGACCCTGCAAAGTGCCGTATCTGTCAGATCAGGGTTAATACTGTTTGCTTACAAGAGTTTCCATGCAAAATACAATAAAATGAACCCCTAAAACAAGAAATAAACTCATTCAAATGACAAGGATGGAAGACTGAAATAATTATCATAATTGTCCTAACAGTGGAACACTGGCTATACAATATAAACCTTGATGAGCAGTCTGATCTGGGTCTGAAATGTCTGCCAAGACCTATCTGCCCAAATGCTTTACTTTTTTTTCCGTACTATATAAACTATATATACACTGCTCAAAATATTTAAAGGAGCACATAATAGTTTTTTCATAGGCAACAGTGCAACACATCCTTACTTAGAGGGTCATTTACTTTCGATCAACAAAGACACAGAATTTCAATTGTTTTGCAAAATTGTTGGAGAGGGTCCCGGTTACTGGCTGCGCAAGTTTTGATCCAGTATTAATCCTGTCCACGTCAATGGACAGACTTTTGTAATAAAAATTAGAATGTTGGGGGAAAAATACATTTCAAGGGCTTAGTGCAAGACTAGTCTATCTCCATATTTTGAAAATTTTCAGGAGAAGCAAAAAACTGATTATTGCAGTACATAAACAGAATATTAATATGAAATTTGACACATTTACATGAAATATGGGAAGAAATGCTTACATTATTCAATTTTATTGATTTATTTTCGTTTAATTAGGTTTTTGTGACTTAGACTACTTTTGCGCTGAAAAGTTTAGTGCAAGACTGGTCTAACTTGAGATGGACTTTTTTTTTCAAATGCAAAATATAAGTCATTATAAAACAAATTTTAACAATTTTTACAGTTTGAAGGCAAAAACTCAATAAGCATGAGCTGTGAAATAGCTATTTAACAACTTTAAACATTTAAAAAAGACAATTTATATAACTTTATTTTTTTTAGTGCAAAACTAGTCTTTCAAATCCACTTTTTCTTAGCGCAATACTAGTCTATCTCAAGATAGACTAGTCTTGCACTAAGAAAAATGAGGAAAATATTTTAAAATGAAAAGATTCCTTGTTTTACTACCGAAAAACAGTTTACTAAAGTGTTGAGAAAACACTGTACCTAGACCTATAAACCGTTAAAGACTATAAGAACTTGTATCTAAATTTATAAAACTGAAAACTTAGCCATTTATCCATGGTATGCTCTTTGAAATCAAATTCGTCTCATTGAAGTTAGACTAGTCTTGCACTAAAGATTTGGCTCATTTTGCTCATAGACTATTTTTTAATTAGGAATAAAAGCATTTTTTGCAAAAACATGAACCTTCATATTTTCAAAGAATGTGTATTTGACCATCAAGTTTTCAAAACTGCAAAAAAGTGAATTTGTGAAAAATAGTGAGTTAGACCAGTCTTGCACTGAGCCCTCGATTTTTATTCAGCGCATGAAAAAGTATGAAAATTTCAATGTTGTGTTATTGTTTAACATCCACGGTAAACAGCTATGGTCATGTTGGGATGGTCAGTCAACCAAACCACACTATGTCTGGGCAGGCTTAGACCTCCTAGGCGGTTAACCAGTATTAAGTGCACTTACTTTCACCAGTAATGACAACTGCCCTTCTTGAATCAGTGGAAGGGGAAATGAAAGTAAGTGACCGGACCGGGTATCAAACCTGGGACCTCTGGCTTATAAGTCAGACGCGCTACCGACTGTGCTATGCGGCCCGGCCATGAAAATTTCAACCAAAATCAAATTGACCATTTTGTCTATGAAACTAGATGTCTCAGAAGGTGACCCGTTTGAAAGGAGAACTTGAACTCAATGTAATGAGATTTTATATACTTCCAAAAAAAATGTCTCAATTTCAGAAAATTTGAAAACTGAAACTAGAAATGTGTCCAATGTCCACAGATGCCCCCTCCATAAAACTGTGCACAGAATTGCAATAAGCATCAGTGGACCGCAACATATGGGTTTTGATGACATGATTCTTGAATATTCCTGTTATATTCATACACAAATAAAACAAGTAGCCCAAAGGGCAACAATTGCTCACCTGAGAGACATTGTAAACCTATAGGGATATTTAATATGCTCAAGGGCAGCTAACTCCACAGTCAGTGGTCCAATCAGTCTGAAAATTAAACTCATCCAAAACATTATGTATGCCCTCATTTAATATATGCAAGTTTAAAAAGTATTTGATCAAGAGCACAATAGACAGAGCTGTCAAGGGCAGCTAACTTCGTAGTGGTTGGCCTGATCTGGCCAAAATTTGAACTTGTTTAAGATATTATGCATTTCCTCATTACCTGCAAGTTTGAAAAGGATTGGATCAGTAGAAACCAAGAAAAAGTGGTGACATTGATCTTTTGGATGCTCAGGGCAGGTACTCCATAGTCAGTGGTGGGATCTAGCCGAAATGCTAACTAATCAAAGCTTTTATGCATATCCTCATTACCTGCAAGTATGAAGAGGATCCGATGAAAAATGAAAATGTGATGACGTTGTTTTCTCCATTATAAGACTATGGGATTTTTTTCAAACGCTCAAGGGCAGCTAACTCCGTAATCTGTGCTCCAATCCGGCCAAATTTCGAACTCATCCAAGCTCTTATGTATGTCATCATTACCTGCAAGTATGATAAGTATCTAATCAAAAACCTTCATTGCAGCACCTGAAAGTCATACTTGCTCGAGATATTGTTATGCCCTACATTTGTGTAAATTTATTTTAAAATCCGTTGAGAAATGTAGGTGCTAGAGCGATGACAAAGTTTTTCTAAAAATAGCCACAGTGACCTTGACCTTGGGCACAGTATCCTGAAAGTCGAACTTGCTTGAGATATTGTCATACCCTACATTTGTGTCAAGTAATTTCAAAATCCATGGAGAAATGAAGGTGCTAGGGGGATGACAAAGTTTTTCTAAAAATAGCCACAGTGACCTTGACCTTGGGCACAGCACCCTGAAAGTCGAACTTGCTCGAGATATTGTCATGCCCTACATATGTGTGAATTTATTTTAAAATCCATTGAAAAATGTAGGTGCTAGAGCGCTGACAAAGTTTTTCTAGAAATAGCCACAGTGACCTTGACCTTGGGCGCAGCACCCTGGAATTTAAACTTGTTTGAAATATTGTCATGCCCTACATTTGTGTGAAGTTGATTTAAAATCCGTTGAGAAATGTAGGCCCTTGAGCGATGACCAAGTTTTTCTAAAAATAGCCACAGTGACCTTGACCTTGGAGGCAGCACCCTGAAAGTCGAACTTGCTCGAGATATTGTCATGCCCTACATTTGTGTGAAGTTATTTTAAAATCTGCTGAGAAATGTAGGTGCTAGAGCGCTGACAAAGTTTTTCTAAAAATAGCCACAGTGACCTTGACCTTGGGCGCAGCATCCTGAAAGTCGAACTTGCTCGAGATATTGTCATGCCCTACATTTGTGTGAAGTTATTTTAAAATCTGCTGAGAAATGTAGGTGCTAGAGCGCTGACAAAGTTTTTCTAAAAATAGCCACAGTGACCTTGACCTTGGGCGCAGCATCCTGAAAGTCGAACTTGACCGAGATATTGTCATGCCCTACATTTGTGTGAAGTTATTTTAAAATCTGCTGAGAAATGTAGGTGCTAGAGCGCTGACAAAGTTTTTCTAAAAATAGCCACAGTGACCTTGACCTTGGGCGCAGCATCCTGAAAGTCAAACTTGCTCGAGATATTGTCATGCCTTACATTTGTGTGAAGTTATTTTCAAATCCGTTGAGAAATGTAGGCAATAGAGCGATGACAAAGTTTTTCTAAAAATATATGATGACGTTGTTTTCTCCATTATAACACCATGGGATTTTTTTCAAACGCTCAAGGGCAGCTAACTCCTTAGTCTGTGCTCGAATCCGGCCAAATTTCGAACTCATCCAAGCTCTTATGTATGTCATCATTACCTGCAAGTATGATAAGGATCTAAGCAAAAACAATTGAGAAAACGTGATGACGCCATTTTCCCCATTATAACCCTATGGTTTTTTTTCAAACGCTCAAGGGCAGCTAACTCCGTAGTCTGTGCTCGAATCCGGCCAAATTTCGAACTCATCCAAGCTCTTGTGTGTGTCATCATTACCTGCAAGTATGATAAGGATCTAATCAAAAACAGTCGAGAAAACGTGATGACGCCGTTTTCCCCATTATAACCCTATGGGGGCTATCTGTTGCCATGGAAACCAGAGTTCTGAGCTGATCGGCACCAAAACCTGATGCAGCCTTTGCCCCACCCCAATGATGCTTCAGATAAAATTTGATTGCGATCGGCCAACTGGTCTCTGAGATATTTATGTTTGAAAGTGTTGATGCACGGACGCACCCACGGACCCACGGACGGACGACGGCTCGACTCCCATCCTATAAGCTCACCTCTGAGCCTTCGGCTCAGGTGAGCTAATTAGCCTAAGTCCGAAGCGAACCGTGACATATGGATCATGATGACCTGATTCTTGTAAATTCCTGTTGTACTTATAGATATTAACAGTCAAACAAAATTTCAAGATGCTACAATAATAGGAACCCAGTAACCTACATGTACCTCTTACAAAAATCTTAACCTTGCAAATTTAGCCCAAGTCTGAAGTCAGTGGACCGTGACATATAGATTGTCATACCCTGATTCTTGTGTATTTCTGTAGTACTCATAGACATTAATCCTCATATAAAATATCAAGTTGCTACAATAATAAAAACCCTGAAATCTACCTGTTACAAAAAAGTTAACCAGAGTCTAACAGGATCACGTATGTACGTACGGACGGACATACTTAATAACGTATGCACTTACGCATGACCGAAACACTATATGCCCCCAGCCATGCTGATAACGGGGGCATAAAAAATTCTTCCTTGGATATGAACAGGGCATCAGTTGTATTGAAATTTGTGTTGTCTTCAACTTCCATTCTTCTTAAAAATGCTGAATTCTTTGCCACTGGCTGTCAAATATTTGGTGGTCAAATATTTGTACTGGCTATCTGGTGTACTATTGTCTATGGGAAAATATCAGCTGCTCCTTTTAATATTTTGAGTAGTGTATAAATCTCATGTTAAAAAATATGGAGGGTTCTACTACCTGGCTTTAAGTTCTGATCTTTCAGAGAGAGCATGAACAACCTGGATCATGGCAGCTTTACAAATGTCAGCAGCAGAACCTGGGAAAACATATGATAAAAGAAAAGAACCTGAGTAAAATATTGTCACAAACTGCTCCAGTACGGTGCAAAGAACGTGGTAAAAAAATGTCACTTTCATTATGTTAAATAATGTTGCATTAATCCATTAACCCTTAAAGCGCCAAAAATTAAAATTGTTGATTTGGCAAACAGTGTAGATCCAGATGAGGTGGCTCATGATGAAACACCTCATCTGAATCTACACTGTTTGCCCTCTAGTGTTCAAATTCTCAATATGATATCGTTGGACGACACTTTTTTTGAAATTCAGCAGACGTAAATTTTGTTGTCTGCTTTTTGGCGCATAAAGGGTTAAATTACCAGCTTTCTCCATCATGCAGATCATGTATTCCACAGTCATATAGGACATCTGCTATTGTGACAGTATCACAATATGTTTTATTTTTCTGGAGATACCCAATGATTGATTGATTTGTTGCTTAACGTCCACAGTAAACATCTATGGTCATATCGGGACGGTCAGTTAACCTAAACACGCTATTCCTGGGCAGGCTTATACCTCCTTAGCGGTTAACCAGAACTAAGTGCACATACTTTCCCCAGTAACTGACAACTGCCCTTCTTGAATCAGCGGAAGGAGAAACGTAAGTATGTGGCTAGACCGGGTTTCGAACCCAGGACCTCTGACTTATGAGTCAGGTGCCCTACCGATTGCGCTACGCGGCCCGGCCTGGAGATATCCAGCTCAAACTAGTACACAGAAGGTGACAGCTTGTCTTTCAGCCTGAGTTCTCAGCGCTGCTGACTTGTGTTTTATGTCGGGCATATTTACTGAGGTGTAATCTACACTGAGCTTGTAAAAAGAAGCTGACAGCCCAGCTGTCTCTCAGACTGAGCTCTCAGTACTGCAGATTGGTGTTTATGCTGGGAATATTTTTGAGAGGTACCGTAGAAAGGCATGTACTACCCGCAGAATTATGCCTCAGATTTCAGGACTGAAATAGCGGTGCAGGTTGTACAGCAGAACAAGTTTTTTGAGGGAATATTTTCGAAGATTTTCTTGGAGAAATTCACTGTTTGAAACACCCAGTTGGTGTTTTCATCTCACGATAACTTGCAACGGTCAATCAAGAGATGTCTAGCCCATATAAGTTATATTACCTATCAACCAATGCACGTTTGTACGGCTGATCTAATTATCAAAGTCAATTTTCATCTTTAGAAACAACAAAATAAATTTTCAACACGTTTTCAAATACGTCGAAAGGTTTACCAAGTCACGCGCCCTTCCTGTCAATTAATCTATTTTTAGCCCTGACTGGTTGCGGTATAATTTCTGAAACGAATTCGGGTATATTGCAAAGTTGATGCCGAATTTGACGCGGCACAGTTCCCTTTCCTAACATACCTCTCTCGTACTGCCGAATCCGGTTTCGGCTAATTTGACAAATCTTTAAACCAAGATGGAAGAGTCCATTTAAGATGTGTCTGGGGGATATGAGACCGTATGCCGTGTGCGTATAGAGGATATAGAGATCTACATCAAGCCTGCGCAAATGTACTTGCCAAACAGCGTCATCAATTTTTACTAGATAGAGTCCCTAGGATTCATTATATGCGAACAAGGAAGTCTAAGTCCAGACAGACAACATGCGCAGGCTGATCTTTGTTTTTCCGATAGTTACTTTATCTTGCGAAGCCAATCACACCATGTAAGTTCTTAAACTACTCAATTAACGCTTATTATCACTGACTGTGCAATTGTCAAAGTCTTTAAGCTAATCAAATTCTATTGATCTTTTCATGCGGTACGGTCAAGCGATATATATTTTTTTCCAGTGACTAGTTTAAACCGGTCGATCAAAGTACCGCCATTAGGTCAGGTGTGAAATATAAATTATGGGTTTGATTTTGTAAATGATCTTTTCAGTAGCTTTAAGGAATTAGAAAATGAACAAAAACCTGTTGATACAGCAATAAACTACGTTACGGCTTTTATATCATGTACTTTGAATGTACCGGTATATATGACGGCGCGTGCAAGAACGCGGGCGGGTGCGCGGGCGGAAAAAAGTACCGGTACCAAGGACAAAACAACACTGCTGTTCAGACAAAAACATATAGTTTTACAACTTTTATAGTGTTTTTCAAACCTTGGTAAAATCGGGCTTTATAGATGCGTTTAATACACCAGAAATACTTTTTTTCCCCAAAATTTCCTCCGAAATCTAGATGCGGGTTATACGCAAATGCGGGTTGTACACCCTTTCTACGGTATTCTACACTAACCTTGTACACAGAAGTTGACAGCTTGTCTTTCAGCCTGAGCCCTCAGCCCTGCTGACTGGTGTTTTATGTTTGGAATCAACCGCCGCCTTTTGAATAAGCTGCAACAATATCCTAGCAAAAACAAAGAAACTAATAATATAAAACCATTCTATCTAGATTTAATATCCTAGCAAAAACAAAGAAACTAATAATATAAAACCATTCTATCTAGATTTAATATCCTAGCAAAAACAAAGAAACTAATAATATAAAACCATTCTATCTAGATTTGCTATGAAAATATATATATTTGACTGCAGTAATGTGAAAAGGGCCAGTAGGCCACACGTGAAATGTAAGTGCTAAAATCAGATTTAAAATCTGAGCAAATTCAACATGCAGTCATTACATTTGATTTTTCTATTTAACAGAGTGTGAAAAGTAGGTCAATGTCAGCAAAAAACCATTGGTGTTGTGTAGATGATGTCATGATGTAAGCCTGTATGAAGTTTCTTTACAAAAGGTCTTTCAGTCTATGAGAAACAGAGCTAAATGCAGCGGGAAGACCTTAATTTGGCTATGTTCAACAGAATGTGAGAAGTAGGTCAAGGTCAGACCTTGACCTAATAAAAGGCCATCGGCCAAGTGTCACCCGACGTTTGAAATGTGTCACAAACTGCAGCCCTTTATTCTGTTTCAGAGTAACTGTATGGCCAAAACCAGAAAATATGTGTACAACAGAATCTGGTAAGGAAATAATAATTGAAGCATAAGCAAAGACATATACCCAATTACTGGGCCTCTATGAGGTTACAAAATACTTAAGTTCAGGACTGGGCGTATGTGTGTAAAATCAGGTTACTGAAACTTTAGGCCCTTACAGAATGCCTAAACATCAAGACCATATACCCAATAACAAAATAACAAGGGCCATAATCCTCCTAATATGAATCTGATGAAAAATGAACATTGCATTTATGAAGATTCAGCCCATTAACATGAATAGTTCTTGAGTTATCCTTTTACCTTTAAGTGAATGTCTATGAAAGGGGAATAACTCTGTCACTAATAAATTTAGCATATCCTAACAATAATCAGAATACTCAATTTACCAAATGCTAATAGCATACTAAATTTCAGCTCTCTCGGTCAAACGGTTCAAAAGTTGGAAAATTGCCAAAAACGACAAAGGGCCATAACTTTGTAAAATATTGGGCAATTGAAATTCCAAAATCACATGCACATCTTCAGATCATGATGAAACATTCTGCACAATTTCAAGTTGATCTGATAAAAGATGTGGCAGGAGTTGCGGGGACAAGGTCTGAGTCAGCAAGGGCCGTAACTCCATCAAAAATGGCCAAAACAAAAATCAAAAACCACATGCACATCTTCATATCATAAGAATACAATCTGTAAAATTTCAAATCAATCCGATGAAAGATGTAGGAGGAGTTGCGGGGACAAGATTTCGGATGGACAGAAAATGCCAAAAACGACAAAGGACCATAACTTTGTAAAATATAGGGCAATTGAAATTCCAAAATCACATGCACATCTTCAGATCATGATGAAACATTCTGCAAAATTTCAAGTCAATCTGATAAAAGATGTGGCAGAAGTTGCGGGGACAAGGTCTGAGTCAGCAAGGGCCGTAACTCCATCAAAAATGGCCGAAACAAAAATAAAAAACCACATGCACATCTTCATATCATAAGAATACAACCTGTAAAATTTCAAATCAATCCGATGAAAGATGTAGGAGGAGTTGCGGGGACAAGATTTTGGACGGACGGACGGACGGAAGGATGGATGGACGGACGGACGGACCGACACACGGACGGACGAGGGTCATTTCTATAGTCCCCCTCCGCCTACGTCGGGTGACAAAAACACTGGACGGATGGACGGACGGACGGACTGACACACGGATGGACGAGGGTCATTTCTATAGTCCCCCTCCGCCTACGTCGGGTGACAAAAACACTGGTATTGTGGAAACAAAGTCATGATGTAAGCCTGTGTGAAGTTTCATGACACCAAGTCTGAGAAATGGTGCTAAACGCAGTGGGTAAACATTGTTGAGGACCATCATGTGACTTCTATGTTGCTCCTGCCTGCTAAAGCAGTTGTGACCATAAATCACTGCTTGGAGGTCAATAGTAAAGTGGATCAAATCATAAGTGCAGAGTGCCATAAATCACTGCTTGGAGGTCGATAGTAAAGTGGATCATATCATAAGTGCAGAGTGCCATAAATCACTGCTTGGAGGTCAATAGTAAAGTGGATCATATCATAAGTGCAGAGTGCCATAAATCACTGCTTGGAGGTCAATAGTAAAGTGGATCATATCAAGTGCAGAGTGCCATAAATCACCGCTTGGAGGTCAATAGTAAAGTGGATCATATCATAAGTGCAGAGTGCCATAAATCACTGCTTGGAGGTCAATAGTAAAGTGGATCATATCATAAGTGCAGAGTGCCATAAATCACTGCTTGGAGGTCAATAGTAAAGTGGATCATATCATAAGTGCAGAGTGCAAGTACATGTACTTACAACTGAATGACAACACTGGTAAAGCTGACCTAGTTTGGTTCTAACAGACAAAATCGCAGAAAAATAAAATAAAATGTAATCATAACTGGGCAATAACTGATATAGAGATTGCAATGCTGCTAGTGTTTAAGTTGTTTCCCTTAGAGTTGTAATTATTCTTCTCTCTTCAGTCATTTTGGACTAATAAAATTGATTTGAAAATTAATTTGTTATCATTTTCATCTAAGTCTCCCAAGCATTTTTCCCCTTATAATCCCCTTAACAGGCTTCTATGCATTTCTTTTATAAATCTTACAGAAAAATATTTATGGCATTATCAAACAGTACGGAAACATTATGACACCATTTAAATTGGCAATGGTATCAATAGTAAGCCTTGTACGCAATGAAACAGTGATTTGTTGCTAACTAAAACACTTTAATATCCATTGCCTCAATGGTTGCACTGTGTTGCAATTCTATTTTGCGAAACACTGACAATATTGTTCAGAAACCTTTAACCTACCGGAGATGCAAACAGTGTAGATTCTCCTAAATCTGAGATGATATACTAAGGCAGATTTCACAATATTTGTGGCATTAGTTGCTGGAAGGTGAGTGGCAAACTGGTGCAAATTTAATGAAAGTAAATATGGCCCTCTGCTGTATTTTTTTTTAAATAAACAGCACTAAAATTAAGTTTATGCCTAACATGAGTATTTCATAGCAGTTTCCTCAAATGGAGCTTTCAAAAACAACCACTTTACCAAACTAACTAATGTCCTAATGCCTCTTAAAATACAGTAGAACTTCAATGGCTTGAACAGGCTTGGGACCATGAAAATTAGTTCCAGCCAACAGTAGTTCCAGCTATCCAGGGTTAGTTTCTACATAAACTGAACTCTAGGAACCCAAGAACGAGTTCTAGCCAGGCAGGGTAAACAAGCCATCAGGGTTCGAGCCATTGAAGTTTTACTGTATAATTTTTAATTATCACTACATTACCAGACAATTTTGCTTACATACCATTTTTCTGACAGAAGTCTACACAGGTCTGTGTAAAATGTTTCACAGCAGGAAACTTAACTGTAAAGAGAGAAAGTTCATGTCTGCAAAAGAACATAGAAGTATATCAGATTTGCTAATTAAGGACACAGCTGAAAATTATCTCTATTATGAAGATTCATAGGCATACAGTATGTAGTCAAATACATATTAGTTTTAAACACATTTAAACTAACATCCCCCAATATGAAAAAATGGTTCAAGCAACTTCAGACCAGATTTATCCCTTAAAAATAAACAGGCTGATGTCACATGTCCAAAAACTTACTTTAAAAATAGAATTCTGGACAAAGCAGTGTCATGCCTGTCTGCCTTGTCACACAGCTGCCCCTATACTACTTACCGAGCAACACCAGAAAACTTGACAAGACACCACTGATGCTGGAGAAACTGAAAACTACACCTATGTCTGGCTTTCTGCTGGTCATGGGAGCTCCAATAGCTAAGTAAGTTAAACCCTGGCCTGCTGATCTAGCAGTCCCAGGTTCTAGATCCAGTTCCGGCTTCTGGAGGCAGAAATCTTTTGAACCGTAAACAGAGTTCCATTGCACACAGCCTTTCATTATCACTCTCTCATCATCCTGATATGATTAAAATACTATTAAAAAGGATGTAAAATCACAAGTCATCCATCCATCCATCATCTGCTAGTCATAGGCAAGGCAATAAAGTACAACTGTGATTTAATTCTGTAAGAGGTTATTGTATCCCGATACTTACTGCTCTATAGCTATATATCATAAAAAAGAAGGCTGTTATAAAGACTTTTCTACTCTAAGGTGAATGGTTTTCATCTCCTGCTTCAAAGGGAAACAACTTTTTTAACTTCTTGTTAGCCTCTCTGGACCAGGTAGCCCTCTAAAAATGGGGTCTATTCTTGAAGGAAAGAATTTGCTCCTATCCGTTAAATGTCAACTGCAAATTGAATAGGGAAGTAGAAATAACAAGACCTGTCCGCGTACAGGATAGCTTGCCTGCAGTGCCTTGCCCATCACATAAAAAAACTTTGACGTAAAACTTTAAAGTGTGATGCCAACGCCCAAACCAACGTCCAAGTGACAACAATAGTTCTCTGAACTTTCGTACAGGCGAGCTAAAAATGGCAAAACGCTTCCCAAGAAAGTGTACCCGTATACCTTCAAAGACATATGACAATGCTTATAAGCTTACCCAGAAAGCTGGCCATAATGGCCTTCGCTTGATCCACACTCATCTTCAAATGTTCTGCCAATTTCTCTTTACCTGTGAAAGAATATGGTATAATATAAACCAATGAATATTCGTTTTATGTAAGGTTCATGTTAAGTAACTTATGTGGTAGAGATCTGCTATGATCAAGTGGTTTATAGAGAGACTCGGTTATGGTGCAGCAGGTCCCAGGAAGGGCCGTGGCTACAAACCCAGATTGGGGCATCCAGTGACTGAAAAAGTCTCTCTGTCAACCCATCAGTAAACGGGTATATGTTTCGAATCAGAAAAGGATAAGGCAGTAAAAGGAGAGGGATAGGCTCCACCTTTCATATGCTGTGCCCAAGATACAGCGGGCCTCTAAACCCCTACCTCCCCTATAACCACTAAGCTAGGGGCAACCTGTACCATTTTTTACCTTATGTGGTCCAGTTTGTCAAGCTGTTTTCTCAAGTAATTAATGAATGATGGCCATGCATTGGGAAAATGAACAGAATGGCTAGCTTAACGTTAATAAAACAGCTCCCTTTTTCCTGCATTTTTACAAAGGAGAACAATTTTTGTCACCTCCTGGAGGATGAAGCCCCTCCAAAGTAGGCTCTACTCTTAAAACAAAATGCATGCTTCCTGCCTACCCTTAAGGAAAAGAAGTTGCTCCTAGGGCAGCAAGAGTCGACACACATTTAGATAAGAGATAAGAGACAAAAATGAAAATAAGCATCCCCTAAAAGTATATTCATTATTATATAAGTGCCAAAAAATGGTTTCATAATGAGCCAATTCATCTGGATCTACACTGTCTTTGAATTTTTAACATAATACAGTTTGGACAACTAATTTTCTGAAATTTTGCAGAGGTAAATTCTATTGTCTAGTTTTAAAGTGCTTTAAGTGTTTAGGCTTAAATACTCACCCACTCCATACATAATAGAGTATACAACTCTCTTAGTCTGCTCCCTCTCTACTGTAGTGATGTCATCAACACACTTCCCTAACCTAGAAGATTTAACAAAACTATTTATGGTACATGGCTTACACTCTAAGAACTTGTTCCTGACTTATATGGGCACCCAAGTTGCCTTCCATGCACAAAATCAAGGCTGTAATTCTTAACTATGTTAAAGTAAAATATTGGGTTTGTTTAATATATATTTTTTGTTATTTAACAAATTAAGCAGAATTTTGCTGCCACCAGACTAATTTCTGAACAAGAGGGCCATGGTGGCGATGAATCGCTCACCTGAGCATTAATCAGTTCAATGGCTCTTGATGGAGTTGATGAAGATAAACATTCTGACAGAGTTTGATAAAGATTGGATCAAAACTGTGTCCTCCAGAGCGTACACAAAGTTTTTCTATGATTTAACCTAATGATCTAGTTTTTGACCCGACATGACCCAGTTTCAAACTCGTCCTACATATTATGAGGATAAGCATTCTGACAAAGTTTCAGAACTTTGGATCAAAACTGTGCATTCTGGAGTGTACACAAGTTTTTTCTAAGATTTGACTTAGTGACCTAGTTTTTGACCCGACATGACCCAGTTTCGAACTTGGACTAGAATTTATGGAGATTAACATTCTGACAAAGTTTCATAAAGATTGGATAAAAACTGTGTCCTCTAGAGCATACACGCTGTCTTTCTATGATTTGACCTAGTGACCTAGTTTTTGACCAGACATGACCCAGTTTCGAACTTGTTCTAGATATTATGAAGATAAACATTCTGACAAAGTTTCATGAATTTTGGATGAAAACTGTGCCTTCTAGAGCGTACACAAGGTTTTTCTAAGATTTGACCTAGTGACCTAGTTTTTGACCGGCATGACCCAGTTTCAAACTTGGCCTAGAATTCATAAAGATAAACATTCTGACAAAGTTTCAGAAAGATTTGATCAAAACTGTGTCCTCTAGAGCATACACAAGGTTTTTCTATGATTTGACCTAGTGACCTAGTTTTTGACCAGACATGACCCAGTTTCGAACTTGTCCTGGATATTATGAGGATAAACATTCTGACAAAGTTTCATTAACTTTGGATGAAAACTGCCTTCTAGAGCGTACACAAGGTTTTTCTAAGATTTGACCTAGTGACCTTGTTTTTGACCCGACATGACCCAGTTTCAAATCTGGCCTAGAGTTTATGGAGATAAACATTCTGACATAGTTTCAGAAAGATTGGATCAAAACTGTGCCCGCTAGAGTGTACACAAGCAAAAGTTGACGGACGGACGTCTGTCCACACGTACAACGGATATCACGGTATCCCAAAAGCTCACCCTGAGCACTTTGTGCTCAGGTGAGCTAATAAAACATTTAAGGTGTATCAGCACACTTTCATGGGAAGCAACTTAGTCATTTTCATTTTTCCAAACCTTCTCAACTGGGGTCAACTCTTAAATGAAAGCATTCCCTCATACAGAAGCAAATTCTTTATTTTAGGAGTAGTTCCCTTCTTAAAGTCTTTTGTTTTTAAGAAGCAAACAGGAAGTCACAAAAGTTGCTTCCCTTTGTAATAATGACATAAAAGCATGGGGATGTACCCATGCACCTTAATAGAATTCTTCAAAGAAGTTATTTAAGCAAAATATGGAGATTCGAAATTAATGCTAATTATGGCAGCTATGTCAAATAATAAAGACCATATCTGATATTGTGATGTGACACGGTAGCTTTTCTGGAGGCACATCTCAAAGCTGCTTGGTAAACACACAGTCACAGTCTCATATGAAAATCTTAATTTTTAACCGAAATATAATACAGTAGAACTTCAATGGCTCGAACCCTGATGGCTCGTTCACCCTGCCTGGCTAGAAATCTTTTCTCAGTCCTTAGAGGTCACTTTATATGGAAACTAATCTTGGACGGCTAGAACTACCCTTGGCTGGAACTTATATTCATGGCCCCAAGCCTGTTTGAGCCAATGAAGTTCTACTGTAATGCTATTCCACTCATATATGTATGTAAAGCGTACACAATGTTTGCTTTGAATTACAGGAGGTGATATAGAGTTATTACAAAACTCCTGCAAGTGACCAAACCGAAATTTTGGTTTGGCTACTTTCAGGAGTTTTGTGAGAACCACAGGCCATCAGTTTACCTTTTACAAACCTGAAATTTTTTACTAATTGATAGCTTTAAATTACAAACATATGACTGAATATCATTGTTATACTTTGTGCTAACCATTTGCAGAAGCTTGAGCTTGTAATTTCCAGGGCCCAGTTGTTGAAAGCACTGTTAGCTTATAATGAAACCGTAAGTCGAGGATACATTAAGTCTTACAGTACTCACAAAATAAATTGAGGTAATATTTTTTGCTGGATAATTGTGAGGAGCTTTTGCACTGCAAAAGCTCCTCACATTTTTTCAGCAAAAAAATGGCATTGTTTTTACTTATTATCATTTGAAAATTAACATGTAACAATGTTGTTGGTTTTGAATAACTGGGCCCAGGTGGGAATGAAATAGTGTGTTTACCAGGCATGTCAAGGATAATCAGAACAGAAAGACAAATGTAGGAAAAGTTTACTTTACCACTGAGCTGTCAAGGCATTAAATATATCAGGTGTATGTTTATCATTAAACAACTTCAGTAGCACAGGGTCATCAGCAAGGTGGGCAAGGAGGCGTAGTTCTATTTGCTGGAAATCTGAAATCATGAAAAATCAACAACCAACGGATCCTGAGGAATCTTTTGAGTGAAAAAGAAAGACTAATTAGTTGACAGGTTAACCATTAAAGCAACAATAAAGCAGAAAACAAAATTTATTTTTGCAGAACTTCAGAAACTTTTCCTCTCAACCATCAACTATCTTATGGAGAATTCAAAGATATGATCATATGCAGAATTCAAAAACATGATGGCAAAAGATGTGTATCAATATGAGACGGCTTTTTCTGTTTGCAAATCCAACTATTTTCATTTCTGGCACATCTTATATTAATCTGAGCCACTGCTGTTAAGACATGCAATAAGGCACCTTTCACGTTACTTCTTTCAGTCTGTACCCATTGCTGGAAAGGACAGCTTATCTGATGTACAGTTGTACTTCATCACCACATTTGTGGATGCTGGCCTGTTGAGTGTCCTGCACTTTCATACAGGCCAGCTACAAATATCAGAGGTCATAGCTGAGTTTGCCCAGCTGCCTTTATGATCCTTTTTGCAGGTGAAGTCAAATAAAGGACTAAAATCCTTTCAATAAACTAATTTTTGTTTTGACATTTTGCCTTTAAGGTGAATGGGTACACTTTCAAGGGAAGCAACCATCTTTTTCATTTTTGCCTCCTTTTTCCATGGGGGTTCACTCTTAAAGTATTTACTCTACTGGGAGCACATTCTTTGCTTGAAGAGTAGATCCAATTTTGAAAGGTCTTTGCCCTCCAGGAAGAAAACAGGAAGTCACACAGAGTTGTTCCCCTACATAAAAATGGTGCAAAGACATGGAGATGTACCCATACATGTTTTAAAGAGATATCACTACTACCTTACCTGCAGAGCCGGGCCGGGTAGCGCAATCGGTAGGGCACCTGACTCGTAAGTCAGAGGTCCTGGGTTCGAATCCCGGTCTGGCCACATACTTTCGTTTCTCCTTCCGCTGATTCAAGAAGGGCAGTTGTCAGTTACTGGCGAAAGTATGTGCACTTATTACTGGTTAACCGCTTAGGAGGTCTAAGCATGCCCAGGAATAGTGTGGTTAGGTTAACTGACCGTCCCGACATGACCTTAGTTGTTTACCGTGGACGTTAAGCATCAAATCAACCAACCAACCAACCTTACCTGCAGCAAGTAAAGTCCAGCCAGTCTGACTGATAAAAGCATCTCTGGCGTATATATCTATACTGTCATCACTGTCTTGACCTGAAGTACACCAAGAACTGTCAAAAAAGAGGGTAACTAGACACTGATAGCACCCATACATGCCAAACTTCACTGACTTAGATAAAAGCTCATTTAATTTTGCCAGTCTGGGAGCTGACTCCTCAAGATCTTCAAATTTCACTTACTTTGCAGTATGTAGTTCTTGTATAATTATTAAAATGTAGAACTGGATGGAGTAGTCCAGTCCTTGCTTGTTTCTTAAACTAGAGCAAGTGAGCAGGGGCTCACGTATACCCCCGACCAGCGCCACCGCCTAATGAAACCACACCCTAATGAAACCAATCTTATACATGGTATGAACCTAGAAGTAAACTTTATCACCTATCAAATGCTTCCATCAAAGTATATTACAAATATCAGTAAAGAAAACCAACTAAGCACAAAATTTTAATGTAAACCTATAAGTCTGTTTCCATGACCTTGGATAGCAGCAGCATCCAGATGATGTCAACTAATCTGCATGAACACATAGAAGTAAACCTAGTCATAAATCAGAAGGTTTCATCAAAGAATGTTTGAAATATAAACAAAGAATGTAAACTTAACGCAAATGTTAAAGTCTGTGACCTTGACCTTAGGTCAGCAGCAGCATCAAAATGATGTCAATCATTGTGAACGAACATAGAAGTAAACCTAGTCATATATCAAAAGGTTTCACCAAAGGATGTTGGAAATATAAGCAAAGAATATAAACTTAACGCAAAACTTTAACGCAAATTTAACACATATATACAAATCTGTGACCTTGACCTTTGGCAAGCAGCAGCATCCAGATGCTGTCAACTACTCTGTATGAACCTTAAAGTAACCCTAGTCAAATAGCAAAAGGTTCCATCAAAGGATATTGGAAATATAAAAGAAGAATATAAACTTAACACAAAACTTTAACGCAAATGTTTAAGTCTGTGACCTTGACCTTAGGTCAGCAGCAGCATCCAGATAATGTCAACAATTCTGCATGAACCTAGAAGTATACCTAGTCACATACCAAAAGGTTTCATCGAAGGATATTGGAAATATAAGCAAAGAATAAAAACTTAACGCAAAACTTTAACGCAAATGTTAACGGACGGACGCACGGACACACGACGAACGGACGGACGAACGGACGGACACACAGACGGACGAACGGACTAACGGACGGAAAGACGAAAACTATATACCCCTCGACATGCTTCGTATGTATAAATATAAAATTGGAACAAGAATTCTGCAGAATGGGGTGTTTCACCTGTCGGTACACTGCCACAATACAGAGCTAAACAAGAAAGTTTGACCCAAAGTTTACGCCGCCACTGCCAACAAACCAGAGAAGTAATTTCCATGTCTTGCTTCAGGCAAGACAAAAGCTGAACAATTCAGTTATGCTTAAAACGTAAAATTGGATAGCATATTCCATCCAGTTTTGCATTTTGGGACAGCGAAAACTGAATGGAATACGCCATCCAATTTTACATTTTAAGAAGAACTAAAGGGGATCTGCTTTATTACAGAAAATGCAGCATTTACACTAAATAAGGTATATGCCAGTCCAAATGCACTATCTTGTACTTTTTACTTGTAAAGCCACTAATCATTCACCAGACATACTTATAGTCAGTTTATTTGATTCTAAATCTAAAATGTAATTATTGATATAAAGTCTTAAATTGAGCATATAAAACACTGGCAGATTTAATGAATCCAATCTTCAGTCATGATGAAAATGTCCTTGAGATAAACAAAATTGCCGTTTTCCTTGTAAATGATGTAAATCAATTACCACTGTAATTGTCGTCATTTTAGGTGTATGTAAACACATTCATTGGAAGCAACTCTGCCATTTCTATTTTTACCACCTTCCAAACTGGGGTCAACTCTTTAAGGAATGAATTTGCTCCTATTCCTTTAAGAGTAGACCCCTTTTGGAAGGGTTTTGTCATCCTGGAAAGGAAACAGGAAGTAAAAAACATTGCTCCCCTTTGCAGAAAATGGCTGAAAACATGAAGTATACCCGTTCCCCTTAATGGGAAACCATGATCATTAAGGTTTCCTGGATTCAGATGTGTTTGAATTGCAAAACAAAATAGTTCCAGTTTTAAGACAATAATGGTAAATATTTACGCTTCCCAATTTTTAGAATTTTTACACTAACCAATCAAAGTGTGCTATATAAAACTGATGACATCTAAATCAGTACAGTCCCTGATTCAGCTACTACCCAAGAACAGTTTGTACTACCCAAAGTTTGCAGTTGCTACCCAAGAACATTTTGCTCTAATAATTCTGTCCCAATATTTCGACTTTTTATGGTAATTTCAGCAGAAATAGAAATCCGGCTATTGGAATTTCTGTTGACCTAATAAAATCTACAGCAACTAAGAAGAATACCTTTTGGTGCTAAAAAAATAATTGTGATTTCTAGACAAATGGCTAAGATGGGTCTATGCATTGGGACAGCGTAATAGCATATATTCCGAAATACAGTGTAGTTTGCAATCTGTGAATTTGGAGAAAATTACTTACCCTTTAAGGAGTTACCTTTAACCAGAATTTCCCAGCTGGCAGTGTCTTACCTGTTAACAAATTGTCACAGAGTAGAGCTAAACCAGAAACCTCAATGAAAGTTTACGCCACAAATACCCCTTGCCTCCAGTATAGTTATACCTATGTCTTACTTCTGCTAGTTGCAGACAAAACAAAAAGTCGTCTGCATGGCGAACAGTGCACACCCAGATCAGACTGCTCCTCAAGGAGCAGTCTGATCTGGGTGTGCACTGTTTGATCTAGCATGCTCTTGCAACCAAAACTCTCCAGTACCTGCAATATAGTTCTCCTTATATCTAGAGATGGTGACTGGTATTTTCGGAATAGCCTGTACATTAGGCTGGTAGGCCGTCAGTCTGCCGGTGGCTGCTGCCGTCTGGTCCCAGTTCGTTCTGACACAGTCATCCTCCACACAGGATAATATACCATCAACATAGGTAGACTTTAGCTTCTGTACCTAATGACCAATGAGAATGAAGCATCACAAATATACACAGCTTGCATCATATGAAAGAGACTTTATGCCACATGCCTTAAGATTGTTTTTCACTCAAACCCAATCCCATGGTTCTGACGAAACAATCTCCTTATCATCAAATATAAATTGCAAGTACATGTAGTGAACTTACATAACTTTTATATTGGCGTACATGTTAAACTGTCTGTCAGCTAACCCATAAACATCCAACAAATACAAATCTTCATCTAAAACAAGTTCTGAGGAATAATTTCTTCTTACCTACTGCTTCTCAGGAAGAATCGTATTATATTCCTAATGAGGAAATACTGGCATTTTTCAGCTTTCCATAGGAGGATATATTTCCAAGGAGGAAATCATTCATGAAGCTATTCACTGTCACACACATTTGAGCCGCGACGTGGCAAAACCAACAATGTGGTCATGCGTCCAGCGCAGACTCAGATCAGCTTGGGCATCCGCCCAGTCTGATCAGAGTCTTCGCTGTCCGCATGGAGATAGCTTAGACCCTTGGCTAACCTTTAAGCGCTTAGCGAAGAGTCTGGTCAGACAGGGTGAATGTCCAGGTTGGTTGGTTGGTTGATTTGATGCTTAACGTCCACGGTAAACAACTAAGGTCATGTCCGGACGGCCAGTTAACCTAACCACACTATTCCTGGGCAGGCTTAGACCACCTAAGCGGTTAACCAGTACTAAGTGCACATACTTTCGCCAGTAACTGACAACTGTCCTTCTTGAATCAGCGGAGGGAGAAACGAAAGTATGTGGCCAGACCGGGATTCGAACCCAGGACCTCTGACTTACGAGTCAGGTGCCCTACCGATTGCGCTACCCGGCCCGGCGTGAATGTCCAGGCTGATCTGAGTTTGCGGTTGGCGGACGACCACATTGTTGGTTTTCTCGTGTCGCGGCTCATTCATTTATCAGATTTCAAGTCTTTCAGGAAATATTGCCTGTAATTTGAATTCAAGATGCATAAACCTCTATATGTTGATGGGTGGATGACATGATTTTATGGCCCTTCCAACAGTATTTCAGTAATACTGAGCTAAAATATTTGTTGAGCAATTTAATAAAAATTACAAAGTGAAAACATTTCTTGTGCAATTCCAATACATGTGTTATTGAAGATTTTTACAATGATAAATGAAACCAACCCTGCTTCATCACACTTTTTTTAAATTTACTATAGCTATCCTATTACACAATTAAATTCTGAATAGTTAGATCCTTTGGAAGCATGTGTAATACACCAAAAGAAACAAAAATAGCAGGTTTGGTTTAACTGACAAGAAATGAAATGTGCAACATCAGCCATGTCCTATGGCACCGGATAAGCAGGGGCCGTATTCGTAAAACTACTTAAGTGGTTGCTATGCTGTTGCTAAGGCTAAATTTCTTTGAAAGAGATTCCCTACAACTATGAAATTTGGTCTGGAGGAACAGTCTTACAAAGACTGTTCCTCTAGACCAAATTTCATAGTTGTAGGGAATCTCCTTTATAGATATTTAGCCTTAGCAACCGCATAGCAACGACTTTAGTCGCTTTATGAATACGGCCCCTGATCTCTGTTTTCGAAATGACTCTAAATAACCTCAATGATCCAAAAGGAGCAGAAAATATAATTTGTACTATGATGATGTATAGGGAGATGTTTTATGGCCGCCACACGGCACAATACAGCTGCAGTGAAGATAAATACCGTATAAATCCTATTATACGCCCTGGCGGTGTTGCATTTTTCAAAAAGGGAGCGTTATTTAGAGCATAAATTGTAGCAAATCAGCCAGTGCCAAACTAACTGTAATAAACATTATTGTTATATACCTAATGAGACTTTACTATAGAAAACAACTGTGTTGTAATTGACAGCATTTTACGCTGGTTTCCTTCTATTTCTAATAGTCGCAATGCTACAGAATCGCTGACACAGGGCTTCAACATTGTTAAAACATGGGTGCGCCAGGGCTTAAACACCATTTAAGCCTGCTTTCATGTCGTCTGCAGAGCTCTGGTATCAAGATGGCATCCGTAAGAAGGTATATAACAATGACAATAAAACATTCTTTTCCCGTGTTTTAACGTCAGCTCAAGTCCTCGTCTTATTACGGTGATTAGGTATACTTTCAGTAAAAGTAACTCTGCCATTTTTGCCTCTCTTCTCAGTAGGGGTGGGGGTCAACTCTTACAGGGAAAAACTTGCTTCTCTAGGAGCAAATTCTTTCCTTTAAGAGTAGAGCTACCTCATCAAGAGAAGCAAACAGGAGTTCATGCAAGTAAATATCAAATTATTTTCAGAAAAGAAGTGAGGGAGGAGGGGGAGGGGGGTATTAAAACAGGGGCATTTATTAGGATTAATACAGTAAGTTCTGAATAGTTAGATCCTTTGGAAGCAATGAATATGCCATAAGAAACAAAAATATCAGACAACCCTGCTATAATTACTTCTCTCTCTTTAACTGAAAATAATGTTATTCTGACTTGCCAGAATTTCAAATTCCAATCATAAAATCTTCAGGGCCCAGTTGTCCAAAGCATAGTTGACTAACGAGGTCATTCAGAGGTCAACTTCTTCAGTGTTTTGCAACTTTGTAGTCATATACACTGATATTTTTTGTTGAAAACATGTGTGAAGGTTTTGCAAAGCAAAAGCTTCTCATACTTTTTCAACAAAAAATAATGGCATATTTGAGATATTAACCTTTGAAATTAACATCTCGTTAACAAATGACCTCGTAATTTTCTGGGCCCAGATTAGAGGTTTATATATGGTCATAATATGTTCATCTCATCATGGTCTACAAAGTATTTCATGCTTCTGTCAGCTGCTTTGGTGATGAAAAGTGCAGCTACTATTTTCATATAGTTAAAATCACTTGATAAGTACTGTTTTAAGAACATACTGGCACGTTGCTGACATGTACCTTAACTTCCCCTTTCATAAAATGAAATGCCTCCCTGGATGTTTAACAGGATTAGAATAATAGCTAGAGCTCTAGCAATCCACCTGAAAGAATGATTTTTCGGATTCTTATTTTTAAATCACCCATGACATGGTTTTTTTGGTTATCCCCTCAAGGATAACCATATTAGATAAGGAATTGGTACTCGATTGTATGCCGTTTCCTTTTGCTAAAATACGGGTCCCACTATTTCCCAGTACTTCTACATTTGGCGGACCCTGCTGCAGGGTTCTCACCAGCTTTAATTCACCCTATACAAGCAATTACCCAAGAGTTCAGTTCAGCTACCAAGAGATGTCACTCAACAAGTACAGATCAATAACAAGTTGTACTCGATTCTGCGCCGTTTCGTTTCGCTAAATGCGGGTCCCACTATTTGTTGGTATTTGCTCCCATATTTTGGCACACCCAGCTGCAGGGTCCCTCCCAGTCTTGCTAAGGCATGAGCTGTAAAACTTATCCTCAACACTTCATCTCACCTAATACAAGCATCTCATCTAATACACGCAATTACCAGAGAGTATAGTCCACTTATGAAGAGCTGTCACTAAACAGTACGGGTCGCCTAACAAAAGTTAATAGCACTGAAGCTCACCCGTTACAAGCAATCACTAGACAAAAAGAAAAGGCTGTCAAACTAGCATCCTACAGCTTCACAGAGTCCAAGAATACAATAAAATTAATTTGTATTGCAGCCAATTTTCTATTTTACCTCATGCATCCTATAGACTCAGTGCTAAGGGATAACCTCTCAAGCTTTTTCAAAAGCTAAACTTGTGTCCAATTATATACCTGCCTATATTCCAGAACAATTACAGGCAATGGATGGAAGGGAGTTAACTGTGTGAGTACCGATTCACTGGTCGATGTCTGATTGTTTACACTGGTCTTGGCCAAGCGTGACTTGGAAGGTAGCTTTGTATCTAGCCTCAGTTCCTCAAACAAAACCTGAAAAGAACCACAAACATAATTTTAACCACTATAATTTAAAACTTTATCAAACAGTCTACAGCTAGATAAAGCTGCTCTTGATGAAATCTAATAATTTGTCAGAAAAAGCAAAATATCCCCCACCCCTTCACTATACCCTGTTAAGCTTGCCTTAGCTCAGCCAGAAGATCTTGCAATATGGACAAACCATATTTGTTTCCATTTATTGACCATGGTCAAGAATTTGTCGGGTTCTCCAATAGCTGCTTCGATCTTTCTTTGAAAACATTAAAACCCGCAAAATATTTTCCTTAATTACATGGTATCTTCAGCAGGCATGTCATCTGAATTTGTTGTTTCATTTTCCTTTGGTAATGCCAGCACTTTTGTTTTTTTATCACATGATTCATTCATCAAACAAGTATAATCTGCAGACAGGCTTATTATGATCATTAGATAAGCAAAAGTGATGGTATAACCTGATTTGAAAATGAAATAAAGACTTTACATCATCTACTGTCATTGTCAGAACCTAATTTACAGTTGCCCTGCTGAGTCAGAGCTTATCACACAAGTGACACATGTCAATTCTTTTTTACAATCCAGCTGATATTCTTACTGAGATCACCTGGTGTCTAGCAATCAGCTTTGTCGCAAAAAGAAAGCAAGTCTTTAGACTATCATACCTGACTTTTACTTTGAAGTCAGACAGCAACTATTGTAAAACTAGAAAATGTGTTTATGAAACACTATGCCCCCAACCACATGATTGCCTCTAAAGAAGGTTCATCCAATAATGTTTAAGTCAGAAAGAAAGGGGGTTTAATCCGTTCGTCTACATCTTAGCCTGTAACTGTATGCCAAATATAAGGAACATAGCTTAGCAGTTTTTCAAATATTTTGTTCACAAAGTTATTCTATAGCTTTTTCGTATACAAAATGCCTATGTCTGAAAATGGGAAAAATCTACCAAAAATTTATGAAATACGCCTCAAAATTTAATAAGATCGTCTACACCTTGGTCCAAACCTGCATACCAAATACATGTATAAGCATCCTTGCTTATGCGGTTCTTCGGATATTTTGTTCACAAGTATATAGTTCAAGTTCCTATAGTATATACCTATGTCCAAAAAGGGGGAATAACTCAACCAAAATTTTTTGATAGACACTCAAAAGTTAATCCGTTCAACTACACCTTGGTCCAAGCTTGTATGCCATAAGGATCCTAGCTTACGCAGTTTTCAGATATTTTGTTTACAAGCTTGTTCCTATAGTATATGCCTATGTCCGAAAAGGAGGAATAACTTAACCAAAAATTTACAAAATATGCTCCAAAGTTAATCAGGTCCTCTACACCTTGGTCTGCAACTGTATGCCAAGACTCAGGATCCTAGTTAAAGCAGTTCTTCAGATATTTTGTTCATCAAGTTGTTCCTATATCAAATGACAAAGTCGAAAAAGGGGCATAACTCCTGAAAGACGAGACAGGTGGAGGAATAAAAATATAAAATTTGAAGCTCCTATCTCTTATGGTTCTCGACCATATGTAAGGGTACCTTTGTACCATAGGCTTCAATGCACTAAGTCGAAAAAGGGGCATATAGCTCAGTCAAAAATTCAACATTTTTTTCAAATGTTAATCAGGTCATCTACACCTTGGGCAATGTCTTCCTGCAAAATATTATGATCCTAGCATCAAGGGGTTCTCGAGATACTTTGTTCAAACGGTTCCATAGGCTTACAATGCAATACAAGTCGAAAAAGGGGCATAACTCAGTCAAAAATTCATGATTTTTTTTCAAAAGTTAATCAGGTCATATACACCTTGGGCAATGTCTTCCCGCAAAAAATCATGATCCTAGCATCAGGGGTTCTTAAGACATTTTGTTCACAAGGTTCCATAGGCTTACAATGCACTAAGTCGAAAAAGGGCCAAAAATTCACGATTTTTTTTCAAAAGTTAATAAGGTCATCTACACCTTGGGCAATGTCTTCCTGCAGAATTACACGATCCTAGCATCAGGGGTTCTCAAGATATTTTGTTCACAAGGTTCCATACACTAAGTCGAAAAAGGGGCATGTAAATGTATGACCGGCGGAGAAAAGAAAAAAAAAGGTGTCCGTTTATTTTTCATGTACATGCCACAAATAAAATTTCAAGATCCTAGTTTAAAACGTTCTCGAGTTTCCCAGCTGCCAAAAAGTGTTACGGACGAATGGACAGACAGACAGATGGCCGGATGGACAGACAGGCCCAAACCAATATGCCCCCTCAATTTCTCCGAAGTTGGGGGCATAATAAATACTCATGTTCCGGACAAAAGGCTGAAAAAAATTTGAACCTACAAAAATTATTGCTCAAACATGTACCTTATATAGTGACCCTCATTAGATTGATTGATTGATTTGTGCTTTACATCCATGGTAAACAGCTATGGTCATGTCGGGACGGTCAGTTAACCTAATCACACTATTCCCGGGCAGGCTTAGACCTCCTAAGTGGTTAACCAGTAGTAAGTGCACATAGTTTTGCCAGTAACTGACAACTGCCCTTCTTGAATCAGCGGAAGGAGAAAAAAAAGTATGTGGCCAGACCGGGTATCAAACCCAGGACCTCTGACTTATAAGTCAGGTGCCCTACTGACTGCACTACGCGGCCCGGCGACCCTCATAAGAGCTACCTCAGTGATACGGCTTTATTAAGGGATCACACACAATATGAAAGGACGGGTTACACTTTGGCCGATTTTGTGCCCACGACCGATCTTGATAAAATTTGTATATTTAAAAGCTTGGCATTTGTCAATTTATATAAACTTATATTTAAGTTTGCGGTTTCATAAACAATCACGTGACTTCCGGTTTATTGCATATGGGGTGCTAAATGGGGTACACTAACTATCCGCGGTTTTTCGATATAATCAGCTATTCCGCTGACATATCAGCCCTCCAAACTGACAGATATAATACTTTTGGTTCATATCCACAGTCTAAAAAAGATATTTTCGCTCAAACCATCTAGTAAGGAGAAATTTTATTTGAATTTTTACGAAAGTACAGAACAATAGATTTAACAAGTTCTTATTAACAGAATAATAGGCATGTAAAGCATTTGCTTTCGTGAAAATAATGAAACAAATGAACAGGAAGTCGATTATAACCAACTGATATTGTAAAGCAAATGTATTCTTGGCGAAACGCTTTTGCACGCTTGTGTTCTGGCAAGTGCGTGAAAAGGTCATCAACCTTCTTCTTTTAGTAAGCATTATTCACTATTTATACATATAATGAAAGCTTCATCATATCAAATATTATACACGTATGGAAATATTACGTATTTATGGATGCTACACAGGTACAGATGTTTAAAATGTTAGACGAAATTAGTGAACCAAGAAATATAGGGTCATGGGGACCTACATGTAGTACCAAATGAGACATAGCCCTGAAGAGACTTACTATTCCAAGTCCGATGAAGATTCAATTAAATATTAGTTCGAAATAAAACATTAATTCAATGGATTATGAAAAACCAGTCACAATGACATACAAATAGTATGACGTCATTTGTAATGTCTGACTGAACCATTGTCTTTAGTATGATGCATATATAACGTTGAATATATAAGAAATAGAACAGTGAACTTTTAAATATATGTCACAGTAACCTACAAACAGTATGAGGATTTTTTTTGCATTGTTTGACTGACCAACTATTTGTAATTATGTTGCGAATTCAAAAATCGTGTTGAGATATAAGTGAAAATTCTGGTCCATGCATAAAGTTCAAGAACTCAGTGTGCATGGATGCTTTGCAGTTCCTTCATTTTAAGGATATAATCTGATCAAATATCAGCACTCCTACCCCAAAGATATCAAAAGAGGTAAGGAAAAAGCCGATCCAAGTAACTTTTCATACAAAATTAGTGGACCAAAGTTCAAGGTCACAGAATTTTACAATGCATCAGTTTCAGACAGAGGGATACATTATCTGACCACGTCGCAACATTATAAAATCAGAGGCTATATCACAGCATGATGATGAAGGACATTCAGTCTAACGACTATAACCCATACGCACATAACGCCATACCTATATGCATACCCAGCGCTGCGCCCCCTCCCCTCCCCCCCTAACACACACGGAATCCTAGGTGGGGGGCATTAGAAACTCATACTATATAGATGAACGCTTTGAAAAAGATGTGTTATGTCGAATGCCTCTATTTTATATCAATTACAAAATATAATGATACAATTTTGATAGGAATCCTTTATTCCTAGTGGTAGATACATGAAAATTTACCCACAAAGTTTATTTTTCATTTACTCCTACCCTCGTAACCACTGTAATGTAACCCGTTTATGATGAATATGTATACGAGGAATAATTATGTATAAAATTTGTAGTGGTTACGAGGGTAGGATGAAGTGAAATTTGGATGCATAGTGGATGTTGGTAGTTCAAATTCCCATAGGCTCAATGTTAAATGTTGCAGAGAGTACATGTATTCAACCGCAAAATTAACCTAAAAGGCATTAAAATACGGGAAAATGAAATCGTACAGAATAAGCTAGAAACATATAGCTAACATTTCTGCATGTTTTTGCGGTTATCTGCCAACCTTCGAAAATCGGCCTTTTCAGTGGGCACATTGCAATAGTAAAGTGTAACTCATCCTTTATGGAGAATGAACAAAACTTAGCTAAGAATCATTATCAAGTTTTCCTCTGATCTAAAACTTTGACAGCAGGATATATATCATACATTCTCATTGCCCTCTATCAATGTCAGCCATCCAAAACTTAAAAGCTGATGCTGCGAACAAAGTGTGAAGGACAAAAGTGTGAAAGACAGGTAATAGAGGGACTGAATTGAATGGATGTACTAAGCATAGAGTGTATGCTAATCTTTCAGCAGGACTATATGATCAGTTTCTGGAGCAGCATAAAAATAAGTGAGATTTAAAGATCCAATTTAAGTGAGAGTTTATCTCAGTAAGATCTGGGGTGTGTGCACTGTTTGTATGTCTTACCTGTCGTAACTGTGGAGGGCTTGTCAGCAAGAAAGCATGACCAGCTGCTTCATGGGCCTCTTTCTCCAACTTTGTACACTTTTTCTGAAAACAAATTAAGGTATATGGGTACATATCCATGTATTTTCAGCAGTACAAAGGAGACCAACTTTTGTGACTTCCTGTTTGCTTCCCTGGAAGACAGAGCCTTGTCAAAGGGGGTCTACTCTCAAAGGAAAGAATTTGCTCCTAGAAGAGCAAATTCTTTCCTTTGAGAGTAGACCCCTTATTGAATGCAGGTACAAAAGGCAAGAGGACCAACAATCCTTTAGTTCACCTTAAACCTTACTGGCAACTGATACATATTGTCATTTTGCCCATTTGTTACAAATCTTAAACCAGTGGCTTCAGAGGAGTGTGTATTTTAATTTTATCAAACAAATGTTAAAAAAACAAGAGCTGTCACCTGACAGCTGAACTGGTGCTTGCCCATCTCACAGCCACTTGTCTATATGGCCTGTACTACATAAAACTTCATGCATGTACAAGTATTGTAACATTTTTATAAAGTTGATCTTGGCTTAAGAGTTACCCAGTGTGAAAACTCAAGCCAATATCTAACATTAGTTCAAGTATAAATTAAGTCCATCCCAAGCACTAAGGAACCGTAGGCTATCAGAATACTTTATCCAAACTCCAAATTTTCAAGTCCATGACCCTAACCTCAAGGTCACTGAGTGGGGTGGAAGTGGAACTCTGTAAAACTTTAAATCAATATCTAACTACAGTGCAAATATCAAAAGAATCCAGTCATGAGAAAGGAGATACTTTAAAGTGAGTGTGACCTAATTTTTGACCCTTAAGCCCCACCCAAGGTCTGACCCTGGCATGAAGTGTTATGTAATGAAAGGTTACGCTATGATATGATTATTTCCAAATATGAAAGGGTTCTTTCCAGTGATTGCTGAGATATGAATGTTTAAAAAACTTTGTTGTAAAACTTTAAAGTGATTGTGACCTATATTTTGACCCCTATGCCCCACCCCAAGCCCTTACCCAGGGATATGGTGCTATAGAATAGAAGGATAAGCTATGATATGATTATATTCGAAATATCAAAAGGTTCTGGCCAGTGGTTGTTGAGCTTTGAAACTTTAAAAACAAGTAGCCCAAGGGCAACAATCGCTCACCTGTCAGTTTATGCTCAATTTATATAAAATAGGTAGTACTAGAGTCCCAGACGCTACATACCAAGTTTCAAGGCAATTGGCCTAGTGGCTCTGGAGAAGAAGGTTTATTAAGGCTTTTGCCATATTTGGGCATGGTGGCCATCTTGGTCATGTGACCTGGACCAAATATATAAAGTTCCTTTCCTGCTTTGCCTGAAGGCTGCATATGAAATTTAATTAAAATTGGCCCAGTAGTTTCAGAGGAGAAGTCCTTTAAAAATGTTGACACACAACAGACAAATGACCTTTGGCCAAAGTCACTAAATGACCTTGACCTCTAATAGCCATAGGGGATGAGATTGACTGCATTTCCATATCAAAGAGCACAATAGCAACAGAAAAATGCACTTTTTCAGCTTTTCCCACCTAAAAGCCTAAGGGACCAAATTTGACCTTGCCATAAAATAGGTCAAGGTCAACCCATTGTCATCATTTATATAAACTTTGTAGTACTAGAGTCCAAGAGGCTACATACCAAGTTTCAAGGCAATCGGCCAATTGGTTCTAGAGAAGAAAAGATTTTTTAAGGTTTTTACCATATATGGGCATGGCGGCCATCTTGGTCATGTGACCTGGACCAAATATATAAACTTTCGTTCCCCCATCCTAATAAGGCTCCATATGAAATTTGGCTTCAATCGGCCCAGTGGTTTCTGAGGAGAAGATGTTTGAAGATGTGAACGACGCCGCCGACGGACGACAGACCAAGGCTATACTATAAGCTCACCTTGACAGGTGAGCTAAAAATTTGACGTAAAACTTTAAAGTGTGATGCCAACGCCCACGCCAATGCCAACACCATGCAGACTTCAGAGTGACAACAATAGCTCCCTGTACTTTCGTACAGGCGAGCTAAAAACTGTGTTTGTTAAACACTATGCTCCCTAACTACATGTATATGCTTGCCACTAAAGGTATCAAACTTTAGAATGTCTACCAACTCAAGAACTACCAAGTTCTCAAGAACTATTAAGTTTTATAATGATATTTCAAAATGGTTCTTGAGCCCAGTAGTTGCATTATCACTGACTGACTACAAGAGGAAACAACTCCATAATTAATGAATGCAGAGTGACTTAAGCTTTACCATACAGTTTACTGGCATGATTGATTCCACTTGCCTATAGCTATAGATGAAATCTGTTAATAATCAGCCTTGTAGGGCTTCCATGTTTACAAATTATTGTAAACGTTTACACCAGCGCTTGAAAATTAAATGATTATGTTTAAACGACCATTACCATTGCGATATTGCTTTAAGTATCAGACATCTTTCACGAGACCCCCCAAACCTGCATTCTTTACTACAATGAGTAATCCAGTCATGCACTGTTTTTTTTTGGTGGTCAACTCATGGACATTATAATAGACTGCTGGCGACTGTATGATATTCAACATGTTGGTGGTCTAACACATGTTTAAGTTTGGTTAAACGATGTCTAAATTTAGTAAATGTTTAGCTCATATACACCAACAGGGACTTTTTATCTGAGTCAAGCTAGAATTCTAAGCCCTACAGCCTTGTAGGTTCAGAGGAGATGTCATTTGAAAATGTTGATGGATGGACAAATGAGGGACAACCGATACCTGCCTATACTAGAAGCTCACGTATGAGCATTCAGCTCAGGTGAGCTAAAACTGGTACAGTTACTTTTCCTGTAAAAAAAAAAACTGTGTCATGGTAAGCCAGCCCTGAACCTCTGAATACCATTAAATGTGCTTAAGTAAAACGGACACCTAAAATAATAAATTTTCCATTTGTCCCAAATGGAAAATTCATTATTTTTAGGTGTCCCAATATATACATACATTACATTGCAGTGAACTACGGTAGACATTTTTGGGGTCAGCTGGTTTATTTCCTCCAGAGGATGACATAAAAGTAATTAAACCTTATGAAGACAAGTCACATGATATAACATCATTTAAGGTGAACGGGTACACTTTTAGGGGAAGCAATTTTGCCGTTTAAATTTTACCTCCCTTTGTAATGTGAGTCTTATCTCTAGGGAAATAAGTTGATCTCCAAGAAGCTAACTCTTTCCTTTCAGAGTAGACCCCATTTCGGAATGACTTCATTTTCCATGAAGGCAACTAACAGGGAATCTCGAAAATTGTTTCCCTTTGTAAAAATGGCAGAAAATCCATAAACCTTAATGGCATTTTTTTTTTCATGAAAAGACACATTAGTGGCGTCATTTTGGTAATTTGATATTCAATCTGCAATGAAATGTCATTTCCATTCAGAATAATTATCTCTGATGTACTCAGTGCCACAGACAAGCGATGTTAATTACGGTATAAATTTCCTATGTTAAGGTGACAATGGTTGTACATTTAGCCTTCTTTTTATGATAATCCTAAAATGCCTTACTTTTCTTAAGGTTAGATAAAATATAAAATCACAAGCAGTAATTAAACTGTATAAAGAGTAAGCAGAAACTAGAAATGTTTTTCTGAGAAAACAGATGCTCCCTAACCCAACTCAACCCCACTCCCCCACCCAACTCTTGCCCCATGCACCACACACACCAGCACAACTCTTATTTTCTTTTGCACATTTATTTCAAATTTCCAGTAAATTTGTGCAATTCTGTGCAAAATTTGGGGAGATAATCAACTACACACTGAGAAGTAAGCGAAATGCTTGCTGAAACTGGGTAAATAATCTCAATGATTTAGTTCTGGTCAAAAAACATGTGACATGACAAAAAACTCTCCTGTGTATACTAGTAAGCATTTACAAAGATAAAGACTTACCACATAAAATATGTACTTTAAGACAGCAAGTTATTTTAAATGGAAGGATGGAGTTGAAGACTGTCTGCTATACCACTGAAACTGCAGACACTTGCCTCAGGTAGCTACTTTTTCTTGTGATTGGAGGAAGAAATGATCGTAAAATTTCTAAATCAGGATACTAAATTACTTATCAAGGTTGAACATTTTGGTATTTTCAATGCAGTAATACATCTAAAAGATGCAGATGGAATTGCAAACAATTATTATAACTGAGCCGCGACATGACATAACCAACCACGTAGCAAAAAATTGTCAGCCTAGCAAAAACTCAGATCAGCCTTGGCATAAGCCCAGTCTAATCAGTCTTTGCTGTCCATATGAAACATAAACTCTGATTAGACTGGGCTTAGATTAATCTGAATAAGTCTCGGTACACTGAGAAAACACATGTACTTTTATACATGAATGTTTGCCTTACATGTAGTTTTACACATGAATTTTTGCCTTAAAATCTTCAGTATTTAGTTCAACAGGGATTAAAGAACATCCAGCTGCTGTGTCTCTGATACCCTTGCCATTAAAAGACAGTCTCTTATTAACCATGATGAATTTGATTGAGTGTTAAAATCCTTGATGTTTGGACAACACCCTGTGGCAGGAATATCAATTACAGTGGCTACTCATTTTTTTCAGTGTTCTACCGATTATTCAGGAGCAAACAATACAAGAAAGCATTTGATAACTGTAGTTTAGAAAAGAAATTACATTAAAATAGTACAGCCAATTATTATGCTTGGCCTAAAAACTGATATGGCAATAGCGGCACTGGCCAGACCATCCACGACGGCCTTGACTTATTATCTGGATCTCTAAGATATAGTGACATTTACGTTCATATGCACTGACATTTCAAGATGGTTTTACTAAGACAAGATGGCATTTATGTTGAAGCCTTATTTAAAGCAAAATATGATATGCAACCATTAACCATTACTTTCTCTTATAGTTGTAATAGCATGCACTGAGCACTGACTCCAAATAAATCCCTCAAAATGGAGAGACAGAACCTGTCTTATAGCTGAACAGATATGGTACCAGAGGATATATAAGCCATGACAGGACAGAACCAACAAAGTGGTTTGTGCCCAGCACAGACTTAGATCAGCCTGGGCATCTGCCCAGTCTGATCAGTCTTTGCTGTCTACACGGAGGTAGCTTAGACCCTTAGCTACCCTTTAGGCACTTAGCGAAGAGTCTGATCAGACTGGGTGGATGCCCAGGCTAATCTGAGTCTGTGCTGGGCGCACAACCATTTTGTTGGTTTTGTTGTGTCGCAGCTCAGAGTACTGCATGATAATCTCACCTTGAGAATTTCTGAGAACTGCATCAGAGTATGTGTGGCTACTGGCAATGATGTCCACTCCAGTGCTGCCAACAGTGGCGTCAGTTTCATCTCAACACAGATGAACAGATCCCATAACTCTTTGCTCTGGAGTCGTTGGTAAAGACGCTCCATGGCCACACTCAAAAGCATCATGTCTTCATATAGCACCTCTAGACAACAATCAGACGGTGTCTGTAAAATACCAAATCATGGCTCAGTTAAACATGCTAAGACTGATCAATCCCCGAAGTTCAGCAAAGACTGATAAACCCCAGCAGATAAATATAGTAAACTACTGATCAATCCCCAACGAAATTAATGAGCATTAGCAAACACTGATGAATCCCCTGCACATGAGCATGCCACATCTGAGAATATACAAAGACTGGCCAACTCCCAAAGATTGGTATTTTCAACAAGGGCTTTGCAAGCAGCGCATAATACGCACATTTCAATGTCCTAAAGGAGTTACAGAATGAACAAGATTGTTTACAAAAGGATAGACAGGCAGACAAACAGGGGCAACCACTCTATAATTAACTAGAACTGTCAGTGAATCCGACTATACCCCCACTTAATTGCTTAAATCAAATGGTGTTATTTTTGTAACAAAAAGCATAAAGAGGGACAGAAATCATTGTTACCATGTATACCAAATATGAATAGTTGCTGTGAAATCTGTTACAAAAAATTACATTATTCAAAGTCAGGAGAGAAAGAAAATTGGAAAAATATAGGGAAGAATAAGCAGGAGAAGACTGGTTATCAATCCCACAATACAACAAGTTATCATCAACCTGCATACAAAAATCCCTACTCTAACTTACAGATGCATAGACATCTTTTGCGAAAAAAATGCATTATTCAAAGTAAAGAGAGAAAGAAAATCGGACAAATACAGGGAATAAAAAAAGGAGAAGTCTGGTTCTCAATCCCACAATACAGTAAGTCATCATTAACCTGCATACCAAATATGACTAATCTAGCTTGCATGGTTGTGGAGAAATCTTTGATGAAAAAGTTCATCATTCAAAGTATGGAAAGAAAGAAAATCGGACAAATACAGGGAAGAATAAGCAGAAAAAGGCTGGTTCTCAATCCAACGATACAACATATCGTCATCAACCTGCATACCATATAAGACTACTCTAGCTTGCTTGGTTGTGGAGAAATCTTTGACAAAAAATTTTATTATTCAAAGTATACTGGACAAAAAATGTTAGGGATCAAATATTTGACTGAAGTTTAAATCATGAAAAATAAATTATCCAAAAATAATTTTCTTCTGTTCGATACAAATGTCAAAGCGGCACAGAGCTACGTGAAAAATATTGGAATCGAATCACGTGACCCACCAGTAGAAACGATAAAACATATATACCCCTAAAACTGAAGTGAAAATTGGCATCACAACAAAATTAAATGCCCGTGATTCTTGGCTTTATCCATGCAAAACCACTGCCAGTGCTCATCAATATCTCTGGGGGTCTCAATAACTGCATGATAGCAACGCGGTGTTCTTTTTGGTAAAGCGTAAAGCGCTAGAGGCTCATTTGGGGACACGTTTGCCATTTTTCATGAAAGGCCTGAATAAGCTCACCAGGAGTTTCCTCAAGCCTCTGGTGATTAGAATTGATATTTTATAACATCTGTCAAGCATGTTCAATCAGATTTAAAACTTGCGATTAATTAGACTTGTCCATACGGACGATAGTCTCTGTCCCAAGCTACTGGTTCATCACAATAACACTATGAGGACGCGCAGTGTTTGTCCATTTAATGATTTAATCGGCCAGTTTCAACGAAAACGGTAAGAAACAGACTTTAAACAGCTAATTTGCGCACTTGCATGCTGATAATGAGGCCTGGGTTGATGTGATTCCATAGAAATGCGAGGCGACAGTCGGCAAAAAGTGACACAAATTGGCAGCTGGGTCATTGGACCCATGTTCTTTTCACAGATGAGTCTAGATTTGTATGTAGAAAGCCTTGATGATGGTAGAAGGGTGTGGCGTCTGCCAGGTACACGTCGTGTAGACTGAATTAAATTGTGTTGAGGAATATGAGATGTCTCGAGGAGGGTGTGTGATGGTATAGTGCGGCATCTTGATCTGCAGCTGTGTGGACTTGCACATGCCAGACAGAGGCGCTCTGATTGTTGTTCAAATTAGGAATGACACGTTCTATCCAATTATGAGACCGTTTGCTGCAGTTTTTGGCGATGACATCATCGGATCACAGGGCAAATGTGGTGGACCAGTATCTAGCGACAGACAAAATCGCTTGCATTGACATGTCAATTCGATTACAAGTTTTAAATCCGATTGAGCATTCTTTGGGCATGTTACACCGCCAATTCTGATCTCGAGAGGCTTCCTGAAACTCAAGGAGAGCTCATTCAGGCTTTTCGTGAAAAATGGAAAAAGAGTCCCTAAATGGGCCTCTCGGAATTCACCAGAAGCATACCGAGTGGCTGTCATGCAATTATGAAGGCCCTTGGAGGTCACACTGAGAAATGAAAATGATTTTGCATTGATAAGGCCAAAAATAATGGACATTCAGTTTTGTATTAATGCCAGTTTTCACTTTGATTTTAGGGGTATGCCTGTTTATTCATTTCTGCTGGTGTGTCACGTGATCAGATTCTAACATGTGTCATGCAGTCTTGAGCAGCATTTGAAGATGTATTCAACGGAAGAAAATGGTATTTTGAAAATTACTTTTTTCAATTAAAAAATTTCAGTCTAATGTTTGATCCTTAACTTTTTTTGTCCAGTATATATAAAGAAAGAATATTGGACAAATACAGGGAAGAATAAGCAGAAAAAAGGCTGGTTCTCAATCCAACGATACAACATATCGTCATCAACCTGCATACCAAATATGACTACTCTAGCTTGCATGGTTGTGCAGAAATCTTTGACGAAAAATTTCATTATTCAAAGTAGAGAAAGAAAGAAAATTGGACAAATACAGCGAAGAATAAGCAGGAGAAGGCTGGCTCTCGATCCCACGATACAACATATTGTCATCAACCTGCATAACAAATATGACTAGTCTAGCTTGCATGGTTGTGGAGAAATCTTTGACGAAAAATTTCATTATTCAAAGTATGGAAAGAAATTGGACAAATACAGGGAAGAATAAGCAGGAGAAGGCTGGTTCTCAAACCCACAATACAACATGTCGTCATCAACCTGTATGCCAAATATGACCAATCTAGCTTTTATGGTTGTGAAGAAATCTTTGATGAAAAATTTGATTAAATGGGGACGGAAGGACAGAGGGAAGGACAAACAGATGGACAGACAGATGTAAACCAGTATACCCCCCACTTTTTCAAAGTGGGGGTGTAATGACTGCAACATCATCTAAATATTTAACACATGAAATCAGCTTCCAAGGTAAGTGGAACAAGGGAGATAACCTAAATACACTAGATATACCATTTTAGTTCTACTTTTTTCCCTTGACAATATATTGTACAAGAAAACACAAAACTAGCCTTTTAGAACTAATGAAAGGAATTAACTCTAAAACAAAGAAAGGGAGAGCAGCCATTTTAGTACGCGACACATCGTTAGGACTTCATACACATTGCTATGAAGTTTTATAAAGATATCCCAAATGGTTATCTAGTTATGGCGCGTATAAGACTTACAGGTAAAAAATTAATCAAAGGGGCATAACTTCAAAAGTAAGAAAGGGGGAGCAACCATTCTTGTACGCGACATGTTTCCCCACCCTGATACATATGCCTACCAAATTTCATGAAGATATCCCAAATGGTTACTGGTTTATGGCGTGTACAAGAATGTTTACGGATGGACGGACAGACGGACAGCGCCACGACATAATACGTCCATTTTTTAAAAACGTGCGTATAAAAACTGACTTGTCTTCACATCTGAACACATGCAAAGACTCCATCATCTTCCAAAGATGAGCATAAACAAAGACTGAACAACTCCTGCAGAATGATAATTAATGCTCATCTGTGGCTCGCTTTTTACTATATACATTGAAAATATGCTCATCTGTGGAGACTGCTCAGCTTCATACATTCTTCAGGATCCATAGATTGTTGATGCAAGCATGAAGAAATCTGAGCAGACTGACTGACAGTGTGTGGATGTGAAGGTGATCTGTCTTTCCTCCTTAAACTTTTATGTGGTGCAAATAATGTAAAAAGAAATTTTTGTTACAGCCTAACATTTGCTAACCTCATGATGAAACTCTGTACCCAGTAAAACCAGTATCAAGTAAACATTAGCTAGACAAGCACTCTGTTTATCCTGTATACCAAGATCAAACTTGTTTGCCATGCTCATATACTTTTTAAGTGTAGATCCCATTTTTGGAACGGCTTCATTCTTCACCCTGGGGTGCAAATGTTGTTCATCTTTGTAAAAATGGTGGAAAAACATGGATTTTTTACCCACAGACCTTAAATTAAAGATCTGGAAAAATCACTATGATAATAATGACATAAACTCTTTATTTAAATCCTCATAAAAATCTGCCAAGTCAGTCGCACTGGGGGATAATTATAGCAATCAATTAAGGTCAAGTTTTAATAGATAATTACAGAATTATCATGTCAATATAAACCATATCCATCCAGGGGTTTGGCAAATATGAGCCGCAACACGAGAAAACAAACAAAGTGGTCGTGCATCCAGCGAAGACTCAGATCAGCCTGGGCATCCGCCAAGTCTGACATGAGACTTTGCTTTGCACCTCAAGGGTAGCCAAGGGTCTAAGCTAGCTCCACGCGGACAGCGAAGACGCTGATCAGACTGGGCAGATGCCCAGGCTGATCGGAGTCTTAGCTGCGTGCACAACCACTTTGTTGGTTTTCTCGTGTCGCGGCTAATATGTGTTTTAAATCCTAACAAAAGTGTGACAATGACGCTAGTGCTAATTATTAGCCTGAGCCTGAAATAGCCCTGATGACACGATTCAAACAACTGCAAATGAGGAAATAAAGAGGAACTTTAATTTCTAGACAAAAACTTTTAATTGTAATTTAAAGCTCAAGTGCAAGGCTTTCGATACTTAATAGAACTTCCTGTGTTAATTTCCCAATGTAAAAAAGGCAATTACAGTACTTAAAGGTCATGCAAAGAGAAAATGAAAATTGGCTGCTGAAAGACAACCAGCCTTTTAATACTGGTTCATTTGCAGTGTATTTTGGTTCAAGGGTCCATAAAAAGGTGGCCCCTTAACCCTACTGCACTCAGAATGGCCAAAACTCTATGGAGTTTTGGTCATTCTGAGTGCAATAGGGTTAATAAAGGTGAGCACTTACACAAGTTTTATTGTCTTTTTAAAGCACAATTCTTATGTATGAAAAAGTCTTCAGTTCCTGTATTATGCTGTATAAATCTGTAGAGTTATAACTAAACAATGTTATAGTGAGACTTACTTCAGAGAAAAGTAAGGTAATTGAGCATTAAATGCTCATTAATGAAGCATTATACAGCATCATGGGGGCCTGAAGTTTTAAGCCTAGTCCAATAAATAATAATCAGCCTGAAAAAGTGGATGCCCGCCCTCTATTATGCCTCCATTGAACAGCATAATAGAGGTATTTTGCCTCTAGCGAAAGGCATAATAGAGGGCGACCATCCATTTTTTTTTCAGGCTTATTATTGGACTACACTAAACTGGCAGTATCTTATTTCTCATCCATGGTACATATGCAGCTTTAGGAGAGTGAGATAATGGTCCATATCTTGCAAGAAATACAAAGGTTTTAGCATTCCTAACCACCCCCCTTCCATTGTCCTCTCCCACCTCCCCACCCACAAACACACATTTATCTCAAGCAATGCATTGTATAATGTGTCTGTCTGTTTCAAGCTGAAAAACATACAAGTGGAGGCATCCCAGTGCCTGAGAGAACTTCCTCAAAACTGTTCACTGGGTTGTCAGGGTCCAGTAGCCACAGAGCCAGAATAGGGTCCAGTATGGTCCATGTTGTATCCACTAGAAGGGAAACAGATTAGTGTTTGTCATAAAATAGTGAAGACCCAGGTCAGACTCTCCTCTGCAATTGCCCACAATTGAAAGAAGAACAGTCCATTGTAAAAACAGCTGAGGTATCTCATCATTCAGGGTAAATACATTAATACCGCTGAGGTAATGTAATAATTTACAGCTTTTACACCTGGGGCCATATTCATAAAACCACTAAAGTGGTTGCTATGCTGTTGCTAAGGCTAAATTTCTTTGAAGGAGATTCCGTACAACTATGAAATTTGCTCTGGAGGAACAGTCTGAAAGAGACATGTTCCTCCAGAGTAAATTTCATTGTTGTAGGGAATCTCCTTTATAGAAATTTAGCCTTAGCAACAGCATAGCAACGACTTAAGTAGTTTTATAAATAGGACCCCTGGTTTTCTCTGTCTAGAATGATCCCAAATACGTATCTAATCAGTCTTGTCTAGTTCTGCTATAAGATGACAAGATGGGTTTTCGGTTTTTTTGTTTTGATTTTTTAAATATCCCAAAAAGCTATGCCATTTTAATATGCTGCCCATTTTGAGCCATAACAAGACCTGTCACTGGGACAGGATAGCTCGCCTGACAGAGCCTTGCTCTTCACCTAAAAAACTTTAACGTAAAACTTTAACATTTTGCTAACGCTGACGCCGCTGACGCCACTGCCGCCGATGACGCCAACGCCACCGCAGGGGTAGTACGATAGCTCTTCCTGAATTTCGTTCAGGCAAACTAAAAACTAGCTCCAACTCTTTGATTCCATACAGTTACTGTCCATGTTCTTATACATGCAGGTCAATAACTTGACTGGACTCCATCACTAAATTACAGTCACTGCTTTCAGAAGCCAAAATACAATCAGACATTAGACACACTGCCTTAACCCTATTGAACTCAGAACAGCCAAAACTCCATAAATTTTTGGCCATTTTAAGTGCAATAGGGTTAAAGTTATAAACTTGGCCAGCAACTGCAATTCGGTGTTCTGTGTTAAATGTGAATAATAAACAAAACAACTATTACCTCTTAATGTGAATTCTATGTAAATAGGAATAAATCTGAATATCCTAAAATGCAACTGAAGAATAATATATGCAGACAGTCCATTAGTGCATTACCATACTGGCATAAAAACTGCAGAGCTCTAGTTAAAATGTAAATCTAATGATAATTCCCCTATAATTTATCATATCTCTGCACTATCTGCATGTTGCATCCCTGCCAAGATTCACGACTTATGAGTGATTCTCATGAACTTGGAAGGCTATCATGACCTCATAAACATATTTTGACAAAAGCCAGAAGTCACAAATTCAAAGGAAGTCAATGCTATGGTTTTCTAGCAGTCAAAAAAGAAAAAACAAGAGGGCCATGGTGGCCCTGAATCGCTCACCTGAGCATTAATCAGTTCACTGGCTCTGGTGAAGATTTACAATTATAAGAGTTTTTACCATACATGGGAATGGCGGCCACCTTGGTCATGTGACCAAGATCATTTGAAGAACTTTCAATCCTTTGACCCATGTGCAGGCTCCATATGAAATTTGAGTTTAGTCTGCGCAGTGGTTTCAGAGATGTTTGAAAATGTTTATGGATGCATGACAGAGGCAGCTAACACCAATACTGTAAGGCTCAGGTGAGCTGAAAATGGCAGAGTGGCTTCTCCGAAAAGTTCCTGTTCATGTTGAGTTCCTTTGATGGATTTGAACTAGACTGAACTAGGCAAACTGTGACAGATGAAAGAATGGTAGCATCATTATCTCAATGTGGTGAAACTAATGTATTCCAAGGAGTTTGTGGCTGGCATCATTGCAATGTTAGTTCTGATTCTTGCAGCATATCTTAAATTAGACTTGACCTAGTGACCTAGCTTTTGACCCGACATGACCCAGTTTCAAACTTGACCTAGATTTTATGGAGATAAACATTCTGACAAAGGTTCATGAAGAACGGATCAAAACTGTGCCCTCTAGAGTGTACACAAGGTCGTTCTTATATCTGACCTAGTGACGTATTTTTTGACCCGACATGATCTACTTTCAATCTTGGCCTAAATATTGTGAGGATAAACATTCTGACAAAATTTCTTTAGGTTTGGATCAGAAAAGATTGGATCAAAACTGTGTCCTCTAGAGCGTACACAAGGTTTTCTAAGATCTGACCTAGTTTTTGACCCGACATGACCCAGTTTTAAACTTGGCCTAGATATTGTGAGGATAAACATTCTGACAAAATTTCTTTAGGTTTGGATCAAAAACTGTGACCTCTAGAATGTACACAAGGTTTTCCTAATATTTGACCTAGTTTTCGACCCGACATGACCCAGTTTCAAACTTGGCCCGGATATTGTAAGAATAAACATTCTGACAAAGTTTCATTGAGATTGGATCAAAATTGTGCCCTCTGAAGCGTATACAAGGTCGTTCTTATATTTGACCTAGTAACCTAGTTTTTGACCTGACACGACCCAGTTTCAAACTTTACCCAGATTTCATACAGATAAACATTCTGACAGAGTTTCATGAAGATTAGATCAAAATTGTGCCCTCTAGGGTGTACACAAATTTTTCTAAGATTTGACCTAGTTTTTGACCCGAAAGGACTCTGTTTCATAGGGGGCTTAGATATATAGACAATAAACATTTTGACATAGTTTCATAAAGATTGGATCAAACTATGCCTTCTAGTGTGTACACAAGGTTTTTCTAAGATTTGACCTAGTGACCTAGTTTTTGACACGCCATGACCCAGTTTCAAACTTGTCCTACATATTATGAGGATAAACATTCTGACAAAGTTTCATGAACTTTGGATCAAAACTGTGTCTTCTAGAGCATACACAAGGTTTTTCTAAGATTTCTAGTGACAAACTTTTTGACCCGACATGGCCCAGTTTCAAACTCGGCCTAGAGTTTATGGACATGAACATTCTGACAAAGTTTCATAAAGATTGGATCAAAATTGTGTCCTCTAAAGTGTACACAAGGTTTTTCCATGATTTGACCTAGTGACCTAGTTTTTGACCCCATATGACCCAGTTTCAAATTTGTCCTACATATTATTAGGATAATCATTCTGACAAAATTTCATGAACTTTGGATCAAAACTGTGCCTTCTAGAGCTTACACAATGTATTTCTAAGATTTGACCTAGTGACCAAGTTTTTGACCCAACATGACCCATTTTCGAACTTGGTCAGGAGTTTATGGAGATAAAAATTCTGACAAAGTTCATAAAGATTGGATCAAAACTATTTTCTCTAGAGCGTACACAAGGTTTTACTATGATTTGACCTAGTGACCTAGTTTTTGACCCGACATGACCCAGTTTCAAATTTGTTCTAGATATTATTAGGATAAACATTCTGACACAGTTTCATGAACTTTCGATCAAAACTGTGCCTTCTAGAGTGTACACAAGGTTTTCTATGATTTGACCTAGTGACCTAGTTTTTGTCCGGACATGACCCAGTTTAAAATCTATCCTACATATTGTAAGGATAAACATTCTGACAAAGTTTCATGAACTTTGGATAAGTTTCATGAACTTTGGATCAAAAGTGTGCCTTCTAGAGCATACACAAGGTTTTTCTAAGATTTGACCTAGTGACCTAGTTTTTGACCCAACATGACCCAGTTTCAAACTTGGCCTAGAGTTTATAGAGATAAACATTCTGACAATGTTTCATAAAAATTGGATCAAAACTGTGTCCTCTAGAGCGTACACAAGGTTTTTCTATGATTTGACCTGGTGACCTAGTTTTTGACCTGATGTGACCCAGTTTCAAACTTGTTCTAGATATTATGGAGATAAACATTCTGACAAAGTTTCATGAACTTTGGATTAAAACTGTGCCTTCTAGAGTGTACACAAGGTTTTTCTAAGATTTGACCTAGTGATCTAGTTTTTGACCTGACATGACCCAGTTTCAAACTTGGCCTAGAGTTTATGGAGATAAACATTCTGACAAAGTTTCATAAATATTGGATCAAAACTGTGTCCTCTAGAGCGTACACAAGGTTTTTCTATGATTTGACCTAGTGACCTAGTTTTTGACCTGACGTGACCCAGTTTCAAACTTGTCCTAGATACTATAAGGATAAACATTCTGACAAAATTTCATGAATTTTGGATGAAAACTGTGCCTTCTAGAGCGTACACAAGGTTTTTCTAAGATTTGACCTAGTGACCTAGTTTTTGACCCGACATGACCCAGTTTCGAACTTGGCCTAGATTTTATAGAGATACACATTCTGATAAAGTTTCATAAAGATTGGATCAAAACTGTGCCCGCTAGAGTGTACACAAGCAAAAGTTGACGGACGGACGGACGTCAGTCCACACGTACGACGGACATCACGGTATCCCAAAAGGTCACCCTGAGCACTTCGTGCTCAGGTGAGCCAAAAATGAAGAGTATGAACAGAACACCAGATTAAAACAAGAGGGCCAAGAGGCCCTGAATCGCTCACCTGAGCAAAAAGGTTAAAGGCTCGCCATTTGAACAAACCTGATAGTTTGCAACAATTTCCAAATGGTTCTGAAGAAGAAACTTTTGAATATTTTTCTATGTATTGCTATGGTTCAAACTCAGGACCCCCTGGGGTCAGGCCATTTTGGACCCTGGGGCCATCATTTGAATAATCTTGGCAAAGGACCAGTAGGCAATGCTACATACCAAATTTCAAGCATCTGAGCCAAGTGGTTCTGAAGAAGCTTTTTGAATATTTTTCTATGTATATCTATGGTCCAAACCCAGGACCCCCTGGCATGGGGCCATTTTGGACCCTTGGGCCATCATTTGAACAAACTTGGTAAAGGACCATGTGGCAATGCATCATACCAGATTTCAAGCATCTGCACTAAGGGATTCTTTTAAGTATACTTTAATTTTGAACCCAAGACTCCCCGCCCCAGGGCCAATTTGAATCCCAGGGCCAACATTTACACAAGCTTTGTAGGAGTCCACCAGGCAATGCTACATGCCAAATTTCAAGCATCTGAGCCAATTGGTTCTGAAGAAGATTTTTGAATATTTTTCTATGTATTTCTATGGTTCAAACTCAGGACTCCTTGCTGCAGGGCCATTTTCGACCCTGGGGTCATCATTTGAACAAACTTGGTAAAAGACTATTAGGCAATGCCACATATCAAATTTCAAGCATCTGAGCCCAGCGGTTCTGAAGAAGAAGATTTTTGGATATTTGTCTATGTATTTCTATGGTTTAAACCTAGGACTCCCTGCTGCAAAGCCATTTTTAACCCTAGGGCCACTATTTGAACAAACTTGGTAAAGGACCACCAGGCAATTTCAAGCATCTAGGCCTTGCTGTTGTGAAGAAGAAGATTTTTGAATATTTTTCTTTGCATTTCTATGATTCAAACCTTGGACTCCATGCCAAGGGGCCATTTTGGACCCACTGGGCCACCATCTGAACAAACTTGGTAAAGGACTATTAGGCAATGCTACATACCAAATTTCAAGCATCTGAGCATTGCCGTTCTGAAGAAGATTTTTGAATATTTTTCTATGTATTTCTATAATTCAAACCCAGGATCCCCTGGGGTGGGGCCATTTTGGACCCTAGGGCCATCATTTGAACAAAATTAATAAAGGACCACTAGGCAATGATACATACCAAATTTCAAGCATCTAAGCCAAGCAGTTCTGAAGAAGAAGATTTTTGAATATTTTTCTATGTATTTCTATGGTTCAAAACTGGGACTCCCTGCCCCGTGGCCATTTTGGACCCTGAGGCCACCATCTGAACAAACTTAGTAAAGGACTATTAGGCAATGCTACATACCAAATTTCAAGCATCTGAGCCTTGTGGTTCTGAAGAAGAAGATTTTTGAATATTTTGTTAAGTATTTCTATAGTTCAAAACCAGGATCCCCTGGGGCAGGGCCATTTTGAACCCTTGGGCCATCATTTGAACAAACTTGGTAAAGGGCCACTAGGCAATGATACATACCAAATTTCAAGCATCCAAGCCAAGCAGTTCTGACGAAGAAGATTTTTGAATATTTTTTCTATGTATTTCAATGGTTCAAACCTGGGACTCCCTGCCCCTGTGCCATTTTGGACCCTGGGGCCACCATTTGAACAAACTTAGTAAAGGACTATTAGGCAATGCTACATACCATATTTCAAGTATCTGAGCCTTGTGGTTCTGAAGAAGAAGATTTTTGAATATTTTGTTAAGTATTTCTATAGTTCAAAACCAGGATCCCCTGGGGCAGGGCCATTTTGAACCCTTGGGCCATCATTTGAACAAACTTGGTAAAGGGCCACTAGGCAATGATATATACCAAATTTCAAGCATCTAAGCCAAGCAGTTCTGAAGAAGAAGATTTTTGAATATTTTTCTATGTATTTCGATGGTTCAAACCTGGGACTCCCTGCCCCTGTGCCATTTTGGACCCTGGGGCCACCATTCGAACACATTTGGTAGAAGACCACTAGGCAATGCTACATACCAAATTTCCAGCATCTGAGCGCAGCAGTTCTGGAGAAGAAGATTTTTTTAGTAATTTTTTAGTTTTGAACCCAAGACCCCCTGCCCCAGGGCCATTTTGGACCCTGGGGCCACCATTTGAACAAACTTGGTAGAGGTCCACTAGACAATGCTTCATGCCAAATATCAAAGCCCTAGGCCCAGTGGTTTCAGAAAAGATGTCATTTAAAGCAAATTGTTGACGACGGACGACACACGATGGATGACGCATAACGCACGACGGACACTTGGTGATCACAATAGCTCACCCTAAGCCTACGGCTCAGGTGAGCTAACCAGTACACTGATTGGTTGGAAAAAAAGAATTCCCTTCAGCTATTCTGAACATTGATAATTTTGATGTTTGAGCAGTGACAGGTGTTTGGCTGAACTTCTTGGGCACATTGTAGTAACTCTAGATTTTGGAGAGTGTACCCTGTAAAAGCAGGATCAAAAGAGGATTTGGAGGAAACAAGCTTTTATGAGATTGTTTAACTTATCAAACTAATAAAATATTCCAACAAGACATATTGTAAACTAATTTTCATCTTAAATTAGAAAGCACTCAGCTCTTTTCCTGACTTAGGCTACTCTAATGTCAGTGAAACGTGTGTCGTCTACTATCAGTGCAACTTGTGTATTCATAATGAACTCACCAGAAGCTATCTGTTCAATTTCAGAACAATTTTACCAAACAATTTCTTTACAGATTAAACTGCATAAATTGCAATTAAATTGTTGTGAAGTAATTTAACCACTTTTAAATGGAAGAAAAGAATTAACACAGACAAAAACAGGTAATATGTTTGTTACAGAAGTTCAGCCTGTGTTTGTTTCTCACCAATACAGGTTCGGCCTTAACCCTACTGCACTCAGACCAGCCAAAACTCTATTGGCTGTTCTGAGTGCATTAGGGTTACCTTAACTCTACTGCACTCAGACCAGCCAAAACTGTTCTGAGTGCATTAGGGTTAATGAAATGTGCACAATCCTCATGGGATGAAGATTCATTGTGGATAAATAAAGAGCAAAACAGATACATATTGAGAACTTTAGATTGACAGATAGATGGATTAATAATTGTGGGAAGCAAATGAAAGTGGTCAAAGTACCCAAATCATAAGTCTGAACTCGTAAGTCCTTTAAACATTGACAATTGATATGGGTGGGGCTAAGCTGTAATTTTTAGTACCGGTATTTCTCTTCTTTTGTATTTTTTTCTGTTTTAGAGAGAAAACAATTGTTTTGAATTCTCCTGAAGATTTTTTCTTGTGCATTCCATTGCCAAAATCTATGCGAAAAATCAAGGGTGCCCACACAGTCTCCCTCTTTGAATTTTTCAAAACTTGGCAGGTATGTGTGTTGTAGTCCCTCATTAGAACTACCTCAATGTGACAGTTTCACTCTTGCGACCAGGCCCCGAGGTTATAAAACTTTTTTCATGCTCAACTCAGCTGAGCATGAAATTTTCTCTGCTGATAAATATGGAAAAGCCAACTAATGTTGGCATTTTCATATTCATAAGCAGAGAAAATTTCATACTCAGCAAAACTGAGCAAGAAAACAACTGTACTTATCAATAATTTGCTATTTATTAGCAAGTAAAATTTCATGCTCAGCTGAGTTGAGCATGAAAAAAGTTTTATAACCTCGGGGCCTGGCTTCTTTAGCTGAATGTAGTTGTTAGTGGAGGATTCGTTAAGTCTTACAGTACTCACAAAATCAATTGAGGTAATACATGTATTTTTGGTGAAAAATTATGAGGAGCTTTTGCACTGCAAAAGCACCTCACATTTTTTTTCGGCAAAAATTGGCAGTGTTTTTACATAACATAATGTTTGAAAATGAAACGTCTTGTTAACTAACAACATCGTTAGATTTGAACAACGGGACACTGAATATTACTGTTTAAAACACAGCAAGCCTTGTTTCTGACAAACTATTCTGACTCTCAGTCCCACACCAATAGTTTTGAAAGATACCCTTAATCTCACACACAAATTGTTCATTCACAAACTCTCAAATCCAATCATTGTTCATTCACAACAGTGACCATTACTGTAAACAGTTTAACCGTACTGGGCGAGACTCAAGCCAAAACTCAGGTAAAACCTGTGTGCAGGAAGCCAGTCCTTTTTAACAGTATTTCAGTCATATCAGGACAATGGGAGGATGATTATGAGAGACTGTATTCAACGGAACCTCATTTACTGTTGGAAAGATTTTTGCCTCTAGCAGGGCTCGAACCTGGGATCGCTATATCAGCAACCTACTGAGCTACAGGGTGTCAGAAATCAGAGGTTAAAATTGAGTGTATAACTAAAGGACACCATATGTATTGGCTTAGAGTGATAAAGTTGGAATTGCCGATGTATCAAAATATTATGGTTAAAATGTTAGGTGTGGAATAGTCCATATAAATCGCGTGAATAACATCATTTCCATACACATCATCTAAAAACACAACTTTATCATTTGAAATCAGGCAGAATCAATATTCAAAGCGTTTGTTAGAGTCCTAGTAAACATGCCTTTAGCTATTTCTGCAAATGCAGATTCTGAACAGCAATAATATGATAGTCTAGCGTTTCAAGATATCTGGCTCAACGTGTTAAAGTACACCCATTTCTGTAAAACACTGTTAACCCTTAAAGCGCCAAAAATTAAAATAGTTAAATTTGCAAACAGTGTAGATCCAGATGAGGTGGCTCATAATGAGCCACCTCATCTGAATCTACACTGTTTGCCCTCTAGTGTTCCAATTCTCAGTATAATGTCACTTGGATGAAACATTTTTTGAAATTCTGCAGACGTAAATTTTGTCGTCTGCTTTTTGGCGCATTAATGGTTAAAGTACTTTAGGTGAATGGGTACAGTTTTAGGGGAAATAACTTTTACCAATTTCTTCCTTCGCTCCCTTCTCCATCAATGAGGATCAACTCTTAAGGGAAAGAATTTGCTCCTGTAGAAGCAAATTCTTTTAAGAGAAGATTCTGTTATGGAATGGATGGATGGATGGTTGACTTGCGATTTTACGTCCTTTTCAACAATATTTCAGTTATATCAGGACCATGGGATGGTGATGATGAAAGGCTTGTGCAATGGAACCCGGTTTTTGGCAGGAAAGATTCTCGCCTCAAGCGAGGCTCGAATCTGGTCCGCTCGATCAGAAAGCCAGCGCTTAGCCCACTGAGCTACCGAGGCTCCTCTGTCATGGAAGGGCTTGTCGTTCAGCAAAGCAACAGGAACACAAAAGTTGTTCCCCTTAGTAAAATTGGAAGAAAAACATTGAGGTGTACCCATACACTTTAAAAATGTTGTGACATGGCTTAATTCAACTATTAGGTTTCAATGTGTCAGACACAGAAGTCATAAAGTGATCAAGTATGATAATAAAAGCCTTCTATTTCAATGAAATGGAGAATTTATTTCATCCTGGGAGAAAAAATAAAAGTGCACTTTTAATTTTTCTCAAAACGCATTAAAGTGCTGTTTTATTTTGTTTTTGTTAATTTTTTTACAGGAAATAAAATGTGTATTTCGCAAAAAAAACAACAACACTTGTCCTCATTTTTCTCATCATAATTATGTTGTCTTGCAAAATTGGTAAGTTATTGCAAATACAGTCAATTTTCAATATCTCATAGACTGATGATAGTCCAAGTTCATCTCCAACTACTGATATCTCAAGTAAAGTTTTCTGGTCCCAGAAAATTTATTTTGAGATACCAGTAGTTTGGGATAACAGGAGTTGGAAAAAATATAAAACCTATGTTCTAAATTATAGAATGGTACTTTAAAATATTAGTGTGCCAGTGTTTCAGATACAGACAGTCCCATGTACTCCATTTCACAATTTTTTGTCCTTCTCACACTGCACTGATGAAGGCCATTATGACTGTTTCTTGACAGTTTTAGGTGTATGGGTAGTCGGGTACACCTCCATGTTGTTCGATCATTTTGACAGAGGGGAACAGCTTCTTGACTTCCTGTTGGCTTCCCAGGATGACAAACCCGTTCAAAAATGTAGTCCACTCTTAATGGAAAGAATTGCTCCCAGAGGAGCAAATTCTTTCCTTTCAGAGTTGACCCCCCAAAGAGAAAGGAGACATAACTGCAAATCACAGAATTTCTTCCCTAAAAGTGTACCCAGTTACCATAAATTTCAAGCATTCACAAAGTTCACAAAAAATATGTATCATTATGTTACCTTTGCTGATATCCCATCTGGTATACTGCAGGATTTCAGTGAAAATTTCTTTCACATGCAAGCCAAGTTTTCTTGATCCACTCTTCAACAAAGACAGGAAAAACTCTCTGAAAGGAACAGATTCAGAACTCCAACTGGGATGAAAGGATACACTTACAGGGGTAGCAACTCAGCCATTTTCATTTTTGCCTCCACTTCTCAATGGAGGTAAAATCTTAAAGGAAAGAAAGGCTCTATCATCCAAAAGGAAGAAAACACAGGAAGTCACAAAAGTTAGCCCTCCTCTGCCTATATAATAAAAGCATCGCAAACGACTGCGTGATACCCCGCCACTGCAAACCTTTTTTACACACCGATTTTTTCAGAATTATTTTTTTCCCTGTATAACCCCAGGGCAGGGGCAACCTAACCCCACTGAACAAGGATAAAAATCTTTGTCATGACAGGACACAGTTATCATCATTTCATGCATGTATGTAGCCCGGGAGGGGGGGGGGGGGGGGGGGGGGAGATAACTCACATGGGGTAAATTTGAGCATCACTGGAGGCTTGCATCACTCTGATCATTTGCTGTAAGTTTCAGAAAAATTGCTTCAAATTCTGATTTTATATGACATTTTTCATGATTTTATACATGTATATAGCCCCAGGGCAGGGGCAGATAATCCCCGATGATAAAATTTCAGTGCTCATATCAAGCTTTTGTTACTTCGATCATTTTCGTGAAGTTTCATCATGATACTCCAAGTAGTAAAGGAACTAGAGGCCAGAAACCATTTTTTGTACACTGACAAGTGCCATAACTCTGTCAGAAATTAACGAAATTTGCCCATTAACAATCCCAAGCGAGACATTCTTGATACAAATGCATATGCAAAATTTGAAGGAAATCCGTTGATAAATACTTAAGTTATCGAACGGAAACAAAGTGCGGACGGACGGACATACGGACGGACGGACGGACGTAGGGGGAGATAACTCACATGGGGTAAATTTGAGCATCACTGGAGGCTTGCATCACTCTGATCATTTGCTGTAAGTTTCAGAAAAATTGCTTCAAATTCTGATTTTATATGACATTTTTCATGATTATATACATGTATATAGCCCCAGGGCAGGGGCAGATAATCCCCGATGATAAAATTTCAGTGCTCATATCAAGCTTTTGTTACTTCGATCATTTTCGTGAAGTTTCATCATGATACTCCAAGTAGTAAAGGAACTAGAGGCCAGAAACCATTTTTTGTACATTGACAAGTGCCATAACTCTGTCAGAAATTGACGAAATTTGCCCATTAACAATCCCAAGCGAGACATTCTTGATACAAATGCATATGCAAAATTTGAAGGAAATCCGTTGATAAATACTTAAGTTATCGAACGGAAACGAAGTGCGGACGGACGGACAGACGGACGTACATACTACGGACGGACGGACGGACGGACACACGGACGGCCAACGTGAAAACATAATACCCCACCACTAACGTGTGGCGGGGTATAAAAATGGCATAACGGATATGTACCCATATGCTTAAGTCAAAATTTTATATACTAGAATTTCATCTTATAAAGTTTAAAAGTTATTTTGCTGCAGTTATATACAGGTTTAGAGATTTTAATCGATTGTCATATCTATGTAGCTTACAAGACCAGATTATGTTTCATTTCTTTATTTTACATAAAAAGAAAAAATAATGTTCTTTTTTATTCCATTTTGCATTAATCTGCTTTCATCTGCTGTTCCTTAGCTCATGTACATTTAGTAGTTTAGAAACTGACAACAAGAGGACCATGGTGGCCCTGAATCGCTCACCTGAGCATTAATCAGTTCACAGGCTCTGGTGAAGATTTATAAGAGTTTTTACCACATATGGGAATGGCGGCCACCTTGGTCATGTGACCAAGATCATTTGAAGAACTTTCAATCCTTTGACTCATGCAGGCTTCATATGAAAATTGAGTTCAGTCTGCTCAGTGGTTTCAGAGATGTTTGAAAATGTTTATGAATGGATGACAGAGGCAGCTAACACCAATACTGTAAGTCTCAGGTGAGCTAAAACCCCAGTTTCAAACTTGACCTAGATTTTATGGAGATAAACAGTCTGACAAACTTTCATGAAGATTGGATCAAAACTGTGCCCTCCAGGGTGAACACAAAGTTTTTCTAAGATTTGACCTGGTGACCTAGTTTTTAACTCGACATGACCCAGTTTCAAAATTGGCCTGGATATTGCGAGGATAAACATTCTGACAAAGTTTCATGAAGATTGGATCAAAACTGTGCCCTCAACAGCGTACACAATGTCGCTATTATATTTGACCCAGTGACCTGGCACATGACCTGACATGACCTACTTTCAAACCTGCCTAGATATTGTGACGATAAACATTCTGACAAAGTTTCAAAAAGATTGGATCAAAACTGTGCCCTCTAAAGCGTGCACAAGGTTTTTCTAAGATTTGACCTAGTGATCTGGTTTTTGACCCGACATGACCCAGTTTCAAAGCTGGCCTAGATATTGTGAGGATAAACATTCTGACAAAGTTTCATTAGGTTTGGATCAAAACTGACCTCTAGAGCGTACACAAGCTTTTTTCTAATATTTGACCAAGTGACCTAGTTTTTGACCCGACATGACCCATTTTCAAACTTGGCCAGGATATTGTGAGAATAAACATTCTGACAAAGTTTCATAAAGATTGGATCAAAACTGTGCCCTCTGAAGCGTACACAAGGTCGTTCTTATATTTGACCCCCTGACCTTATTTTTGACCGGACATGACCCAGTTTCAAAGTTTACCAAGATTTCATGGAGATAAACATTCTGACATAGTTTCAAAAAGATTGGATCAAAACTGTGGGCTCTAGGGTGTACACAAAGTTTTTCTAAGATTTGACCTAGTGACCTAGTTTTTGACCCGACATGACCCAAATTCAAACTTGGCCTGGATATTGTGAAGATAAACATTCCGACAAAGTATCATGAAGATTGGATAAAAACTGTGCCCTCTCGAGTGTACACAAGGTCATTCTTATATTTGAACTAGTAACCTAGTTTTGACCAGAATGACCTACTTTCAAACTTGGCCTAGATATTGTGACGATAAACATTCTGCCAAAGTTTCAAAAAGATTGGATCAAAACTGTGTCCTCTAGACCGTACACAAGGTTTTTCTAATATTTGACCTAGTGTCCTGGTTTTTGACCCGACATGACCCAGTTTCAAACTTGTCCTAGATATTGTGAGGATAAACACTCTGACAAAGTTTTATGAAGCTTGGATCAATACTGCGACCTCTAGAGTGTACACAAAGTTTGTCTAAGACTTGACCTAGTGACCTAGTTTTTGACCCGATATGACCCAATTTCTAACATGGCCTGGAGATTGTCAGGATAAACATTCTGACAAAGTTTCATGAAGATTGGATCAAAACTCTGCCCTCTAGAGGGTACATAAGGTTGCTCTTATATTTGACCTAGTGACCTAGTTTTTGAACCGACATGACCTATTTTCAAACTTGGCCTAGATATTGTGGCGATAAACATTCTGACAAAGTTTCAAAAAGATTGGATCAAAGCTGTGCCCTCTAGAGCGTACACAAGGTTTTTCTAAGATTTGACCTAGTGACCTGGTTTTTGACCCGACATGCCCCAGTTTCAAACTTGGCCTGACAAAGTTTCATGAAGTTTGGATCGCAACTGTGACCTCTAGAGCGTACACAAGGTTTTTCTAAAATTTGACCTAGTGACCTAGATTTTGACCCGACATGACCCAGTTTCGAACTTGGCCTAGATTTTATAAAGACTAACATTCTGGCAAAGTTTCATAAAGATTGGATCAAAACTGTGCCCACTAGAGTGTACACAAGCAAAAGTTGGCGGAGGGCGGTCCGTCCTGACGTACAACGGACATCAGGGTATCCCAAAAGCTCACCCTGAGCACTTCGTGCTCAGGTGAGCTAAAAATGCAAAATTTAAACCTAAGTATCCTGAAGTCAGAGTACCATAAAATATAGGTTACTGTCAGATATGGGTGGCTGCACTCAGATGCTTCTATCCAGATGTAAAATGAGCAGAGTATCAATACCCTAGCTCTTACAATCACTAAGAAACAGACGAAAATGCAGAAAGCTAGCTAGCATAGGTGGAAACGTTCACAGACATGGACCAAAATGTAAACATTGGCAGGTCTTCTGAAAAGTGGACTATGCCACCTATAAAGCTCACCTCTGTCTTTGCAAAGGAAAACTAACATAATGTGAAACATAAATAAGTCTATGGAAAATTTCTGTCATTTTCACTTGACAAATCAACATACTTTCTCAGCAACCAATTTAGGGAGCCATTATCTCAACATGCTCAAATGCCATTTATCTCAATCTAAAATCTAAAAGCTGAATTCAATTCACTTTCAACCAGGCCTATTTTCCTCTCTGGGGAGTACTAATTAAATGCTTTAAGGGATGGAATACTGACAACTAACTGCCTGACACTTAAAGTGTCAAAAATGAAAATAGCTGAGTTAGCAAACAGAATATATAAGCCCTGACACAATACAGCCAACAAAGTGGCATGTGCACCCAGCAAAGACTGATCAGCCTGGGCATCCGCCTTAACTGATCAGAGTATTCACTGTCCGCATGGAGCTAGTTTACACCTTTAGCTACCTTTTAAGCGCACAGCAAAGACTCTGATGAGACTGGGCGGATGCCCAGGCTGATCTGAGTCTGTGCTGGGCACACATGCCACTTTGTTGGTTTTGTGGTGTCGTGGTTGATATCCATATGATGTGCCTCATAATGAGTCATCTCATCCAGATCTACACTGTTCGGCCTCTAGTCTTTGAATTCTCAATATGATATAGCTTGGACGAAAATTTTTTTTGAAATTTTGCAGATGTAAATTTTGTTTTTAGCGTTTTGGGGCACTTTAAATTCAACCTCGAGACACAAAAACCTAAGTGTGTGCACAGGACATTGACGTTGCATCTATGGAACCAATACAAAAGCTTCTGAGGCTTAATATACATTACTATATATAATAGAAGAAGAAGAAAATCTACGCCAAAAGTGGTTGGGGAGACCTGCTGGTCCGCTCACAGGCATTTTTTGTGGTGCATATTGGGCTACAGATACCAACCTTGCAAGAGACCTGTAGAAACACTAAAAATTTTCGTATCGGTAGGGTTCTTTTCACTCAAAACGTGCCAGTTTTTTTTATATCAAGTCTTTTTCCAAGAGATTTATTTCACCTCCGTGTTGTTTTGGAGAACCATTATATGATGTCATCAAATCTAACTTGTAGCAATTTCGGTTTGTCAACCCGAGTAACTCGAGTAACTACAGTTACTGACTGAACAGCACAAGTAACCGCAATACGCATGCGCACATATTTTACAGAGTGATAGAAAATAGATTGACATTTGATATTTGGAAATTTAACAAATATTTTTGTCGAGTGCCTGTGTACTCAAGTACCTTTAGCACCTTTGTATGCATGCGCCAAATTTCGACCTGAGCAACACCAGTCGGCAACTCATAAAAGCTCCAAAAACACTGATGTCATGCACTAGTTGACGCAATGGTTCGCCAAAACAAACACGGAAGCGACACAAAGGCAGCAAAAATGACTCGGTACAAACAGCAAACCGTGTCTTCTCAAAAGGCACCCGTACCGATAGGAAGATAAAGAGTTCTTCTGAAGGCCTTGTATAGTGCCGGAAAGGATTTTCCGTTATCAGCCATAAAAAAGCATGTGGACACAAACAAACGTCTCCCCACCTACACTCGACCTTGAAATCCTTCTTCTCTTATACATAATAATTGGTTGTTAAGGGTTTTTTTATTGATACAGCGTCAGTTTCCTGTGGTGTGTGATAAGAAAGATAAGGGTGTGGTGCAAGAGCACCATGATACCAGACTACTACATTAGAATATGATGACCAATCATAACACTTACCAGGGCTATAATTTTCTGCCATGTGCTCCGTCACCTTTAACTTTCACCCAGGCTAATTTTCATCTGCTGACCTTCTTCAATCATTATATTTGTTTCTTTTATATTAAGGTGTATGGATACACTTCCATGTTTTTCTGTCATTTTTTCAAAGGGCAACAACTTTTGTGACTTTCTGTTCATTTTCATGGAAAACTTACCCCTTTTCAAAACAGGGGCTACTCTTTAAGAAGAATTTGCTCCTTCCAGCCTTGCAGGAGCAAATTCTTTCCTTTATGAGTAGCCCCCATGCAAAAGGCAGGCTTCTTCTTCAAGGCAAGATTTATCTCCCCTGACAGAGTTCCCATTCACCTTAAGAGTAACTCCTTGTGAGAAGCAAGTGCCTTCAGATCAGAGTGATCTTCCTTGGAAGTGTATCTGTACTACTTAAGATTCAGTATTTATTTGGTTATAAGACAGTTTATCCTTCCAAAATCATTGCGCATTTGTAAATAAGTCTGGTGTAGTTTAGCTATAAAAATGAGCTTGTCTCTTTCAAAATAATCCCAAAGATCTAGATCCATCTTTGAAGATGGATCTAAATCTTTGAGATTGTTTTGTATGGGAAAAAATCTGTCTTAAAACCAAAGAAATACAGTATATGGATACACTTCAATGTCTCTTTTGTAATTTTTGTATGGGAAAAATCTGTCTTAAAACCAAAGAAATACAGTATATGGATACACTTCAATGTCTCTTTTGTAATTTTTGAAAAGGTGAACAATTTTGGTGACTTCCTATGAGCTTACTCCTTCCAAAACTGGGTTGTAACTCTTGAAAGAAAGAACTTGCTCTTTTAAGAGTTGACCCCAACTGAAATGAGATGGGAGGCAAAAATGAAAGTGGCAGAGTTGCTTCCCCTGGACATGTACCCACTCACCTTAACTCCATTCAGACATTGTCAACAAGATGGAGGCACTGATTCTTAAGTACTTTTCTATGCTACCATCACTGTCTACTGGGCATAATAAATTAAGTAATTTCTAACAAAAACATTTGGCGAAAACAGTAAGTACAGCTAAATTTGTCCTGTGGGTGAGCTATATCTCTTCTTTGAACTATATGAGCCGGGACACTACAAAACCAACAAAGTGGTTGCGCCCAGTCCAGACTCACATCAGCCTAGGCATCGGCCCAGTCTAATCAGACTCTTTGCTAAGCGCTTAAAGGGTAGGTAAGGGTCTAAGCTACTTCCATGCGGACAGCAAAGACTCTGATCAGGCTGGGCAGATGCCCAGGCTGATATGAGTTTGCACTGGGGGCACAACCACTTTGTTGGTTTTGTCGTGTTGTGGCTCACGTTATTTTTTTCTTCCCAAGATTCTATAAATTCCAGTTCCAGACAGATCATTACTTATCATGTTAAAAGGTTATGATATTTTCCTGACATCCCCACAGGGATCTCATTAGACTGGCCTTGGTTTTGTGGTTCTCATTGGGACCCAAGGTCATAAATGAGCAGGGACATGACAAAACCAACAAAGTGGCATGTGCACCCAATGAAGACTCAGATCAGCCTGGGCATCTGGCCAGTCTGATCAGTCTTCACTGTCTGCACTGAGGAAGGGTAGACCCTTAGCTACTCTTTAAGAATGCAGCGAAGAGTCTGATCAGACTGGGCAGATGCCCAGGCTGATCTGTGTCTTCGCTGGGCATACACCCCACTTTGTTGGTTTTGTTGTGTTGCTGCTCATATAATTGTTTTCATGGTCAACTGAGCTGAGCACAAAATTTCAAACTATTTATAAAGACAAGAAGTCCACAGAATAAGATGCTCGTCTGTCTGCACTTTGTCACAAAGCTGACTAAATCATAAAATTTGATGCAAACTTTATGCAGTTGTCGCCAGCATTGTAAAAAGTAATATCTTTGTCGCTGCTAGTCACACCAAGCAAACTTCAAGCACTTGCATACAGCATTCAGACTGGTGTTCAGCTCAACTAACTAAAATGGAAAACTCAGAACTTAGGAGAGAACTTTGAATTATTTCGATTAGGAATTTCATTCTCCGCTAAGTTGAGAATGAGAAAAGTTTATCAACTCAGGCATTAAGGTCTGATATACACTGGCCAGACTGCAACAGTAAGGACTGCCCATCTAAACCAAACCTTTGTGTAGTAAAATGGACTACTGATCTCTGAAAACCTACCTGGACGTGTGGTAAAATGGACTGCCAGTCTCTGCAAACCTACCTGGATGTGTGCTAAAATGGACTGCCAATCTCTGTAACCCTATTTGAATGTGTGGTAAAATGGACTGTCCATCTCTGCAAACTTACCTGGATGTGTGGTAAAATGGACTACTAGTCTCTAGTCTCTGCAAACCTACCTGGATGTGTGCTAAAATGGACTGCCAGTCTCTGCAAACCTACCTGGATGTGTGCTAAAATGTACTGCCAGTCTCTGCAAACCTACCTGGATGTGTGCTTAAATGGACTGCCAGTCTCTGCAAACCTACCTGGATGTGTGGTAAAATGGACTGTCCATCTCTGCAAAGTTACCTTGATGTGTGGTAAAATGGACTGCCAATCTCTGTAAACCCACTTGGATGTATGGTAAAATGGACTGCCAGTCTCTGCAAACCTACCTGGATGTGTGCTTAAATGGACTGTCCATCTCTGCAAACTTACCTGGATGTGTGGTAAAATGGACTGCCAGTCTCTGCAAACCTACCTGGATGTGCGCTAAAATGGACTGCCAGTCTCTGCAAACCTACCTGGATGTGTGGTAAAATGTACTGCCAGTCTCTGCAAACCTACCTGAATGTGTGCTTAAATGGACTGCCAGTCTCTGCAAACCTACCTGGATGTGTGGTAAAATGGACTGTCCATCTCTGCAAAGTTACCTTGATGTGTGGTAAAATGGACTGCCAATCTCTGTAAACCCACTTGGATGCATGGTAAAATGGACTGCCAGTCTCTGCAAACCTACCTGGATGTGTGCTTAAATGGACTGTCCATCTCTGCAAACTTACCTGGATGTGTGGTAAAATGGACTGCCAATCTCTGTAAACCCACTTGGATGTATGGTAAAATGGACTGCCAGTCTCTGCAAACCTACCTGGATGTGTGCTTAAATGGACTGTCCATCTCTGCAAACCTACCTGGATGTGTGGTAAAATGGACTGCCAGTCTCTGCAAACCTACCTGGATGTGTGCTTAAATGGACTGTCTATCTCTGCAAACCTATATGGATGTGTGGTAAAATGGATGCCAGTCTCTGCAAACCTACCTGGATGTATGATAAAATGAACTGCCAATCTTTGTAAATCTACTTGGATGTGTGGTAAAAAGGACTTCCAGTCTCTGCAAACCCACCTGGCGTGAGGTAAAATGGAATGCCAGTCTCTGGAAACCTACCTGGACATGTGGTAAAATGGTTTGCCAATCTCTGCAAACCTACCTGGATGTGTGGTAAAATGGATTGCCAGTCTCTGCAAACCTACCTGGATGTGTGGTAAAATGGGCTGCCAGTCTCTGCAAACCTACCTGGATGTGTTAAAAAAATGGGCTGCCGGTCTCTGCAAACCTACCTGGATGTGTGGTAAAATGAACTGCCAGTTTCTACAAACCTTCCTGAAATTGTGGTTAATTAGACTTCTGATCTTAGCAAACCTACCTGTATGTGTTGTAGAATAGACCGCCAGTCTCTGCAAACCTACTTGGATGTGTGGTAAAATGAACTGCAAACCCACCTAGATGTGTGGTAAAATGGACTGCCTAGCTCTGCAAACTGGAACAAGAATATAGAGTCTGGTATACACTTGCTGGCACATACAATGCCTTGTAACTTGTCTTGCTTCCCCTTCACAACACACCATTTCTGAAAGACACATACACCACACTAGTAAATATCTTGACATCTAAATCCAGTACCATATCTACCCTAGTGGTGCTTAAATATGTTAATGTTAATGCATGACAAACCATGTTTGATCTCTATCATGCTATGCCATGTGCAACATTACATCACAAAAACACAAATATGCCACAACCTGACAAAACCAACAAAAAGGTATGTATGTGCATCCAGCAAAGGCTCAGATAAGCCTGGGCATCAACTCAGTATGAGAAAAGCCTTTGCTGTGCACTTAAAGGGTAGCTGAGAGTCTAAGCTAGCTTCATGTGGACAATAGACACTGTTTGGACTGGGCAGATGCCCAAGCTGATCCGAGTGTTCACTGGGCACACATGCCACTATGTTGGTTTCGTCGTTTCGCGGCTCATATGACATTAGAATAGAGGTAAAACTGACTGACTGACTGACTGACGAGACATTATATCACAAAATACTGGCCAACATGTGAAGTCAAATCAACCCACTGAAACCTGTTTCATACTAGTACCTACATAGTGGTGATACAACAAATTCATATTTTGAATAAATAACACACTTATATTACTGTTTATCTCCCAAAATTTCCTATGGTAGTAGAACACCCTTTATGGAGGACCCCTCCAGAAATTAAGCCATGCCAATCTATTTATAGACTTTCAATGGAAATAACTAATAGCCAATAAATGCCCTGTGATTGCCGTTGCTTGTTCATAAAATAAAAAGACAATATCAGATTCTCCTATTCAAGAGAAGTTTTGCTGGTGCATCAGATCTGTACAAAATGATTTGTGTTGGTAATTTCACTTCTAACACTTTAATCTTATCTGACTTCCCCAGAAGGCCACAAAAGGAATGGTTTTTCTAGCAATATATTACAGTAAATTATCAGTTAAACAAAGCTATCTCTGAAACTTTAAATCTGTTTTTCTAAGAAAACTTAATTAAAACTTGCAACACTGAAGCGTCTGCAAGGATTATACAGGCAAGATCGAAGGCCGTCTGTCTGAATCCTTGAAAATATCTGGCAAAAGTTCAGCAGTTAATTCTCATGTCCAAGCTTAACCCTTTAAGCACCAAAAAGCAGACGACAAGATTTACGTCTGCAAAATTTCAGAAAATGTTTCGTTCAAGCTATATCAGGGGGTGGTCTGGTGGTGCGATGGTGCTGTGTGTAACTTCCAGTGCCAGGGCATCCTACTGATTTGGAACATTGTAGAGCAAGGGCCTACTGTGCTTGCAGTAGGTGCGGGTGGGGGTTGTTTGGACATTTTTTCTCTCGCCTATCTTTTCTCCTCTTTCTCCCTCTCTGGGAGATGGCCCTATATAGACTGAAATACCGTCTCAAAGGGCCTTTAAACCCAAAACAATCAATCAATAAATCAAGCTATATCATATTGAGAAATCAAAGACTAGAGGGCAATCAAAGTAGATCTAGATCAAGCGGCTCATGATGGGCTGCCTCATCAAAATCTACGCTGTTTGCAAATTCACCTGTTTTCTTCTTTGGCGCTTAAAGTGATAATTAACACTGAAAGTGCCAGAAAAGAAAATAGCTGAATTTGCAAACAGGGTAGATACAGATGAGGCGGCTCATTATGAGCCACCTCATCTGGATCTACACTGTTTGCCCTCTACTCTTTGAATTCTATTTATGACATCACTCGGGTGAAACAATTTTTGGAATTTTGCAGACGCAAATTTTGTCGTCTGCTTTTTTGGTGCTTGAAGGGTTAAAAATATCAAGCAAAAGTCCATCTGCTCTCAAGACATTATTACCTAATTAATTCTAGCGTGTCAATGACACAGTTATCTCATTTTTTTGAGACAAAATTTATTTGCATGACACTTATACAGCATCAACTAACAGTCTCAGGGCTCGAAATTTACACTCGTCCGCTCGTATTTACAAGTAGCTGATAGGTAAGGACGAGTGGAAATTGTCACTGACTTGCCCTGCCGGACGAGTAGGTTTTTCCTCCATGAAAATTGTCTAATCATGCCGTTCAGGAAAAGCACTTTACAAATCGATCAAATTACAGCAAACAAATATTGACTGTAACGCAAAAAGCATGAAATCCCGCATCGTGTAATCTACAAATGAAAACGGAAATGGCAAACTGTAAATAAACGGTGCGCCTGCGCATATCGAACATCGACCCGATGAGGATTCGCACCAACGCGGTTTCGCCTAAGTTGTTTGCGCTCTATAACTGCACGATTACAAATGCATAATCCAACTCAAATAGTTGTATAGGACATTATTTTCACGTCCTCTCTTGAATAAAGCAGAAAAAAAATCTACTTTGGTGCAGAAATCTTTATTAACGAAACCTCTATGGCAAAACCTGAATTGGGACGAAACCATATACCTACGGAAAGTACCGGAAATAACCGAGTGAAAATGAAACTGAAAGTAGAATACATTTCGAGGGAAAAATGAGTGATATCAGACAGTTTTTAAGGACGAGTAGATTTTTGAAAGGACGAGTAAAAAATTGAAAGCACTTGCCCTGCAGGACAAGTATGTTCACAAAAAAATTTCGAGCCCTGAGTCTGCTGCTTCTTGAGCTGCAGCTTGGGGAATTAACTCTTATAGTGACGAAAAAAAGCAGACGACAAAATTCACATCTGAAAAATTTTGAAAAAAACTTTCGTCCAAGTTTTATGATACTGAATATTCAAAGACAAAGGGAAAGAGTGTGGATCTAGATGAGGTGGCTCATAATGAGCCGCCAAATCTGGATCTTAACTGGTTGAAAATTCAGCTAAAGCTGATTGACTCTTGTTATCTCAAACACTGATATTTCAAAGTACCCTCTTAGATCAAAGAATACAGTTTAGACACATTTCCTATTTTTCTTTACATTTCAACTCCTGTTTTCTCAAACCATTGGTATCTCAAAGTAAATTTTCTGGGACCAGAAAGTATGGCAGAAAAACATAGTGGTGTCTCATAACACAACAACTTTTTAACAGTGCAGATCCTGAAACAATGACCCACACCATCGGCAGTTTCAATATGGACAGACAATCGAAGCCAGGTGTCTGTAACTATGGTTACCTACCACTGAGCCTCTTTGGGAATGTCATTACAAGAACTGACATAGAAAAGAAGCGAAGTTTCAATGACCTTATAAGGTATGTGCTCTCAATACACAAACTATGTCACGACAATTTAATTGGATCATTCAAAGTCTGAAGCTAATTTTATGTTCCATTAGCACCATTCTACAAACAGATTAGTTAAATGGCATCTCAGATTAACCATTACTGCAGATTTTCTAGCTTTATTTTAGTATTTTTTCGGGGTTTTTTATTCAGAGCAAGATGTCTTTAGTGCACTTGTTTTTCATAATCAACATTAACAAAAATGTTAGGATTACTCCTGAATAAGAAGCTAGAATTCAGTTAAGCCATCATTTTTTTTCTTATTTCTTTCTCAATACAAGATATCACTTTCTGCACTTAATTTCTATTTTAACATTAGCTGTCTTCATTTTATCTATACTGCTCACAAAAAGTAAGGGATATTAAGACATTTAAAACAGCAGAATTAAGGAACATAAATATAAACATTAAACTGCTATAATTCATAAAACCAATATTCAAACAGCCTTCAGTATGCACATTGATGTCATGTGATGTACAGTACTGTAATGTGCCTAAATTCTGGGACACCTAAATTAATTAATTTTCCATTTGGAACAAATGGAAAATTAATTATTTTAGAGCCCCAATACATTATGGTAAATTGCATTCAGTAGACAAAAGAAAGACGCCCAAATTTTGCAAGAATCCAGCAGAGCAATAACTTACCTTTTTTAAGCAAACTTTATTAAGACAAACATGACTTATGCTTCAGCTAACAAGATGAGATACTTTTTTCATGTTATTTTATTGAAAGACCAAACAGCAAACGTAAACCATACCGTTGTGTGGTGTACTGTCTCACGGATGGTGCCTGAGGATGAGAATGCTTAAGCACACGCACACAAAGGGAACCATGTAAGCACTGCCTACTCACAGGGTATAAACCCAGTCCGCCAATTTTCGCTTCCTGCAGAGACTGTCCGTCATATTTGGCTTCCGCCGAGACTGTCAGCGATATCTTGCTCCCTGCTGAGACTTCTGTACAGGATAAATGGCTTCCTGCAGAGACTGTCCACATGATTCTGCTTCCTGCCAAAGCTCTAGGCAGGAAGCAGAGTCATGCGGACAGTCTCAGCAGGAAGCCATATTTCGAGGACAGTAGTCCCTGCAGGAAGAAAGGGATCGCAAACAGTCTCGGCAGAAGCCAAATATGACGGACAGTCTCTGCAGGAAGTGAAAATTAGCTAGACTGTTTATACCCTATGCTACTTTGCTTATGCAAAGGCTCTCAAAAAGTAGTTAGGATGATTTTTACTGGCAAGAACTGCTTTAGCTCCTTTGGTTTCTAGCTGCTCTAGTGAATGATACAACTTGGAAACAAATTCTCACCCATGAGCAATTTGAGAGATCAGAGAAGCTGATAAAAGTAGCAAGAACACAAAGCAAGTGTGATAATATTGAACTTCAATGGCCCAACAGGCTGGGGACTATGACAATTAATTCCAGCCAAGGGTAGTTCTAGCCATCCAGGGTTAAATTCTCTATAAGTGACCTCTAGGGACCAAGGAAAGAGTTCCAGCCAGGCAGGGGTAACGAGCCATCAGGGTTCGAGCCATTGAAGTTCTACTGTAATTACTGCATCAATATGTCATAAAATGCTATTATAAACAAGCAAAACATCTTTAATCACACGAAGCTACATTCATGCCATAAGCTATAAGCAGGCTGACTGTACTTTTTCCAAGCCAACGACACTGGTATTCAATTACATCTCACACTCATTAAAGCTGCAAAGCAAGCTAATAAAGGAGACAAGATAATAAAGAAGACAAATTAGAGGAGATGAAATCGCACAAATCTGCTCTTCAGACTTAAGTTGAGCATTTTAAGGTATATGGGTATACCTTCAGATTTTTTCAACATCTCTATAAAGCGAGACAACTTTTGGGACTTCTGATTTGTTTCCAGGACTATGTTGCACTTCCAGAAAGGTGCCAAATCTTAAAAAATAGAATTTGCTCCTTTAATAGCATTTGGAGCAAATTCTTCTTTTAAGAACTGAAGCCCATTAAGAAGGGAAAAATGAAAAACACAGAGTTGCTTCCCCTGATAGTGTGCCAATGCATCTTAAGCCATTACAGTAAAGTAATAAAGTCTAAAAACTGACACCCCATTAGCCAGAACTGTTATGACATAACATGAAGATGTTACAGATTATAAGATGACAGTGAAACAAGATCTGTTGTAAGTATTTAATAAGCCGTTTCATAAGGAAACTGACAGGCCTTGCTATATGGCGTAATTACCCAAACCACAGGCGCTTGAAGTTTAGACCACAAGACTCTTCCAAATCTCAAAATCGTAAAGACCATATGTCATTTAAAAAATATTATTGCACAGTGTTGTATTGGGCACTTTGGATGACAAGGATTAGAAACATTTCTAAGCTAGAACTTCAAGCTCCTGTGCCCAAACTTATTATTGGGATGGATGGATGACTTGTCATTTTCAAGTCCTTTTAAACAGTATTTCAGTCAGATCAGGTGGGTGAGAGAGTGATGACAAAAGGCTGTGTGCGATGGAACCCCGTTCATGGTTGACAAGATTTCTGCATACAACAGGAATCAGACCTGGGACTGCTAGATCAGCTAGGCCAGCTGAGCATAATTGCTGAGCTACCAAGGCTCCAGTAAGTAATGGGAAACTTTATCCAGATATGACAGTTATCATAAAATTTGATCTGATCTTAGGATACATGTAATCTGGCGATGTAGCAAAAGTGACTGGGTGGAATGGCAAACAGAGCAGACCCTGATCAGACTGCTGATTCTGCAGCAGTCTGATCTTGGTCTTCACTGTTTGCTAAGATAATACTTCTGTGTCAATATTTTGGGTCAGTATGGAAGTAAATAACTATCCTTAAGGTGAATGGGTATACTCTCAGGGGAAACAACTCTCCCAATTTTATTTTGTCTCACTTCTACCTTGGGGGTCAACTCTTTAAGAAAAGAATTTGCTCCCTTAGGAGCAAATTCTTTCATTTGAGAGTAGACCCATTTTGGAGGGGCTGGATCGTCCAGGAAAGCAAATAAAAAGTTACAAAAGTTGCTCCCCTTTGAAAGAATTGTGGAAAAGCAAGGAGTTGTAGCCATATGCATACCCATTAAAAGAAAAGCTAAGAAGTTTCCATCCATCTGATCCAGACAGCTGTATCACACTATCACATTAAAACTCTGTATTACTGTCCTTTGATACAGGCTTGTAGTATCAAAGCTCAATCAACTGACTTCCAGATTTATAAGAAACAAGATACTGTAATGGTATCATAAGATATAATCAACTTTCCAATGGTTTTGGCTAGTGACGTAATACAGTTTCAAAGGAAAACTTATAACATTAACAGATCAAGAATTTTTCTAGCTTTTTTGACATACATGTGATGTCTCCCGGATCATCCGGGAGTCTCCCGGAAATGGAGCCCATCTCCCGCGCTCCCGGAAAGTATTCAGAATCTCCCGGATGCTGAATCTTCCTGTCATAATTTTTTCTGAACCGTCCATTTTGCGGTAACTACTTAGCCGGCGGCTGTCAAAAGGATTAACTGTCCGTGACCTAATTACCTACTAACAGGGTGCAATATAGGACGTGTCATTCCGAAGGGCATTCGCTGATCAGACGCAGCGAGGTGTTAAATTGGCTAGCGCACCAGTAAAGGTACCTGTTCTAAATGTAATAGCAGGTAACTTTTACCGAGAGCAAATAACTTTTATTGCGTCGCGGCTTTATGCATCGGTCATTGTTTATGTCATTGAGTTGCACGAATGCAATAGATGGAAGTGCCGCCAATCGACAATGGTTCCATATCGATTTTTTCAGTAAACATGTCAGATACGTAATGTATAGTCATTATAAATATCGATCATGCAAAATTTGCGCAGGCTGATCAGATCATACTTTCATGAAATCATAACGGTGCCAGCAATTTTTTTTGTTTTATTTCAGTCGGTTCGTTCACTTTAAGAATAGTTTCCCGCGTTTTTCTATCCAGTTCCCGCCGGTTCAGATGCATCGTATGCGAAATGAGAACCAGTGTGAATTTATAAATAAAACATGGGAAATCCGCGATCTTCAGCATCTGACTGAGACAGAAATATGCCATTCTACAATTTTACTGACCCAAATATGCAGCTATATTTGTTCTTAATCTAATATTCAACGAAAATAGACAGCTCTAATGACAGGGATGTTCATTAAAGTGTAGAATATAACTCGGTTTTGAGATAAACAGATTTTGAGTTTGTAACAAGTACCAGCTTTCATCAAAATAACTGGAGCAAATCGGACCCATCATCCAAGATGCAATTTTGGACTTTTATATTGAGGGAGGGTTAGGAAAAAGTGGGGAGGGGTGATGGTTTGAGAATGCCAGATAATCAGATTGTTTCTTAGCAATGGAATGGTCAGCACTAACACTATGAACAGTACTGTTCAATTACACTGTAAATTAAACTTAGGATGGTAGTGTTGCTGCACTGAAATGGCATACTTTTGAGGTTATATTTGAAGTATTGAGTAACACAAAAGTAAAGAAGTTAAACAAACTATTCAACTGTACTTTAGTTCAGGTTGTTTTATTTTAAAACAAGAAGCCCCCCCACCCCCCACCACCACCACCAAAAAAAAAAAAAAAAAAAAAAACACAGTTAAGTACTCGAAACAACGCGTCAAAGTTGCCGTCAAAAAGTCTCCCTGATGAGGAACTCAATCTCCCTGAAATAAAATCCAGATCTCCCACATGGTCCTCAAGAGTTCATCACATGTATGTTTTTTGACCCACTCTGATAGGCATTAAAATCATATTTCCATTTAAGAATAGTAATGGTGTCCAAAAAAAACTGTTGAATTTCGTATTTCTGCCAGAAAGCCATGAGAAAACAATTTGCACAGCAAAAAACTAATAGATCTTCAGACACAACTTGTCATAATTCAATTGGGACCCTATATACTACAGGAATCTATATTACATCAGACATGCTTTCCAGACAGAATTACACTGCTTGTTAAAATAGTACATTCCCACTAAAAATTTGTGATTTGAGCTGTGACACAACAAAACCAATAAAGTGGCATGTGTGCCCAGCATTGCCTCAGATCAGCCTTGGCACCTGCCCAGTCTGATCAGTGTCTTTGCTGTTATCAAGGAAGTAGATTAGACATTTAGCTACCCTTTAAGTGCACAGCAAAGACTCTGATCAGACTGGGCAGATGCCCTGGCTCATCTGAGTCTTCACTCGGAGCTCATGCCACTTTGTTGGTTTTGTATGTCATGTTGCGGTGCATTTATTGACTGAGTAAGTGTAGACAGGCTTCTGGTCCTGGTGCATATGCTAGCTGCTAATCCCATCAAAGCCAAAATTCCAATCATCTCCTGCAATGCTCACTCACTGATTAGCACCTTTATAAGTATAAGCTTTTTACTTTACAGTCAAATTCAATAGACCATTATAAGCTGACAGAAATTACTCTTCAACCACCTATCCAGGAGAAGACTGCAAAGATTCTCATGCCCTGAAAACTTTGCTAACTTCAGGATCAGTGTGAGTATTGGAAAATATTTACATTCTCAGTGCACTTATTGAAAAGCTCTATAGTAAACCATTAGAATGTAATGTAGTTTATACTTCAACCAGAGGACCATTGGTCCTGTAGCTCACCTGAGTCCATTAGCACATATGTCTGAGGCAAATTTTACAATATGTTTGGATTTCGAATGCATCTAAGATTTAATGCTTGTTGATGAAGTACAAGGTCTTGACCTCTTGAATTCATAGGGGTTGAAGTTGACTGCATGTCCATATCACAAAGCATAATAGCAACAGAAAAATGCACTTTTTTAGCTTTTCCCATTCAAAAGCCTATGGGACCAAATTTGACATTGTCACAAAATAGGTCAAGGTCATTCCAGGGTCATCATTTATATTAACTTTGTAGTACTAGAGTCCCAGTACTACATATCAAGTTTCAAGGCAATCAACCCAGTGGTTCTGGAGAAAAGGATTTTTTCAAGTTTTTAACATATATGGGCATGGTGGCCATCTTGGTCATGTAACCTGGACCAAGTTTATAAACTTTCTTTCCCCCTTTGCCTGTAGGCTGTTTATGAAATTTAAATGAAATTGGCCCAGTGGTTTCTGAGGAAGAATCATTTAAAAATGGTGACAGAGGACCCTCGGGTGACCTTTTGCCAAGGTCACTAAATGACCTTGACCTTTAAATTTCAGAGGGGTTGAATTTTGCTGTATTTCCATGTGACAGAGCACAACAGCATTAGAAAAATGCATTTTTTTCAGCTTTTCCCATTCAAAAGCCTAAGGGACCAATTTTGACCTTGTCATAAAATAAGTCAAGGTCAACCCAGGGTCATCATTTATATAAAGTTTGTAGTACTAGAGCCCCAGATGCTACATACCTAGTTTCAAGGCAATGGGCCAAGTGGTTCTGTAGAAAAAGATTTTTTCAAGTTTTTAACATATACGGGCATGGCGGCCATCTTGGTCATGTGACCTTGACCAAGTATATAAACTTTCTTTCCCCCTTTACCTGAAGGCTGTATGTGAAATTTAAATAAAATTGGCCCAGTAGTTTCAGAGGAGAAGTCCTTTGAAAATGTTGACAAAGGATGGATAATTGACCTTTGGCCAAGGTCACTAAATGACCTTGAACTTTCAAATTCAGAGGAGTTGAATTTTGCTGCATTTTCATATCACAGGGTACAATGGCAAAAGAAAAAAGGACTTTTTCAGCTTTTCCCATTCTAAAGCCTCAGGGACCAAGTTTAAAGCCTCAGGGACCAAGTTTGACCTTGTCATAAAATAGGTCAAGGTCAACACAGGGTCATCGTTTATATAAACTATGTAGTACAAGAGTTCAAGATGCTACTCAACAAGTTTCAAGGCAATCAGCCCAGAGGTTCTGGAGAAGAAGATTTTTTAAGGTTTTTACCATATATGGGCATGGCCGCCATCTTGGTCATGCGACCTAAACCAAGTATATAAATTTTCTTTCCCCCCTTTACCTGACGGCTGTATATGCAATTTAAATAAAATTGGCCCAGTAGTTTCAGAGGACAAGTTGTTTGAAAATAATGACAAAGGATGGACAACTGACCTTTGGCTAAGGTCACTAAATGACCTTGACCTTTCAAATTCAGAGGAGTTGAATTTTGCTGCATTTCCTTATCACAGAGTACAATGGCAACAGAAAAATGCACTTTTTCAGCTTTTCCCATTCAAAAGCCTAAGGGACCAATTTTGACCTTGTCATAAAATAGGTCAAGGTCAACCCAGGGTCATCATTTATATAAACTTTGTAGTACTAGAGTCCAAAATGCTACATACTAAGACAATCGGCCTAGTGGTTCTGGAGAAGATTTTTTAAATTTTTTTACCATATATAGTCATGACGGCCATCTTGGTCATGTGACCTGGACCAAATTATGTAAACTTGTTCCCCCATCCTGTAAAGGCTCCATATGAAATTTGACTTCAATTGGCCCAGTGATTTCTGAGAAGAAGATGTTTAAAGAGTGTGGATGATGCCGACTGACGACGGAGGCCTGCCTTCGGCTCAGGTGAGCTAATTACTACATCGGTTCATGTGACATCACGTGCCGTTAAGTGACGTCAAAATATACTATGATTCTCTACATCTGATTGGACGCTAGGCGGCGTTATGACGTCGTTAACCCTGTTCCGCTATTATTAGAAAAACTGTGTATAAATGATTTTCTGCTTCAACTGTAGCCCCTAACGCAAATTTGTGGTCGCCCCTAACGCAAATTTGTGGTCAAGTAATACATGTAGATAGAAAAGAATGTAAATATTAGCAATGAACATAATTTTTCTGGTGTTTATCGAAGTATAAACTATACTCAGAGGCAATAGAAAGTATACAGTTTTTGATTTTGAATACTGGGTCTCATGTAAATGGCTGCATTAACATGTTAATAATGCCATTTTGGGCAAATGTCTAGCTGTGCAAAACAGTAACACAAATTGTTTTGCAATCACTAATAATGGAATTATGGTCCTTTATTCAAATTCAGCAGTTCCAATCAAAACTGGCTTTGCATATGACAAATAGCATTTTGCACTTCGCGAATGTCTAGTGCTAATGTCTGTGAGTAAAACCACATCGTCATTTAAACTGTAACCCCCACCAAACTTCTTCAACCTTAGTTAGAAATGCTAGATGTCTCAAATTATCTCCCTTTTAATTAAAAGTATAGAGAATTAAATGTTACGCTATCTTACCTGGTGTTAGAAGTTTTCACTTGAAATCTTCGGGAAATTGTTGTCTGGCTTCTTGCTTTTGTGTGCACTTGAAAGGAACCTCATTGACTTGTTTGTTTTAAAGAAAATTGCAAATAAACTTCCCATAAGAACTCAAGGCATATTCAATGCATGTCACCAAAAGACGCCAAATGCATCATTTCTTGGAAGGAAAATTTGATACTATACCCTGTTTTTCGTAAGAGAGTGTGACATTTCCTTACAAACCTTTTATCCCTTATTTTCGATGAAATGCATAAAATGCACAAAATTAATCTCTATTGTCCATATTATCTGTTTAAAGGGGAGCTACTCCAGCGACAATGCTGACTTAGACCCCTTGTCCGTTTAAAGCCACATTTTTTCCTTATTCTTTTGCCGATTGTACTGAAAATTGTCGCAAATAATGTGAAATTGATTTTATTTATCAACAGCGCCAAGGTATTATCCGATGTAAAGACATCTGAAGGAAAATCAAGACTGCGTTATCTGTATACTTTCTTTTGCCTCTCAGTATACATTGGGTCGTTAGCAAAGTTTACATGAGCCCCTTTGGGGTTCACTTACTTTGCACGCCACCCAATGTAGTTTATAAAACTCGAAAGTAGTGACTGGAGACTCGGGCCTGGGTCCTCATGGTGGTGCTTATGTGCACTCATAAGGCTTGGCAACGTTTCTGACTATAGTTTCGTCAGATTATTCTGACTCCTCAGAGAATTTCATGATTGAAAGAGCCTGTTGCTGGCTTGTTTATATTGTCCCACACACCGCTTTCGTGCCAAAGATGACACAGACTTTACCAAAGCTTTGTATAACATACCATACTTTCAGATTCTTCGAGAAACTCACTCATAAACATGCGGGCAAAATGGCCTGACGCACAAAATGCGCACTGAGAGGACACTGCACAACGAGAATATTTTTTAATTTAATAAAATGCGAACTTTGCAAACAACAAGATGTCGGCGAAACTAAAAGAGAAACAAAGGTCAGAATGATAGAGCACCAACGTGACACCCGCAATCAAAGGGACACACTGGTCGCTAATCATTTTAACCTAACAACCACTCCCCAAAACATACGAAATTTCACATTACTGAAATTTTAGCATCAGACCCCACCAGTGAAACAAGCACTGCCATCTAGTCGGAGAAAGGGGCTCCACTGGGTCTCTCAGCTCCACACACTGTGACATCCGATCGGGATCAATGTTCAAGGGTAAAGCCGGAGTTTTTCGTGTAAGTCACTCCAAATTGTCCAATGTAGTTTATACTTTGATAAACAGCAGAAAAATGAAATTCATTCCTTAACTAAAAACCAACTCAATCTGATCTTTATTTATATTTTTCATTGAATTATTCAGATGAGTGAGGACAGTGTCTTGAAATTGTTCTTGTTTTAGTTTTACAACTGGCACAAGTATAACTAGAGCAAGTGAGCAGGGGCTCACGTATACCCCCGGCCAGAGCAACCGCCTACAAGAAATAAACTTTACATGCCCATGTAGTCATGTATCACTAGGTTCCATCTCAAGATCTTGCAATAAGCAAAACAATACAAACTTAAAGTTCACTTTTAACACAAATGGTATATAAATTTCAAAGTCTGTGACCTTGACCGACAGTCAGCAGCAGCAACCAGATGATGTCAACAAAACTGTTACAACTTCACAGTAAATCTGGTCAAACATCAAATGGTTCCATTCAAGTATGTTGAAAATAAAAGCAAACAGATATAACTTAATACAAAACTTTAACACTAATGTTATATAAATTTCCAAGTCTGTGACCTTGCCCTCATATTTGCAGCAGCATCCAGATGATGCAAACTAGTATGTATCCATCCTGTTGTAACACTTAACACATCTGAACAAAGTTCAATAGAAGCTTTCATAAAACAGAGCAAAAGCAAAACTTTAACACAACTGTTGTACAAATTTCTAAGTCTGAAACCTTGACCTTAGGCCAGCAGCAGCATCCAGGTGATGCAAACTGATTAATATCCATCCTGTAGTAACACTAAGCACATATCAACAAGTTCCAGTAAAGTCTTTTAGGAAAACAGAGCAAAGGCAAAAACTTAACGCAAGACTTTAACGCAACTGTTGTACAAATTTTTAAGTCTGTGACCTTGACCTTTGGCCAGCAGCAGCATCAAGGTGATGCACAATGAACGGTATTCATTCTGTAGTAACACTAAGCACTTATGAACAAGCTCTGGATAACAGAAGAAAAAGAAAAAAACTTAACGCAAAACTTTAACGCAAATGTTAACTTACGTACGGACGAACTAACGAACGGACAGACAGACGAACAGACAAACGGATGGAAAGACAAAAACTATATACCCCTCGACATACTTCGTATGCCGGGGGTATAATTATGACTAGAAATGCTTTTGACAAAAACAGATGTCGCCCCACTTGCTCTTTCCAAGCAGTATCATTTTCCCTAAATGCTGCCGAGTAAAAGATCTCCTGTGACCTTGAAGTAGGGTCAAGGTCACCTTCTGCAACCTTCTGCAACCTTGAAAAAGATGTCAAGGTCACCAAAATTTAATCACTTATTTTCCATCTCCCAGTGATGTATATGTGACAGTTTGGTTCAAGTCCATCCGTCCATTCAGGAGATATGGTGCAAACAAGCCATTTTTCAACATTCTTTGACCTCCTATTACCTTGAAAATTGGGCCAAGGTCACCAAAATATAATCAGTTCTTTTGCATTTCCCAATTATATATCTGTGAAAGTTTCGTTCAAATCCTCGTTAAGTGAGTAAGGAATCACTGTATGAAAAATCAATTTGTCATTTGTTGAAATAGTGTCCCAATATTTACAATAATTATGGTATAGGGTAAATCAACTTGTCAACAACACCAGCTTGAGAACTAATTTTTAGAAATGTCACCCCTCATTAGACAAGTCCAGTGATGCTTCCTCCAAGGCTACAGCGGGGTGATCAACCTATCTGAACTACACTACTCTACACTTGTTTTCTAAACTACCATTTCTCTTATTCTGCTTTTTATGCACTCCCGCTGTGAAATTGCTTAATTTGCACTCTGGAGAAGAATAAGCTGTATAAATCTTGTTACAAGTATAAATCTTGTTACGAGTATCTAATCCACTTACTGGTAGTTTTTGTGAGTTGTTTTTGTATGAAAATGTTATGATTTATTTGAACAAAATATTATTCAAACCTACCCCTACAAGTTTCGACAAAAACTCCTGATCAAAGCATGCAGACCCAGATCTGCAAACAGCTTTATTAAAGGCACATTAGTTTTTTTCCAAATTTAAAGATGGTATAGCCTGTTCCAGAAACTTACAACTAAAATAATTACCATAACTGTCCTAAGTTAGAGAAAAGAATGCAGGCCTTTGAGATGTGATGCTACCAAAGGTTATCAAACATTTCGTACAATTACCACAGAACTAATGAGAATGTTCACAGAAAGGTTCAAGCTGCCATTGGAGAATATGACAAACTCCTGATCATGGCCAAGAACTGGAAACTAAGATGGTTTGGCCACAACACTCCAGTCTGATCTCAGTCTGCACTGTTTGATCAGACCAACATGGATCTGTCTCATTTTCCAGAGGAAGAGATGGGAAGACAATATCAAAGACTAAGAAGTCAACAGGGATGGACTAAGCCAACTCTACTATGGCAGCTGACAACATTACAAGGTGGAAAGGAGTTGTTGGAACTTAAGTCATCTGTGGTACCCCAACAACCTTTCATAATTATGGAATAAAACAGAATTGTCCTGATTATGGAATAAAATAGAAAAGTTTAGTTTTACAATGCAGTTATGCATTCAAACATTGCAGATAAACTGGCAAACGGTGTAAACCTGGAGCAGACTGCTCCTCTAGGAGCAGTCTGATCTCAGTCTGCACTGTTTGATCAGACCAACATGGATCTGTCTCAATACTTAGAATAATTATGGTATGGCATGCAAATAAATAGGGAGGTTATGGTACAATCTGGCAGAGTTTTATTTTAGGGATATATCACAACACATATCAAGGACACTTAACATTTTGCTCGACAGCCATGACTCAAACCAGAGTGTGAATCCATGCATTTAAGGTGAATGGGTACACCTTCAAGGGAATCATTTCTACCTTTTTCATTTTTGTCTCCCTTCTTCATGGGGATCAACTCTTAATGGAAAGAATTTGCTTCCATAAGAGCAAATTCTTTTCTTTAAGAGTAGTCATCATTTAGAAGGGCTTTATTGTCCAGGGAAACAAACAGGAAGCCATGAAATTCCTTTCCCTTTGTAAAATTGTAGGAAAACATGGAGGTGCACCCATACACCTTAAAGGGACATTTTAAAGCATCACTTGGTAGTAAAATCAAGCTGATAAAATCAATTAAGTCACAATTAGGATAAACACGGTAGATATCAACCTGTCAACAACACCAGCTACTGAGCTAAAAGTTCTACCTAGAAATGTCACCATGCATTTAATGATGCCAGTAATGCTTCCAGCAAGACCAACCTATCTGAGCTAAATTGCCCTAAAAGCTCTAAAATCTTTAGTACTTTTCTAAATTTGTCTTTTTATGCACTCCTTCTCTTTTGTGTAATTGTTTAATTTATATTGGGGAGAAGATATTGTTTAATTTATATTCTGGAGAAGATATCTGTAAGCTGTATAATTTAAAGCTTTTTACCAAATTCTTTTGTATTGGAATTTTTGTTGTTTTATTGTGGTGTGTGTGTGTGTTTTTTGTGTGTGTGAGTTTTTTTTTTTTTTTTTTTTTTTTTTTTTTTTGGGGGGGGGGGAGGGGGTGGGGGGGATCGGGGGGGTCTTAGGAACTGCCTTGATTTATTTGAACAAAATATTGTTCAAACTGACACTGACACTTAAATGTCTGCACCAAAAATGCCTGATTGATGGGTAGCTGCAACAACAGTTTTACTAAATATTTTCTGATATGCTATTTGTTCTGTTTTTTGTCTTTTCTTTTTTTTTCAACCTCCATGATGGAAGAGCTATTACAGAGAACGTAAAAATTCTAAAAACTTAGGGCAACAAAAATAATAACCATGACTGTACTAAATAGAAACAGTTTGGTGTTAAAATGCAGTTATGTATCCAAAAGATGCATGAAAAATGGCAAACAGTGCTCCTCTAGGAGCAGTCTGATCTGGCTCTGCACTGTTGCTCAAACTTATCTGTTCCAAGCTTAAAATTTCACAGTTCAGCATCCAAATACAATGTAAGGTTATGGTACACAGGGGCTGACAAATCAAAATTTGGTCAACTTGTCCGGTACACAGATTCTGCTACAAAACGCTGAAATCCTTAGGTTTTCCTTATATATCCTATACATTTTTCTGGGCAAGTAAGAAAATTTTTTACTTGCCTAACACAAATTTTAACTTGTCCCGGGCAGCCGGACAATGGATTTGTCAGGGCCTGGGTAAAACATGTTGAAGAGAATATTCTTCTGGAAAATTACAACATACATTTAGGACACTAAGCATTTTGCCCAACAGCCATGATTCAATCCAGTCTGTGCATCCATGCACTTAAAACACAACTGTAACAGTCTACCTTGCCCCCTGGACCCTCAGGGGCAAGTTTTCCATGGTTGACTTACTGCCAGGGTGTGGAGGGGTACAACTGTCCAGGGTGCAAGATAAAGCTGGGTTCGAGAAAAGAAAACTTGAGAATAATCTCAAACTCAAAGCTTACTGATTGGCTGCTTCCGAGCATGTGCTCGGAAGCAGCCAATCAGTATGCTTTATTTTGAGTTTGAGAATGTGCTCAAGTTTTATAACCTCGGGGCAAGGGCACATCCCTCTAACTTTCACTGCGAGATGCTGTGACCCCTTTAATATCATACTGTGAATTCTCCTAAATGAATATACATACATGATGGCCCCTACTAGAAGGAACAGATTACAGTCAAATTTAAGCCTATGAAACTGCATGATTATGTCTGACAGCTTAAAAATATTGATACAGGAAGTTAAAACGCATTGAAACATACTTGGTATGTACTTTTAAAAGCAAAAAAACCCCAAAAAACAATGATCAATGATAAATATAAGACAGATCATCAGAATACCTTCCTCTCATTAGAGCGATTTAGGATGCCACAGAAGAACTGCAAATTATAATAAATTACACTAAATACATGTATAGGACCATTGTAACAAATTATTTTCATTCTCATAAATTTGAGAAGGCTGATTTTACTATCCAGTGGTGTGTCAGGACTGATGGCAAACAGTGCAGGCCCTGATCAGACTGCTTCTTTTGAAGTAGCAGTCTTATCTGGGTCTACACTGCTTGATTACATAGCCCTGCCCCAGTGTTGTCATCATGGTGTTCTAAATTTAGGTTACAAAAATAATGCGTAGCAGACTACCACAAAAATTCTAAGAATTTGGATTCCTAAAGTAATTTCCGTAATTGTCCTAAAATTGGAACAGTTTTGTTTTACAATATAGCAATGCAGTAATGTATCCAATGGATGCAGATGGAATGGCAAGCACTGTAGGCCTTGATCAGACCCCTCCTTTGGGAGCAGTCTGATTTCAGCCTGCACTGTTTGCTCAGACCTATCTCTCCCAATACTTCATATTTTTACGGCAGTATAATTAACTTGACAAGATATCTTAACAACATTTCCCTGAAAAACACGTCTCAGTGACACTCCATGTCTTCATACAGCAGTTTGCATTCATAAGATTTTCTGCCGACTTGTCAAAACAATCTGTCAAGCTTATGAAGCAAGACAGTTCAAATCAACTGGCATCACCTGCCCCATATTGTTTTAATGTCCCCAGAGACAGCATAAAATGCATGCTGTAGCAATCTGTAACATGTCAAGGACTTTAATGAAAAAGTGTATTTTATTTGTATAAACAATGATGACCTCAAACTATCGGGAAAGAAGTACATGACCTTACCATGACAGAAGCCCCAAATCACACTAAAGGAGTAGTCTGATCAGGTTCAACATAACAGGGGCTGCAGTAGGGTAGGAAGATGCCAGGAAACTTATGGTTTAAGACACCCTACTTGTATTGGCTTACAGTAGGGCAAGGGCCTATTGTGCTTGCAGTAGGTGTGGGTGGGGATTGTCTGGAGATATTTTTCTCGTCTCATCTGTCCTATCTCTTGAGTCGAACTCCTTCTCTTTTGGGGACAGTTCCATATAGACTGAAATACTTGCTCAATGCGTCATTAAACCAAAAACAACCAATCAACAAACATTTGGCCTGTTGAAGTATCCCAGCCCGCAGTGTAGAACCAGTCTTATACTATTCCTATAAAAATGACATGCTATACTGCCAGATATGTTTTGCCATATACCAGGACATTAGTATCAACATAAGGTTTATCAACATTTAGGCAAAACACTGTTGCTATTTTATATTCTTGCTTCCCTTCTCAACGGGGTCAACTCTTAAAGAATTTGCTCTTCTATGGAAGCAAATAGGAGTTGTTTCCCCACAGCCTTAAAATAAGTGAAAGCCTAGGGCTGTTAAAAAAGCTACATGTTATAAGTTACAATCTAACAAGTTGTTAGATTTTAATAATTTATAACATGTAGCTTTTTTTATTCTAGTAACAACATATACCTTGGTTTCTGTTGCAAATAAACTGTTCCTGAGCTGTGTAGCCCCAGATTCATATACAAGGCAGATAACCACTTCAGAACTCTCCAGAAGGTTGCTGATTATCTGCTTCTGCAGGTCATGTGACATGGCAGCCACATCTGTCAAAGCATGTGAAGCCCTTCTTGATCCCTGTACAAGTCAAACAATCAGATGAAGTTAGCTTATATGCGCGATGACACAACAAAATCAGCAAAGACTCAGATCAGCCTGGGCATCCATCCAGTCTGATCAGTCAGTGCTGTCTGTGTACAGCTAGCTTAGTCCCTTATCTACCCTTCAAGCACACAGCAAAGACTCTGGTCAGTCTAGGCAGATGCCCAAGCTGATCTGAGTCTGCTGGGTGCACATGCCAATTTGTTGGTTTTATCATGTCTCGGCTCATTTGCAGAAACCTAAACGGAAACTCTACTTCTGACTATAGAGACTAAGGCTAGGAAACCTCAAGCACCTTATAGATTATTTAGCCTTGTGAGACACTGCAGAAATCACAAGACTCCAGTATTCTGAGAATAAACCAAGGTCTCAACATAATTGGTTGTTTTCTCACCCATTTTGTTTAAATTATCAAAATATTCACTATTAGAGACTGAACACATTTATTCAATCCTTTTCTGCCTCAAAGCAATTTCCATCACCAGTTCTGCCATATTAAATTTCATCTTCTGCATGCATTTTGCATGACTAGCAGCTAATCAGTAATCCGCACTGGCTTTTCACGAACATAAAATTACACTGGGAGTCAATATTTTCATTTTCAGCATGTAGGGTAGAGTCGGGTAAGTTCGGACAGGGGGTAAATTCGGACATACCATTGCAAACAGTGAAAATCCAGATGAGACCGCTCATAATGAGCCATCTCATCAGGATTTTCACTGTGTCACTGTCTGAATTTACCCGCTGTCCGAAGTTACAAGACTCTCCCCTAATTTACAACATGGAATTAAATGACTTGATAATAATTATTTTTTCAAGAAAATCGAAAGTTTTTGTTGAAAGAATTTCAGCTTGAAAAGTCATTGAAAAATTGACAGGGCATGACAAACACTGTTTGCCATGGTCTGACAGCAATGATGTCATAGATCTGTTACCATAGCAACTACGAAATTTTCAACTGTTATGCTTAGTGCCTTTGCAGAATGAAGTCTCACTGACATCACTTTGACATCAACATGAGCTCTTAGTTGCCATGGTATCAGATCTGCGACATCATTGATATCAGAGCAAGCCAAACGGTGTTTGCCATGCTCTGCCAATTTTTCAATGACATTACAAACTGAAATTTTTTCAACAGAAACTTCAGATTTTCTCAAACAAATGAAACTATTTTCAAGTCATTTAATACATGGCAGGTAGCAAACAGATCTGTTACAATTGCTGGTTGCATGCCTTGGCTATATTAAGTAGTGACTGGCAGGCTGAAGAAAGCCTACGTAGGACTCATAGAATCTATGCTGTGTTGAGACTGTAGCATGAAAATCTCAGTCTAGTTTTTAGATTATTAAGACTCAAGTGAAAAACAGTGTAAGATTCTTTTTCTGAGGTCTCAACATCATTCTAGGGCTCAAACAAGGTGCAAACATTGGGCATTAAAATTTGCCAGGTCCCTAGGGAGAGGCCTCAGTTTTCAACATCTCCCTAGGGACCTGGCAAATGTTAATGCAATGAAATATTGTGCTTTTTGGCTATTATTGTATAAATTCAACCACAATGCTACTGCCATGACCTTAACTTCAAAGGGTAGTGCTTTACAAAAGGTTTATCAGTGGATCAATATCTGCAGTGGTGCTTCATGAAACTCTGATCAGTGTACCAATACATGATCTACCATGTCATATGGGTTTTTAAAACTCTTTATTCAAAACCAGGGGCCATATTTATAAAACGACTAAAGTGGTTGCTATGCTGTTGCTAAGGTTAAATTCATATGAAGGTGGTTCCCTACCAGTGCTCAGCATAGAGGGCCATTTGGGAGAAATAGTCTCCCTAAGCTGGCTGACTTCTCCTTATTTTGAGTTGAGGGAGAAGTGAAAATGTATGGAACATACAGTAGAACTTCAATGGCTCGAACAGGCTTGGGACCATGAAAATTAATTCCAGCCAAGGGTAGCTCTAGCCATCCAGGGTTAGTTTCTTTATAAAGTGACCTCTAGGGACCCAAGAATGGGTTCTAGCCAGGCAGGGTTATCGAGCCACCAGGGTTCGAGTCATTGAAGTTCTACTGTATAGGGAAATCCAAATTTTGGGCCAAAACTTCTCCCAAAAATCCTGAAAATGTCGCAAAACTTCTTCCTGCTCTAGGCTGACCCCTGTCCCTACAACTATGAAATTTGCTCTGGAGGAACAGTCCTTTTCTGACTGTTCCTCCTGAGCAAAGTTCATAGTTGTATGGAATCTCTTTCATAGAAATTCTGTCTTAGCAACAGCATAGCAACCACTTAAGTCCCCTGCTCTGTGGACACAGATGCTGACACGGACACTGACAACTTGGTAAAAACAACTGTTACAGCCCTTTCAAAGCTATGTATGTATTTACAGAATGTTATTATGTGTGCCATAATTTACCTTTCTATCAGACCGATCAGTCTTGGCTTTCTTGACAGGAACTCTGAATCCCTTGGCAGATGTCGACCTCTTCTTTGACATACCTATTAGCAGATAATGATGAAAGAAATAAGGAGATTACCATAATTAACCTAAATACTGAGACATCTTTAGTAATTACTGTAATTATCCTAAAATTAGAAATTTCGTTTCACTGTACCTTGAGGTTTCAAATATTACTGGAAAGGCAAACAGTGTAGACTCCGACCAAACTGCTCCATAGAGGAGCAGTCTGGTCTGGTCTTCACTGTTTACTCCTAAAAGAACAGCAGGGTCTGTGTCTATACTGTTTGCTCATGCAGGAGCAGCCTGATCTAACTGGAACCTACACTGTCCGCTCATAAAGAAGCAGTCTGGTCTGGGTCTACACTGTTTACTCATAAAGAAGCAGTCTACCTGGGACCTACACTGTTTACTCATAAAGAAGCAGTCTAACTGGGACCTACACTGTTTACTCATAAAAAATTAGTCTGTCTGGGTATACACTGTTTACATATAAAGAATCAGTCTGTCTGGGTCTAAACAGTTTGATCCTAAAGAAGCAGTCTGGTCTGGGTCTACACTGTTTACGCATCAAGAAGCAGTCTAACTGGGACCTACACTTGGTGCTCATAAAGAAGCTGTGCTGTCTTGGTCTACAATGTTTGCTCATCAAGAAGCAGTCTAACATGGACCTACACTAGTTGCTCATAAAGAAGCAGTCTGGTCTGGGTCTACACTGTTTACTCAAAAAGAATCAGTCTGTCTGCATCTACACTGTTTACTCATAAAGAAGCAGACTAACTGGGACCTACACTGATTGATCCTACAGAAGCAGTCTAACTGGGAACCGTTTGTTCATTAGGGGCAGTCTGGTCAGGGTCTATACGGTTTGCTCATAAGGAAGCAGTCTAACTGGGACCTACACTGTTTGCTCCTAAAGGAGCAGTCTGGTCTGGGTCAACACTGTTTGCACCACCCGATATAGACTGAAATACTGTCTCAAAGGGATGTATAGCCCAAAACAACCAACCATCAAATCTACACTCTTTTCTCATAACCAAGCAGTCTAACTGGTACCTACACTGTTTGCTCATTAAGCAGCAGTCTGCTCTGAGTCTACACTGTTGTTCATAAAGAAGCAGTCTAACTTGAACCTACACTGTTTGCTCATAAAGAAGCAGTCTGGTCTGGGTTTACACTATTGTTCATAAAGAAGCAGTCTAACTGGGACCTATACTGTTTGCTCATAAAGAATCAGTCTGGTCTGGGTCTACACTGTTTGCTCATAGTGTAGCAGTCTAACTGGGACCTACACTGTTTCCTTATAAAGAAGCAGTCTTGTCTGGACATACACTGTTTGCTCATTAAGGTGGACGATCCCGGAAGAACTCTGTTCTTGCTTGTTTAAAAAACAAACAGAGTTATTGTTCATCATCAAATCGACTAACTGTGGAGTAAATACAGTTATAATATACACTGGCAATATCTACCGTAAAGATCCTAAGTTTTCGGGCACATAGGTCTGTCTGTACAAACAGTGAAAACTGAGAGCCGACTGTTCCTTAGGAACCAGAATGATCAAGATCTTCACAGTTTCCATTCCATCTGCACATTTTTGTCGACATTACTCTATGGTAGAACCGAATAACAGGAAAATAAATAATAGGGCAAGGACCGGCTGTGCTTGCAGCAGGTGCAGAATTTGGGCAGTCTGTTATGGGGATATTTTGAACTTAAACATTGTTTTTCTAGGAAACGAAACGGTGAAATGTTTGTTTTTTTGTTTTATTCTTTAACATACGACGTAAGTTTTACTAAAATAATACGCATAAGCATACCCCATCGATTGATAATATTTTTCATGACGTTTTTCATGAAATTCAATTTTCTTGCATTTTTTCAAAGAATGTAAAAATATACTTATTAACAAGAAAACTGCAATTTTTTGTTATCAGTTTGTTTCAAATATCATATATTACAGAGTATATGATTTGCAGAAATGAAAGTGCATTCATGTGCTAGAGATATGAATTTTAATGGAAAATGTTTAAAAATAATATGTAGAAATACAAAATATTGTTTTTTAGGAAAACAAAACGGTGAAAATTGTTTTTTTCTTACCCAAATATTTTATAGCTCTTTGGGTTATTTAGATGGTATAATGGTTTGAATGCCCCGCCAATATTTCTATTCAGTATTCGTCTACCTTAAGAATAGTCTAACTGGGACCTACACTGTTTGCTCATAAAGAAGCAGTCTGGTCTGGGATACACTGTTTGATCATAAAGAAGCAGTCTAACTGGGCCCTACATTGTTTGCAATAAAGCAGCAGTCTGCTCTTGGTCTACACTCCTTTTAAAAAAGAAGCGGTCTACCTGGGACCTACACTGTTTGTTAAAAGGAGAAGCAGTTTGGTCTGGGTCTACAGTATTTGCTCATAAAGAAGCAGTCTAACTGGGACCTACACTGTCTGCTCATAAAGAAGCAGTCTAACTGGGACCTACACTGTTTGGTCATAAAGAAGCAGTCTGGTCTGGGTCTACACTGTTGTTCATAAAGAAGCAGTCTAACTGTGACCTAAATTGTTTGTTATAAGAAGCTGCAGTCTGGTCTGGGTATACACTGTTTGCTCATAAAGAAGTAGTCTAACTGGGACCTACACTGTTTGCTCATAAAGAAGCAGTCTGGTCTGGGTCTACACTGTTTGCTCATAAAGAAGCAGTCTAACTGGGACCTACACTGTTTGCTCATAAAGAAGCAGTCTAACTGGGACCTACACTGTTTACTCTTAAAGAAGCAGTCTGGTCTGGGTCTACACTGTTTACTCATAAAGAAGCAGTCTAGATGGGACATACACTGTTTGCTCATAAAGAAGCAGTCTTACTAGGACCTAAACTATTTGCTCATAAAGAGGCTGTCTTGTCTGGGTTTACACTGTTTGCTCATAAAGAACCTCTCAAACTAGGACCTACACTGTTTGCTCATAAAGAAGCAGTCTGGTCTGGGTCTACACTGTTGTTCATAAAGAAGCAGTCTAAATGGGACCTACACTGTTTGCTCATAAAGAAGCAGTCTGGTCTGGGTTTACACTGTTGTACAAAAAGAAGATGTCTAAATGTGACCTACACTGTTTGCTCATAAACATTATGGGTTGGACCTACACTGTTTGCTCATAAAATAGCAGTCAAACTGGGACCTACACTATTTGCTCATAAGAAAAACAGTCTCCCTGGGACCTACACTGTTGTTAATAAAGAAACAGTCTGGTATGGGTCTACACTGTTTGCAAATAAAGGAGCTGTCTGGTCTGGGTCTACACGGTTTGCACATAAAGAAGCAGGCTAACTGGGACCTACATGTACACATTTTGCTCATAAAGAAGCAGGCTAACTGGGACCTACATGTACACATTTTGCTCATAAAGAGCAGTCTAACTGGGACCTACACTGTTTGCCTATAAGAAGCAGTCTAACTGGGACCTACACTGTTTGCTCAAAAAGCAGGTCTGGTCTGGGTCTACTGTTGTTCATATAGGAGCAGTCTAATTGAGACCTACATTGTTTGTTCATAAAGAAGCAGTCTAACTGGGACCTACACTGTTTGCTCATAAAGAAGCAGTCTAAATGGGACCTACACTGTTGTTCATAAAGAATCAGTCTGTCTGGGTCTAGACTGTTTTCTCATAAAGAAGCAATCTGGTCTAGGTCTACACTGTTTGCTCATAAAAACAATCTAACTGGTACCTATACTGTTTGCTCATAAAGAAACAGTGTGGTCTGGGTCTACACTGTTGTTCATAAAGAAGCAGTCTGGTCTGGGTCTACACTGTTTGTTAATAAAAGACAGTCTAACTAGTACCTACACTGTTTGCTCATAAAGAAGCAGTCTGGTCTGGGTCTACACTGTTTACTCTTAAAGAAGCAGTCTAACTGGGACATACACTGTCTGCTCATAAAGAAGCAGTCTGGTCTGGGTCTACACTGTTTGCTGATAAAAAAGCAGTGTAACTGGGATCTACACTGTTTACTAATAAAGAAACAGACTGGTCTGGGTCTACACTGTTTAGTCATAAAGAAGCAGTCTAACTGGGACCTACACTGTTTGCTCATAAAGCAGCAGCCTGGTCTGGGTCTACACTGTTGTTCATAAAGGAGCAAAGTTGTCTGGATCCATACTGTTTGCTAGGTACATTTCAGTCCAAATACGCATTTAGAGCCATTATGACATACTGACAGATGGGGCAAACAAACACCTAATTAGTATTAAATTTATTACCATGCCACCTATTTCAAGAATTCTAGTGACATCAAGCAGAGGTAGAAGTAGTTCAGATCTCATTAACAGTGCCTTCAACCGGAAGACTTTTAAATTAATGCAGGTGTCAACACAGATACTGATACACAGAATAGCTCAGTAAAATATTCCAAATTCAAAAGCTGTATAAAGAGAAAGATGTCTGGTACGACAGATAAGTCTGATATAACAGATAAGTCTGACAATGATAGATAGCGGTAATTCTGATATGACAGATAAGTCTGGTACGATAAATATGATTTTGATTTAGCTTATTTCACAGACCAGGCTGAATCATTTGATTTGAAAATGACACATTTACATGTTTATGAATGTATGAGTTCTACAATGTAACAGAATTTCTGCTACACAACTCTTCAAATTCTTCTTCTTTGATGTTTAACTGTGGCTTACCTGGTAGAGACTGGTCAGCTGTAGGTGTCATTTTACTGAAATGTACAAAAAAGTATATTGTTATTATGTATGACATATAACTTGTATGATACAGTTATTTTCAATGTAAGAAAGTTTTACTGCATAATATGATGCCATAATACAATCAGGATATTCCATCAGAGACCCATGTAAGTAAGTTAAAGGGCAATTAGGAAGAAATGGTTCAAATTGTTAACATTTGCTGCATTGATGGAAGACATGGAGAGACTCATAATGCTGAAAGCCACAAGATTTTTAAACGCAATGCTGTCAGTGTGATGTCATCAATGCTTTTATTTTCAAATAAATTTTCAAACCAAGTGATAATAACCACGCTTATAAGTTAAAAATGTTGTTTTATTACACTATTGATTCTTTTGATCATTATTCAGTAACTGGATTATACATAGGAAATTGCATCCAAAATTTAAAATTTTATTCAAATTTTGAAAATAAATGCTAAGATTAGCATGCTAGAGTGCCAATTTTGCTCCAGTCACACACCCCTAGCACCCTGAAATGGATTAAAATAAATACCTATCTAGTGGAGACACACAACTTCTCTTCTTACTAGAACACTGTTTGAAAATATCATACACCATCTCTGTCTGATTCCTTACACCTAATGGACTTTCATCAACGTAAGCAGTAGCAGTAGAACTGGCTTCAGTACTTTTTGTTGATTTAAGACACTGACTTATGTTAATAGGACTTTCTTCTTCAAGAGTCATACACTTTACTGATTTTGCTATACCTTCTTCAGGCATATCAGTCTGTATGTTGGCAATAACCATATCCAATCTGTTAAAATTATTTTTCTCTGTAGCATTATTTTCTCCACTGTACATGTAAATATTTGCATTTTCTGATGAAGCTTGTACTATACTGTCCTTACCACCTGAGCAACTGGCAATTTGATCTCGACCAATATGGTGCTCAGTGGATGTAGGCAGATCATTCTTACCACTGAAATCTGCATGCTTCTCTTGGACAATCACATCTGACAAGCTTCTTACACTAGGGAATGTGATATCAAAAGCAGCTGATGGCGTGTTTGACGATATTTTCTCAGAATTTCCTTTGAATACAGAACTTTTTGTTTTGAACACAGAACTCTTTGCTTTAGTATGAGGTTTCTTCTTTCTAGAGCTTACTTTGAAATCATTCCTACAGTCCTGAGAGAAAAGACTCTGAGATGATGCAAAATCCTCAGGTTCAGAGATCACTGATTTATCTCCACTTTTGTCACTAACAATGGAAGAAATATCTGCTTCACTTGCATCTTTCTGATCCATTATATTTGTTTCACCAAGTAGAGAAAAATCACCTGTGAAAGAAACCATTTGAGACTTATTTGCACAATCTTCTTTATTTTGCTTTATCTCTGTTCCCATTCTATGCAGGTTTAACCTGTCAGTTTTCTCTTGATCTTGTTTAGCCTCTGATCTAGTGAGCTGTGATAGGAACCTGTAGCCCTGTGTTTCAATTGGTGGAGAATCACTGTATCTAGAACTGTCATAAGTTGCTGCTGACCCAATCTGCTGTGACAGATTGGTTATATCTTGCAAATTACCACGAGCATGCTTTTGATTGGAGCTATCTCCAGTAAGAGCTATTGCAAAATCACTACATAGTGTTGCATCAGATGATGTAAGTTCTTGCTGGTTTTCATGAGGAGGACAGGAGATACTTTTAGAGTGCTCATTTCCAATACACGTATACTGCCTCTGGAAAGTACTGGTGGCTGAGCCAAATCTTGCTTCATAAATCGACTGGTAGTAGTTTCTTGCATCTGACCAAATAAAAGTTCAAGTATATATTAATTCAATTAACATAAACAAATCAACCTTCTGATGCTATGTAAGGTCAAACTATTTCTCTCAGATATACAATGTATTTCTGTCTCCTGTATCAATGATCCAGTAACTGCTTTCAATGCGCATGCTATTAGACACTATAAATGACTTGTTTGGGAGTAAAAAGTGAACTCTGGCCTCACTTAACAGAGCATTCCTGTCAGTAATGGAAGAGTCCAAGCCCTGCTATAGCCAGAATTCTTTTACATAAGTAAGTAAGTAAGTAAAGTCTTTATTTTACGAGGGTAACAAATTTAGCAATGAAGCTAATCTTCCATGAGGCCCTCATCTACATGGTAAATTTATAGAGTCTCCATAGTTTCATCGACAAAGCTATCATTACATTTGAATGCAGTTTGCATAATCTGACTGTACTAAGTAGCACTAAGTCAAAAATTGCTCGAGGACTAGCAAACAGAGCAGACATCCATCAGACATCAGCCAGTTCCGTTATTACACCATCATTTGTTTATCAAAGCCTTATTTTGCACCTTAAGTTTATAGTATTGGTTCAGAAAGCCTTACAAAAGGGGATGACAGGGGGATCGGGGGTTGAGTTTTGGCTCAGAAAGCCTTACAAAAGGGGATGACTGGGGGATTGGGGGTGGAGTTTTGGTTCAGAAAGTCTTACAACCTTACAAAAGGAAAAGGGATAACTGCATGGGTTGGGAGTGGGAGTGGTTGGGGGGATGGGGGTTGGGGTGTGTGGAGGGAGTACATGGGCAATAAGAAGTTTGCTTCTGGACCCATTTTGTTGATTTGGACAAGACTTCTGCAAACAGATGGTTTCCTAAGTTTTATTATAAAACTTAGTAAACCATCTGTTTGCAGAAGTCAAGGAGCTCAATATGCTAGTTCTGGGATATAATGTGAACCACACTGAGGCAGCTCCAATAAGGGTCACAACAAATTTCTTTTCAAGAAAATTAACAGGGATTATTTTGCAGTCTGAATTATCTTCACACACACTAACGCATATAATTTTAGCTCTAGAGAACGACTTGGTTTAAACATTTCATTTGCTTTTTCACTCGACATACATACATGTCTACATACATGTTCATAAGATATCACAATTAGAATAGAGGATGTCTTAAAGAGTTCTTCTCTACAGAACAACTTGAACACTGACTGACATGTTTGTCCTGTTCATGCATGTTTAAGAGGATATCATTACCGGTAAGTAAAGATAAACTGCACCAACAGAGCAAGGCTCAGCCTAGAGGGTGATTTGGGAGAAATAGTCTCCCTAAGCTGGCTGATTTCTCCCTATTTTGAGCTGAGGGAGAAGTGAAAATGTATGAATATATGGAATCCAAAATCTGGACCAAAATTTCTCCCTAAAGTCCAGAAAATGTCGCAAAACTTCTCCCTGTCTGAAAGTTCTAGGCTGACCCCTGCAGAGTTAAAACTAACTTTGCAACAAGGATATGACTGCCTACCTTCTGGCTGTCTCTCAACAACTAGCACTGATTGTAATAATTCTCTTTTCCTCAGATTGAAATCCTCATAAATGGATACCATCACCCTCTGTGCATCATGGGATAGATGACAGAACCGGTCCAAACAGGGAGGGTCCTCCAATGGCCTCCAGACTGGGCTCATGTTCCTTCAACTATATTAAGGTCTGCAAGAACATTTTGAAGGTTACTGTTAGAAGGTGGGAAATGCTTCCTTTTGTGTAAACAAGTTTGAAGAAAATATTTGCAATACTCATAACTGATTCTTCAGACTGATAGTGCTAGAAACCTTCCAGACTATTCAAGGCTAAACTACATATCTGAGCAGTATATGAATGTATTGAGAGAAGTGAGCTTGCTTAAACAGGGATTAACATGAAAATGTGCAAAGCCATGGCCTAAATAAAAATGTTGCTAGTCTGATCTTTACCTACCTGCCTACCTTTTATTGCCTTACCAGCAGTCTACCAGAAAGATTTTATTTCATCTTGATTTACATCCTCTTTTTTATTTTATCATTTTTTCTCTCTTTTTTTTTTATTGCTGGTTAGAAATGTCTATTTTAGAATATTCTCATGAAGTAATATTGATTTAAAGGTTTCAAGGTATATAATATAAAACTTGAGAATAATCTCAAACTCAAAATAAATCACAGATTGTCTGCTGTGCTCAAAAGCAGCCAATCAGTGTGCTTTATTTTGAGTTTGAGAATGTACTCAAGTGCGAACTATTAACCTAAGTTAAAGGTAAATTAATGAAATAGTGTTAGAAACATGAGGCAAAAATCACTGGACCATGAAATAAAGGTCACTATGACCTATTTTCATTCTTAGGTCAAGCATCCTGTCATAGCTGTAGTTATTATCCCAAGGAATTATATTCATACACATCAACATCATGTTCATACATCAACAGACATGTTAAGTCTCCCAAAAATTGTGGGACACTCATGAAAAAATACCATGAGGCCCTGTATCGCTCACCTGAACAATTGGCAAAGTGGCTTTTTCTTATGTTTTGAAATTGTCTAAATATGAGTCTTGGGTCAAAAGTCAAAGAATGACCATGACCTATTGTACTCATAAATCTTCATGTACTCATTAAGGCAACCATATATACCATTTTTAGGCAAAACTTTTCAAAACTTTCCATGAAATCTTATGTTCTAGCATTTTCCCATATCTAACCTTGCTGTAAAAAAGGTCAAGGTCAACCAAGGTCATAATTTGAATAATCTTGATAGTACTGGAGTACCCAACGCTACATACCAAGTTTCAAGGCCATTGATCAATTGGTTCTGGAGAAAAAGATTTTGAAAGGTTTTTACCATATATGGTCATGGTGGCCATGTTGGTCATGTAACCCAGACCATTTGAAGAAATTTTCATTTCCTTGACCCCTGAAGGCTCTATTTAATATTTGGTTATAAATGGCGAATTGGCTTTTAAGGAGAATTTGAAATTGTCAAACTATTCTGAGAATTCAGGGTCAAAGGTCAAAGAACGACCTTGACCTCTTGTACTCATGAATCTTGATGTACACATTAAGATGACTGTATTTACCAATTTTTAGGCCTAAATCTTCAAAACTTTCCATGAAATCTTATGTTCTAGCATTTTCCCATACTTGACCTTGCTGTTAAATGGCCAAGATCACCCCAAGGTCATCATTTTGAACACTCTTGATAGTACTGGAGTACCCAATGCTACATACCAAGTTTCAAGGCCATCGGCCAATTGGTTCTGGAGAAGATTTTTTTAGGTTATTATCATATATGGGCATGGCGGCCATGTTGGTCATGTGACCTGAACCGTTTGAACAAATTTTCATTCCCTCAACCCCTGAAGGCTCTATATGAAATTTGTTTACAATTGGCCCAGTGGTTTTTGCGAAGATTGTTTGAAATTGTCAAAATATGAGAGTTCAGGGTCAAAGGTCAAAGAATGACCTTGACCTCTTGTTCTCACAAATCTTCATTGTACTCATTAAAGATGACTGCATATACCAATTTTTAGACCTTAATCTTCAAAACTTTCCATGAAATCTTATGTTCTAGCATTTTCCCGTATTTGACCTTGCCGTAAAAAGGTCAAGGTCAACCCAAGGTAATAATTTGAACAATCTTGATAGTATATGAGTACCCAATGCTACATACCAAGTTTCAAGGCCATCGGTCAATTGGTTCTGGAGAAGAAGATTTTTCAAGGTTTTTACCATGTATGGGCATTGGCGGCCATGCTGGTCATGTGACCTGGACCGTATGAATAAATTTTCGTTCCCTCAACCCCTGAAGGCTCTATATGAAATTTGGCTACAATTGGCCCAGTGGCTGTTGAGAAGATTGTTTAAAATTGTCAAAATATGAGAGTTCTGGGTCAAAGGTCAAAGAATGACCTTGACCTTTTGTACTCATAAATCTTCATGTACTCATTAAGATGACTGTAGACATCGACTTTTAGCCCAAAATCTTTAACAGTTTTCAAGATATCTAATGTTCTAGCATTTTCCCATATAAAAGCACAAGGAAGCAAATTTGACCTTGCCGTAAAAAAGGTCAAGGTCAACCCAAGGTAATAATTTGAACAATCTTGGTAGTACTCGTGTACCCAATGCTACATACCAAGTTTCAAGGCCATCGGCCTATTGGTTCTGGAGAAGAAGATTTTTTTAGGTCTTTACCATATATGGGCGTGGCGGCCATGTTGGTCATGTGACCAGGACGGTTTGAACAACTTTTCGTTTCCCCTTCCTCTGGAGGCCATATATGAAATTTGGTTACAATTGGCCCAGCGGTTTCAGAGGAGAAGTCGTTTGAAATTGTGGACGGACGGACGGACGACAGAGCCTTACCATCCTATAAGCTCCCCCCGAGCCGCTGGCTCAGGTGAGCTAAAAATTGATCAACAAGTCAAAATCTGATTTTTGTGCAAAAAGCGACATGCCTTCTGAAATTTCTGGGGAGAACACTGAAATAGTCTTCTTGAAAAATAAAAGGCGAAAATTACTGGACCGTCAGTGTTTTCCAAAAGAACTGAAGTAGCAGGTGTAAAAAACAAAGTAGCAGGTACTTCCACACTTCCACACGGCAAAGCAGCGTGGCTGAGGGGGAGCAGCTGGGGGGGGGGGGGGGGGGGGGGGGGGTGGAGACTCCCCAGGGGAATTTTTAAAAAAAATGGTGCAATTTGGTGCATTCTCAGGCCTATTTTTGAGGCTTTTTTGCTATGTCAATACTTTTGGCAACAGTATTTCCAGTATCATAATAGTTTCAAGACGAGAAATGTAAATCACTATCTTAGCCTCCCTTGCTACGGCTGCGGGACGTTTCGCGCCAGAGACGTTTCGTCCCAGGACGTTTCGTCCCAGACGTTTCGTCCCATTTTCCTTCTTGGGACGTTTCGTCCCATAATTCCGGGACGTTTCGTCCCATACCCATGGGTGCCTAAGGAAGGGGGAGGTGGCGGGTGATGGGTGTAACTTGACTTTTCAAACGGTACATACGTGCAGCTGAGATATTTAATACCCACCCTATAAATGTATATTGGCTGTCGGCAGTAAAGTTTATCTATTCATGTATTTATAAATCCTTTATTTTTACTACCTTTCAATGTATACTTCAACTGATAAGCCTTATTGTGTTATGGGTTAATGGACCTACATTATCTATTTGGTTGGTGTTAAAGGTTCCATACAACTTCAGGCCAATTGATAACCTATTGATGCATAGTCAGCCTGAAAAATGGGGGCCATTCCAGTGGCATGTCAGTGTCATACTTACTGTAAGAAGATACCCCGCCCCTACGTCCTCGCAGGGTCCCATATTTTCTTGAAGCCCCCGGTAAAAACAGATGTACTTGATTTAAACAATATTTTACAACTTACAAAAAATTGCATTCTGCTCTTATTTTTATTTATTTTAAATATGTTTTTTTTTTCAAAAATATTTCCAATTTTAAGTGGTTGGGTAGAGGTTTCCTCCATCCCATTGGTATGGAGGTTTAAACAGAGGTGCATAGCCGTATCATCTGCAATTCCAGAGCCTTGCTCTTGATTTTACGTGCTCTGGTAGTTCATTGATATTATAATTAGGCTTATAATTATATGTTCCATGTAATTAATAGTATAAACATATTGAAGTTTTGTATATTCTCATGTTTTGATCGGGAATTATTCTTCACATCACCAGTGACCCAGAGCTCCAGATAATTTTTACAGTGGTTTCAGTATTTACCAAACAGAATTTTAACCTTTTCAGTATCCTGATGAGTCCTTTCAGTATCGGTACTCCTGAGATCCAGTGGGTGTTCAGTATCTTTTTAACGCACAACTGGTCTCCCAAAATGTCAGTCTACTTTCGTCTTGTCCAGGGTTCTTGCTTAAAACTCTGGACAACAGGAACGACCCAGGCCGAACGGGAATAAGGCCGAAACGACCCGGGGCCGAAAGGGAATTGGGCCGAAACGACCTGTTTCCGACCCTGACAGTGTTTTGCTTTCCTTTTACCACGCATCAGGGGACGATCGGCTGATCTTTGCTGGCTAGAGTTCACTAGAATTCACCACTGGCTTGCCGAAGCCAAAGTTTTCCAGCTTCGCACAACCAGGTGGGGCCATTTATTGACTGTTCAGTCAAGTAACAGAGACGTTTTTTGCAACATGTTTGTTCAACAAAAATGAAAGTACCTACGCAATCGACCGGAAAGATCATGTGCAATTTAGCGATTGGCTAACGCTCGGTAAATTCCAATACTCATGCTTGTTCCCGGTCTATTCATAAAAACGACCGGTAAAAGCCGAAAAGAGAATGCTGAAAATAGGTACCAAGTGCTTACTAATTTCGGAAAAAGGTTGACTGCGCATGCTCAGACAGCGCATGCGCTGAAGCAATGATTAGTAAATGCTAAAAATAGGTAACATTCTGGCTATTGAAAAACCGTTGACCGCGCATGCTATAGCGTAAATACGTAGCACATTTGAGCTGCTTTCGTAAGCTGAGAAATGACTACCGTATTCGGTACGATTGAAATTTCAAGACACTTCGTATTTTGTCTTTTTTGGTCCGTATTTTACGCAAATACGAAGCTTATCTGGCTCTCTGGTGACCTATATTATAGGTCACAAACATCACTAAATGAATATGGGACGAAATGTCCTGGGACGAATAGTCCCGGGTTTTTGGCCTGTTTGGGACGAAACGTCCTGGGACGAAACGTCCCTGGCGCGAAACGTCCCGATACCCTTGCTACTACCGGCACATAGCCATTTGACCATTTGACGTACCTACATCATTTCTACCTGCAATAGTGATAGTATCCGAATTGGGATTTCTGCAATAGTCATTTTGGCTTGCAATATAGTCATCCCTAATAAATGTATCAGCAGCTACAATTGGTACAAATGTTGCCGAAATTCATAGCACATCCGAATAGCCTTGTCATTTGCCATATAATGTGTGACAGACGGGTTACGGATGAGACTACTGGCTACAGAAATCTTTCTGACTTGAACCTTTGCTACATTTTCACTTGCATATAATTACAGCTGGAAATAAATTGCATAAAAGCAGAATAATCATATTTTCCCTGTAATGACGTTTTCTGCAGACTTCGTTTTTCGCGCAGTAACAAGTCCCACTAAAACCTGAATGTTCTGATGTAGGTCAAACTAAACACTATAAAAGACTAAGGCCCTAGAGGCATATCTGTTCCCTTGTTCCCCTTGATTTTTGTCTTTGCTCCCTTGTTCCCCTGAAATGAAATGACTGTTTCCCAAAAATTATCGTTGAAATTATATTTTCTTGTTCTCCTTGTTCTCCTGTTACCCAAAAATAACATTCTGTGTTCCCCTGTTTCCCAAAAATGCCATATAAATGCCAGTGCACTGTTTTCATCTTTTAACTTTCACTGTCAGCTTGTTTTCTGACTCTTAACATTTTAACCCTGTCGTCTTTTATTCACTCTCACTAACATTTCTTATGGAAACTTTTTATTTTTATAAATCTTCTACTAACACCGCACAGACGCGCATCTGCACGTAATCCCCGCGACGGGGGGTGATGCAGTATAGATATAGATATAGAAAATATTCTTAACTTTCATTTTGTTTCCTCTTCCTAGAACTTAAGAAACAATGGATTTTTGTTCACATGATCTATTCCGAAAATCTTATATTCAACTCATACTTTCTCTAAAAGGCCATCCCACACAGCAGGTGCTCATTATCTGTTACATGCACATGTGACTTATTTTTTTATAGATACCCTATGGCAAAATGATAAAGATAGACCCCCTCACCACCCACCTCCACCCTTATTCAAGGAAGTGTCAGTTGACGCAATCCAAAGAAGATTGGATGCATAAAACCCCAGAGTGCACAAAATTGCGTTTTCTAAGTAATTTACCAAGAAAAATAATAATAATAATAAAATAATTCCCTAATATTTATAGACCTGTTAAATGAATGAGATATGATGTGTGAACTCGAACTAAAATATAAACAAGAAATATCTTTAAAAAGATATTCGGCTGAGATGTGTATTATAATAAGTATGAGTCAGGTACATGTAAGATATCGAATGTGCTGATCAGATTGTAGGGATGCGCATGTTGATATGCATATTTGTTGTTGATGTTGGGGTTTGGATTTCGGAAATGCTGTTGAATTTTGATTAAAGTCTGTCTGTGTTGCGCACAAAAAATGAGGATGGGTTTGCTGACCGCCATACATATAACCTTAAAAGTGTCGCAGTTCTAACACAACATCATTAACTTAAGCCAGCAAGAATTACTTAATTTCGTCTTCGATTCCTGTGTCAATTTATTTTGTTGGTTTTATATTTCATATGAGCGACATAACAGGCGAAATGTTCTTTGGCAAAAAGCGAATCGGATTCATAACGACACGGTTTATAGGTAAACAGTCAAATGCAACTGAAAGTAGAAAGAGAAAGCGAAAGTAAGCTACTTAAATAAAAATCCCGGGTGTATTTATATTGGCCAATGAAATACTTAAAATATAGGTCAATACTAAGGTTATACGACTAAAGCCGAAAAAAGAGAGTAACACATCATCTTACATATAAAAGATTTTATAACCACATTTACAATGACGAGTTCACAATTAGTAAGTGAGAGCGAGAGTGGAAATATAAAAGGATAGACAAATTTTAAGCACTTGGCGAATATAGATTTATATATATGTAAAAGAAGAGGGCAGCTAGAGTTGTCAGAGGATTTGACTAAAGACCTGCTACAGCGCTGTCAGAGTAAAGAGACAGATTAACTGAAATTTTGATAGATTTAAGTCCAAACCACACATACATCTTAACTCAAGGAAGAAACACCTGCAAGGTTTCAAAACAAATCAGACACCATATTCTATTCTATCCCACTTACAAGGCCGTTGGGGCACCACAGATGTCTTCGAAACGATCCTTTCCACCTTGTCCTGTTTTCAGATGCCCTAGTTGAGCTGGCAAAGTCAATTCCTGTCCACTCTTTAATACTGTCTTCCCACCCCTTCTTCTGTCTACCTCTTCCTGTTTTTCCTTTCACGGTGCCCTGTAGAATCGTCTAAACTAAACCAGAAGACACTGAGACATGGCCAAACCCTCTTAGTTTCCGTTTCTTGACCAGAGTCAGGAGTTCATCATACTCTCCAATGGCTGCTTGGATCTTTCTGCGAATCTTCTCATTAGTTATATGGCCCTTGTACGAAATGTCCAGTAACCTTCGATAGCAACTCATATCAAAGGCCTGCGTTTTTAGGTCCACTCTTCACAGGCATACAGAAATATGGAAATGACAAGGGAGCGCATAAGTTTCACATTTGATCCAAGAGATATGTTGTTATTTCTCCAAACTGGCTTCAGCTTTATAACAACTGAAGTGGCTAGTGCAATTCTTGAGAGAACCTCCTTTATAGAGCCATCACCTGCTCCAAGGTATTTGAAGCTTGTTGCAGTACTAAGCTACTGCTCTTTCATACTGATACCTTCTTTGCACATTACTTGTGACAATAAACCCACTGTTTATTCACTTTGACAGCGGTGCGTGCCCAAAACACTAAGTTCGCAAAGCAAACAGTGAGAGAAACTAGAGTATGCCCCCAACCATATTCTTGCCACTAAAGTTGTCAAACTTTAGATGTCTAAGCCTGAAAGGGTGCACATTTATGTTACTTTTTATGGTTATTCTTCCTAAGTAAATCATATTATATATACACACTGATTCCTAGCTGCATGCTACCTAGCTCAAACAGTTCTCTAGATACATAACTAAAATACATATTTAGCTAAATGCCTTAGGCCCATTTTCACGTCGACGATTCATTTATTGGTGATTTAAACTGCGGAGGCGACTTGGTTAAACTTCCTGTAAAACCACGGTTTAAATCTTTACTTACTACTTTACTTGTTTACTTGTTGTCGAGATCGCTGTTAGGCGTTTGCCTCTGAGATCCGTTCTGGTATTCTTCTTTGGTACTGGCCTTGTTGCGAATATGGAGTATAGCAGTCTGGCTGGAATTTTATTGGTAATCTTTTCCAATGGTTGTTCAACCTAGATTTAAACTGGTTCAATGATTTGGAAGAGACTACATCCTCTGGAAGGCTGTTCCATTGGGTTTATTACTCGCTGGGAAAAGCTAAATCTCCTTATATCTAATCGAAAATTCTTTTTATAGAGTTTCTGAGAGTGCCCCCTAGTTCTGGTGTTAGTGTCTCTAGTAAATAGTTGATTTTGATTGAAGTGGTCAATATTATTTAAAATTCTGTACACCTGTATCATATCAAATCGTAATCTGCGATACTGTAAAGATGGTAATCCCAAGTCCGTAAGCCTTTCATGATATGATTTTGTTCTTAAAAATGGCAACAACTTTGTTGCTCGTCTCTGCACGTTTTCCATTGCGATGCTATCTTTCTTATACATGACAGGCCACACACTGGATCCATACTCTAGGTGGGGTCTAACGATGGATTTAAAAAGGTGCAAGAATGAGGCTTTGTTGAGGTATGAAAATGTTCTTTTTATGATACCCAAATTTCTGTTTGCCGTCTTCACACATTTCTGAATGTGAACAGAAAATTTTAGCTTGTTATCGAAAGTCACACCCAGGTCTTTTTCCTCTTGTACTGTGGCAATGGGGTCGCCGCTTCTGTCCCTACTCATATAGAATTTAGAAAAATCATTTTCAGGGCCAATGTGCATGTGTTTGCTTTTTGAGTTGTTATATTTCAGTTGCCAGGTTTCTGACCAGTCTACTGACCTATAAATATCATTTTGCAATATTTCTGACTCTTCTCTTGTATTTACTTTCCCGTATAGTTTTGAATCATCGGCGAAAAGTTTCAAAATATTGTGGATTGAATCTGGGAGATCGTTTATGTAAATTAAAAATAATACAGGTCCTAACACGCTTCCCTGGGGGATACCTGAGGACACAGGTGCCCAATTTGATGCTGAACCATTCACCACTACTCTCTGCTGTCTGTTCTTCAGGAAGTCTTCTATCCATGCAGTGATTTTTTCTTTTATACCGTATCCTTTGAGTTTGATTAGTAGCCTCTGGTGGGGCACAGAGTCAAATGCTTTTTGGAAATCAAAATAAATCACGTCCACTGATTTTTTTTGTCTAATTCTTCAGTCCATTTATCGCAGACTTCTAAAAGCTGTGTTATACAGGATCGACCTGATCTGAAGCCATGCTGGTGGTCAGAGAAAAGGTTGTTTGATTCCATATAGTTCATTAATTGATCCCTTATAATCTTTTCCATTAATTTGGAACACACTGACGTTAAGCTGATAGGTCTATAGTTTTCTGCATTGGATTTTGAACCTTTCTTGTGAAGCGGCGTGATGTTAGCTAGTCTCCAAGATTCCGGAATTTTACCCTGTTCTAATGACTTTTTAAAGAGTTGGTTTAAAGGACTTTTAACATTTTCTACCGTTTCTACTAGAAATTTCGGATTCCACGTGCGCAAAACCAACTTGATTATTCAGCCAAACCATGGTTTTGCCAAGCTCGTCATTTTTGCATGTAAGAAATCATCTAAAATTGACGCACAAAGGATCTAGACTAATCTGGCATGCGCAGCGGAACTAGAGCAACTCCAGAAGACACCACTGAGTAGCGCAGCAATTACAATTACAATTACAATGGTCTATTGTTTCATCTCAATTAACAAATGAGACATTAACAATTCCAACAATGACATATATCATACTGTTGATAACTAGAGACAAACAGACACACAGACAGACAGAAAGATAGAAAGATCAACAGTAAGAAACAAACATAGCATAACAACATAATTATATGCTCTAACTAACTTTGACACAGGAATGTATCCAAGATGCAAGATAAAAGAATCTTGCCAGCATCTTTACAATTGGGCCATCGGAATTTAACAGATAATTAAATTTATGGCTGTCAGGTAAATTCAGAAAATTTGGACACAAATCATTAATGCTATTATATAAATCATTTCTAAGGGATGCATACAGAGGACAGTGAACTAAGACATGCATTTCATCTTCTACTGAAAGCTTCTGTTTTGTTTGTTTGTTTTTTTGTTGTTGTTTTTTACAAAATAAACAAAGTCTTTCATCACGAGGTGTTTTACTAAAACTACCGGTCTCCACCGCGAATCTATGATTACTTATTCTTGTAGCGCAGCAAGACAGGTCTGCCTCAGCAGATATCATTCTTTGGTAGTGCAGTGATGATCTAAGTCTTCGCATGGCATACATGTCGCTTTGTTGGTTTTCTCGTGCCACGGCTTAAATAATTGTGTGAAAACGAATTCAAGTGCTTATGCTCTGTTTCTACCAGAACAATAATGAGCAAACTCAGTCAGTGAACCGTATATGTCTGTCCTTTTTACCAGCCCTCTTTGAGGTGTTATGTCCATTTTAGCTAGAGACATGGTGAACTTTTTGGCCTGCGGGCCTCTTGTTTAGTATTTTCACACAAGTATACCACGGCCGTCAGTGAGACTTCTCATGTTTTTGCATCAAGTTACTGTTATAAGTCCGTTTGCCCCCAAGTGCAAACGGGGTTTTGCTTATTTTCTCGAAAATCATGAAAGTTTCTACCCTAACGATTACGAAAAATCCAAATTTTTTGATGCTTTTGTAATATGTTTTCTATTTATAGTAATGTAGAAACTGAGCAGTTTCACTGAAGGGTGTCGTATGCTTGTTAGAACAGCCAAAATATTGTTGGTAGACAAAATCGTAAACTAGTTGTTGACTACAGTTGTGGGCATATATATGAATGAAGTAGTACAAATGTATTCACCTATCCGCACGTGCAACGTATGGTTGGTTGGTTGTTTTGGGTTTAACGGCCCTTTGAGACAGTATTTCAGTCTATATCGGGCCGTCTCCCAAAGAGAGGGGGAAAGAACAGAAATGATAGATGAGAGAAAAAATGTCCAAACGCCCCCACCCGCACCTACTGCAAGCACAGTAAGCCCTTGCCTTACTACTATTCAAATAAGTAGGACGCCCCGGCACTGGAAGTTACACACAGCACCTTTGCACCACCCAACCACCCCCGCAACGTCTGGTGTCACTGGTCAGGTGATACTATGTTGTAAATAAACATTGAACTATGATATAGTTTTCAAAGAAGATATGTATTTTTCAAACTTTGTAATATGTGGGTGAATCAAACAGTAGAAAAAATGGATTCAGAATAAAATTTCAATTTATTATGCAAATTTTGTTCTACATACCTTGGTCGCATGCTATAATGCGTAAAACCCCCATTCCACTGGACGGCGCTTCCGCTGCGCTTCTAAATTTTGGATATAAGGCCATGAATAGTAGCATAAGCGGCAGCAGAAGCTTCAGGGTTGCAGTGAAAGCGTATCTGAAGAGGCATGATCGACAAGTCACGGCGCTTGATTTGACCTTGCTCAAAATTTACGTAAGTAAGTAAGTAAGTAAGTAAGTAAAGACTTTATTTAACGAGGGTGACAACATTTAGCATAACTAGCTAATCTTCCATGAGGCCCTCTAGAAGTATTACATACACAATGTACAGGAATATACCAGTATTGAAGTTAGCGGAATCGCCGAGGACACAAAGCGCAGCGAAAGCGTAGCACGAAATTCATGAACGCAGCAGTATCGAGGCAGCAGCGCAAGCAACGCAGCACCAGCGAAGTGGAATCGCGCTGACAGCACCTTGGAGATTCGTCCACGACCCAGCTACGCTTCTGCTACGCTCTGTGTGCTCCCATTGCGCTCTATACGCTCTCGTGGCGCTCATGCCGCTTCCACTGCGACTCTATAATTTATGAATAGCGCAACCACGACGCCTCCGCTGCGCTCTTGGCGCTTTATCTGGGTTTCCTCTGCTCTTATGACGATCTGGGCATGAAAACGCCGCGTTTCCACGGCGACATTATTTGTTTGCGCTCAAAACGTTTCAGAACTCGATTCTCACATTTCATTCAAGATGCCATCCCGTCAAAAGCAGAAGGCAAAGTCCACACCCAGACCTGGCCAGGAGACTATTTTCTCGCAGCATGTACCGCAGGAGAGGGTATCACAACTCCTGCTTCCCAGGCTCCTGCTCTCTAAACTGAGCAAGAGTCGCGCCATTCAGAACGCAGAGCAGAGGCCCCATTTGAGCCTGAGTGGCAAGACCAAGACGAGGTGTATGAAGTCAAACTTCACAAAGTTAAATTGCAAGCAAGAGGCTCAAGAACAAGACAGTAAAAAATGTAGAAATGTGTTTGTATACCGTGGTCAACCTGCACCATAATCAGGTGATCCTAACGGCTAATATGGTGGATTCTGAAAGAAAAGAAAATCGAAACAGAGGAGAACATTAGATATATCTGCCATCTTATATCTTAAATGCATGTATCCTGTTGTAATGTCCTTTGTATGCAGGTACTGTCATAGTTTGAGGAAATAAAGAAGATATCAGAAATCATTGAAACAGCGAACACTCCGATGAATATAAGGTAATCATAAGGAAGAATCCCTGCTGTTGGTTCATTTTCATAAAACGCTGAAATTTACGACAGATGAAGGAAATTACAACGGGGTACGTGCTCTGTATAAATTATTATCGACCTTGCAACACTTGAAGTAATAAGTGCTTTTCTTGCCGATTTATATTATTTTTATTAATTACCATTAGCATCTTGTATTCATAACGTATGTCATCTGTGTTTGTAAGTGTCGTCTACTGTCGACAGTCAGAACAATGGAAATGGTCGTCTTCAAACAATGGAAGTGGTCATCTTCAATTACAGGGCCCAAAAATATCCTGCATGCAACCAGCTATTACATAATATACACTGTTTCTAAACATTTCCTGTGCCGAGTTCAACGTCTTCATCCTATGTCTTAAGGCAATCTTTGCAGACTATACCGCCCTTAGCATGACTGCCGTTTTGCTATTTCTTAGTCTTATGCTGTGTTACAGGCCCCTTACCCTTTTTGGAAGTCTTGCATTTTTTGTTCTCTGGCCGACTACGACTTTTTGTTTTAAACAACTGGTTTGCTTTGTCGCTTTAGCTCACCTGGGCCATAGGCTCACAAGGTGAACTTATAGTATAGGGAGCTCCATCACAGTTTCAAATAAAAATATCTCAAAGATCTGTGGGTCAAATTTAGTCAAATTTTAAGTGAAGCATTATCAGGGGTGGGGGAGGGGAAGGCTGCATAGGGTTTTATGGCAGGTCTGATTGGAACTCTAGCGCCCATAGACTTATAATGGAGAAAATTTAAAAATCATCTTCTCTGATACCCTGATACCCAAAGCTTATATGTTTAGCAATGTTCAGTAGTCCCCTTAATAACTCCTGCCAATCAAGCCTCTGGGTCCAAACTGGCTACCCCTCAAGGGGTCATTTGTTATACATAGCTTTACAGCTAAAGAACCTTCAAAAATCTTCTTCTCTAAAACCATGAGGCCGAGAGCTTAGATATTAAGTATGGAGCAATGTTTACTAATTTCCTACATAAATCCAACCAACCATGCTCCTAGGGTCTAAATTGGCTACGCCCCGGGGGTCATTTATTCATATAGAGCTGTAAAGCTAAAACGCGAAAAAACTCTTCTTCTCTGAAACCAAAGGGCCCTGTGCATACATATTTCCGCCACATGTTTCTCTGTACCTGACTGTGCCGCTTGTGGTAAAGTCATGTGCCGTGTTGCTGAGGAAGGTGAAACCATTGATTTCATATTGTAGTTTTTGGGAAGCGATTGTTCTGTCACCATGGACGCAGTGCCACGTAAGTGGAAAGTAATATACAATGCTCGCTGTATTTCTTTTCAACTACTGTGGAGCCTTTTCGTTAGCATATTTGGTCAGCTGTGATAAGTCTATATGTAATGTACATAGTCTCTTGTAATTCTGTACAAAATGGTTTGGTGTATTTTCATATGTCTATATATAAACATGTATGTACTGTGATGTTGTACATCAAAATGAGACTTGAATAAACTAATAATAATATTTAGGATGTAGCAATGTTTTATTGGTATCCTACATAAATCCTGCCAATCATGCCCATTGGATCCAAATTGGTCACTTCCGGGTACCATACAGCTTAAAAAATCTTCTTCTCTGAAACCATGAAAAGTAAAAAGATAGGCAATGAATATCCCACATCCCGCTCTCAAAACCAATAGGTGAAGAAGCACACATACACGGAAAAATTGACACAAGTACACGAAGACACGCACGGTAAACCGAATGAGCAGCTCTTTCCCAAACAGGTGGTCAATCAGCTACCCTAAACAAAACCAGCATCAATATCTATTTTTATCTATTTTATTTTTAACTTACAAAACAAAAAAAAACAAAACAAAAGGCAGAATGGGTAGCAAAACAGGTGACCAAACCGCCAAAGGACATAGGCAAGCGGACATAGCGAACACCATCAAAGAACCGTAACAGAAGTACCGCCTTGGAACGGTCAGCAAAAGATTACTGGGGGCTTAAACATGTTTTACTGGTACCAAACCTCGCCCGCTGCTTCTGCAGTGGTTCGAAACATTTAGTTAGCTGTTTGGTCCGCATGAAGGTTTCCTAACCCATCAATGAAACATAATCGGAAACAAACAAAGGACTTCTATGATTAAGGCGAGGATTTTCCCCATTTGGCCGGCGTGACAGGTTCGAATTTTCAAAAGTATAAAGTGTACAAATTTTTCTTAGCAGAGCTTCCACAAATATGTAGACCGTATGAAATCAGATCATTTGTGACTCAGACCCAAAGACATGGGGAGATAATCCAGTCTGACCCTACCTACCCTAAATTCAAGTTTTTCGCATACCTCAGTTTTTGAGGTAATAAAAATATTGAAATTAGTCATTCATTCCATAAATTTTTCTCATAAATGCATGCTAAATACACGCATATCACAATACAAAGCAATGGTTTTCTTCTTGTTACGCCTGATTGACATTTAAACATGCAAAACCGTAGTTCTACTTCCGGTCAAAACGGCCAAAAGGGAACGCTTCACTATAATTAATATACAAGTACTTTCCCCCCCCCCCCCCCCCGTGACCCAGCATTTCCTTCATGCAGCAGACTTATGCGATGCAAGTACGCAATATATAAAAGTGGGAAGCTGGGTCACGGGGGGGGGGGGGGGGAGGGGGGGAACGATACTCAGTAAGCCAAAGAAGAAGAATGGTCAACAGTAGCACTGTGATCTTCAAGGATTATATCGTGTACCATGACCTTGAATTGAGGTCAAGGTCATATACATATAGTCAAACCTATCCAGTGTTGTCTGTTATGTAAGTTATGTAAGTAAAAAAAGGGTGAAATGTATATAATCAATCATTATTTCAACGATCAGTTTGAGGATAATTTACCATTTATCTAAAAAATGACGTCAACGTCAACGTATGTTTAACGTATTTTACATAGACACAAACACTTGAAAATTCATTTGTCATGCAAGTTACATGTCATAGTCATAAATGCAAAGCAGAAGTCAGTGATCTGTATAACTTTTAAATCATGGGGAAAATTCACGCCTTAAGCATAAAGGTCCTTACATATAAGACCTATGATGAATCAGAGATGAGAACTCGACGGAAATAACGTATTGCAACACCAGGGGACCCCTGGGAAGTCAAACAACACCACTGAAATACCGAAGCAAAAGAAAATCGTCAGTTAGACCCCAAATAACCAAGCAACAGACAAGGCAAACTCCGGCCCCAACCAACTAAACTTAGTAGCTTTTTGTCGGACCCACCATTTAGTCTGATACCTGACCAACCGGCGTGCAATTAAAGAGGAAAGCAAAGTTATTAACCATGTTTGGGTTAACTACTACACATGCAGACTGTAGCATTACACCTGTGTTATATCCAGTACGTTTGTAACGAACGACAATTTTTCTGAACTGATCAGAAAAATCAGAGCTACCTACAATTCTTTTGAATTTATAAACTAAATCACCATAAAATTCTGGTGCCGATAGGCCCTGTTGCAAAATACTTTTTAATCCGACCTTGAATTTAGAAATCAATTCATAGTGTCGGCGATAGAATTTTGAAAAAAAACTTTTCGAAGTTTATGATACCGATAGCCCTGTTGAAGGAGTTTAGCAGTTAAAATTTTATTACCGCCATTGAAGTCAGTCACATGACTAGACACTCTAGCAAACCGAATAAGTTGAGAAATTTAAAGCCCATAAGAGGTAGAACGAGGAACACCGCCATTCAAAAATGGAAAATTCACTATGTCAAAATCAGAGTCACCGCTTGAAGCTGAGAGTGTAAAATTTGGTATGTAGCAATGTTTACAGGTCTCCTACATAAATCCTGCCGACCAGAAGCCTGGGATCCAAACTGGCTACGCCTCGGGGGCAGGGGGCGGAAGGGGATGTCATTTGCTTATATAGAGTTTAATATATAGCTAAAAACAGAATCTTCTTCTCTGAAACTAGGAGGTCTAGAGCTTAGATATTTAGTGTAACGTGGGCCGACCTGCAAACAAACCCCGTCAGTGGAAAAGCATGCTCACCCACCAAGGGCGGTTTATTTGCTTATATACCCCAACATTTACTCGATCACAAACTACCGAGTTTGCATATCTATTTATATCCGTGACCTTATACCGTCACATTACTTCCCCCCCTCCGAGAAGTCTCGTCCCGAGAATTGGCCTGGGAATGACATGGGTAAGGCAACTCCGGTCTGGCAGTTGACCTTATCCCACCGCTGCCACCAAATGTAACGTGGGCCGACCTGCAAACAAACCCCGTCAATGGAAAAGCATGCTCACCCACCAAGGGCGGTTTATTTGCTTATATACCCCAACATTTACTCGATCACAAACTACCGAGTTTGCAATTTGCATATCTGTTTATATCCGTGACCTTATACTGTCACATTAGTATGTTGCAATGTTTAGTAATACCCTACATAAATCCTGCCAACCATGCCCCTGGGGTACAAACTGGCCACGTCCCGGGGGTCATTAATTTATCGACTCTTCTTCAAACATGGAAATGAATAAAACCTCAGACCAGAGTGAAATTTGGCCATATTTCAAGTTATTTGCCCTTGACCACTCAAATAATCCATATTTATCCTTCACTTGGGCATAATGCAGGCTAGAACTCAGGTGAGCGATCGTTGCGCGTCGGTCGACTCGTTTCCTTTTCGGCGAAAATTTTCGCCTTGTTTAACTGCTTTTCAGCCATTTTACGAATACAGTCTGGTTATGTAAGATTATCCTTATAATTTGTCAATGAATCTAGGTTTTGGAGGCTAACAAACTTTGGGAATCTTGGGAAAAAGAAAGCCTCGCTTACTGCAAACTGCTTTATCTTCAATGCTACTATCTGCTTTTCTCTCTCTGTTTCTCACTACTAGCTCTGCTGCCTCTGTAAAACTATCCAGTCCTGACATGTTTTATGTTAATTTAGTGCTTTGATCGGTCTCTTTTTATTTTATATGCTCATTTGGCGTTATCGTAAAGTTCCCTGTATACACCGAAATAAGGAGATTCAGCCATTATATTTAAACCGCATCATTCTCTTCCTTGATACCTGACTCTAACAGGTGTGGAAAACACATCCTCAAGGCCTTCAGCGCATCAAAAACTTTGTTTCGTGTGATCGGAACATACTTAGCTTTCGTTGTCATAGTTTCTACAGCTCGATTTGCTCTTTGTATGCTGGGTTTGTCGTATGCTGGCATATATACGCAGGTCATATCTGCATGACCATTTTGACTCATTATGCTTGAGTAAAATTTCTACAAAATAAATGAATGAATATATAAATATATGAATTTAATTTATTAAGTAGATAAATGTAAATTAATAAATTAAGTAAAATCAAATGATACAAAATGAAATAATATAAATGAGGGTTCAACTACACACTAAAACACACTTTTCTAGATGACTCTAAAAAGACGGGCCAACTTAATGAGCGACTAATCTCTTCCGAAATGATGCAAACTATAGACGATACCGATAGCATGTGAAGGTGGTAGTTGATGTTTTCAAATAAAAGTCTACGCTAAGGATGTGACTATTTTGTTATTAAAACTTATCTGGAAAACAGGTTGATTGATCAATTATGCACAGTCGCACGTCACTCAAGACATCAACACACTTTATTTGCTGTATTCTATTTAATGTTGCTCAGGAATAATATTAGAATCCGCCATGGGATTATGTGTTTATTCGTTTAGCTTGAGAATAATTCCCTCCTAAAGAATTGATAATTGTGCATAAATTGCTTGCAAACCTTTTTACTGGCGCTTATTGTCACATTATTGTTCCCTGAGGTACAAACTTTGTAAATAGAATTTCTCTGAAGTTGTTAAGAAATTAAAAGCAATAGAAACAAGAAAGAAAAGTAATTCAAAAGGCAAGGAAATAATTTTTTCAACTGATGGATATTCTTTAGCTTGAGTTTTGGGATCCATATATTTATAGTAAAGGCGGCATTAAATAACGACACCCGGTCATTATTATTAAAAAAAGGTAGTCCCAGATTTTAATATTTTGTTTCCTCTACGTGAAGTTAAATGACAGTATCCAAATTTACCAGAAATATACTCAAAGGCAATAAAAAGTATATAGCTTTTGATTTTGAATACTGGGTCTCGTGTAAACGGCTGCCTGGCAATATTATACGTGTCATTTTGCCAAACGTCTAGAGCTGCAAAACACAAACACACATTGCTTTGCAGTCATTAAAAATGGGAGTTAAGGTCCTAAATTCAAATCCAGCAGTTCCATTCAATACTAGCTGTGCACATGGCAAATGGCATTCTGCATTTCATGACTGTCTAGTGCTAATGTCTATAAATAGAACCACATTGTCATTTAGCCTGAAGCTCCCATCAAACGGCTTAAACCAGAGTTAGAAATGCTACAAGTCTCGAATCATCTACCTTTGAATAAAAATTATTGGATATTAAATGTTTCTCTATCTTACCAGTTGTTAGAAGTTTTCACTTGATTTATCTGAAAATTGTTGTTTGACTTCTTGCCTTTGTGTGCACTTGAATGGAACCTCATAGAATTGTTTATTTGAAAGACAATTGCAAATAATCTTGCCATAAGAACTCAATGCAAATTCAATGCATGTTATGAGAAGACGCCAAAAACATTTCTCAGTACAAAATTTTAATACTCCGTCTTGTTTTTTCATTTGATAGTGCGACATGTCCTCACAAACCTTTCATCCCTTTTTCGAAAATAAAATGCACAAAACAAATCTCTGTTGTCCAAAGGGGAGCTACTCAAGCGACAATCTTGATATGGACCCATTGTCCGTTTAAAGTGATGCCATTTCCTTATCCTTTGACGGATTATACTGAAAATTGTCGCACTCTATGCGATAATGATTGTTTTTGTCAACAGTGCCTATGTATTATGTATAGATGTACACATCTGTAGAAAATCAAGTCTCTGTTACCTATATATAGTATTCCTCAAAATTATTGAGAATTTTTCGCATAGTGAAAATTAAGCACTGGTAGTTGACAGATCATGTGTATACTTAATATCTTTGTTTACTTAGTTAACAACATCCCTCTGTGAACTTTTTAGCGTACCAGTATTACTCATATGTTTGAGTCACAAATGTTATCTACCCTTGAATTGTGCCACCCAGAGATTTTTTGTCCGACTGGAAAATTATGTACCGTTACCAAATAAAATCGATATTTGTGGAAAATATAATGACAAATCAGTTGATTTCCGAATGTTTTTGTCATCTAGTGATTAGGTGTTGGCAAACTGAAAACAGAATTTTGTGCAAGCTTGTCAGCTGTAGCTGCTGCTGGCGTTCAAACACGTGACTTCATTTCGAAAAAGTGCCCGAAATTGGGGAAAATTGCAATTTTGACAGAGGGTATGTTGCTCTGATTCATTCTTATTCTATACATCTCGATGGAAATGGCTAAAAACCATATTTTTATAAAGCTTAGTAAACGTGCTATAAGGGATATGAGTTTTGTAATGATTATCTATACATTGCCAAAAATATTCCGTTCAGATCACTAACTGATCAGGTTTTTGGCTGTTTCTGATGCTTTCAATATTCTTCCTTTAATATAACAGCCAGTCCCTGACTCAGAAACTGGAATTAGTAACTTTAAATCATGCAAAACGTTAAAGGCAACATTACTAATGTAGATGGTGTTGCCCAATGAAGAAAATAAATTATTTCACCTGAGATAGTTTATTTCTAGCAAAGGTGGTATAGAAAAATAGAGTCGAAATCAAGGGACAAATTTTTACAGGGGTGCACCCTAGCCCATCCTTACCTATCACTGACGAAAAAAAAAGCATCATATTGTCATTTTTGTATATCCAACTTGAAACAGAGGTTCTTTTATTGTATTTACCGTGTTTAAAATATTGTTGAACATGTATGTCTAGCAACTGTGTGCCAAAATGCAATTCTCAATAATTTTGAGGAATACTGTACTTTCTTTTACCTTTAAGTATACAACTGCTACTACGAGACCTTTCACATTTTTACTGAACAACGTTGTAAGTTTTAAGTCTCTCTTATTTTACAATTGATAAACCAAACCTGGACGATGTTTATCTATTGCGTTAGGCACGGAAATACAAACGGTCAAACATCATTCATGCAAAAAAATGGTTACTTAAATTTAGCATGTAACATTGTAATAAATCTGAGGACATATTCTATGTATGTAACAGCCGAAACAGACAATCAAATTATCTTAAATATGCATTTGAATATATAATCCATGGTTTTGGATATCCATAAATGATTAGTCATTTGTATATCCATAATTCAATTTTAATGGACGTCCAATATTTTTATTTTGCGATATCACAAAAAGCCATGGATATTCAAAATTATTTTTGTATATACAAAAATTCGAAAAACAAACAAAAACAAAAACAACAAAAACAAAAAAACAAAAACAAAAATAACAAGCTAGTTCTGACGAAATATCGTCAGAGGAGTCAAGCCACAAGTTGTGACAGACTATCTCTGAAACTACATTTATGTTTCAGCAGTGTAAATTATTGCACTGCTTGGGCTGTTCTTAGAGATGACTCATGGTTTCAGAAAGCTAATACTTGTTACTGTCGAGGCAAATACTGAAGTCTTTCTTTTTCAATTTTGGTCTATTTAAGGGGATTTTAAGGCCAAAATTCCGTATATACTATCCGTTTGTTTCATGGATGTGTTTCGGCTGTATCGGAACAGGATGTGTAAGTATATGCATGTGTACATAGTTTAGGCGCTGTTGCCTATTATCAAGTGCTACCCTGGGCCCTTTAAAGTCAATACTGAGCCACTTGACCTGGGATGGTTGATTTAAGACCAGAAAAAATATCACGGTGCAAGCGGGGGTCAAGCTGACTAGACAAAGAGGCTTTGTTGTTGCTGTTGTTGTGTTGTTGTTGCTAAACAGCTATAGTCATGTCGTGACGGCCAGTTAACCTAACCACACTATTCCAGGACAGGCTGAGACCTCCTAAGCGGTTAACCAGTACTAAGTGCACATACTTTCGCCAGTTACTGACAATTGCCCTTCTTGAATGAGCGGAAGGGGAAGAATCAATCTCCACGAAAGTAAGTGACCGGATTGAGTATTGGACTTTTTTTCTGGTTTCGTCACCAGATATTGTCAAGGTCACTGACGAGGCTTTATTAGCCGAAACTACGTTGTTTGGCCCGTGTTCCTACTTCTGTATGTATTCTCTGCTCTTGAAGGAACGTTTTTAAGATTTTAATTCGGCCCGGGAACTCCGGCTCTTGAGTCAGACGCACTACCGACTGTGTTAAGCGGCCTGCCTGAAATGCATTTGTATGTCTGTCAAGTTGCAGAGTTTAACTATGATTTTCTAAGGTTTTCAGTATGTTAACATGAATGAACAGATGTAGAAGTATATGGATGGTCAAAAGGCAACAGCAGCTAGTGTATTAATTATTCTTATAATTGAAGCCATACAGAAAGTTTGTCTATAATTGGTTGATGAATTTAATTGGAACAGAAAAAGTGGTCTCTTATCTTTTTAAAAAAATAATAGGTTTGTACTAATTGATTATAGCCATTGCACACACCGCATCATGATACCGCACCGCCATTTGTATGTATGTTAATAAAATGGTAGGGGAGTGGGTGAAAGGGAGGACTGTCCAACTCTATTTGAAGTATAGCTGGAAAAGCGTAGGTAAAGCTGACCAGATTATGATATACTGTTCCACACATACAGATATATGTTTTAATGTGAAGTATGATCCTGCTTTTGTTTTAAAAAGTCTAAAAATTCCCAACGCTGGTATGCTAGCGTTGGTGCGGATTAGTTTGAACTCGACTTTTTGAGTTCATAATCTCCGTTAGTTTAGGCTTCCATGGTTTCCAAGTTGATTTGCACTTTTAGGTGTTATATGTAATTCCTTCAATGCTTTTACGGTATTTATTTTGCTGTTTAGCCATTCACAAAATCCCAACGCGGGTATTATCTAACGCGGATTCAGTTGCGGGTAACACATTCTACCCATTCTCGTTCCGGTATTTCTATCGACCAAATCCAAAGTACTCATTTCCGTTGTTAATTGCGCAGTTAGATATAGTCCAATGATTTAATTAGTAATTGTTATCTACATGAGAAAGTTTGGCAACTGATTTTAAGTTTTCCGTCTCGTATAATCGATTCTCTTATTCATCAACATTCAACTAAACACCAAACGCATCACATAAAAGACTTGAACATCCATATTAATATATAGTGACTAAAAATCGTTTGATTATTTTTTATAACATTTTCATTTTCCTTCCCCCACCCCTACAAACACACCCCCTTGTTACTTTAATATGTTATTTAAAATAACACTATCATAGTGTTGTAAAAATGCGGGCACGAATAAGGTTAATTAAGTTTTTCTTAAATAATTTTGCCCACACACTATTACTAAAATTAACACGAATATTTTATGGTGTGTGTATGTGTGTGTGTGTGTGTGTGTGTGGGGGGGGGGGGGTTCAATTCTCGACGAAAAGACAAAAACTACATTATACAAGGGACTCACATATATTTTATGGTAAAAAAGAAGATTTTTTAAAAGAAAAAAAGAATTCTTAATTCATTATGGAATAGAAGTCAAAGACATAAATTAAATTTTAGTAGTAAAACCCTCATAAGAAGTCATGGGTATGGATAAAATGTGGCGCACAATTTCGATTTTCTCATTTTCAGGTAAATATAGCGGTCTTTTTTTCAAATTTAGAGGGCCCTTTCTCGCTATATTTTTTGTGGCAGTAAAGAGGGCAGCTAATAAGGTAGAAAAAAGGAAAAAAAACTCTTCAAATCTATAGTATAGAAACAAGAGGCGTGTAACTCGACGAGGTGGCAGTTTGGTGGCCTCATACTTGTAGCTGCTATACTTTTCTAAACTTCCTGAAAATAAACGGCCTTTCACCCTGTCTGCCGAAAACTTTGGGACCCCGCGCAGTCAAAACGGGATTCATATAGGGTTAAGCTACAAATTTCAAAGCATCTGCAAATATTTGTGCGAACAATGAGGGTTCTGTCCGTACCGCGCAGAAGCACCCGCTGGTCTGAATCTTTTCTGATCGCAGTTGTCCACTTGGCGCACGAAGCTGAATCAACATTGAATAAACATCCATTCAACTTCTTGATATTGAGTCATCATGGACTCAATGTTGATTCAACGTTGTGTGCCTGCTCGGACAATAATTTGTTCCTAGGTGTATATAGAATAATTGCCTAAAATTCTGCAGATCTCTCAAATGTAAAACAGCAGCATTACCATTAGGTTTCATCTCAAGCGACATTCGAAAGCATTTTAATGCTGCCTCAACATATCCTTGATCCTTATACACCCAGCCTAGTATGTTCAAACACGTTTCTCTATGACTACATTGTGGCAAGTTCAACATGTCGCGAGCATTCATAGTATATTTCATATTGTCAATATCAGCTCTTACGTGAGATCTCAAATTCAGTTTACTGTGGTTCAAATACAGCAAGAAATGAAATAGAAGCAGACCATCTACCACTGCACATTCCCGCAAGTAGTCAAAATTGAGAATATCGGTATCTCCACAAGGACCATCTACAAATCTCAACATCTCGTAACATAAAGCATCGGGTGTGACATTTCTCTCGTTGGGAAGAAAAGAAACACATGATATCAACAGACGGTGAGCAATACGTTCCATTGTAACAGTTGGTTGGTTTGCAACAGCATTATCCAGTTCATCAGATGTTGGTTGTGCCATCCATTCAGGGTTCCTGTAGCAGGAGCAATCTGAATACACACCACGAATTTCAATGGTTGACAAGATATCCAAAGAAGCAGGATAATATCCAAACATGTACATAAGTGAAGCCTGTTTCAATTTGACTGAGATGTCAGATCTGAGACTGAGCTGGTGCCAAGAATCACTGGAGAGAAACCTCGAAATTTCCTCTCTACTTTTACCTTGCTGTTCGGCTAGAGCAACCGTGCTGGTCATGAGGTGTAGTTCTAGATGTGGTATGATACTGGAAAGAGCTCGGCGTGTCTCCTCTTCGGTTGTTCAGTTATCGTAGAAGTATTCTTTAGGGTATGTGAGAAATTGTAAAGATTTATCAAACTCTGTTGTAATCTATCAGAAAAACACTTTTGAATACATCTCTGTCTCCAATGAAACGAGTGCGTTGTTGTCGTTACTACTAACCTTCTTATAGTCCTGATGTAATACATTATATCTTCTGAGTGAACCTGTGGGGTTGAAATCGGCATAGCAACGCATGGAAGTAGTCTATCGCCTATATGACTAGTACTAATCTGTGCTAAATATTTACAATCCGCTGTTAACATGATTTGTAGCACTTGTTGTAAGTTATATTGCAGTTCACCGCGGATTCTCCTGTCAAAAATATTCTCAGCCGGGATCAAGTAGTTTGGACAAATACCATTTGTCGTCCAGAACAGGAACAGCTTCAAGCATGCCACAAAGCAAACTAGTAAATTGTCTGGCCTCCAGAAGTCACTTGGTGTATTTTCTATCATGTAAAACATACACGTTTTACAATGGTATGAGCTGAGAGAATCCTGTGCTATCCAAGACGGTAATATGTCTTTCTTCCAAAGCTTTAACAGTAAGTAACATTTGTGCTACGTTGAACTGAACTTCAATACAAGTAGTCGTTCTTGGTGTGACAGTGAAAATCTCCACTCTAAGTGCTGTTCATCGCTGTGTGGATGCCCCACAGGTACAAAAAGACAACCAAGAGTTTTACAGCGGTCTATCACGTCCACAGAAGGCCAGTTGTAATGCCGTGTTCTAGCTACCCAGTCTTCTACACAGCCTGGTAATTTCGGAAGATTGAATGCAAAAACGTTGTCTGTTGTAAACCGTCCAGTAGGGGCACTCCAAACCATTGCAGGCCCATGCCTTTCCAGCCCTTGCACTGGTTTGAACGCAATCACTAATCGGTTGCGTTTATCAGCATAGCTAATCGTATCTATAGTGTTAAAATGTGTTGCGTTCAACTCCCCATAAATATTTTGACAAAGTGGAATCCCATTATAAACCAACTGTAGTTTTGCATAGCCAGCCTGTGTGTCAGTATCATGGACCAAGAGTAAACATTTCTCCCCAGAAACATCAGGGCAGTCTGTTATTACTGGAAGTGTGTTGTCAACACAAACGTCAGGGTTCATATCCATATTTGTTGTTCCCTCTCTGGAACTACCGAAATAGTAAGGAGATACTTCAGGTTGCCAATAAATTGTTTCTGTAATTTCTCTCGTAGCATAGTTCTCTCCCCACATGTTCCTTAAATCCAAACTAACACCGCTATCTTCCAAGACTCGATATAGCGCAAGTGATAAGGGCTTGTAGTAGTTTGGGAGCTCTGACTCGATGTTGACTGTGCCTGAAATGAGAAACAAATGAGCCGCGATACGACAAAACCAACAAAGTGGCATGTGCACCGAGCAAAGACTCAGATCGGTCTGGACATTAGCATGTCGCATTGTCGACATGGCGGTACTTTCTACCCTTAGCTAACCTTTAAGCGCACAATGAAGACTGATGAGACTGGCTAATAAATTTTGTGCCTGAACCACAAACAGAATCGAGACCTTTAATTCTTGTTACCCAGAAATTTCCATCTCAGCTGACGTTCTAAAATACACTTGGTTTCTTGGGGTGGGAGAAGTGGGGTAGGGGGAGGGAGGGGGCAGGGACAAAGACCCCTAGATTCCCTTTGGCTTTTCTAATCATTAGTCAGGTATCACCACTCCTTTACGGGCTGTGTCCGACTAACTAATCAGTCATAATGCATTGAATTACAGTTTTGATATGCAACTGTTTGCATGAACAACCAATATCCTAGAACAAGAGTTGTCAGAAAACAACAAAGTGCGCCTTACATGTGCTTGACTCTCACAGCAATGGTGGTATTGAAAGGCCCTTGTCCAAATGTGAGTCAGTGAAGCAGCATAAAATATAAGTGAAATCCATACATGGATGGCCATGTTAAAACGTTCTTGTCCATATATAAGTGTGTGCCAAGTATAATGGCTCTAACCAATATAGGGACTGAGAAATATCCCAAAGTAAGTGAACCGTATCATAAAGTCAGTGAAGCAAAAATATAGGTCAAAGCCATACATGGATGATGGTGTTTAAATGATCCTGTCCATATGTAGGTGTGCCAAGTATCATGGCCTTAACCCATATAGGGACTGAGAAATATCACAAAGTCAGTGAAGCGTATCATAAAGTCAATGGAGCGAAAATATAGATCTAATCCATACATGAATGGGGATGGTGAAATGATCTTGTCCATATGTAGGAAAGTGCCAAGTATCATGACCCTGATCCATATAGAGACTGAGAAATATAATCAAATCAGGGAAGTGTATCATAAAGTCAACGAAGCATAAAAATATAGGTCAAATCCATACATAGATGACGCTGCTGAAATGAACTTTTCCAAGTGTAAGTGTGTGCAAAGTATCATAACTGTAACCTATATAGGGACTGAAAAATTCCATAAAGTCAGTGAAGCGTAAAAATGTAGGGCACTGTCCTACATGGTTTGTTACACTCACATGCCCTCGTTCAGATGCAAGTAATGACCAAGTATCATGACTCTAACCCTTATAACTACTTTGAAACTGACTTGAACACAAATGGTTAACATACATTAACCTATTTTTTTCAAGTCAGTAGACCATGATCAGTACATCACGGTCATACATGGTGCATATATTCAGGTGATCATGTGCTGAGGTAAGTGTGTACCAAGTTTCATTACACTAGCTCTTATTCTTTGTGAGAAAAAGACCTAAACGCAAATGGTTAACATAGGTTACGCTGCTAATAGACACAGACGAGGACGCGAACGCGAACGCGAACGCGAACGTATACTTGGACTTCGACGACGGGGTATAGCATAAGCTTTCCTCTGCTTCGCAAAGGCGCGCTAAAATTCTGAGCAACCTTATTTGAGTGTTTGAGTGCAACCTTATTTGAGTGTTTGATATTTGCATAAGATTAAGGTTCCCCTTTCACGCAACGCTAAGTGAAATGAGCCGCGTCACGACAAAACCAACAAAGTGGCATGTGCGCACAGCGAAGACTTAGATCAGCCTGGTTAGCCGCCCAGTCTGATCAGAGTCTTCGCTTTGGAGGCGAGGATAGGTACAGGTCTACGCTAGCTCCTTATTTCATTAGCATAAGATTAATACTGACACACAAACATCAAAGTCATAAATAACGTTCAAGCTTATACATGTACAAAAGTGATCCAGAAAAAAAATCATTTGACTTATGCATCTGTATCCCGAATTGTAACATCAGACTTGAAGCAAATGAGTATGTGATTTCATGAACAGAGACATGTATTTGAATATACTTATCATTGTTACATAATATGAAACAAGGAAGTTTTATATCATCATGTGAAATGAGAAATCAAACTTTCAGTTACAGTTTAGATATAGACACATAATTATACTCATATAATGTCTCTGCATACAAATCCACTATCTGAAAGCACTTGAACCATTGCACTATTGATACCCGCAAGCCGTCGAACTTTGAAACAACAACAACAAAAATCAACAACAACAAACAAAAAAAACTGGATATATAATGTGGATCGTCCCTCCCTCTCCAAGCCCCTCACCACAGTAGCCAAAGCGTCTTGCGTTTTTACTGATCAAACGGAATGCTCAAATTCACAAGTTGCGGACTTTCACTTTATAAAATCTCAAAGGCAAAGATGGCCACAACACATCTCAGATGATTCCTCTGTCACAGATCACACCTTACTTTTTGTATTTTCGAAAATCGAAGATTTTATTTATTCTTTTATAAGAAATTCAATCACAAGTCGCAGAAAAGGATAGCTCTCGCTCTCTCTCCTTCCTTCCCACAATCCCATAACAACAAACGCCAATGCAATTTTTAAAATAACATTTAATCAACATTAAAAATCAACGCTGTTTCAACGTTAACATATGGTTGTTGATCAACCAACAAACCTAGTTCAATCGATATTCAACGTTGAATCAAATGCATATGAGCATGCTAAAATATGAGCAAGCATGATGCAATTTAACTTACTCCTACATTGAGCCGCCGTTATATGTCTATCCATTCTTAACGCTTACTCTATAAGCTAAGACGAACATTTGAATTTAACGTGGCCCGTATACGTACAGGCTATCTTACTTAATCATCAAATAGTTATTCATTTCTATCATGTCTTCCTTGTATTGTTATTTTTTTCCAAAATTAAAAATAGACTGCAAAATGAAGTTGTGAAATATATTGTTGCAAGTACGAGGGATGATAAAAATACATCGACTCTACTTACAGATGCATCAATATAAACAGCCTCCAGTTCGTAGCCATTCGCTTATTTTTTCGAACAGTTCCATCTTTGAAGTGTTATAGGAAGCTAAATGAGGAGTATGTACTACACAAAAGTTTGTATCTGATAGGTGTCACCCGTCGATGACGCAAGAGTTATTTTGCTTTTTTTGTTTTCATAAAAAGGTTATGTTCACTGCAGGTGTTTCGGGACTTTAACTCAGTAAAATACATGAATTCTGCAAGCAATGCTTTTGTTCTAGAATAATTCATAACATACACTTCTGAATATTCTCTGTTTACTTTCAGTCTTGTATCTAAGGATATGAAATATTCTGTGTGTTGCCCAGAGTAGCTCTACAACAATCTTGTAAGTGCCAAAATCAATTAAACGTAATATAAAATACTATAAATTAAAAATTTGGTTGTCATTTTCCATACAATTTTAATACGCGTCCAGTTTGATATTTGTCTTTATTTTCACAGGCGTATGCAACTGGTATTACTTACCCTTAGTTACTTCCATCTTTGATTACAACAATTTCTTGCGAGTGAAAGGCTGAAATGTTAAGAAAATAGCACACTAGATATTAATTTATATGAACCGGAAGTCATACAAAACAATGCAAAAAATGGTGGCTAGTAACATTACCAGGCCCTCGGTGGCTGGTGAGCGTCGCCAGACGTGCCGACAAAGGCGAATGACGTTGCTACCGGCTCCCGGGGAGTGTCCTATACCGCTCATCTGTCCCACCCCCTTCCCCCCGAGGGCCGACCAACCGATGTCCTTCAGTGCATGTGCACTGGCACTGGTGGGACTTGTTAACGTGCATCCGGAGGGTGGCGTAAAACCTCAGATCACCAAATCGTGACAATCCTCTGTAGAAGTCTATTACATTGAAAGAAACGAGTCAGGAACTGCGAAAGAAAACCTTTGCAATGAGCCATACAGTGGGAACGCAGACTCATCACATTTGAGTAATTCATTTTCTGAATGGTCGTCTACGCACAAAAAAGTAATCCCTTTTTTCGCCGGAGAAAAATGGCGGGAAATTTTTGTCAGAAACAGCCCCAAAATAATGCTCATTTGAAAAGATATGCAGTCGTGGTTTTCTGACGGACCAGATCACAATGAAATTTTATGTTTTATTATTGAAATCAGATGCATATCGGTACCTCAATGCAGTTTGCACACCCAAAACAACGATCACAATTTGACAACCGTTTTTCAGAAAATTAAAATCCTAAGACAGTACCCCAAAGTTATTTTGCAAAGAAAATTGTCCCAAAAACCAAATTAGATGCCATTATAACTGAACCGTAGTTCATACATTCGACCGTCTTTCAGCGAGGTATATCTACGGGAGAAAGTCTATTTACGTTGAAAATCGATAATGAAGTTGGTCATTTTTACAGCACGTGCGTTTGTCAACACACGGACATTTATCTGCTGGATCGACTTGAGCCAGTTGAGGAGACCAACTGTTTCTTCATTTATGGTACAGTAAAGTTTGTAATCATTTAGCACACTGTGCATTTATTAAGATTTTGCGTAAGTCTGCCTACCTGTGATTTTTTGGGCTTCTGAATTTAGGCTACACGCCGAGAACGAACGAGAGAAAGCAAAACAAACACACTGGTACTCGAGTAAACCACAAAGTTTGACAAACGAAAAACATTGAGTGATTGACCGGCTGTTTTTTTAATAGTGGAACAAGAAAGAGCAAGCGGAATGATAATAAATATTTCAAGTGAAACCTACATGCTTTAGTCGAATTACGGACAACTCGCCCCAAGACAACTCGCCCCACAAAAATCTCGCCCCAAGACAAGTCGCCCCTCCTTCAGGTGACAACTCCCCCAGACAACTTCCCCCAAGACAACGCGCCCCACATTCTGAGACCACTCGCCCTTCTAAAGAATTCTGTCCCAGACGACGCCCCCGCCCCCCCCCCCCCCCCCCAACACACACGTTACCTTTCAGAAGGCATCCCACAAAAATACAAGAGACAGCTTGCTCTTACTCATAAATCTGTCAAAACCCTGTCCCGTTAGGCGCTAAGGGACCGACCATTTGATATTCACGGGTGGGGGGGGGGGGGGACGCGGAGGGGGGCTTTGGATATGCAAGAAAAAATAAATTAGCTCATGAGGGGATTTAAAAAAAATCAGACATCGAAAAACAATGAAAAAAAAAACCTGGCTCCACCCAAAATTTCTTAAGAAAAGTCTGCAGATAATTCCATTTGAATTGAGTTTTTAAAATGTCACTGGCTTCTGGGGGCGCAGACTCCCCATATTTATAGTAATGTTTTATTTTTTACACCAGCAGCACCCCCCCATCCCCACCCCCATACACATATCATATGTTCATACATTTTACCAAAAAAAATCCTATACAACATTGACATACATGTATTATTGATCAGCCGCATTACGAAGTAAATGTTTCTACTAAATAAAACTGAATTGCAAAAGAGTCACTAGCATGTGCACACTGGTCTGGCATTCAACACAGGCAACGAAGACAACGTACAAGGAACCTGCTTGTTCTGCTCATCAGGATAAGTTTGTTTCAAAAGTATAGACTCACGGACCATCCGACCCCCTACTCTTGAAATAGGACTCAAAAGTTTTACTGAATTGATATGCATATTCAAGAAATGCTAGAAAATAATTTTTGGGCTACAACGACCAGGTAACGAATTGGTGAAAAACCTTATTCAAGCACTGCGTTTATACTAGACGGAATTTCTTCGAAAATCTGGTCTGACTAAGAGGTCTAACAAACTGCCGGGTCCGTAAGAATGATAGTTTGAAATTAATGTAAGAAGTATGCGAAAACAATTGTGTTTTAAAGTACGTTGCCTGTGTTGAATGCCAGACCAGCGTGGTGTGGGACACAAAGCCATTATGGCAAAATAAACACTCTAAAAGGAGGCAAAATTCCTAAAAAAAACAAACCCTTTATTTCTTTTATCATCATTCCTAGTTTTGCTCTATTTTTTCCAATCTTAAAATTGCCATTAAAATTGGGAAATTACTTTGGCTTCTGGGGGGGGGGGGGGGGGGGGGGGGGGGGCGTTGCCCCCTAGACCTCCTTTGTTAACTTCTTAGCAAAGAACTTTTAGCCATTTATTAACTTGCATTCATTTATAATGTGACTCTATCAATAAGTATTTACAAGTAGCACATCACACTTGTGTGATAGGCTCTTGGTATTTATCAAACTTTCAAAAGTGCGAATAAAAGCATACAGGGATGTTTGCATCTGTACCATAGATGAACAGGGTAACATGCTCCAGGCACTGGTTTGCAAATGCAAGCTAGCCCATGCCCTTATTCTTATGATCGGTCCCTAAAGGGGACAACAAATACTAATAAGCATTAATGCATGATTTTAGCATGCCTCCCAGCCACAGTTTGATAATTACTCTGCGGCTGCAGAACCCTCAAAACCTCGCTGCTCAGCCCCTGGGTGTACCAGGTTATAGTTGAAGTGCTTTGGGTATTTAATGTATTTACCAAGGTCCACCCATTCACAACCAGGGTCACGGCGAAGCTCTTCCTTTTTTTTTTTTTTTTTTTTGGGGGGGGGGGGGCACAGGGGTGGGGGGAGGGGGCGAGTTGTGTTCTGCATCGGGGACAAGAACGTAGATATTCTAGTAAGGTGAGTGTCTGAGAATATGGGGCGAGTTGTCTTCTGAAAGTGGGACAAGTTGTCTTCTAAAAGATGCAGTTGTAATGACAAACAGCGTAGATCCTGCTTCGGGATCTATCGCACTTTAATCACTTTTTTCATCAAATTAGGTAATTTTCCTTGAAGGAATATGGAGGCTTCAATTCAATTCATTTCAATTCAATGTATAATCTAACATTGATTCAACACTGACTCTCAACATTTTGCTATAACAGGTTTACCCAAGGGAAGTCAGTTTCTGTGCACAAGGCAGTAAGTATCTGCCATATTTTTGAATAAGTGGGTCAAATTTTTCAAACTTCCATGGATATATCGTTTGGACAAGCCAAATAGCAACTTTGCAAGTCAAGGGTACTAAGGCCACTTTGTTTCTTATGTATGTAAGGAACAAAGTGGTCTTAGTACCCTTGGATTGCATAGTGGTCTTAGTACCCTTGGTTTGTAAAGATGTTTAAAAAGTTGATTAGGTTTTGGTGACTTTGACCCCATTTTCAAGGTCACAAGAGGCCTTAGACTTGACCTTCTGTGGTCTGCGTCTTGTACCCACAATATTTCTTGAACCAATTTCACCAAACTTGCATGGATATAACTGTCTTAAAACTGATGTTTGGTTTTTCACTGCAGTAATGCGTCTAAAGATGCAGATGGAATGACAAACAGCGTAGATCCTGCTTCGGGATCAGTCCGACCAAGATCTGAAGTGTCTGCCTCTATATTATATTACTTTGTATCGAACCGCCCAAATGCACTCACGAAAACGCTAGAAATAGGCTAAAACTTTTGCGAATTTGTTAATGGAGTATTGAGGCTTCAGTTCAATTCAATGAATAATTCAACATTGATTCAATACTGACTCCCAACATTGATTCAGCATTGAATGTCTGCTGGGCTTTAATACTTCTGTATTCCATGTCAGTCCATTGGCTATCATCCCATGAATGCCATAGGGCCTAACCTATTTTGAGTCGACATTTATTAAAGAGAAAGTCGACTGATCAAGTAAATTTTACCGGCGAGACTCCACTTGGCAGCTGCGCTACCGAGACTCTTTGGACTGTGGGAGTCGGTATGAGCCGAACAAGAGTTGCAAACAATGTTTGGTTTGTAGATTCAGACTCTAGAATGGGTTGAGTTTTCATACGATTTCTTAATTAATAAGGAAATTACAGATTTGTAGATCTTTGTAATCGTGTCTGTTCCGCGTGTTGTCGCTGATGACATCACACCAAAAACACACATACACATACTTTTCGATATTTGTTTTATATTTGACCTGAGAAAAGGTGCAGACTTGTCAAAGCTGCCAGGCGACTGGGTCGATTCCCCCTACCCCCCCCCCCCCCCCACTCCGCCTCCCCGTTCCTCTCACCAACCAGCACACCGGGCCTGTACGACGGAGAGCGGAGGGTGCACCTCCCATAACCGAGCAAATTACATAAAAAACATGCAGTTTTCTGCCAGAAAGCGAGTTTACACCCCTAAACTAAAGCTCTAAAAGTGTCCTTAAAATCTGGATTTCCTTAACTTTCTTACCCCCTTTAACCCACCCCAACCCCCACCACCCTAGGGCACCCCTCCCCTCCCGCCACCTCCCCACTCACACTGAAATTCGTTCCAGCCACACCTTCTTACCCTCCGCCCCTAATCCCTTGGCAAAAGTATGTGTACGGGCCTCCACAACCATTCCATTTGATCCTTCAGATGTAGGACCCATTAAGTTTTCTCTCCCAAAGTGAAATTTCACGTGCTTTCTTAATTGAATAGTAGTTTAGTGGTGTAGCGATATTTGTCTTGCTTTAATTTTTCAAACAGGGTCGCGCGATATAGCATTTGAAATATTGGCACACTGGCTGTCAGCCGACTCACAAGTTAATATCAGTAATACAATCAATTTACTGTTTACGTCACAATTTCATGACGTAACCAGCACTACTGAGCTAGCTTCCTTGTTTACAAACTCTGCGGGTGGGTAGAGCAACGGAAGGTATTATCGACAGGTAGTAGTTATCGACACCCCCTTGTGAACTTTTCCATTTCTTGACATCTTTCTGTAAATAAGGCATTATTGTGTTGCAATTTTATTTAGTTTTATGTATTAGTGCAAAAATGCTAGAAAGTTATGTGTTTGGAGAAAAAATAGACATATTTGTTGATGTACTAATGAAATAATGTGCTCTTATGCATGGCTATAAGGGGAGGTCACTTAGACACATGGATCTTTTCACTCACATGAAGTGCTTTCATGTGGTTTTATTCCATAAACTAGATCACCATGGAGAATATTAAGAGCAGACATGGTTACTCTCTTCAAAACCATTAATGGTTCTGTGATCTCCAGGGTGTCGATAACTACTTCCCTAAATGAGGCATGGCAGTAATTATCAACACCCCAAAATTAAATGTCTCAAAAATGCACAGTTTCTAAAAAATAGATCAGAAAAATAGTTTATTTTCAAGTAAAATTATCTCAAAAAGCAAACAAAACATCCCCAAATGTACAATGTTTAATTTTACCTTTGTAAGAATTTTTTTTATATTTTATGGGTAAAAACTGAAAAAAATCCACAATTTTTACAGCTACTTTTTCATATTTTTGCATATTTTCAGTCTGAGAGTGTAAAAATCAGATTTATTGGGAGTTTATGTTTAAATTTAGAGCAAATCTTTCCATCATTATCTACACTAAATGATCATAGCTTAATTTTAAGAGAAATTGTATTAAATTATCATTATTTTTATCATTATCATTTAGGGGTAAATGGGGTGTTGATAACTGCATACGGGTGTTGATAACTGCTACCCTCCGGTACATGGCATGATGCAAACGTTATTTTTGAAATATAAACAATAACCTAAAGAGTTCCTTCTCATCATCTTGGTAGATAATTGTGTAAATGAAAAACAAGTCAATCCAATATGAATCTTACAAAGGTGTCTGTTAAAAACCAAATAGTAGCTTAAGGTGTCGATAATACCTTCCGTTGCTCTATGGAATTGTGGTTATTTGTGAATAAAATATAAAGATAGACTTCTGTCATGCATTGTATTTTTAATAAACATATTTAATTTAATCGCGCTTGGTATTCTAGCAATACATGGAATAATGATTCTCTCGATTTTGTCGCAAACGTTGAAATGCATAGCTGGGCCAGTGATGTAAACACTGTTGTCCGCCATTTTGTTGAAAACAACAGCAACAAATTGCGTAGAGTACCCGAAGATTATTTTGCAAAGAAAATTGTCCCAAACACCGAATTACTTGATTTTTGTCACAGGGAAAGGGCGAATACCATGGTTTTTCATGGCATATGTCCGCCGGCGGGAGAAAGTCGAATTATTTTGAAAATTGCTTTTGAAGTTGACTTAAAAAGTCGTCTTTCGACGATCGTGTCAACTGCTCGAATGCCGAGTATCTTGGTGTTCAGTTCGGATCTCAGAGAACTAGGAAATTAAACTAAGATGTAAGGAATAAAACCGTGTATTATTTTCGGCTGTGTGTAGTTTGATTCGCCGACAAAGCAGCACTGAAATTGCGACCCGTTCGTCGATTGAATCTGAATCCGAGGAATTTCGAACGTTTTTTCGTTGCTATCTGTATAAAAATATCACTCCGCCATGGATACGCGTTCCCACTGATATAGTCTCAAACTAATCGTTTGTTCCACAATAGAAAGCACGTTTCGACACACTGTTTTATTTAAAAGTTCGGGGTCACCCTTAAGCAATCAGTACGAGCACAAAAGATAAAATAAATATACGAAGATATCAATAATGATTTTGAGATTTAAATTATCTTTTCAGTATTCAAATAATATGGCTACGTTCGGGGTTCTGCTAATGGTCTCATTGGTTATGTTGCCAATGGTGCCATTGGTTATAGAACCGTAGAACCCTGAACAGTATCAGTAGAGCCAATAAGGCGCAATGGTACCATTGGTAGAGCCAGTGGCACCAAGAGCACCATTGCATAGCCAATATTATTTTTAGAGATTTTTCTAATGTGCTTTCATCATTGTGGGAAAAAAGTTTATTCTGTTTGTCTCGAACGTTTATAATGGATTCACTACAACGCTTTATTAAATGACGCAATTTCCCGCGTTGGTAAGCCTACGTCCTAAGTTGTCTGCAGTATTGGCTACCAATGGTTGGCAATATTGGTACCACTGGTACCAATGACAGAGCCAATGGTGAAACCCTGAACGACATTAGTATGCCAATGGTGACTATGCCAATGGTGACATTGGCAGAATCCCAAACGCACCATATATACCTTGTCTGTGTGTGTGCGTGTGTGTGTGTGTAAAACATCTATCACTGCACATTATTCACTTTATTCACGGTTTAATAAATTTTTGCTTTGCTGTCTGCATACAAAGATCCGATCCTCCCTCCAAATTCTCTGACTGGAAACCTAACCTAATTGTCCAAGAATTTAATTATCATAAAATTTGGCTGTTTATAGTCTTATCAAAATGTCACAAACATTTGCAGGTGAAAAACATGATTTATTATAATACCAAAAGCTCACAAAAGATTTCGGCCTAGAAACTTTTGTTTGGCACAGTTACTTTGCTGTTCTAATTGGATTTTTTGTAACCTAAGAATAGAAAATCTACATATTTTGCATAAGCTTCTTGAGACATTCTCTAGACAATCTTGTGTAAAGAGGTTAGATTTTCTATACGGGGCTGTCAGTTTTCAGAATAGTTCATTTGAGTCATGTCGAGAATCTAAGAAGCCTGCCAGCACTTAAAAGGGCAGAAAAGAAGACGTTCTTCTCCGGAACCACTAGTAATTATTTGCCTGGACTTACCTGTCTGGTTTAATTAGCTTCAGTATGTTTGACCAAATCTGATCATCGCGGTCGTTGCATTTAGCTTTTTCAATTGTTTATACAGCCCCGCAGGTGGTTTGTAAAGCCCATGGTAGTTTCAAGCACTCATGTCCAGCAGTAAAATTGAGTGGAAATGCACAATTATAGAGGGCTTTCTTTTTGTTGTAGTTCTGCTTTTAATGGAAATTATGGTCGAATTAGCTAGCTTTCTTGTGAGCCGTCTACAGAGTTCTGATCTGGCCCCGACGTTATAAAACTTTTTTCATGCTCAACTCAGCTGAGCATGAAAATTTCGCTACTGATTAATATGGAAATGCCAACTAATGTTTGCATTTTCATATTTATAAGCAGAGAAAATTGCATACTCAGCTAAACTGAGCAAGAAAATAACCGTACTAGGTAAAATTTCTTGTTCTACTGAGTCGAGCATGAAAAAAGTTTTATAACCTCGGGCCCTTGTTTAACAAAAAATCAGCTGGCGGGTGTCTTATAAATACCTTATAATCAAACACTCATGCCCAGCAATGAAATTAAGAGACACAGCGCAATGGAATGTTTTTTGTCGTTGTCGTTGCACTGCTTCAGTGGAAAGCATGATCAAATCAGCTAGCTTTCTTGCCCATTACTTAGATACTAGTGGAAGCCTTATCTAGATATACAACATGGTTGAATAGGGGGCATCCTGCTGATTTTGGCTCAATGGAGAGCAAAGGCTGTTCCGCTTGCAGTAGATGCGCGATTTGAGTTGTATTTCTCTGTTTCGTCTTTCTCTTTTTTTTTCTCTCTCGCGGCTGCTCGATATGGATTCAGTGTAAACGCTTTTTTTACGCAATTTTCCGTTACGCTTGCCTTGACATATATCCTAGTATATTTTCTTGTGCATTTTTCCATCAAATTTACCTAGGCTATAGGTTGAAATCTTCGGCGGTCTTCCGTTGAATTTTTCTAAGCTATAGCTTTAAATCTTATGTAATCCTCTGCTTAGGTATCTTCAGGTGGTGATTTATGGTAAATGCAAAAATCTGCATAAAACCATAAAAAATAACATATCTCCCTGAAAGTTAGCAGACTTACTCTGCAGTTTAGAATACAAAATAGAGGTACATGCTGCTTTAAAAGTGTTTTATAAGGAAAGATCAAAGAGTATGTTTCTGCACAGAAATCTAAAAAAAACAACAAAAAAACAAAAAAAAAAAAACATCGTTATTGAAAATTTACGTAGTGCTGAAGGTACGTTATTGCATAATGAAAGCACCCTAGCAATTATTTGTTCCAACTATTTCTCAAATTGTAATGTAGACCAGGTGAAAACAGTAATTTTTTCTCAAACCATCAACCATGTACAAGGTAAATGTGCACTGGACGCATTCATTAAATATAGGGTAGGTAAGCATTACTATCTAACACCAACAATATACATGACACATTACTGACTCTATGACAGGTGTGTAAATGAAATTGATCAAGCTTGTTAAAATAGTCTCACCTGTGTGTTTGGACAAAAAAATGGACACAGGCTACGTCTTTTTATCTGCTCAGCCTGACAATGTTTGAAAGATTTGGATAAAAATTCCTGGGACGCTCTTGGTAATGCAACAAGGTACCCTCAGCACTAAGTATATTTTCAATAACGATCTCATCTTTTTAGATTTCTGCGCAGAAAATTACCCTTTGATCTTTCCGTATAAAAACACTTTATAACATCAATAAATCCTGCAATTTGGGATTCTAAATTATGGCAAACAACATAAAGACGGCAAGTTCTTTGAAGATCAGATGTAATTTTCAGCATTTTATGCAGATTTTTGTCTTTGCCCCAAAACAGTGATTATCACCACCTTTAGTAATATTGTTCAATGTACTGAAATCGTAATAAAAATCTTAAAGAGTTCCTTCAAGAGCATAGAACACATTCACAAGAAGGAAAATGGGCCATACTTTAAAGTTTTGGCTATCCAAGCGTCATCAGTGACCCTGATTATATCTGTCGACGAAAGCCGGAGAAAAGCATACTGTAATTTCTTAATTTCAATAATGCAGTCTAAAATTTGTAAATCGCAGAAAATTGACAGATTAGAAGGTTTTGTTTAACATACATCAACCAGACTGAACTGAAGATTATGGAATTAAAACAGCTGCAATTCTTTTACTTTCAGCGTGTTTCCGATAGTGATTTGAGAACTTCTTCACTGTCCTGATGTCTTACACGAAGGATTAGTCTACCTACAAGGGGTGCAATGTATTTCGGTTTTTACAGTCAATAGTTTAAAAATATATCGCCACCGGTCAAAGATGGCGTCATAACGCACAAAATTTGTGAATTTTGTCGTACAAAAATACAAAGTAAGTATGTTTGCTGGCTCTGAAATATTATATCACATAGCGCAGGATGTGAAGAAATTATGCAGTGCCTCTGGAAAATTGACCGTATCTTCTGATCTTTCCTCAAACTGAGCTGATGTCCAATCAGCTGCGAGGCTCGAATCGACGAGAAAATCGGAACTGATTTTGACTTGTATAAAATTACGCTTAGCAGCGAAAATCAGGTTATATTGGATTTAATTTTAGTGTCTATATCACTAAAACTATAAGCCCCACATTCTGGTCCTAATTTTACTCTAAGAGCATCCCTCCATCACGAGGAATCAAGGCGTAAGCCATTTAATGTTGCTTCTGGTCAACTGTAGAAGACTTATGTTGTTTACTGGTCAAAACGTAATTGCAATCAGCACTTCTAGCTAGCCTCACTTTCGTTTCAGAATCAAGATAACTGAATGCCCCATAATACATGTGACGATATTCAGCTTAATGTCTCGTTTATAAAGGCATATATCAAAACCTGTAATGCACATGCAAATTCACAGCAGGGATGTTTATTTGTTCGGTAGTAGCCCGTTCTCTCGGCGCAAAAAGGCTGTAACTAAAACTGTGGTGAAAAAGCTTCTTTTTTTTGCACAATTTGGTGCCCAAGAACACATTACATTTAGGAAACAAGTATTACAGCTGGATTATGTCTACATCTTGAATTATTTCAGCCTTTTCACAGTTACTGTAGCTTTTGTGCAATTTTGTCAGTAACAGTATTTCTGCACAATTTTTTTTTTCACAAAAAAATGTAAATGCTCATACATCTTTTTTACGCCAACATTTTAAAAAATTAAAGATATTAAATCCTGCTGCTTTATATTGCAAAATATAGTAAGTAAGTAAGTAAGTAAGTAAGTAATTTCTTTATTTTTAGAGGGTGACCCCATTGGTACAACCAATCTTCCTTGGGGCCCTCTTTTAGAAGTTAACATATTTATAACATTGTACCAAAATTGTTTCTTAAACACAATATTAAATCCTGCTGCTTTATATTGCAAAATATGAGAATTAGTACCAATCATAGGCTGTTACATATAGCATATTAGATTCCTGTGCCTTTAGTTTACTCCTGTACTATGAAAAATGCTTAACAAAAAAGTTTGTAAGTGCGAAATCCAGATTTTTCTTCCTGGAGAGAACACACTGGTGAGTAATCATCTTGGAGAGAATACACTGGAGAGTTTTTATACTAGAGAGAACTCACTGGAGAGCTTTGACCCTGGGGAGAACTCACTGGAGAGTTTTCACCCTGGGGAGAACCCACTTGAGAGTTTTCATCTTGGAGAGAAGACACTGGAGAGTTTTCATCCTGGAGAGAACACACTGGAGAGTATTAATCCTGGAGAGCACACAATGGAGAGTTTTCATACTGGTGAGAACTCACTGGAGAGTTTTCATCCTGAAGAGAATTCACTGGAGAGTTTCATCCTGCAAAAAACACACTGGAGAGTTTTCACCCTGGAGAGATCACACTGGAGAGTTTCCATCCTGAAGAGAACACACTGGAGAGTTTTCATCCTGGAGAGAATACATTGGAGAGTTTTCACCCTGGAGGGAGCACACTGGAGAGTTTTCACCTTGGAGAGAACGCACTTGAGAGTTTTCATCCTGCAGAGAACTCACTGGAAAGTTTTCATCCTGCAGAGAACTCACTGGAGAGTCGTCATCCTGGAGAGAACAAACTGGAGAGTAATCATTATGGGGGTTACTTATTAATAAATGTCTCCTGATGAAATATTAATCTTATGTTTTCTTTTTTTATCACAGAACACTACTAACCGATTTCCGGCTATTGATATTTTAGCTTAAATATACTTTTATTCAATTTAACTCCGTACAACCATTTAATGACACACGACGACAGGCAGGGATCAGAACAAGCGATTGTGATAAAAAGTAAACATCAGCTTTCAAATTTTATCAGCAGATATTTATTGATAAATACCCCCCCCCCACAATGATTACTCTCCAGTGTTTTTCTGCAGGATGAAAACTCTCCAGTGCATTCTCTCCAGGGTGAAACTCTCCAGTGCCTCTCTCCAGGGTGAAAACTCTCCAGTGCATTCTCTCCAGGATGAAAACTCTCCAGTGAGTTCTCTCCAGGATGAAAACTCTCCAGTGTGCTCCTCCAGGGTGAAAACTCTCTTGTGTGCTCCCTCCAGGGTGAAAACTCTCCAGTGTGCTCACTCCAGGATGAAACCTCTCCAGTGAGTTCTCTCCAGTGTGTTCTCTCCAGGAAGAAAACTCTCTGGATTGTGCACTTATAACTTTTTCGCTCCAACATTTTTGTTAAGCATTTTTTCATAGTACAGGAGTAATTAAAGGCACTGGAATCTAATATGTTATATGTAACAGCCCATGACTGGTACTAATTCTCATATTTTGCAATATAAAGCAGCAGGATTTAATTTTGTTTCAAGTTTTTAAAACGTTGTCGTAAAAAGGATGTAAGAGCATTTACACCTTTTTGTACAAAATATTTAGTGCAAAAATGCTATTACTGACAAAAATTGCACAAAAGCTACAGTAACTGTGAAAATGCTGAAATAATTCAAGATGTAGACATAATCCAGCTATAATACTTGTTTTCTAAATGTATTGTGTTTTAGGCACATAATTATGCAAAAAAAGCTTTTCGACCACATTTTTGTCACAGCCTTTTTTTCGCTAAGGACACAAGCTACTACCGAACACATACACATCCCTGCTCTGAATGTTGCATGTATATTACAGGTTTTGATATATGCCTTTATAAACGAGACATTTAGCCGGAAAAATGGTCACATGTATTATGGGACATTCAATTATCTTGATTCTGAAACGAAAGTGAGGCTAGCTAGAAGTGCTGATTGCAATTACGTTTTGACCAGTAAACAACATAAGTCTCCTATAGTTGACCAGAAACAACATTACATCGCTTACGCCTTGATTCCTCGTGATGGAGGGGCGCTCTTAGAGTAAAATTAGGACCAGAATGTGGGGCTTGTCGTTTTTGCGATATAGACACTAAAATTAAATCCAATATAACCTGATTTTCGCTGCTAAGCGTGATTTTATACAGGTCAAAATCGGTTCCGATTTTCTCGTCGATTCGGGCTTCGCAGCTGATCAGACATCAGTTCAGTTTGAGGAAAGATCAGAAGATACGGCCAATTTTCCAGAGGCACTGCATAATTTCTTCACATCCTGCGCTATGTGATATAATATTTCAGAGCCAGCAAACATACTTACTTTGTATTTTTGTCCGACAAAATTCACAAATTTTGTGCGTTATGACGCCATCTTTGATCGGTGGCGATATATTTTGACCTATTGACCGTAAAAACCGTAATACGTTGCACACCTTGACCTAGCTACGCATCCGGAAAGTAGAAAACATGATAAAAGCAAACGAATTTCTAGTATCTTTTTAGTGTTTGGCATGTTAAAAAGTTGTTTTGTAAGGAAAAATAAATAAATAAAAAATGAGATCTCTGAACATAAATGTTTGTTCTGACCAAATGATGGCCACCTTTTCCAAGATTCTATTGGCTAACACATGCAGTATGATTTTGATGAGACAACTGGGGAAATCTTTGGTTGAATAAGTGTGTGTGTGCGTGTGTGTGTGTGTGAGTGTAAGTGTGTGTGTGTGTTAAAAGTTCTTAAACGTTGGAATCGCATTACATCGATAAGCATATTAAAGCAGTGTACATGATATAAGGTAGTTTATTTACAACGAAGGCGTTGTTATTGATGATTTTACATGCCATAAACGTTTTCCTCATAGAGCCTATAGGAAGCGGCGCCGTGTGAAAATATGTGATAAATCAGGTTGTTAACGCTCGGCGTGCACATTTCTCGCCTTGACGACGTCGAACGTAAACACTTTAAAACTTCTGGCGACGTCCGATTAGAAAACGTCGAAATGTCCATGCAGTTTAATCGTATATAATGTTAGAATCGAAATAGTATTTTCCTTATTGGTAAATTATGGCAGATTAACACATGTGTTGTCTGGCAGATACGAATATCAATTCACTCCGACCTGCTGCCGTCGCGAATTAATATTTCGCGATCTGCCCTCCTGCGATAATCCACGGGTAAGGAAAAATTATTTCTTAAATGAAAAACTCTTCGTGCTGATAACCTTTGCACTGTTCGTTAAAAAGCTTCTTCTTGCCATGTCTTTTCTTCAGATTTTAAAATGAACTCTTTAAGCACCATGCTTTTGTTCAGATCCTTTGTTAAATGTTTTAATTGTTTTCCTGATTGTAAGTATACAGAATTTGAAAAGAAAAAGTTTAAACCTGGGGCCATATTCATAAAGCCACTTAAGTCGTTGCTATGCTGTTGCTAAGGTTAAATATCTATAAAGAAGATTCCCTACAACTATGAAATATGGTCTGGAGGAACAGTCTTTGTAAGACTGTTCCTCCAGAGCAAAATTCATAGTTGTAGGGAATCTCCTTCAAAGAAATATAGCCTTAGCAACAGCATAGCAACCACTTTAGTCGTTTTATGAAAACTGCCCCAGATATTAAAACGTTCAATTTAGGCGTCTCTGACACTTCTCCGCAAAATCCGTTACACTAGGGTAATGATGCTGATAAATAGAGGATCTTACACGAGTGGTCATTTCATATGAAATTTATGAAACGAGCCTTCGGCGAGGCTCGTTTCATAAATTTCATATGAAATGACCACGAGTGTAAGATTCTGTTTATCATATGACCCTTATAATGGGGTTTTAACGCCTTCAAACTGAACATTATTTCAATAAGATGGTTGGTTGGTTGTTTTTGGTTTAACGGCCCTTTGAGACAGTATTTCAGTCTTTATCGGGCCGTCTCCCAAAGAGAGGGAGAAAGAAAAGAGAAATGATAGAAGAGAGAAAAAATGTCCAAACAACGCCCACCCGCACCTACTGCAAGCACAGTAGGCCCTTGCCCTACTATTATCCAATTCAGTAGGACGCCCCGGCACTGGAAGTTATTTCAATAAGAAAACGCATTCTTGACATGGACGTTGTCAATGACGTTACGTATTCGCACCAAAGAATTATTACACGTGTGGCCATACGATTTTTATGACACGACGTTAGCCACTGAATAACAGCGACGTCATACGATAAACAGGCTTACCAACCCGTTAGCACTTAGCGTAAGGTACATCCCATGTGACACCGATTACTGATGGAATTTCTGGAGCATATAACTATAGCCTGTTCTAGGACTAATAAGTGGTTACCGCGCAATTCCCTATTTGAATTCTTGAAGGGACATATGAACTTCACTGACGGCTTCTAAAGAACAATAAATGAATTCCTAAGGCAGAATAATTTTAAGACAGGAAATGAAAGCCACATATTCCTGAAAAAGAATCCAGACGCTAATTTTCTACGTGTCAAGACTCTTAAATTGACAGAGAAATCTTACAAGAACTGTCTTCAGTAGCTGTTGATTTATTGTCTTCAAAAAGGTGCTGCAGAATATGTTTGATGCTCATACGAAGATATTTGAAAAAAATCTACACTCAGTGGCATACTGTCTTAAAAGCAGTGTCTCCTGTATTCTTACGAAATGGATGAATTTCTGTTACTTTTAATTTAAAACTGATTCGAACTTCGAAGAATCAATATAAGTAGGTACCCCGGTAGCTTAGAGGGTTAAGCGGCAAATAAGCGCCGGTATGCTGTTCTAGCGTTTCCAGGTTCGATTGCCGCTGGAGGCGAAAATCTTTTCAAACGTAAACAGGGCTCCACTGCACACAGCCTTTCGTTATCTCCCTCCCATCATCCTGATATGACTGAAATGTGGAAATGACGTCAAACGCGTCAGTCTTCTATCCATCAATATAAGTCAGAATTTAGGCTATGCAAAACTAAGCCACGCATCTTGTGATACTGGGGGAACTCATACAAGCAGCAGGTATCAGCTACACCAAGCGTATAATGTCATGTCAAGCTCTATGGATGCACACCAATCTGATCTGGAAATAACTGTCTCCCTTGTCCCATTTTGCCGACTTTTAATTTACTCCCAGAGATGCAAAGTCTTTCCATGAAGTGTTTCTGTTGAAAATGTCTCTCTCGCAAAACGCGACCTGACAATAGGATTGTAGCTTAAGTCAACAGAAAGGCAATAGCTCAATTTGAAAATAACAGCTAGACCATTAAGCGGAAGTTTGGTGTTGCCACTCAGCCAAGACGTATAGACCAGATCAGTGTAGAACGACCTATGTAAGTATAGGAAAAACGAACGCCTGATTCCGGAATAGGTGTTGCTACAATGCTTATTATATTGCTACTATCGTATCAGCTTTAGGAAAAAAACATACGAGGGGATGGTCAAAAAGTTCCCGGGAAAGTGCTTATTCTCTTTATCATTTTACTTTCTTCAATAAAATTTCATCGTAGGTAACCTTAATGTAATTGTGATTCATATCATACAAAACTAACCAGTTAATTGCATTCACCAACAAACGCGACCCGGCCGACCTAACTTTACGTTTCATTTTTATACGCCCGTTTGAAAAACGGGACGTATATTGTTATGGCGCTGGCGTCCGTCCGTCCGTCTGTCCGTCCGTCCATCCGGCCGGCGTAAACTTTTCGTTTCCGGATAACTCCTCCTACAGTTTTCATCCAATTAAGCTGAAACTTTGTATATAGTAAGACTATGAGGTGGACCAGCGCATATCGTTTCGAGGTTACGCTCCAATGATTTTTAGCGGAGTTACAGCCCTTTACTTAGAATTTTCAGGGGTGTTCGTTTCCGGATAACTCCTCCTATAGTTTTCTTCCAATTAAGCTGAAACTTTGTAAACAGTAAGACTACGATGTGGAGTAGCGCATATTGTACGGAAATTTTTCTCCAATGATTTTTAGCGGAGTTACAGCCCTTTGAAAAAACTCGTCTATGGCAGTTTGTATGGCAATTCTTTAGCATTCCATAACTTGGTTACTCTTTGGAATATCATGATGAAACTTTATAACAATGTATATGAGATTATAACAACGTGTCTCATACAAGAATGGTTACTCCCCTTGACTTATTGAGTTACCTCCCTTTGATTATTTTGTCAGACTATATTTGTACACCTCATATCTAACTAACCCTTTGGACTATTGTGATGAAACTTGATAGTGATGTATATTAGGTTGACACAATATGTCACATATAAGAACGATTCCCCCCCCCCCCTTACTTATTTTTGGAGTAGCCTCCCTTTGAATATTTTCTAAGGCTATTCTTATGCAAGCGATAAGTAGGCAACCGTATGGAATATCTTGATGAAAATTTACAGCAATGTGTATTAGGTTGAGGCTGTGTGTCTTATATAAGAATAATTGCTCCCCCTTTCTTATTTATGGAGTTACATCCCTTTGATTAATTTCTACGGCTATTCTTGGGCAAGTCATTACTAGGTAACCGTATGGAATATCTTGACGAAACTTTATAGCAATGTGTATTAGGTTGAGACAGTATGTCTAATAAAAGAATAATTGCTTCCCCTTCCTTACTTTTTTTCAGTTACATCCCTTTGATTACTTTTTTAAGGCTTTTCTTTTGAGAACCTTAATGTTTGCAATGTCTTGATAAACTTGATAGCAATGTAGACAAGGCTGAAACGGTGCAAATAAAACATTCAGAAACGGGCGTATATTGCCCCGCTTGCGGAGTTCTTGTTATCGTTTCTAATTAACAAAATTTGAGCGTTGCTTTGTCAAATTATGTGCATAAACGTAAATTATGTTGCATATACTTTAAAGAAAACTATATCATTACAAATTTTGTTAGTTGTTTTGATTCTATCTATGACTGTTTGGACAATTGCGGTATAGAGTAAAGTAATCGTCTGTTGTTTAAACTTACTTTTTAGCCTGAACATTCCAGTTTTTTCTAATCCTTGTATCTAAATGTGTCATTATTAATCATTCTATTTCACTGTCACGAGGCGTCATTCATACGTTTGTCTTAATGAAAACGCCACGTGTCAAGACTCGACTTGCACGGACTAGACATCGTCTAACATTTTTATTTATTATAATGGAACGTTGAACGGCGCCTCGTGCATGTGTAGAGGTAAAGTATAGGTAGCCGTTACAGTATAAAGTAGGCTTATTTTATAAGTGCTGGTGTACTGAATTTTTTTTCCTTTTCTTTTGTAAGTGTTGACATCACTACTATTATTATTACCTGTAATATATGATTGTCAGGGAATGACGTTTGGCTATTTCAGTCTGGTGTCTCGATCTTCCTCTTCACCCTGACAGTTTAGTTTAAGGAAATCTCCCCTCGTACGACACAAAAGCTAATGACCCCATTGAACATTCCACTGTATTTAATTTCACTAGACACCAAATGCCAAATTAATGACGCTTTTCTCTTACTTAGAGTGACATGTTTCTTCATGTTTACTGACTCCTCCTTTCCCCGTGGAGGCTAAATAAATAACCTATCTCCATAGATAAGTTGTTCTTTCTTTAGCTTAGTATAGTATATACAATCTCTTTTCTTGTTATCTTCTTTTCTAAATATTTACTGTTTTACATGATTTGTCTGCTAGCTTGTACCTTTGTCTAAACATACTGTATGTCATCATGAGGTTTACGCACAAACTCATCTCTAGGGATACAGATTCACAGTATCCGAACGCACTGTACCATCTCTTCCGGTTTTCATAGCGTTGAATCGAGAGTACAAATTCGCTTATAACCAGTAGTCGGAAATCATTATTTTTTAGATTTTATCCAGAATCTGCTGCGTCATTTATAGTTATTTAGCTTCGAAAATGTAAGGAGGTAAGTTGAATATAATTTGCTCTCCGGTCTTTTACTTTATTGCCCTGTACAATGTCGTATATGGGTAGATAGTAAATGGTACAGTATTCAAATCGCCCTTGGCATGATTCTTAAACCATTCTGAGCCTTTTCTTACATGTTTTATAAAAATCTTTAAAATAAACGGAAGGCGTTATCAATCTACAGTTTGTTTGTTTTGATAACAGGCTGATAGCTAGGTTTTGCACGACACGAACTCGTCTTAAATTAGCTGTTCGGAAAAAAAATTCTGTGACGGCCATGAGGTTTTCATTATACAGGGCAATTAAGTAAAAGACCGAAGAGCAAATTATATTCAACTTATCTCCTTACATTTTCAAAGCTGAATAACTATAAATGACGCAGTAGATTCCGGATAAAATCTGAAAACATAATGATTTCCGACTACTGGTTATATGCGAGTTTTGTACTCTCGATTCAACACTATGAAAACCGGAAGAGATGGTACAGGGCGTTCGGATACTGTGAGATTTACAAAAGTCGCCAGACTTCCTTCTGAATCCCTTTGTATAAACGTATGTTCTATTAACCATTGTCTGTACATAAGTGTAATGTGTTTATACAAATAAATAAAGTTTAAACTATAAACTATCTACGAAAGAACGGCTAATTCTGACGTGGCCTTTAAATCAGTATATATATGTGCGTTAAAGACAGAACTTCTCTGCCGGGGGTCTGGTTCCCAGCAAAAGCATATGTCACCTGTACAGGTGAAGGTGTGAAAAATTATTCAACCAATCAGTTGACCAAAATTACTAATTATAATAATTTAATTGGCTGACTGGAGATGTTGACACTATGCGATCAAGAAGAATGACACTGGGTTCTGTTCTGTTCTTTTCAAATCTCCTAACAACGTTCCCCAAGTGGCTCAGCGGTACGTAACCATAGTTGCACGCACTTGGCGCCGTGTGTCCGTCCAAATGACACTGGGGAAGTTAATCCTCCTTATACAGTACCACTACTGTCTTTAAGTAATTCAAGGGCAGATAGCTTACTTAACCTCAAAAAAAGGGAAGAGTTTGAGATAGTTTCATAAAAAAATTGATAATTGCAATTTGTTTGATATATTTTTATGCCTTTAAGTTAAACATTCCAGCAATACGACAAGACAACCTGAAATCAGCAGCATGATAATCTTCCAGCTGAAGTCCAAACTCACCCAACAGCAATGATGTATCGTCCATCTTTGTCATAATTATGGTCATATTAATTCATTACGATGTCTAACATTTAGAGGAGTGTGCTATACGAAGCTTCTTATACAAAAGTACTTATCCTAAGAGGTTATGGCCGATGTACCCTCGCTGCTAGTTGATTTAGGACTTTAATAGCCACTACTGTTGCCTCAGATATCGGGTTGCGTTTCCGTATTGCTGGAACAGTTCGACTGAAGGCATACATCACATATCTAACAAATCGCCATTATCTAAACTTTATGAAACTTGATCATAACAATTCCATTTTAGAACGTTAAGCAAATTATCTGCCCTTGAATTACCCCATCCCCACACATTTAATGATTAAAGGATGTGTTGGACTTAGACATCATTTCCTGCAAAAAGATCAAAAACAGCTTACAAAATTTATGGACATCAAGATAAGATATGCATTTCTAAGTTTAGGTGAATTGATTAACGGTTCTTTTTACAACTGATAGCAAAACAACGTTCTGAAATGCTATTAGAAACGATAAAAATGCAACGTAACGTAAGCTGGGCCTGGTCACGTAACCGGTCGTTACATTGGTGACGCGTGCATGAAACTGGTAAGATATAAGTCAGTTGTTTTGTATGATATGAATCAGAAATACATTGAAGTCGGATAGTGTGAAATTTCATTCTGAAGAAGAAGAAGAAGAAAAAAATATATAGTAAAGAGAATATAGCACTTTTCCGGATCTTTTTGATCATCCCTCATATAGTGTCATTTATGTGCGAAATATTTTCAATCAATTTAAAGAAAATTTTAAACTCACACAACATCAAGTATCCGCCCTCTTTATGCCTAACAATATAAGACTCATATTGCAAATATATGTAGATTGAAGCACTTTACTTTTCATTCGCATTTTTAACAGAACAGAAATCTGTTCCGGTAAATGGCTAAATAATGGTGAAACCAGAAAATCGCAGATATAATTGTAACAAAACTTTGCAAATGTTCCACCCACAAAATAAATAAATAAATAAATAATCCAGAGCTAGTCATGAAATGTTTTACCCCTTTTTTGACCAGTGGACTCAACCATCCCAATCATTTGGATAAGTTCATATCTAGTTTTAGGGGTTTCTGGTGAATGTTTTCACTCATTGTATTATGCATAGAAATTCCTGTAAGAAAACAGTTTTGACTCTGATCAGACGGCAAGTGCTAACGTGTCTGAGCTGGGTTTGCACTATTTGCATATGCCCCTAAAACGGGTTTCCAGTCTAACAAGAATTAATGGACCGTATTACTGCTAAGAGTTAAATTCACCAGTCCTGATCGAAATCCTGTTAGTTTAAGACATTAATGTCTGGTTACATACGTTCGAGTCCATTAAATCATCTTAATAAGGCCATATATTATATATCTACGAGGGGCATTTAAGAAATAATGTAAATGATCTCAGGGTAGTCTATTGGCTGATATTTAGCAGTGGTTTTATATATCATTGGAAAGGTAAATTCAAGTGCTTTAGAATGGTAAGCGTTAAAAGAATTTCCAAGTCACTCATGCATGACAGCACGTGCTTATACGTCATAGGGGTGTGGATACTGGAAACTGTACATTTTCACTGAATGTCTTTCGTGTTCTTTTGCTGTTTTCTCAATGACAAAATGATATATTTTAATGAAGAAACACGTAATACTGTCCTTTAAATGTAAAATAAGAAAGTTGTACAGAAATCGTTTCAAGATTCTACACCAGTAACATAATAAACGAGATTTTTTTTCTCTGCTATGAGTTTATATATGCAAAATTATTACAGATGCATTATTATTATAATACCAATAAATTGTGATTTTTGACTTATTCGCATCCAATTTCAACTAATGACAGATATTTTATTACTGAAATGATTAAGTCATTATATTTTGCTACGACTGGCATCAAATCACTGATGAAACTGGATGACAAGTGTGCAAACTCCACGCCGGAAGTTGCAAAGTAGCAGCAATTCATATAAAATACATAAACAATAAAATGAAAAGATCTTCTAATAAAAAGACACAGGCTAAATATATTTAATTTTGTTTATTGCCAAAAATTAGAAGGAGATATGGAAAACAAAATTCATACATAAGGACTTGAAAAACTTGATATTTTATATGACATATACTGAAATTGAAATATGTGGGTGGGTGGGGAAACATCGTAAAACATCAGGTAGGCCACTGACAAAAGAGCATAAAGTGCCGTAAAAGATTATTTATGACAGGAAACAAGCGTGACCAATTAAATTTTATTTATTTTTTGTTTCATATCTATCATCAAACATTCACTTTCACTTAAATTGACCTCAAAACCGAAGATTAAACAGCTTACTATACATTTCAATTAAACACAGGAAGTGACGTCATCAGAGATGCGCATTGTTCCATGATTAGTCTACTTCGCATTGCAAATCTTATGTTTTAGCAATGCTGATGCAATGCTGTTCATATTGGAATATTTTCAGTGTAACAGATAATATAGGTATGAATCTACAGCTGCTTGTATCAAGAGCTAAGAAAATATGAATTTGTCTTTGCATAAATATTCCGTCCGTTTCTACTCAGTGTCCTTACCCTTACAACCATTTTCAAGGCATATTTTGAAGAAAATACCGGTGATTCAATTTTTTTGAGTAAAGGCCATTGGGTGATATGTAAACCTAAAAGTTAAGACAAACATTAAAAAAATCGGTCAACATTCCAAGGAATGGCAGACTCATTTACACTATTAATATGCTGTAAAATTTGATGTCTAAAAGTTCTAGTTAAGTGTGAAGAAATGAGGAGAAACACTGATTCTTAAATAACTGTTTATTGTATAATTGTCCTAAACTAAGTAAGTTCCAAATCCTAGAAATAATAATTTTTACTTACACAGTTTGTGGCTGAAAATAATTAATATTGAAAATCTACAAAGAAGATTAAATTAACTGGTTTTCCAGTTAAACTATTAGAATGTTCATTTTCTAAAGAAAACTTGTATTTCGCTGGTAAACGGTTAAGTCCAGTTTAACCCACAGAAACATAAAGAGGGTAAATATCCACTCTAGAAATTCAGTCCTAATACGACGGCAAAGTCCAGTCTTGTCTTATGGGAATTCCACATAAAAATATAGTAATAAAAATGATGATGAACAGGGAGTCAAGAAAAGCTTATATAGGCAAAAAATATGAAAGCCACTACTTTTTGCAGCTATCACTCAAGATCTCTAGACAAAAGAATTTTTAATCACTTCCCATTTCTCAGGTTATGATCATCAAGGACAACAATTGCTTCTAATGGTGTTTAACACCATAACCACCATATCAACTGATTGTGACTCAGGTCAGCTGATTATGGAGGTTTGTTGTCAAAACTGTGTTTGGCATTTCCTTCTTTTGAGGAGTAATTATGCACAAACAGCTCCTAGCAGGTTAGATTTGACTTTGATGACCATATCTCGAGAAAGTGAGAAGATTTTAATCCAGACTCATTATTGAATTATATGAACATATTATAACGAATTTTCTAAAATAATAATTTTGAAAGACATGCACACACACACAAAAAAAATACATATTCAGAATACAAAAAAATAATTCTATACTCAGTATCAACAGACCCTATCAAAAAACATTTAACAATAAGACAAATTTTTTGGCAAAAATATTCAACAAGCTAAAGATGGAAATTTTGGCATTTAATACCCAAAATTTTTCAGCATAAAACTATTTCTGAAATGCCCCTCGTATAAATAACATTTGGGAAGTTTGGCTCTACTATAAAGCACTGCTATAAAGTACTGCAGTACTAACCGAAATGAGAGAACATAGAAAATCTGCCCGGGATTATCTCGGCGTGAGACTTTGCAGACTCGTTTAAAGCAGAGGGTCGTATTTTTAAACCAAATAACGGACTTTTCAGCATCTTAAACGAACGCAATACGTTGGCGCGACTTGTTTTTTTAAATCTACGTTTGCGCTAGTTCTTCTTCGAATGCGCGACTCGTTTTTTCTTTAAATTTGTGCAAAACTTTTAGTTTAGTTATCCTCGAATATTTAGATGTTTCGAAGTTTATTGCAATGATCTGCGCGACAAAATGCCATGCGAATGCGCGACTTTTTTCTCCTGCAAATGCGCGTCTCTATAGGTAAAACATATGCTTCTTTTTCAGGAAAATAGTTGCGCAAATGTAAATTGTAGAAAGTCACGCAAACGATGTGACAGGAGATCCGCGCATTCTGATCAATCAGCCCTGTTCACTTGCAGCTTCTTCGTCAGATCTTAAAGACAAATATCCTTGTATATTGGCTGCCATAATTCTATTATGTAACAGTCCAGTGACACTGCCATTTCATCAAAGGAAATATCCCATCTCACATAGGTAATGACATAACAGGGTATTACAAGAGTTGTCAGAAGACAACGAAGCGCGCCTAATGGGTGCCTGACTCTCAAGGTTACAAAGTATCTCAACTCAAAACATAGTTAACATAGTTAACCAGGGGTGAATGTGGTAGCTAGGGCACAAATGAAGTTTGCATCAGAAGCTAGACTAAGTCAGTTGTTCCCTTTGGCATACAGGGCCGACTTGTATGCCACTATCTGGACACTTTGCGGACATTGAGGGTCGGGTCCTCGTGCACCAGACGGAGAGATACCAACTCAGTCTAACTTATAATGCCTCATGGTGACAAAGGATGGTTCCTAGTATGGGTTTTCACACCACCTTTACCCAGTACTAAGTCGGTCTGATGACACCTCCTTACCATTTGCAGACTTCTCATGTTTCCTTGGGTCCCATCCCATAACCTCACCCCTAGCCTGAACCAGTTGTCAAAGCCTGGTCTCGGGTAAGTATCATACTGCATTTAAACCTTGTAGCATAAAAGGTATCGAAGTTATGAGCTCAAAGAGAAATGCATAGTCATATTGCATACTTATACATAGTGCTAAAGGTATAAGGCAAAAATCACTCAACCATGAATAAAGGTCAAGGACACAAAAGTCTGCATGGATGCTTTGCTGCTGCTGCAACCCAATGCTCCAGGGAAGATCCTGACCAAATACGAAGCAGGTACCTCAAATGAGTTTGGAGGTATGAGCCTTAAACTTAAACATCAAGATCATCCTAGATATTGACCTCTTGCCCCACCCTGGACAAGGATTCTTACTCATACTTGTGGATATGATGGTGGGTGGATGAAAGGGGAGGGGTAGGTGGGTGTCATAGTGATCTATAAATAGTATGAGGTCATTCGCAATGTCAGACTGATCCACTATGCCAGGTATAATGTTAATTCATCAAATAGTGCTAGAGATAGAAGGCAAAATCAGTAGACCGTGAATAAAGGTCAAGGACACAGGAGTCAGCATGGAAGCTTTGCAGCTGCTGCAATTATAGGGAAATGCTATTTGACCAAGTATCAAGTCTCTTGTGTCAAAGGTATCATGAAAACTAAAAAAAATCCTTAAAAACAGTGCCAAACAGCAAAGTCAGTCAACCGTGACATATAGGTCAAGGACACTCAATTGTGTAATGCTGGTGCTGCAGTCATATGGATGTATATATGTACCAAGTATGATGACTGTAGCTACTGTAGTTTGTAAGATACAGAGCTAAACATCGTGTTAAACGCAAAAGTTAACATTGGGCTAACCTGTCACGGACGCCGACGAGGACGCTGACGCGAACGCTAACGCTAACGCTAACGCTAACGGATACTCGGACTACGACGCCGGGGGTATCGCATAAGCTCTCCTTTGCTTCGCAAAGGCGCGCTAAAAACAAATAAATACTGGCGGGGGTGGGGAGGGGGGAGCGTTCTTTATAGTAGAGAATATTTGTCTTTAAGCTGTATTTAGCTTCCAGTGAGTAGAGCGACATCCATCTTTAACAGTATCAAAATAGTTACAAATAATTTTTACAACTTTCTTGACTATGACACGAAATTCAAACAGGAACATTTGAACCCTGACACGAGAAAACCAACAAAGTGGCATGTGCGCCCAGCGATGACTCAGATCAGCCTGGGCATCCGCCCAGTCTGATCAAAGTCTTCACTTGCGCCTTAAGGGTAGCTAATGGTCAAAGCTAGCTCCATGCGGACAGCGAAGCGTGTGATCAGATTCGGCGGATGCCCAGGCTGAGCTGTCTTTGCTGGGAGCATATTCCATTTTGTTGGTTTCCTCTTGTCGTGGCTCATTTGTACATGTACAATATGGGTAAAACGAAATAGTGAGGCAGTCAGAGCAAGCAGCGGGAAAAAGCTGCAGATTAGACTATAAGAAAATCTTGGCATCAGACTTTAAGTCTCTTCCATGTTAAATTATTAAAGAGATATATGGACTATCACTGACTATTTTGAATTCTCAAGGCAAGTATAATTTTCAGACAGTAAATTAGGGCCACAAATCTTGACAGCGGCTTCAGTAAAGATTTGCACTCAGTGACATATTATCAAACCATGGTCTTGTGTGTTTTCATCAATGTTTTCGTAATTACAAGTCGGTGCAAAAGGGATGAGATTCCATTATTACTGTTAACAGAGAAATACGATGGCTTTAAACTTGGAGGGATCAATTTAACTCAGACTTTTAAAGATTTGAAATCAAGTCACGCATCTTTTGTTTTGAGACTTGGACTAGTACATGTAGACCAAATGCACCCAATGCATGGTGTATGCGTACACATCGAAGGTAGATTACTTAGGTTGCCATTCACAGTTTCGCACTTTTGGCCGGGGACAAAAATGCTAATATTTGGGGGTAGGCTTGTATCTTGGGCTATAAATTCTTTTCGGCTCCTTATAAGCAGGAAACTTTTTCCCTTTGAGTGAGCATGTGTCAGGAAAGTAAAAACTGAATTTATTTCCAACCTTGAAAACCATCCAACGCTGTGCGGCATAGATGCGAAACTTCGGCTGCACTGATAAAGCACGAAATACAATTGTGAAATTGATAGTGCTCATTTTCAATAAAGAACAGCAGAAAATCTAAAAGGCTGGCAGGTATTCGGTTGCAGTTGACAGTGATCATCTGTAAGCCTTCTTGGTAAATCTGTAAGCTTTAGGTGTCAACAATTGTCCTGTTCTTGAGTAGAGCATGGGTAATAATGCCATTTTTGAAGAAATTTGCTGGCCCCAAAAAGTGGGTGGGGTGTCATTTTCTCTGCAACAAAATTCATATAAGGACCTTATAGGGGTTATAAATGGCTATAAAGTGTATTTAGGCATATGTACAGCTCATTCAAAGAGACGAAAGAATGATTTATAATGCATTCAATCAGGCTGGAATGTCACTTTGTTTGGCTGACCCCTGTGGAGTCATCGAGCTATCGAAAAAACTGTGGAGTGCAGCCTTAGATAAGGACGTAATCGCCTCCATTCTGCAAGCCGGGATCCAGTAACCTACCAGTGAAACAGGTACTTGTAAGAATGCGACTGCGATAGGATGTATATGTTTAGAGACAAACCGAAATGCAATATTTAAATTAAGGAAAAGAAAAAGGATCGCAAACGGCAGATACCGCTAAGTTGCAAACCTATTCTCAATAATTTCTGTGACATTTCGACAAGATATTACTAAAAGTAAAGAAAGTGGAGCAATAACACCATTTTCTTACATGTATGTAGCCCTTGGTATCCTCAGATGTCCCATTCGGACAAATTAGGGAAATAATAGTAAGCATACCTAACTTGGTTGTACCTGTGAAGGTTCACCATGATACTCAAAACGGAGTGGCTATTACCAGTCGACTGGGGGCTTTTGACAGTCGACTGTTAATAGCCAATTTACGTAGCAAAACGCTGTTGCCAATCGACTAGTAATAGCGATTTTAACGTAAAATTGTTATTGCCAGATGACTAGTTATAGTGATTTCCACATGAGGCCGCTATTGCCAGTTGACTAGTAGCAGCGAAAATAGCATTAGAAACGTTATGCCAGTTTCTTTAAGTTTTGGTCCAAGGAGGGCAAATTCTATTTGTCAGCAACAAGCTTCTTTTTTTGAAATCACTAGAAAAGAGCCCGCGCAAGCGCGGAAATATTTCATGATGGTCAAGTTTATATAAAAAAGCGAGTTTTAATTTTTCAATGTAAATGGCCTTAGGCCCAGGTGAAGATATGACCTTTACCATGAATACTCACTAAAGCTTCATTTACCTAATTAGTTGTCTGCATCTACAGACTTTCAGGTAGCAGACTGCATTGTTTCTAAAAAAAAAATCAACTTTTTTCACTTTTTCCTATAGAAAAACCTAAGTGACTCAAAAGTTGATCTTGCCGTAAAACAGATCAAGGTCATCCCAGGGTCATCATTTATATAAATTTTGTTGAGCTTTTGAGTCCTTGATGCGACATGCTAAGTTTCAAGATCATAGGATTTGTGGTTCTGGAGAATTGGTTGATTTGATGCTTAACGTCCACGGTAAACAGCTAAGGTCATGTCGGGGCGGTCAGTTAACCTAACCACACTATTCCTGGGCAGGCTTAGACCTCCTAAGCGGTTAACCAGTACTAAGTGCACATACTTTCGCCAGTAACTGACAACTGCCCTTCTTGAATCAGCGGAAGGAGAAACGAAAGTATGTGGCCAGACCGGGTTTCGAACCCAGGACCTCTGACTTATGAGTCAGGTGGCCTACCGATTGCGCTACGCGGCCCGGCGTGGTTCTGGGGGAGAAGATTTTTGAAATTTTTTACCATAATAAATGTTTGCCATCTCCGTTATGTAACCTGTCCTGGGTATTTTGTTTCTTTTTCTGGAAAAATTGGGTCCTGGAACGTTTTGGGGGGAAATATTCAAGCCCTCTGAAGACTAAAGGCTTATTTAGCTTCGTTGAATCATTGAAATTGATTTGTCTGCTTCGCTGGAAAAAATGCCCTTTCTTACCTGGCGCATGTGTGTAACCTTAGACATTTTTAATTTTTGTCTTTTCGAAAGTTCAGTTCAGTTTGAATTCTCCTAACGACGTTCCCAAGTGGCTCAGCGGTACGTAACCATAGCCGCACACACTTGGCGCCGTGTGTCCGTCCAACTTTTCGAAAGACCATGTGCGTTGAGCTTTATTCTTCAATGGGCAAGTTCGATTGGCTACTCGTATTGACTATCGTTCTGGAAGAAAATGGGTCGTTTCGAGCCAGGGCCGTCGGGACTTTGACCATTTAGTTCTTCATCCGTTTAGACATATGAGCAAAAATACAAAAATAAATCGTTATTTATGGGGAATGACATACGTTCATGGGTCGGATTTTTGCATTAGAACCTGCTAAATTTGGACTTGCTTGATATAACGACGCAGAACCGAAACGACCGGATTAATTTAAAACGTGTATTCGAGTACACGATAATTTCACTCGAACGCACCCATTGTTGACATCGAAGTTTCTAGAAAAATACTTGGGAGAATTTAAAATGAAAGACGAATTTAATTCCCAAATTCTTTAAATCTACGTGAAACTAAAACACACGCTAACCGAAATTATCAATGATAGCAATATGCGAAAGAACCAGTATAGAAATTACGCTTGAAAATGCCACCAATTTTGCAGTTTATGCGTTACTTCGTTTATTCAGTATTATAGATTGTTGTACCCTCATTTATGCATATATGAATTACTGATTGCTTTATACTTGCACTGTTTTTACAATTTTTCGAACTTCATATTTTTTATTCCGGATACCAAGAAGTGATCTTACTGCTTGTGTTGGATAAGCCGTATATCTCTACATTTTTTTCGGAGTCTTCTCTGTTGTCATCATTAGTCTACTAATTTTGCAGACTATACAGAGTAAATGCGAACCATCTGGTCAGTCTGTGCAGATGCGTAGGCTGAGATGCTTGTGATAACCCATTTTCAGTGTCATGATTAGCCGATGGCTTCCTTGTACTCGAGATGTCAGTTACTAATAACCGTTCTGACCAGCCTACTATAAACACTAACGGGTGTATATTGCCCCGCTCAGCGATGCTTTTGGTATGCAAAGTTAGGGGAAATCAGGATTTCCCGCAGAAAATCACATGCCCTTCCGCGAGCAGATCTGTTCTCCGATAAAGGCTCGAACCTAAAGCAGTGATAATGACGGCGTTAGCCCGTTTCACCACTTGCCATGGAGGACGGGTCTAATTTTAGTATGATTTGCATATCAATCCCATAAACAGTTGTTCAATTATAAGACAGATGAATCACGTACGGTTTACGACCCTTTCAATAGCATTTCAGTCATGTCAAGCAGAAGGAAGGGTGATAATGAAAGCTTGTGTACAATGGAATCCCGTTAACAATTGAAAAGAAATCCAGTTTTATCGGAAATCAACTCAGACCGCCCACCTTAGCAGGCCAGTGCTTAACCCACAGAGTTATCGTGGCTCCTCAGTAACACAACGTCATAGTTCCTTACTATGCAGCTATTAACTTTAAGTGGGATCCTCAATCCTCCATAATCATTAATAATTAAAAAAATGTTGGGAAAATAATAACTGGTCATAACGATTTCACGTTAAGATGGCTATTGCCAGCCGACTGGTAATAACGATTTTAACAAAAAATGGCTATTGGCAGTCGATTGGCACTAGACCTTTCCTACTCAAAATGTAAAGAACAACGCACCGAAAACTACTTTTAGGGCAGGTATAGTGTATTGCCTTGTGGTACTAGCCGGCTTTTATAGCGACGTGGAAAAGTGTTCACCTTTAAATTGCAGGGTCCCCGACTCAATCCTCTGCTGGGGCGTGAGATTTTTATTAGAGTTCTTGACATATATAGCCCTGCAGTAAGAGAAGATAATCCCATCGCTCAAAATTCTGATAAAGCCAGAAAGTTGATCTTGCTTTGGTCACTTCTATGAAGTTTCACGAAGGTATTCGTATTAGAACAAGAATGATAGGAAAAAACACTTCCTGACATGTTATAGCCTCGCGGTAGCAGTAGATTATCCAATCGGACAAAATAATTCTGATTGTAACTGCACTGCAAAAAATACGGAAGATTTTACGGTAAAATAACTGGAACCAGCTGCCAGTTCTTTTACCGTTATTTTTACGGGCGCCCGTAAGAAATTGCAGGAATCATCAAGCAGAGTGGGACAGAATAGAGCAGGTTTCGTTTTGGTCAGATAGCCCTTCAACAATACAAAGCTATTTTCGAGTGCGCCAAGTTAACATAAAACTTCAATTTCGTGATTTCCAACAATGTCTTACAGGCAAACGCCCATAAAAATAACGGTAAAAGGACTGGCAGCTGGTTCCAGTTATTTTACCGTAAAATCTTCCGTATTTTTTGCAATTTTTTTTTTTGTACCAGAAAACTTTCCTTACTTTGAACATTTCTATAAAGTTTCACTGATACAGTCCCGTAACTCCGTCAGAATTTATCGAGACTCCCGAAGGAGTTCTTTTAAGACCTACTACAAATCCTTTCGTACTTACACAAGTTATCGAACGGAATCAATGTACGGACAGATACTAAAAACTCCTGCATATGCTCCAAAACACAGAGCTGGCCGTGGAATGTTAAAACTGAACCTAATGACTGCTAAAATAATATAAATCCGTTCAGATGTACTGATAACATTTCTATTAGTTTATCACTGCTGGCGGACATTTTGACACACGACGTTATAATTAATCCAGTTATTAGTGATTCAGTGCAGAGTCATTCAAACCGTAATAATCTCAATGCACCCACGTATATCAAAGAATCAGTTTGAGCACATTTCGTTTTTTTAATTTTCATTTCAACTTCTTTTATTTCAAACTACTAATATTTCAAAGTAAATTTTCCGAGACCAGACAAGTTACTTTTTGAGATATCAGTAGTTTGGGATGAACTTCGACTCTGAGATATCGAGATGTGACTGTATTTGTAATTAGAACTATGTCCAGTAGTTATAGCATTTGGACTTACTTCTTTTAAGATAAGCTAAAATATTTTAAAATTAGTCAAGTTCTGAAGGTTATTTCCCCTTGAAAGCAAGGAATAGAGCAAAAAGCGAAAATAGCAGACTAGGATTAACTCTGTGTGTTCATCACCAAAGTGAAGTGTACAACCTTGGCAATGCCCCGACTGACTTGTCATTATAATACATGTATGATGAATCTTAGCGGAGTTTGTCTTCCATTCTTTTGAATTATTTTGGTTTGTTGCAAGTTCTCGGTGCACCCTTTCTGATGCCAATGACGATCGTTTTTTGTGTGTGTTTTTCGGACATAGAGGTAAGGTGGAATTGTCGAGGACGGATGCGCTCGTGAATTAAGATCTGCCCATTTTTTTCAAACTTTTTGGCTAAAGCGACACTGAAGAAGTTAATGACCCGAAATGTACGCGACTAGCCAATGCTTAAAAAAATAATGTACAGGAATGTGCATCTGTCGCATTAAAACTTTTAGGATATGTACCATTTACTTTTCAGACATTGTCTAGTCGCATACATTTTGAGTTCATTGATTCACCTAAATGATACCATATAAATATGACTAGGAACTAAAGTTCTATAAGAGAATATTGGAAGTTGTTCGCTAAATGGAATAACGTTTTTGGCCAGTGGCGGAGGAGATCAGCTGGAGATCAGAACATCAGCGGAAATGCTTGTCAGAACCAGAACTGTTCTGGTATACAGTCTATGGATCTTGATTCACAGATATATATCTTTTTCTCTACAAGATTTTTACTTGTTTCAAAGAAGCTATTCTCCAATTCAATGAAACGAGTGAAAATCTCATACAGAAATATATATCTGTGATTCTGTGAAAATTTAGTTCATTGAAACTCTTCTCCGATTCCGCAAACCGATGACTCGCGATTTTGAAAAAAAAAAGTAAAAAGTATGCAAAGACCAGGAACTGAAATCCAAATCCAGCCCTCAAACCATAGTTGGAAACAACTAAGATTACAAATAATCAAAATACAGAGAACATATGGCCAACCGAGTGAGCAGCTTGTTCCCAAAAGGTGGCCACTCAGCAACCCAAACCGAACCAAAAATAATAAGAACATACATAAGGTAAAACATCACAGACACTCTGACACCAAAAACAGGCAACAGAGAAGACCGCAGATGTATTTTTAGTGTAAATACTCTATAGGCCATGAGCCAGATATGGTTTACCTCCCCCCCCCCCCCCCCCCCAGGGGGAGTTTTGTAGACCATACTTTTCTTAAAGACCAGCATCCTAGAAGTATTTTGCAGCATGTTAGCCCTCTGGCGAGTGGGGCGTTAAGCTGTAACAGCCTGTTACATTACGTTACCCATTAAAATAAAAAACATAAAATAAGAATTATCAAAAATTATCAAAAATAGAAGTCACTTACCTATGTTTAAAATTATAATAGAGTCTAATAGAACAACCCAATAGCTAAAAGTTATGATGTTTGAAACGTCACTTTAGCCTACGTGGTGTAGTATACGTGACGTTTTTCTTCACTCTCCATTAAAATTGCAATTTCCATCCAAAATACTTTCTTTTTGTAAGTTATTCCTTTAATATTAGACCAAATGGTTGTTTATGTGTTAAAGAATTTTTTTTAATCTTTTCAGATCTGCAAAAATTATTATCCTATCTTGTATACTTTGGGAGAAATAGGATGTTGAACACAGTAGCCCTTTATGAATGTTCCATATTACAATTATCACTTTCTGTATAATTCAAGCGCTTGAACTACACTATTGGAATGGAAAACAACAGTAAACGGTAATATTGAATATGCCAGCCTATTTAAACAGCAAGGAGCAGTTCAACAATATTTTGAATGCATTTTAGTCGTCCATAATGATCGATTATATACGTTACCTAGGGCTACTTTTGTTAAAATCATATAATTTAAAGATAGAATCATTTTATTTTCTTTGGTATCAGTTTCTTCATAAAAGAATCTTTTAATATAAGAGAAAAATTCATTCTGGTTTATTTTCCATGATAAACTATTACTAGTAGTAACGTAAATAACATTAATATTTAAAATATTTTATTATAATACCTTTAATCAGTTTTTTTACCACTTTCACATTAAAAAATAACACATATAAGTCTGGGTGTTTTAATGATATATTGTGTACTTGGACCTATCAATATTTCTCTCAGTTATTACTTTTAGGGATTCATGAGGTGTGTTTTATACGTGATTAAACACAGAATACTTCAAATTGTAATGTTAAGGGCATTGGCATATTCTGCACATGTAAAACGGGTTTTGCTGTTTACTTTGTTATCATATCAAAAATAAAAGTATTTCATAATGACATTGCCCAGTTTGTTTCTTTAACGAATTGTACATTTGAGTTCTAAACACAGTAACATACCTGAAATTTTGTTATATACAGCTGAAAAATCCAAAAAATCAAAAAAAAAAATAAAAAAAAATAAATAAATAAAATAAAAAATACTCCAGAAAAGATAAAGCCGCAGCTCTTAAAAGCCAGCATTGATTTTGCATATAGGGCTAGAATAAAATGATATGCAATCAGTTTGATACCATTAAAAGCTAAGCGGTTTTGACGTGTTTAGTTTAAAACTATAAAATAATCAGCAATCAACAATGCAAACTGGGGTTCCACCTTGTTTATTGACATGATTTGTTATAGCTTTTACGTGCACACTGAAAAACTATAAAGCAGAACAGTAACCTGAAGTTTAAAGGCTTAAGCCAAATACAGTTCTGCATCAAAGCTAATGCAGATATTTGCTGGCAGCGTATACTTACTTTTGTAAGACTATTGTATATTTTACGTTACCAGAGAAAACAACATTGCTGAGTTACAGTTTAAGAAACAAAACAAACTTTTGAAAATAATTAATAGTAGTGTCAATACATTGCTTTACTTAGTTCATTTATGTAACTAACAATTATGTGTCAACCAGGAGTTTGGGAGAATAGTATTAGAAATATATAATACGGAAAAGAGACACTGGCAGTTTACTAGTATACTGTGGCTATCTATAAATGCTATGTTCAAGATGATCTACATTTCTATGCTTTTGTTTCTTGCTCTTTAAAGTCTAACTGCATTCAACCATCTCCTAAAGAATCTAACTACATTCAATCATCTCTTATAGAATCTATTCACTAAAGAACATAAAGACACGTTTAGTTGGACAAAAATGTTTTTTTTTTTTTTTTTTTTTTTTTTTTCAAGCGACAGTGTTCCAGTAGTTCTGCACACATAATAAAATGGCAAATGAAAATGACAGAATATATTAATGTTTGTCATCGCTGTTCAGATATTTATGAGCAAATCTTAGTTGTTCTCCCTCAGAATGTATTTACCTATACTGTAGTTATATGCTTTGAAGAATAATACTGGGGAAAAAAAGAAAGACCAAACAAGTAACGTATACAACGTATCTAGTGAGAGTTTATGAATTCTCCATCTCCGATATCCTTAACTAGTAATACAGTATTTCTGAAGATCAAATAATCAAACAATAGAAACAGTGCATACCTATACACGCCAAGGAAGGGCTAACCTAAGTAACTTTCTCCATTTGATCTCCGTGACCTTGTATTACCATATTGTTTACTTTTTAGCAATAAATGTGGTTTTAAACTGCCTATTTATGATATCTTACTGCTTATCAAATTATCCTTGTCCAAATATGTTAAATACTGTTAGAGAATAAAGCACCAATTTTAGTTGTTACATTATTGAAAATTGTCTGACTGAAATTTGTATTTTGTAACACCTTTAGTCCTTGATAGTATCAACAAGTGGGAATAAAACCATGGGGTTTGCAAAATTACCTGACCATTTGAATATTTGTAACAACATAATGAAAAATAGAACTCCTGCACAGGCTGGAGACAGAATGTTGTATGCGTTATAAAGTATGTCACTTTCTATAATCCTTAAATTTTCACATTGTTAACATTTTGAAATGTATTTGATGGCCGGGAGCTGCATAAACAGATCACGTAGATCACAAATTAACATATAAGTTATGATCACGGGGGCCACACAAATTTGCTATCCCATGTAAAGCAGTTACTGTGCAAAGAGGCTCGTGGCTGACGATTCGACTGACATCATAGAAAAATGGTGTTAATGGATGCTGGCAGAGTTGGTACTGCTTTTGATTGCCTCGGCTGGTAGTCACAGTTGCATATTTGTATGTAGGGTAATTGAATGGCTCAGCAAACAACACAGGTAGCGAAACTGGTTTAATCCCCATCATAACGAGAACCTAAATATTAATCAGTTGCAGCATTTATCAAGTTATACCTACTCCATTTAATGCATAGAATTAAAAAAAAATCATTTTTATGAAGTCACTTTTAAGTGAGACTGAATTGAAGACAAGGTCGAACTGCTTCAGCTGTAACAATCTATGTGCGTCTTGCTGAACTCTTGTGTATTTCAAAGAGCTAAATTTGCCATCTGACTACCAGTGGTAAGCTTATACTACAGCAATCAATACTTCATGTCGCCAGGGAACTAAAATTTTGATAACAGATGACTAATAAATCTTATTCCTCGACATATTACAATTATGTAACGTAATGTTACTGTTAGATTGTCTTTCAAATATCCATTATTAGATCATGTTTTATAGTTTGAGGACACATAACATTGACATTTCTTCATATTTACATATACAACAGTATCTACTGAAGACAAATTAAAGATAACATTGAAATATAAAATGCAGCTAATGTTGGCTTTCGTAGCTTTTCTGGTCATTTTGTAGGTTACATTCTTCAAAAATAAGATAGTTTCTGTCCCCATTTAATGTATCCACTGCTAATTTAACTGCTGCCTACATTATCTAAGCTAGGCATGAATAAAAGAAGATTGATGGAGCACGTATAAACTGCAGTCCACCAATTCAGCGATTTAGTCTGATTCTGTTTTTTTTTCGTATTTTTGTTGTGGTTATATACGTTACATATTTATCGTAACTGCTGACGAGTTTTGTAAGACTTTAGATGTTTCTTTCTTATAATAGAATATTGAAACAGTCATATATATGACATTAACTTTTCGCTACACTTAAATTCTTAAAATTTGCTCCTTATATTACATGTATTTAGACACTGAAGGGGAAAGAAACGTCAAATGCAATGTAAACTACGTTATACAGGCTAGTCAACTTATCCTTGACAATGTCAATAACTTTGAAACAGTGATTTATGTACTAGCAGACAAAACCCAACATTATTCAGGGCGAATACTAGCATGTGTACAACAATGCGTATCTTCTATTATAACGTGAATATGTAAATTTGGGTAGTGTAATTGACGTTGACGTCATACGTTAACGCCCAAACGTACAGAGGGCTAACATGTGTCATTTTGTTTCTTATATAATGTAGTTTTAGAAAATCATAGGGTACAAAACTCCCCCTGGGGGGGGGAGGGGTGTCTATTGTCAGCTCAAAGTCTACTAGGAAATGACATAGACTGCTACTTTTACAAACCACGGTGAGAAAATTATTAAAAAGATACGCTGTGTCAGTTTCTGAATGCCAGATAATTACGACTTGAATACAACAAACTAGATTATTTCAAGGGAGAAATGAAGTTAATGAGAAATTAATAGCACTCAGATATAATCAGTGCCTAGAATCGCACATGTTTACGAAAAAGCAATGCGTCAACGAAATAATGAGATGACAGATCCTACGTAATCCGTAACATGTTGCTGTAATCGTCTTTATAGTGATAAGGACACACGTGTCCTACTTTAAAGTTCGCAATTTTCAAACAGTCCTGCACTGAAGGAATAGAGACACGCGCTGTACATGTACTTTCATTTTATGTACGGATTCCCTGTCTTGCTTGCTTTCCTTTCTTGCTTGCATTTATTTATACTCTTCCTCGTTGATTCCTCGTCTCAGCTTATGTGTGAGTTTTGGGAACTGGCAAATCAGTGTTGCATTCAAAAGCTGCAGCCTCAAAGCAATAACAAGTTAGTAACTTCATGTGAAAGTTTCTTTTGGAAATTGTCTTTGACTACTCCTACAGCCAAGCTTAAAGGATTTTACAGCTCAGTCCAAGACTCAATTCTAACACTGGTCGCCTATATAGCCAATGGTAAAATCCAGTGATATATTGCGTGACATATCACTGGGCGGACTAGCGTAACGTTATTTAGCGCCATTAGTACGTCATTTTGATTCGTTTGCTGACGTCAGTTTTCATTTCCATGAGGATAGACGGTGTCACGCCGTTTTGTCGCATTAAAAACTTACGGAATACATGTAAAAAACTGTGTTAGTCAAAGTCGTTGGCGGGATTTTTCATGTAATCATTGCGGAAAACCGGTAATATCTGAAGGAAACACTTGCGTTTTTATCGTTTCTTGCGTGTTAGAATCGAAATAGATTCTTGCGAACAAATGATTTGTTGCCCAACATATCACCGGTTGTCGGTCAGTCGCGTTCGTGATGTATCCACTTCACGACTGACCTCCAACCAGTGATATATTGGGCAACAAATAACTGTAAGCAAGAATCTATTTCTTAAATATATTGAAAAGATTTAAAAACTTCCACCCTTCAATTTTGAATATCTCAAATATAAATGCAGCTACGTCCACCGAAATATTACATGTATATTCTCTTATACCTGATAATGTCTGTATCGCGAATTTTAAATCGCTCAACCAACGAGCACGTGCTCCTCGTGTTCTGAGTACAGTTTACATAAAGATGAATCACAACATGTACGCAGTTTTCTGCGGAAGCATTTCTAATACAATATCAAATTGAATTTTACAAGTTTGAAGTCAGTCTGGGGTTTTATTTGGCACACCGCGCCTAAAAACCCCAACAGATGCAGAGTTTTGGCCAGTTTATTGCTGAAGTTTTGAAAAAGTGACGTCGCAAGACAATTTTATGTGTTAATAACGGCAATTTACAATCTCAGACGACGTGCACGGTTTACAGAAAGCTAAAAAGGCCGTCAGAAAAGCAGCTCTCCGATAAAAACCAGAGGTCATGACGTTAACTTACGTCGACGTCGTCTCCGTAATAGGTTTTGCGCAACAGCATCGACTGCAATGATAATTGCCAACCAACGTGGATGACGTAACAATATTTACGCAGTAAGAAAGCGTCTAAAAGAGCGTTGCAATCGATAACGCCGTCAATGTCTTATGCGTTTCATAGACGTAACGCTCTTTTACTGACGTTAGTTAAGAATGATACGAATAAACTGCGTAATCTTAAAATTTTATGAGTATCAAGCAAATATCGTAAAATATCAAACGCTGTCACGAGTGAAAGGCTCATCAGCCAGCAATAAAAAGCGGAAGTTTTTAAATTCCTTCAGTATATGAAAGACTAGCACCGCCATTTCTAGGTACTGTATTTACTTAGTTGTAAGACTGGAGTTTATCCTCCCAAAATTACCGCAAATATGTGCGTCGGTCTTGCGTAGTTCAGCTACAGAATGGGGTTTTCTCTTCCAAAACAATCTCAAAGATCTAGATTCGTCTTACAAGAATGATTTAGATCTTCGAGATTCTTCACAAGACGGACCTTCATCTTTGAGATTGTTTTGGAAGAGAAAACCCGTCTTATAATCGAATAAATTATTTGGGACTGTACTGGTTTTCACTGTCCCATTTATTGGACGCTAAACATTCGAAACTTAATACAGCATCAAAATGAAATATTTTACATTTGTACCGTGTGTACTAATATTTTATCAATGCTCAGAAATAATATCGTTCGTTTTTTGACAGTTCGTATCGGCTAGAAAACATCCAAGGTACCAAAATGTGTAAATTGATAGGATAGTAGTTTCGGAGTAGACACTGTAGACTCAGGCCAGATTGTCAGTAGAAACCCTCTGATCAGGATCTTATTGTGTGTCATTTTGATTGGTTTTTATTTAAGAAATCTAGATCAGCTCTAGTAGTGAATTGTTGAGTAATAATTCACTGTTTGGAGGTCAGTTGTAAAGTAGATCATATCACGAGCGCGGAGCGCGAGTGATATATCTACTTACAACTGACCGACAGACAGTGAATTATTACTCAACAATTCAATGCTGGAGCTGAACTATTTCGATTCTAACACTCAAAAACGCTGAAAAACTATCCTTTTCATTCAAACTCTCCCAACCTTCCTGCCAGCGCGTTCATGCTCCCGCCAATATTCTAAACTGTATCTAAGATAAATGTATGTTTTTATGGCGATTTAAGAAAGAAAAAGAGACGTTTCACCTTCTAACGTCTCAAAACGTTACAAAATTACGTCAGTTAGTGCAGTGACGTCAACAGGTAGACTCACGCGCTCCGTAACAGTGAATTGTTGCAGAATAAAACACGGCAACTTTCCATTGCTTCTATAGGCGAACTGTGTTAGAATAATTGGTAAATTCAAAATTCCTCGATCATTATGCGAAATCATGCATGATCATGCATGATAGCACAGACACTAGTGTACCAGTCTGCGGCTTGACATATCTAGCACTCGCTTGGTCATTTCTTCAGTAAGGTATGCCAGGAAAATTCTTGCGCCTACTATTTTAGTCTCCTATCTCAGTTCAGCAAACCAGACACATCGAGTTTAGCAAGTCTGTAGGACTGACTTTGATCGCCCCTATGCGGAAGACCGCAGGAAGATCATCAGTCCTCTGATACTCAGTAAGTCTACAAAATAACCTCCTGTCTATTGTAATAAGCATAATTGTGCATGAGCTCCATCACTATTAGTTCACAGAAATCTAAGATGCTTGTATTGACTTCTGTGCACTGATTTCAAGGTCCCCAACAAAAAGACAAAAAACGATGAGACAGCCTGTCAGATGCAAGCGGGGTTTGATGATAATCTGGATATAATTTCTTTATGACACCATTACTGTTCGACTTTGTCTGAGCAGGCACTCATCTTACTATTTAATTGGTCAGTTTAGTCTGCAAAAGCCAAGGAAAAATCCGACACCAGAATTTTCAGTTCTCAGAAGATTTTGCTTATTTACTTATATGTCTCTTAACTCTTCAATCTGAAAAATGATTCTCAAAACGTGTGCAAAATGAAATTTGTTCATGATAAATGTAACCTATTTATACCTAACTGTCCACAATGGACTCTTCCGTCTAGCGAGCTAGACTTCTCCACTCATTATTATATAATTACATTCCCCTTGATGTTCCTCAGATGAACCTATTTTGGAGAAACAATGTTCATACTTCCATGAACAAAAGTCGGTCACGCAACGTCGATGGTACGCAATGTCACGTGTAAACAAAAGACGCGACTGGCCGTTGTAACTTTCTGTTTGCGCCACGTCATGGTTACGGCCATTTAACGTAAGCGGCTTACCTGCTGGGTAGTGACAGCTTTTTCGTCGTATATTTTACAAATGCTGCTCTTAAAAATCGAAAATGATGCTCAAAATCACTTTAGATTAAATGTAATTATGAGAGATGAATTTCATTTTTCCAACGTTCATTGAAGTATGGACATGATGGGTCATGTGCAAAGTAAGTGAATTTCATTTTTCCAACGTTCATGGAAGTATGATCACAATGGGCCATGTGCCAAGTTAAAGTGAACGCCCTTCAGGTGTCACTTACTTTGCACATGACCCATCGTGTCCATACTTCAATGAACGTTGGAAAAAATGAAATCTATTTCTTAAATAAAACTGTTGTTTTCAATGCCAATTTTGCAAACTTTGATCGGACGCCATGCCCTGCTGTGCTTCTGGACAGTTTGTAAAGATTCATGTTATGGAAGTGTAGGTGATCTCTCAATACTGAAGTTCAACTATACACCACATAATTGTCTCTGAGTGTTTTTTTTTTTTTTTTTTTTTAAATTTGTGGAATGTTGAAAAGGCACAGAGGATCTTTTAATAGGACAAGACGTTCATTTATAAGTACGTAGACGAATATCATTGTTCATGATCTTATACCTTTATTGAAAATTAACTCAGCTGGATAAGATATAATTAGCCTCTACTCCTCCGCAGCAGCATTTGTTTTCTAAATCACTTTCTCCTGTCCTGTTTTTTTTTCACTTTTGGGAAAACTTCATATGGCAAAACAATGCCTGGGGATCAATAAAGGAGACATTGGCAAACAGATCTGCACACTTTGCCTTAAACATATTGAATTTTTGAGACAAAGAAATAAACGTAGAAACCTTACACCCTTTAAATAAGAAATGGATCTGTCCAATAAGCCAGGAAAAAGAATCCACTCGTAAAATGGGGTATATCCAAGCAAGCACATGACACCGCGACAACGACCTGCTTCCGCCGCTGTTACACTATGATGTTCCAGCTATGGCGATGTGGTACATATCGGAAGACAGTTTCTAAACTGTTTGGTGAGTGTCGGTAAGGCAGGCTTTGCTACCCATAGTCAGCTGTAGTAAGGTATCCAGTGATATTTGTTGATCAGTGCGCTACACTGTCTTGCAACAGAAATTGTCAGCTGAACTATACTGTCTGATAATATATTTTGTTCCGTGAGCTATAATTTCAGTGACGGACATTTCTCATCAGGTAAGCTATGCTCTTTCGTGACAGCTCTTTAAAAAAGAGCAAAATCTGTTTTTAACAATATTTCATGATATCTTCAAAACACTGCTTGCTATATGTATATGATTTCAAACCGAATGTTATGGGCCTTATGGCTCAATGCATCAATAAATATCTAACATCTGATGGGTAAAGTTGTTTTGTGAGCTATGCTATCTAGTTGCAGCTGTTGTTTGGTGCTAAAAGTTTTTTCTGAGGTGAACTATCTGATAGTGCTTATACATACTGGGCTATGTTGTTTAGTGACAGCTGTCAGCTTAGGTGGACGACCTGTGTTGACATAGAGATAAACTGAACTGTCTGGTAATTGCTTGTATTAGCTGAGCCGAAGGGTGTCAAAGATAACATTTAAAAGTGCTTGAAATGTCATGCTTTGTTGAGGCGTTGACATGCGCCGAAACGTGAGCTGCGAAACCAGGAGCTTTTTCTAAATGAACATTGTTAACAGGGCATTTTGGCACAGTCCTTCGTGGATCAGTAATGCTTTAATACAGGAGAAGAACTAAATAAGCATTTATTTTTTCGTTCTGATCCAATTGTTTGTATCATGTTTATATTGTGATCATGTACAGTTTATGATACAATAAATATGTTTAAACTAATGCTTTAATGGAGTCCGATTGTATTGTTCGAAGTTTAACGCTCCGGAGTTAACACTTTTAAAATAAAATCAGTTGAATTTGCCATCGACCTAAAGCCAGAGGAAGCGGCTCACGATGAGCCGCCTCATCTGGATCTTCGCTGTTTATCTTTAAATTGTCAATATGATATACATTGTAGCTTGGACGAACTTTGTTGAAATTTTTCAGACGTAAATTTTGTCGTATGTCTTTTTGGCGCTTTACGAGTCCAGCCCATGTCGTGATTCTTTCATGTATTTCAACATCACCCGAATGACTAAAACACTACATAACGAAGTCGCAGTGTAAGCAGATACTTCGAGGTATTGGATCAGTGAAGTATCTATAATCATCAAGTATGTGATTGTGCCGACCTGTAACCTTTATGTAGATAGGTTGTAGACAATGTACATAGACTTTACAAAAGGTGGCCTTTTCTATTTTCACTTGTAAGCAATGTACGCAGTGTACCCAGGTTTTCTGAGATGCACAATATAAAATATTAGCAAAAGACATAAACTAAGGCGTGTGCCACTTTATATCCTTATGTAGATAGGCTGTATTAAATGTATATAGCCTTTTCAAAACATGCCCTCTTCTCTTTTCACTTTGTACGCAGTGTACGCAATGTAAGCAGATATTTCGAGGTATTGCATCAGAAAACTATCTATAATCATCGAGTATGCGATTGTGCCGACCTATAACCTTTATGTAGATAGGTTGTAGACAATGTACATAGACTTTACAAAAGGTGGCCTTTTCTATTTTCAGTTGTAAGCAATGTACGCAGTGTACCCAGGTTTTCTGAGATGCTCAATATAAGATATTAGCAGAAGACATCAAGTAAGGCGTGTGCCACTTTGTACCCTTATGTAGATAGGCTGTATTAAATGTATATAGCCTTTTCAAAACATGCCCTCTTCTATTTTCACTTTGTACGCAGTGTAGTAGTGTAAGCAGATATTTCGAAGTATTGGATAAGAATATTATCTATAATCATCGAGTATGCGATTGTGCCGACATGTAACCTTTATGTAGATAGGTTGTAGACAATGTACATAGACTTTACAAAAGGTGGCCTTTTCTATTTTCAGTTGTAAGCAATGTACGCAGTGTACCCAGGTTTTCTGAGATGCACAATATAAGATATTAGCAGAAGACATCAAATAAGGCGTGTGCCACTTTGTACCCTTATGTAGATAGGCTGTATTAAATGTATATAGCCTTTTCAAAACATGCCCTCTTCTCTTTTCACTTTGTACGCAGTGTACGCAGTGTAAGCAGATATTTCGAAGTATTGGATAAGAATATTATCTATAATCATCGAGTATGCGATTGTGCGGACATGTAACCTTTATGTAGATAGGTTGTAGACAATGTACATAGACTTTACAAAAGGTGGCCTTTTCTTTTTTTCACTTGAAAGCAATGTACGCAGTGTACCCAGGTTTTCTGAGATGCACAATATAAAATATTTGCAAAAGACATCAACTAAGGCGTGTGCCACTTTATATCCTTATGTAGATAGGCTGTATTAAATGTATAAAGCCTTTTCAAAACATGCCCTCTTCTCTTTTCACTTTGTACGCAGTGTACGCAGTGTAAGCAGATATTTCGAGGTATTGCATCAGAAAACTATCTATAATCATCAAGTATGTGATTGTGCCGACCTGTAACCTTTATGTAGATAGGTTGTAGACTATGTACATAGACTTTACTAAAGGTGGCCTTTTCTATTTTCACTTGTAAGCAATGTACGCAGTGTACCCAGGTTTTCTGAGATGCACAATATAAAATATTAGCAGAAGACATCAAATAAGGCGTGTGCCACTTTGTACCCTTAAGTAGATTGGTTGTAGTAAATGTATATAGCCTTTTCAAAACATGCCCTCTTCTATTTTCACTTTGTACGCAGTATATAATCATCATGTGCGTGATTGTGCCGACCTGTAACCTTAATGTAGATAGGTTGTTGACAATGTACATTAACTTATCAAAAGGTGGCCGTTTCTATTTTCATATTTTTTTTACTTATTTACTGTCAACAGTAGGAATTATATTGCTTGTACGTGTCAATTGAATAGTCTATTGATTGACACGTGTGTTATTTTGTACCCATGTAACCAAATGTTTATAGCTTACAAAAATAGTCTTGTTAATTTTTTGCGCCAAATTCGTGCAGTAAATGTCAAACGATTTGCTAAAGACTTGACAATGTCATATTTGTAGCTAACCGTCTGTCACAAGAGCTCTTGTTGAAAACAGTGGAAAAGACGTGACCGTCTGAAGTACTAGTTCACGTACTATCATATTTACCCGAAATATTTATCAATAAAATGGACGCTTCAAAGATATTAGTACAACGCTGATGGACTCTAAACAGGTTATGTGACCAGCCCATCAGATCGGTCTTAAAGTATTATCAGGACCAGTCTGAAGAAGATCTACACTGTATTTTTTTTTCAGGCATAATGTGAATGTCCCAAAATTTGACGTAATTACGATAGTCATTTTATTCTCGGGGATTATTTTGTAAACAAAGAAAACGATAAAAATGCGTTAATGTTCCTGCGCAATATCAAGGGAGAAATTAGTTACATGTAATCAATAATGTATGAGGCTGGTAATTAACCTTTTTAAGAAAACATCCTCTTTTATGCACGTTTTACTTCTACAGTCACTGCCATGTGCATTTTAAAGGTTTCTTATGCAGCTTTCCAAGAATAAGAGCAGCTTTCCAATTAAGAGCTCATTTACAGGTATTCAAGACGAAACAGCGCTTTTCAAATGAAAAATTATTTAACAATGGAATGAATTTGACCCAGTTTAATAAAATATATTGTATTAAATGAGTTCTGTTCTTTATTTCTCATAAGCTAACTTTGACAGAATGTACTCTTGTACGGACTTGCATATACGGTTGCTCGTATAAACTTTGTACTGCAATATTAACGTGCACATTAGCATGAGCATGTAAAGAGGTTGGCTGTGTACTATCTGCAAGGCGTACTTTCACCTGTCTTTTGTTATCTGCATCGGTTTGCTATGTGCAGCCTACTGTGTCCTAGATTTTGCACATACATAGCTAGTGCAAAAACAGCCGGCTTTGTTCTCTTACGTAACTATGCGTAATGCCGATGACGCAGAAATCAGTACTTGTAAACTGTAAACAAGGCGAATAGAACAGTTAACAGTACACAATAGACAGTGAAGAGTGACCAGTAGACAGCATACAGCTAGCATAAAATATGTATCTTGTGTGCTCGCTAAAGTCAATAATGCAAAAAGCTGCCCACAGTGAAAAGCAAACAAAGTAATATGAGCCGCGACTCGACAAAACTAACAAAGTGGTATATGTGTCAAGCGAAGACTCAGATCAGCCTAGGCGTCCTCCCAATCTGATCAGAGTCTTCGCTGTCGGCTTGGAGCCAGCTTAGACCGATAGCTACTTTCAAGCGTACAGCGAAGACTCTGATCAAACTGGGCGGATGCCCAGGCTGACGTGAGTCTTCGCTGGGCGCACATGCCAGTTTGTTGGTTTTGTCGTGTCGTGGCTCAATTATTTTTAAAATGTATCTAATTTCCCTTTTGAATGAAGTTTGAAGCAGGCCACTCCGACAGCAGACATGTTATGTTGAAACACAATCAGTTTCAGTACTAAGGGAATGGCAGTATGAAGAGAAAGAGCGACAAAAGGAGTCAGTAACTGTATCCACTTGAAAAACTGTTTAGCGTCCCTCCAGTAAAATTTCAGTTCGTTTTCCATTGAGCATTATAGAAAGATAACCCAGATGTTTAAATTGATGTTGAATGCAATTCTAAGATAGGAATACCTAACATGTTCTGACTGAATTTGGGATCATCATTTGACTAAACGATGCTTATTTTTTGTCGGAATAGCAAGCTGATCCTATTTTATATCTTATTCAAAGTTAAACAAGCCACTTTTTGTTCATACATAGGGCGTTCTTTCAGCTATTTTTTTTTTGTCTGATTTACTCCCAATTAATGCCTATCAAGAAGCAAAATATCAAGATTAAATGATTACGGAAAGAAATGGTTTTGAATATATTGAAAAGTTGTAAAAAGTTTAGATTAAACTTTCGCAACAAAAATTGACGGTGCTCAACCTTTTCCAAGTGTATATCATAGTAAGAGACCGTTGTACAACCAGTTCGTTATAACCACATACACGAGGCACTGATTCTGATGCTCTCTGATTTTATATGTAGAATTAAACCAAAGCATCTGGAGAAAACCAGCACCTTGGATAGGCGATCACTACTCTATCATATGTCAGTCATGGGCATCGAACCCAGAGAGCAGCGATGACATGCGAGATACATATGAGCCGCGACACGAGAAAACAAACATAGTGGTTGTGCGTCCAGCGCAGACTCAGATCGGCCTGGGCATCCATCCAGTCTGATCAGACTTTTCGCTAAGCGCTATAAGGCTAGCTAAGGATCTAAGCTACCTCCATGCGGACTCTGATCAGACTGGGCGGATGCCCAGGCTTATCTGAGTCTGCGCTGGGCGCACAACCACTTTGTTGGTTTTCTCGTGTCGCGGCTCAATAATCATTTCTCTATTAGACACAATATACCTATGAAGCTTTTTTTATTAGTGTACACATTTAGGTTAATTGTGAAAACAACTTTCTACTCAAACTGTGGTAAGGGAACGACCGACTTTGCACACATGAACATGCTCAAAAAAGTATCGGTATTTTCATTTCTTTTCTCTAGTAGCGAAAGGCAGCATTTTTATTCCGATTCAAGTACAGCGTGTTATATAACTAAAATTTATTATTCTCTTCATATTCTTTATAATGTTGACTGCATTTATTTTACTCCCCCCCCCCCCCCCCCGCAAACTGTGTTTGTGAGGGGGTATACTGTTTTGACGTTGTTCTTCCGTCCGTCTATCCGTCCTTCCGTCCGTCCATCCGCAACGCATTAAATTTGCTCCGATTTGTTTCAAATTTTGTCCATGGATGCAGCATAAGAAATAAGTGGATACGTATTTTTCAGTTTTTCCTGGAAGGTTTTTATTGCGGAGTTATGCCCCTTTATATTTTTCTTGAAATAATTTTGTTATCGCAACTCCTCCTAGATGGTTTGACGGATTTTCTCAAAATCAAGTATGTGAACAGATATTGGTATGAAGATGTGCATTACTGTTAGGGTTTTGATTTTAAATTCTGCTCCTATTTGCCTGAGTTATGCCCCTTTTTGATATTTCTTGCCCTATTTTATAGGGGTTTTGCATTAAATTTGCTCCAATTTGTTTCAAATTTTGTCCATGGATGCAGCATAAGAAAATAGTGGATACGTAAATTTCAAATTTTCCTGGAAGGTTTTTATTGCGGAGTTATGCCCCTTTGTATTTTTCGTGATATATGTTTGTTATTGCAACTCTTCCTAGATGGTTAGACGGATAGTCTTAAAATTAAGTATGTGAACAGATATTGGTATGAAGATGTGCATTAGAGTTTGATTTTAAATTTTGCTCCTTTTTGCCTGAGTTATGCCCCTTTCTGATATTTTTTGCCCTAATTTATAGGGTTTTTGCATTTAATATGCTCCAATTTGTTTCAAATTTAGTCCGCGGACGCAGGATAAGAATATAGTGGATATGTAAATTTCAAATTTTCCTGGAAGGTTTTTATTGCGGAGTTATGCCCCTTTGTATTTTTCGTGAAATAAGTTTGTTATCGCAACTCCTCCCAGATGGTTTGACGGATTTTCTTGACATTAAGTATGTGAACAGATATTGGTATGAAGATGTGCATTAGGGTTTTGATTTTAAATTCTGTCCCTTTTGGCCAGAGTTATGCCCCTTTTTGATATTTTTTGCCCCATTTTATAAGGTTTTTGCATTAAATTTGCGCCAATTTGTTTCAAATTTTGTTTATGGATGCATCATAAGAAAATAGTGGATACGTAATTTTCAATTTTTTCTGGAAGGTTTTTATTGCAGAGTTATGCCCCTTTGTATTTTTCGTGAAATAAGTTTGTCATCGCAACTCCTCTTAGATGGTTTGACGGAATTTCTTGAAATTAAGTATATGAACAGATATTGGTACATTGTATCAAGATGTGCATTAGGGTTAAGATTTTAAATTCTGGCCCTTTTTGCCTATTTTTGCCCTATTTCATAGGGTCTTTGCCTTTTTTGCTTCCATTTTATTTAAATTGGGTTACTAGATGCAGCATAAGAATATTGTTCAGTTTTTCCTGGACGGTTTTCCTGCTGAGGTATGTCCCGTTGTAGTTTTCGTAAGAAAAGTTTGTTATCGCTACTACTCCAAGACCATTTGACGGATTTTCTTGAAATTAAGTATGCGAACACATATTGGCATGAAGATGATCATTAACCCTTTGTGCATGAGTTATGCCCCCTTTTTTTTATATTTTTTGCCCTATTTTGAAGTTTTTTTTCGGCCATTTTCACTTCCATTTTATTCAGATTTGGTGCACAGATACAGTAGAAGGAAGAGTTGGCACATATTGCTCTGTTTTTTCTCAAAAGGGTTTTCCAGCTTTGTTGTGCCCAATTTTAGTCTTGGAAAACAGAGTTTGTTGTCGCTACTTCTCCTAAACCGTTTAACTGTTATTAAATATGTGAACACATATTGGTATATAGATGTGCAATTGTAGTTGTCATAACATGTATGCTGTGTAAATGTAAAACTTAAATGACAAAGCTGCATGCCTAACTGTTAAACGCGTGGGGGGGGGGGGGGGGGGGGTATTTAGTAAGCCATGCTTACAGCCAGCTCTAGTTTCATATAAACTGTTTTTGTTATTCGCAGATCTTCTATCTGAATTACGATTTCTGATCCCGGAAATTCTAAATACAGTGCAATTATTTCTGTTTTATAAATCTGGATTCAAGCTTTTGATTTAAGGTGGAATAGGACAAAACCAAAATTTTCAGTTTTTGTGTAAAAAGAACAATGATTAAGAAGTTCAGCATTTTCTAAATGACGAAAGGACTTTCTTTTAAGTGTGAAACAAATACTTCTTTTTCTATGACGTCATGAAAATGTGAGGGTTTGACGAATTTTATGCAAAATAAATAGCGCTAGATTATAAATAATTTTCGTACATGTATTTGTTTTGCTCTCCGTAAAGATATTTTGATAAGTTTCATACCAAAGTGCGAGCCGTTAAGAGGACTTTAAAGATGTGTAATTACTTCTTCCAAATATTTCCGCATTTTGTGTTGAATTAGACAAAAATGACTTTTCATTAGCTACTGAATATTACTTAATTTTACATTAAAGCTTGGATCGAGAAAAAAAACGCCTCTGAAAAATGTATCTGAAATTTTCATATGTTTAACTGAAAGATGTTTGCAAGTAATTTTTGAAATAATGTCAAGGTTCCACCGTGTAAATTTTGCACAAAGTAGATTTGCTTAACTATACCCCCTGTCATGGTGATGTCGTTTCTCTTAACGTCAAATGGAGATTATTCCAAAGAATTTTTTCCAGTTTTTTTTTTACTTTCTAGTAAAACGTTTATGATCTCTTTTATAGAATATATTTGCACGAAAAACGAAAAGACTGAATTGATATTATATTCCGTTTTCCAGGGAGAAAAGTTTCAACTCGCCAGGGGTTCATTTTTGCCATGACATTAATTTTCGTAACGTGACTTCCCTTTTATTGAAATCTTACGAACCTTGTATTTCGCGACGTCAGTTACTTTCGAAAAGGCAAAACCGGGAAAAATAGCCCCCCTGAGCTGTTTGAACTCTTCTGTCTAGAAAACGGAATGAGATATTTCTACGATTGTTTCGGTTTTCATTTTCATAGATTCTCTAGAATAATTCGACCTTGTTATATCGGAATTAAAAGATATGTCTGAAACGGCTCTTAGCGCCCAATTTAGTCTGACGCTAAAAAAATCGACGTTATCTGACCAGGGGTATAGTTTAAAAAATCTACTTTGAGAAATATTTGCACGATGAAATCTAAATATTATTTCACCAATATTCCAACTTCACATTTCATTATAAACATATCAAAATTTGAGATATATTTTTCGGAGACGTTTTTTTCTCTATTTCACTTTTTAAGTGAATAAATCCTAATTTCAACGGCTAATGGAAATAAATGTTTGCATCAATACACTCGTCATTCTTAGAGATTGGAAAGAAAGTATAGCACAGCTTTGTGGACCTCTTGATGGCACGTACTTTGGTATGGAATTTATTTCAATGCCTCAATAGACTGCAGAGCAATGTCGATTTATGTGGATATCTGAGACCTATAAATTTTGAGCAAAAACCGTCCGCAACTTTCTACGCCACCTGGAGTAATGTGTGAATTCTGTTGGATATTTGCGCCAGCATAGAAAATAAGGGTGCTGATCGAAAATGTAAAAATGACCGCACTGTTTTACTTCCTATTTCAATAAAAAATATATCAGTGAAATGCTGAATAATTGTAGTTTTCGGAATGAACACGGAAAATTTTCATTTTATGAAAAAAAGAGACATATGCGGGTAAAAACTTTGATCAACGCAGTAAAAATGTCATGATTTACTATATATTCTATACATTTTGAGGGTAGTCAACTTAAACTAAAAAATGACCGCGGTATTTCTTATGCAATCTTTTCAAAAATTATATCAGGCTGTTCGCAAATTAATGCGGTTTTCGAAATGAACACGGAAAAATGGATTTGAATATAAGGAAAAATAAAATAAGAAGAAAAAGATGACTTGCCCATATCTCGTAGTGTATTTCATTACCAGCTCGATTCGCGAATATCGATTATCGATTTTTAAACAGTGGCGTGGAAAGTTATCCATGGTAAGGTCCTTATTCTCAAAGCTGTTTTCCATGTATTAAGTTGCCAAAAATGATCGATTTTGTTAAATATGATATATAAAGTTGTTTGCAGGTACTTCAATTTATTGCAGGAAAGACACAAAAAAAAAAAAAAAAAAAATAGGTAACAACTGGGATTCGAACCCACGACCTTACCAAATATTTTTCTGGGCCGGGTTGTTCAAAACTTATGACGTCGTTAGTTAACGTTTCGTTAAAATTTTAAACGTTAATATCTCAAATACGCTGGCATTTTTTGTTGAAAAAATGTAAGAAGCTTTTGCACCGCTGGTATTTTTTGTTGAAAAATGTAACTGCAAAAGCTTCTTACATTTTTTCAACAAAAAATACCAGCGTATTGCAAGAGCTTCTTACATTTTTTCAACAAAAAATACCAGCGTATTTGGTTACAAAGATGCAAAACACTTAACGAGTTGACCCCTTAACGAGCTCGTTAGGCTAACGATGCTTTGAACAACTGGGCCCAGATATTTAGCGGGTTAATCGAGCGTAACATTAATTATCACTTTGTATATTAAAAGGTGTTATTTTCCGCATCCTGCAAAAACTACCGTCTGCATATACAAACACTGCCAACCTGCACACATACAAAATATACTGATTTAGCGTGAGATCTTCGCAAAGAAAATATCTAGGCATGCACAATTTTGAAAGGGAACTGTGCAGGTCTGATCAGACTGTGCAGTACCATGTACAGGCTGGTTCGGACAAGCGTAATTCGTGCGTTTATCCTATGTATGAGTATACATTTTTCATGGCGCGCCTGAAATGTTTAATTTTGATTTGTGCATGCGCTTTGGAATATACAAACCGTACATCACAGAACAGACTGTACATATGAGTCGGATCGTAGTCTTTGCTAATAGCACATGATATATGTCTTTATTCGGTAATAAGACGCGTATTTCCCTCCAAGGAAGTAGACAAAATTCTAGTTCCATCTTTTAAGATAGATGTAGACTTTAGACTGTACAAGATTAACCGGTTTTATTGCAAAATTACTATTAAACGCATTGGAGGTTGTTGTGTGGGTTTTTTTTAATGGGTGGGGGGGGGGGGGGGAGGAGGAGGGAAGCCCCGTCTTGTAGCCGAATTAATCTGGCAGTCAGGTTACCCAATCCAAGAGCAAATAACTCACATTACAGAACAACTTGCTGATAAATGTTGGAACTGAATCTTCTCTGTTTGTACATGATGAAACTTTTTATTCAGTTATAAGACGGGATTTCCTCCAAAGAAGAAGACAAAATTCTAGGTCCAACTTTTAAGATGGATCTTGAGCTTTCTTAGACCGTAAGAGAAATCCCGTCTTACAGCACAATTACTGTAGGTTTCAGATATTTGGGGTCATTCTGTTTGTGTGTGGGGGGAAATGAACCTCCGTCTTATGGCCGAATTAATATGGTAATCAGCTTGTCAAACCTTAGAGCTAACAACTCTGGTCTCAGAAGCCAAACATTGTTTTTGCCGAACTTATATGTCGGACGAAATTAATGCATTTCAGCGGAAAACAAACGTTGCCAAGCAGACAATTTGGTAGAAAAACGCATTTTTTCTGAAGAAAACAGTAAGATTAATGACATTACATATGTCCTGTTCATCTTATCTTATAGTACTATTTATTTGAAAAATCCAGGGAGGACACTTTTTACGAACTTTGCGTTCATCAAGTTATTGACAGCCCTCCGCCCCCCCGCCCCCCCCACCCCACCCCCAATTCTCCTCCCCTTACAAGAGCAGTCGGGTCATATAAAACAGTGAGCACTGGAATATTCCCCTTGTAGAACGCCTTTAGCGTCCGCAACTTTCTACGCCACCTGGAGTAATGTGTGAATTCTGTTGGATATTTGCGCCAGCATAGAAAATAAGGGTGCTGATCGAAAATGTAAAAATGACCGCACTGTTTTACTTCCTATTTCAATAAAAAATATATCAGTGAAATGCTGAATAATTGTAGTTTTCGGAATGAACACGGAAAATTTTCATTTTATGAAAAAAAGAGACATATGCGGGTAAAAACTTTGATCAACGCAGTAAAAATGTCATGATTTACTATATATTCTATACATTTTGAGGGTAGTCAACTTAAACTAAAAAATGACCGCGGTATTTCTTATGCAATCTTTTCAAAAATTATATCAGGCTGTTCGCAAATTAATGCGGTTTTCGAAATGAACACGGAAAAATGGATTTGAATATAAGGAAAAATAAAATAAGAAGAAAAAGATGACTTGCCCATATCTCGTAGTGTATTTCATTACCAGCTCGATTCGCGAATATCGATTATCGATTTTTAAACAGTGGCGTGGAAAGTTATCCATGGTAAGGTCCTTATTCTCAAAGCTGTTTTCCATGTATTAAGTTGCCAAAAATGATCGATTTTGTTAAATATGATATATAAAGTTGTTTGCAGGTACTTCAATTTATTGCAGGAAAGACACAAAAAAAAAAAAAAAAAAAAAAAAAAAAAAAATAGGTAACAACTGGGATTCGAACCCACGACCTTACCAAATATTTTTCTGGGCCGGGTTGTTCAAAACTTATGACGTCGTTAGTTAACGTTTCGTTAAAATTTTAAACGTTAATATCTCAAATACGCTGGCATTTTTTGTTGAAAAAATGTAAGAAGCTTTTGCACCGCTGGTATTTTTTGTTGAAAAATGTAACTGCAAAAGCTTCTTACATTTTTTCAACAAAAAATACCAGCGTATTGCAAGAGCTTCTTACATTTTTTCAACAAAAAATACCAGCGTATTTGGTTACAAAGATGCAAAACACTTAACGAGTTGACCCCTTAACGAGCTCGTTAGGCTAACGATGCTTTGAACAACTGGGCCCAGATATTTAGCGGGTTAATCGAGCGTAACATTAATTATCACTTTGTATATTAAAAGGTGTTATTTTCCGCATCCTGCAAAAACTACCGTCTGCATATACAAACACTGCCAACCTGCACACATACAAAATATACTGATTTAGCGTGAGATCTTCGCAAAGAAAATATCTAGGCATGCACAATTTTGAAAGGGAACTGTGCAGGTCTGATCAGACTGTGCAGTACCATGTACAGGCTGGTTCGGACAAGCGTAATTCGTGCGTTTATCCTATGTATGAGTATACATTTTTCATGGCGCGCCTGAAATGTTTAATTTTGATTTGTGCATGCGCTTTGGAATATACAAACCGTACATCACAGAACAGACTGTACATATGAGTCGGATCGTAGTCTTTGCTAATAGCACATGATATATGTCTTTATTCGGTAATAAGACGCGTATTTCCCTCCAAGGAAGTAGACAAAATTCTAGTTCCATCTTTTAAGATAGATGTAGACTTTAGACTGTACAAGATTAACCGGTTTTATTGCAAAATTACTATTAAACGCATTGGAGGTTGTTGTGTGGGTTTTTTTTAATGGGTGGGGGGGGGGGGGGGAGGAGGAGGGAAGCCCCGTCTTGTAGCCGAATTAATCTGGCAGTCAGGTTACCCAATCCAAGAGCAAATAACTCACATTACAGAACAACTTGCTGATAAATGTTGGAACTGAATCTTCTCTGTTTGTACATGATGAAACTTTTTATTCAGTTATAAGACGGGATTTCCTCCAAAGAAGAAGACAAAATTCTAGGTCCAACTTTTAAGATGGATCTTGAGCTTTCTTAGACCGTAAGAGAAATCCCGTCTTACAGCACAATTACTGTAGGTTTCAGATATTTGGGGTCATTCTGTTTGTGTGTGGGGGGAAATGAACCTCCGTCTTATGGCCGAATTAATATGGTAATCAGCTTGTCAAACCTTAGAGCTAACAACTCTGGTCTCAGAAGCCAAACATTGTTTTTGCCGAACTTATATGTCGGACGAAATTAATGCATTTCAGCGGAAAACAAACGTTGCCAAGCAGACAATTTGGTAGAAAAACGCATTTTTTCTGAAGAAAACAGTAAGATTAATGACATTACATATGTCCTGTTCATCTTATCTTATAGTACTATTTATTTGAAAAATCCAGGGAGGACACTTTTTACGAACTTTGCGTTCATCAAGTTATTGACAGCCCTCCGCCCCCCCGCCCCCCCCACCCCACCCCCAATTCTCCTCCCCTTACAAGAGCAGTCGGGTCATATAAAACAGTGAGCACTGGAATATTCCCCTTGTAGAACGCCTTTAGCGTCCGCAACTTTCTACGCCACCTGGAGTAATGTGTGAATTCTGTTGGATATTTGCGCCAGCATAGAAAATAAGGGTGCTGATCGAAAATGTAAAAATGACCGCACTGTTTTACTTCCTATTTCAATAAAAAATATATCAGTGAAATGCTGAATAATTGTAGTTTTCGGAATGAACACGGAAAATTTTCATTTTATGAAAAAAAGAGACATATGCGGGTAAAAACTTTGATCAACGCAGTAAAAATGTCATGATTTACTATATATTCTATACATTTTGAGGGTAGTCAACTTAAACTAAAAAATGACCGCGGTATTTCTTATGCAATCTTTTCAAAAATTATATCAGGCTGTTCGCAAATTAATGCGGTTTTCGAAATGAACACGGAAAAATGGATTTGAATATAAGGAAAAATAAAATAAGAAGAAAAAGATGACTTGCCCATATCTCGTAGTGTATTTCATTACCAGCTCGATTCGCGAATATCGATTATCGATTTTTAAACAGTGGCGTGGAAAGTTATCCATGGTAAGGTCCTTATTCTCAAAGCTGTTTTCCATGTATTAAGTTGCCAAAAATGATCGATTTTGTTAAATATGATATATAAAGTTGTTTGCAGGTACTTCAATTTATTGCAGGAAAGACACAAAAAAAAAAAAAAAAAAAAAAAAAAAAAAAATAGGTAACAACTGGGATTCGAACCCACGACCTTACCAAATATTTTTCTGGGCCGGGTTGTTCAAAACTTATGACGTCGTTAGTTAACGTTTCGTTAAAATTTTAAACGTTAATATCTCAAATACGCTGGCATTTTTTGTTGAAAAAATGTAAGAAGCTTTTGCACCGCTGGTATTTTTTGTTGAAAAATGTAACTGCAAAAGCTTCTTACATTTTTTCAACAAAAAATACCAGCGTATTGCAAGAGCTTCTTACATTTTTTCAACAAAAAATACCAGCGTATTTGGTTACAAAGATGCAAAACACTTAACGAGTTGACCCCTTAACGAGCTCGTTAGGCTAACGATGCTTTGAACAACTGGGCCCAGATATTTAGCGGGTTAATCGAGCGTAACATTAATTATCACTTTGTATATTAAAAGGTGTTATTTTCCGCATCCTGCAAAAACTACCGTCTGCATATACAAACACTGCCAACCTGCACACATACAAAATATACTGATTTAGCGTGAGATCTTCGCAAAGAAAATATCTAGGCATGCACAATTTTGAAAGGGAACTGTGCAGGTCTGATCAGACTGTGCAGTACCATGTACAGGCTGGTTCGGACAAGCGTAATTCGTGCGTTTATCCTATGTATGAGTATACATTTTTCATGGCGCGCCTGAAATGTTTAATTTTGATTTGTGCATGCGCTTTGGAATATACAAACCGTACATCACAGAACAGACTGTACATATGAGTCGGATCGTAGTCTTTGCTAATAGCACATGATATATGTCTTTATTCGGTAATAAGACGCGTATTTCCCTCCAAGGAAGTAGACAAAATTCTAGTTCCATCTTTTAAGATAGATGTAGACTTTAGACTGTACAAGATTAACCGGTTTTATTGCAAAATTACTATTAAACGCATTGGAGGTTGTTGTGTGGGTTTTTTTTAATGGGTGGGGGGGGGGGGGGGAGGAGGAGGGAAGCCCCGTCTTGTAGCCGAATTAATCTGGCAGTCAGGTTACCCAATCCAAGAGCAAATAACTCACATTACAGAACAACTTGCTGATAAATGTTGGAACTGAATCTTCTCTGTTTGTACATGATGAAACTTTTTATTCAGTTATAAGACGGGATTTCCTCCAAAGAAGAAGACAAAATTCTAGGTCCAACTTTTAAGATGGATCTTGAGCTTTCTTAGACCGTAAGAGAAATCCCGTCTTACAGCACAATTACTGTAGGTTTCAGATATTTGGGGTCATTCTGTTTGTGTGTGGGGGGAAATGAACCTCCGTCTTATGGCCGAATTAATATGGTAATCAGCTTGTCAAACCTTAGAGCTAACAACTCTGGTCTCAGAAGCCAAACATTGTTTTTGCCGAACTTATATGTCGGACGAAATTAATGCATTTCAGCGGAAAACAAACGTTGCCAAGCAGACAATTTGGTAGAAAAACGCATTTTTTCTGAAGAAAACAGTAAGATTAATGACATTACATATGTCCTGTTCATCTTATCTTATAGTACTATTTATTTGAAAAATCCAGGGAGGACACTTTTTACGAACTTTGCGTTCATCAAGTTATTGACAGCCCTCCGCCCCCCCGCCCCCCCCACCCCACCCCCAATTCTCCTCCCCTTACAAGAGCAGTCGGGTCATATAAAACAGTGAGCACTGGAATATTCCCCTTGTAGAACGCCTTTAGCGTCCGCAACTTTCTACGCCACCTGGAGTAATGTGTGAATTCTGTTGGATATTTGCGCCAGCATAGAAAATAAGGGTGCTGATCGAAAATGTAAAAATGACCGCACTGTTTTACTTCCTATTTCAATAAAAAATATATCAGTGAAATGCTGAATAATTGTAGTTTTCGGAATGAACACGGAAAATTTTCATTTTATGAAAAAAAGAGACATATGCGGGTAAAAACTTTGATCAACGCAGTAAAAATGTCATGATTTACTATATATTCTATACATTTTGAGGGTAGTCAACTTAAACTAAAAAATGACCGCGGTATTTCTTATGCAATCTTTTCAAAAATTATATCAGGCTGTTCGCAAATTAATGCGGTTTTCGAAATGAACACGGAAAAATGGATTTGAATATAAGGAAAAATAAAATAAGAAGAAAAAGATGACTTGCCCATATCTCGTAGTGTATTTCATTACCAGCTCGATTCGCGAATATCGATTATCGATTTTTAAACAGTGGCGTGGAAAGTTATCCATGGTAAGGTCCTTATTCTCAAAGCTGTTTTCCATGTATTAAGTTGCCAAAAATGATCGATTTTGTTAAATATGATATATAAAGTTGTTTGCAGGTACTTCAATTTATTGCAGGAAAGACACAAAAAAAAAAAAAAAAAAAAAAAAAAAAAAAATAGGTAACAACTGGGATTCGAACCCACGACCTTACCAAATATTTTTCTGGGCCGGGTTGTTCAAAACTTATGACGTCGTTAGTTAACGTTTCGTTAAAATTTTAAACGTTAATATCTCAAATACGCTGGCATTTTTTGTTGAAAAAATGTAAGAAGCTTTTGCACCGCTGGTATTTTTTGTTGAAAAATGTAACTGCAAAAGCTTCTTACATTTTTTCAACAAAAAATACCAGCGTATTGCAAGAGCTTCTTACATTTTTTCAACAAAAAATACCAGCGTATTTGGTTACAAAGATGCAAAACACTTAACGAGTTGACCCCTTAACGAGCTCGTTAGGCTAACGATGCTTTGAACAACTGGGCCCAGATATTTAGCGGGTTAATCGAGCGTAACATTAATTATCACTTTGTATATTAAAAGGTGTTATTTTCCGCATCCTGCAAAAACTACCGTCTGCATATACAAACACTGCCAACCTGCACACATACAAAATATACTGATTTAGCGTGAGATCTTCGCAAAGAAAATATCTAGGCATGCACAATTTTGAAAGGGAACTGTGCAGGTCTGATCAGACTGTGCAGTACCATGTACAGGCTGGTTCGGACAAGCGTAATTCGTGCGTTTATCCTATGTATGAGTATACATTTTTCATGGCGCGCCTGAAATGTTTAATTTTGATTTGTGCATGCGCTTTGGAATATACAAACCGTACATCACAGAACAGACTGTACATATGAGTCGGATCGTAGTCTTTGCTAATAGCACATGATATATGTCTTTATTCGGTAATAAGACGCGTATTTCCCTCCAAGGAAGTAGACAAAATTCTAGTTCCATCTTTTAAGATAGATGTAGACTTTAGACTGTACAAGATTAACCGGTTTTATTGCAAAATTACTATTAAACGCATTGGAGGTTGTTGTGTGGGTTTTTTTTAATGGGTGGGGGGGGGGGGGGGAGGAGGAGGGAAGCCCCGTCTTGTAGCCGAATTAATCTGGCAGTCAGGTTACCCAATCCAAGAGCAAATAACTCACATTACAGAACAACTTGCTGATAAATGTTGGAACTGAATCTTCTCTGTTTGTACATGATGAAACTTTTTATTCAGTTATAAGACGGGATTTCCTCCAAAGAAGAAGACAAAATTCTAGGTCCAACTTTTAAGATGGATCTTGAGCTTTCTTAGACCGTAAGAGAAATCCCGTCTTACAGCACAATTACTGTAGGTTTCAGATATTTGGGGTCATTCTGTTTGTGTGTGGGGGGAAATGAACCTCCGTCTTATGGCCGAATTAATATGGTAATCAGCTTGTCAAACCTTAGAGCTAACAACTCTGGTCTCAGAAGCCAAACATTGTTTTTGCCGAACTTATATGTCGGACGAAATTAATGCATTTCAGCGGAAAACAAACGTTGCCAAGCAGACAATTTGGTAGAAAAACGCATTTTTTCTGAAGAAAACAGTAAGATTAATGACATTACATATGTCCTGTTCATCTTATCTTATAGTACTATTTATTTGAAAAATCCAGGGAGGACACTTTTTACGAACTTTGCGTTCATCAAGTTATTGACAGCCCTCCGCCCCCCCGCCCCCCCCCCACCCCACCCCCAATTCTCCTCCCCTTACAAGAGCAGTCGGGTCATATAAAACAGTGAGCACTGGAATATTCCCCTTGTAGAACGCCTTTAGCGTCCGCAACTTTCTACGCCACCTGGAGTAATGTGTGAATTCTGTTGGATATTTGCGCCAGCATAGAAAATAAGGGTGCTGATCGAAAATGTAAAAATGACCGCACTGTTTTACTTCCTATTTCAATAAAAAATATATCAGTGAAATGCTGAATAATTGTAGTTTTCGGAATGAACACGGAAAATTTTCATTTTATGAAAAAAAGAGACATATGCGGGTAAAAACTTTGATCAACGCAGTAAAAATGTCATGATTTACTATATATTCTATACATTTTGAGGGTAGTCAACTTAAACTAAAAAATGACCGCGGTATTTCTTATGCAATCTTTTCAAAAATTATATCAGGCTGTTCGCAAATTAATGCGGTTTTCGAAATGAACACGGAAAAATGGATTTGAATATAAGGAAAAATAAAATAAGAAGAAAAAGATGACTTGCCCATATCTCGTAGTGTATTTCATTACCAGCTCGATTCGCGAATATCGATTATCGATTTTTAAACAGTGGCGTGGAAAGTTATCCATGGTAAGGTCCTTATTCTCAAAGCTGTTTTCCATGTATTAAGTTGCCAAAAATGATCGATTTTGTTAAATATGATATATAAAGTTGTTTGCAGGTACTTCAATTTATTGCAGGAAAGACACACAAAAAAAAAAAAAAAAAAAAAAAAAAAAATAGGTAACAACTGGGATTCGAACCCACGACCTTACCAAATATTTTTCTGGGCCGGGTTGTTCAAAACTTATGACGTCGTTAGTTAACGTTTCGTTAAAATTTTAAACGTTAATATCTCAAATACGCTGGCATTTTTTGTTGAAAAAATGTAAGAAGCTTTTGCACCGCTGGTATTTTTTGTTGAAAAATGTAACTGCAAAAGCTTCTTACATTTTTTCAACAAAAAATACCAGCGTATTGCAAGAGCTTCTTACATTTTTTCAACAAAAAATACCAGCGTATTTGGTTACAAAGATGCAAAACACTTAACGAGTTGACCCCTTAACGAGCTCGTTAGGCTAACGATGCTTTGAACAACTGGGCCCAGATATTTAGCGGGTTAATCGAGCGTAACATTAATTATCACTTTGTATATTAAAAGGTGTTATTTTCCGCATCCTGCAAAAACTACCGTCTGCATATACAAACACTGCCAACCTGCACACATACAAAATATACTGATTTAGCGTGAGATCTTCGCAAAGAAAATATCTAGGCATGCACAATTTTGAAAGGGAACTGTGCAGGTCTGATCAGACTGTGCAGTACCATGTACAGGCTGGTTCGGACAAGCGTAATTCGTGCGTTTATCCTATGTATGAGTATACATTTTTCATGGCGCGCCTGAAATGTTTAATTTTGATTTGTGCATGCGCTTTGGAATATACAAACCGTACATCACAGAACAGACTGTACATATGAGTCGGATCGTAGTCTTTGCTAATAGCACATGATATATGTCTTTATTCGGTAATAAGACGCGTATTTCCCTCCAAGGAAGTAGACAAAATTCTAGTTCCATCTTTTAAGATAGATGTAGACTTTAGACTGTACAAGATTAACCGGTTTTATTGCAAAATTACTATTAAACGCATTGGAGGTTGTTGTGTGGGTTTTTTTTAATGGGTGGGGGGGGGGGGAGGAGGAGGGAAGCCCCGTCTTGTAGCCGAATTAATCTGGCAGTCAGGTTACCCAATCCAAGAGCAAATAACTCACATTACAGAACAACTTGCTGATAAATGTTGGAACTGAATCTTCTCTGTTTGTACATGATGAAACTTTTTATTCAGTTATAAGACGGGATTTCCTCCAAAGAAGAAGACAAAATTCTAGGTCCAACTTTTAAGATGGATCTTGAGCTTTCTTAGACCGTAAGAGAAATCCCGTCTTACAGCACAATTACTGTAGGTTTCAGATATTTGGGGTCATTCTGTTTGTGTGTGGGGGGAAATGAACCTCCGTCTTATGGCCGAATTAATATGGTAATCAGCTTGTCAAACCTTAGAGCTAACAACTCTGGTCTCAGAAGCCAAACATTGTTTTTGCCGAACTTATATGTCGGACGAAATTAATGCATTTCAGCGGAAAACAAACGTTGCCAAGCAGACAATTTGGTAGAAAAACGCATTTTTTCTGAAGAAAACAGTAAGATTAATGACATTACATATGTCCTGTTCATCTTATCTTATAGTACTATTTATTTGAAAAATCCAGGGAGGACACTTTTTACGAACTTTGCGTTCATCAAGTTATTGACAGCCCTCCGCCCCCCCGCCCCCCCCACCCCACCCCCAATTCTCCTCCCCTTACAAGAGCAGTCGGGTCATATAAAACAGTGAGCACTGGAATATTCCCCTTGTAGAACGCCTTTAGCGTCCGCAACTTTCTACGCCACCTGGAGTAATGTGTGAATTCTGTTGGATATTTGCGCCAGCATAGAAAATAAGGGTGCTGATCGAAAATGTAAAAATGACCGCACTGTTTTACTTCCTATTTCAATAAAAAATATATCAGTGAAATGCTGAATAATTGTAGTTTTCGGAATGAACACGGAAAATTTTCATTTTATGAAAAAAAGAGACATATGCGGGTAAAAACTTTGATCAACGCAGTAAAAATGTCATGATTTACTATATATTCTATACATTTTGAGGGTAGTCAACTTAAACTAAAAAATGACCGCGGTATTTCTTATGCAATCTTTTCAAAAATTATATCAGGCTGTTCGCAAATTAATGCGGTTTTCGAAATGAACACGGAAAAATGGATTTGAATATAAGGAAAAATAAAATAAGAAGAAAAAGATGACTTGCCCATATCTCGTAGTGTATTTCATTACCAGCTCGATTCGCGAATATCGATTATCGATTTTTAAACAGTGGCGTGGAAAGTTATCCATGGTAAGGTCCTTATTCTCAAAGCTGTTTTCCATGTATTAAGTTGCCAAAAATGATCGATTTTGTTAAATATGATATATAAAGTTGTTTGCAGGTACTTCAATTTATTGCAGGAAAGACACAAAAAAAAAAAAAAAAAAAAAAAAAAAAAAAATAGGTAACAACTGGGATTCGAACCCACGACCTTACCAAATATTTTTCTGGGCCGGGTTGTTCAAAACTTATGACGTCGTTAGTTAACGTTTCGTTAAAATTTTAAACGTTAATATCTCAAATACGCTGGCATTTTTTGTTGAAAAAATGTAAGAAGCTTTTGCACCGCTGGTATTTTTTGTTGAAAAATGTAACTGCAAAAGCTTCTTACATTTTTTCAACAAAAAATACCAGCGTATTGCAAGAGCTTCTTACATTTTTTCAACAAAAAATACCAGCGTATTTGGTTACAAAGATGCAAAACACTTAACGAGTTGACCCCTTAACGAGCTCGTTAGGCTAACGATGCTTTGAACAACTGGGCCCAGATATTTAGCGGGTTAATCGAGCGTAACATTAATTATCACTTTGTATATTAAAAGGTGTTATTTTCCGCATCCTGCAAAAACTACCGTCTGCATATACAAACACTGCCAACCTGCACACATACAAAATATACTGATTTAGCGTGAGATCTTCGCAAAGAAAATATCTAGGCATGCACAATTTTGAAAGGGAACTGTGCAGGTCTGATCAGACTGTGCAGTACCATGTACAGGCTGGTTCGGACAAGCGTAATTCGTGCGTTTATCCTATGTATGAGTATACATTTTTCATGGCGCGCCTGAAATGTTTAATTTTGATTTGTGCATGCGCTTTGGAATATACAAACCGTACATCACAGAACAGACTGTACATATGAGTCGGATCGTAGTCTTTGCTAATAGCACATGATATATGTCTTTATTCGGTAATAAGACGCGTATTTCCCTCCAAGGAAGTAGACAAAATTCTAGTTCCATCTTTTAAGATAGATGTAGACTTTAGACTGTACAAGATTAACCGGTTTTATTGCAAAATTACTATTAAACGCATTGGAGGTTGTTGTGTGGGTTTTTTTTAATGGGTGGGGGGGGGGGGGAGGAGGAGGGAAGCCCCGTCTTGTAGCCGAATTAATCTGGCAGTCAGGTTACCCAATCCAAGAGCAAATAACTCACATTACAGAACAACTTGCTGATAAATGTTGGAACTGAATCTTCTCTGTTTGTACATGATGAAACTTTTTATTCAGTTATAAGACGGGATTTCCTCCAAAGAAGAAGACAAAATTCTAGGTCCAACTTTTAAGATGGATCTTGAGCTTTCTTAGACCGTAAGAGAAATCCCGTCTTACAGCACAATTACTGTAGGTTTCAGATATTTGGGGTCATTCTGTTTGTGTGTGGGGGGAAATGAACCTCCGTCTTATGGCCGAATTAATATGGTAATCAGCTTGTCAAACCTTAGAGCTAACAACTCTGGTCTCAGAAGCCAAACATTGTTTTTGCCGAACTTATATGTCGGACGAAATTAATGCATTTCAGCGGAAAACAAACGTTGCCAAGCAGACAATTTGGTAGAAAAACGCATTTTTTCTGAAGAAAACAGTAAGATTAATGACATTACATATGTCCTGTTCATCTTATCTTATAGTACTATTTATTTGAAAAATCCAGGGAGGACACTTTTTACGAACTTTGCGTTCATCAAGTTATTGAAAGCCCTCCGCCCCCCCGCCCCCCCCACCCCACCCCCAATTCTCCTCCCCTTACAAGAGCAGTCGGGTCATATAAAACAGTGAGCACTGGAATATTCCCCTTGTAGAACGCCTTTAGCGTCCGCAACTTTCTACGCCACCTGGAGTAATGTGTGAATTCTGTTGGATATTTGCGCCAGCATAGAAAATAAGGGTGCTGATCGAAAATGTAAAAATGACCGCACTGTTTTACTTCCTATTTCAATAAAAAATATATCAGTAAAATGCTGAATAATTGTAGTTTTCGGAATGAACACGGAAAATTTTCATTTTATGAAAAAAAGAGACATATGCGGGTAAAAACTTTGATCAACGCAGTAAAAATGTCATGATTTACTATATATTCTATACATTTTGAGGGTAGTCAACTTAAACTAAAAAATGACCGCGGTATTTCTTATGCAATCTTTTCAAAAATTATATCAGGCTGTTCGCAAATTAATGCGGTTTTCGAAATGAACACGGAAAAATGGATTTGAATATAAGGAAAAATAAAATAAGAAGAAAAAGATGACTTGCCCATATCTCGTAGTGTATTTCATTACCAGCTCGATTCGCGAATATCGATTATCGATTTTTAAACAGTGGCGTGGAAAGTTATCCATGGTAAGGTCCTTATTCTCAAAGCTGTTTTCCATGTATTAAGTTGCCAAAAATGATCGATTTTGTTAAATATGATATATAAAGTTGTTTGCAGGTACTTCAATTTATTGCAGGAAAGACACAAAAAAAAAAAAAAAAAAAAAAAAAAAAAAAAATAGGTAACAACTGGGATTCGAACCCACGACCTTACCAAATATTTTTCTGGGCCGGGTTGTTCAAAACTTATGACGTCGTTAGTTAACGTTTCGTTAAAATTTTAAACGTTAATATCTCAAATACGCTGGCATTTTTTGTTGAAAAAATGTAAGAAGCTTTTGCACCGCTGGTATTTTTTGTTGAAAAATGTAACTGCAAAAGCTTCTTACATTTTTTCAACAAAAAATACCAGCGTATTGCAAGAGCTTCTTACATTTTTTCAACAAAAAATACCAGCGTATTTGGTTACAAAGATGCAAAACACTTAACGAGTTGACCCCTTAACGAGCTCGTTAGGCTAACGATGCTTTGAACAACTGGGCCCAGATATTTAGCGGGTTAATCGAGCGTAACATTAATTATCACTTTGTATATTAAAAGGTGTTATTTTCCGCATCCTGCAAAAACTACCGTCTGCATATACAAACACTGCCAACCTGCACACATACAAAATATACTGATTTAGCGTGAGATCTTCGCAAAGAAAATATCTAGGCATGCACAATTTTGAAAGGGAACTGTGCAGGTCTGATCAGACTGTGCAGTACCATGTACAGGCTGGTTCGGACAAGCGTAATTCGTGCGTTTATCCTATGTATGAGTATACATTTTTCATGGCGCGCCTGAAATGTTTAATTTTGATTTGTGCATGCGCTTTGGAATATACAAACCGTACATCACAGAACAGACTGTACATATGAGTCGGATCGTAGTCTTTGCTAATAGCACATGATATATGTCTTTATTCGGTAATAAGACGCGTATTTCCCTCCAAGGAAGTAGACAAAATTCTAGTTCCATCTTTTAAGACAGATGTAGACTTTAGACTGTACAAGATTAACCGGTTTTATTGCAAAATTACTATTAAACGCATTAGAGGTTGTTGTGTGGGTTTTTTTTAATGGGTGGGGGGGGGGGGGGGAGGAGGAGGGAAGCCCCGTCTTGTAGCCGAATTAATCTGGCAGTCAGGTTACCCAATCCAAGAGCAAATAACTCACATTACAGAACAACTTGCTGATAAATGTTGGAACTGAATCTTCTCTGTTTGTACATGATGAAACTTTTTATTCAGTTATAAGACGGGATTTCCTCCAAAGAAGAAGACAAAATTCTAGGTCCAACTTTTAAGATGGATCTTGAGCTTTCTTAGACCGTAAGAGAAATCCCGTCTTACAGCACAATTACTGTAGGTTTCAGATATTTGGGGTCATTCTGTTTGTGTGTGGGGGGAAATGAACCTCCGTCTTATGGCCGAATTAATATGGTAATCAGCTTGTCAAACCTTAGAGCTAACAACTCTGGTCTCAGAAGCCAAACATTGTTTTTGCCGAACTTATATGTCGGACGAAATTAATGCATTTCAGCGGAAAACAAACGTTGCCAAGCAGACAATTTGGTAGAAAAACGCATTTTTTCTGAAGAAAACAGTAAGATTAATGACATTACATATGTCCTGTTCATCTTATCTTATAGTACTATTTATTTGAAAAATCCAGGGAGGACACTTTTTACGAACTTTGCGTTCATCAAGTTATTGACAGCCCTCCGCCCCCCCGCCCCCCCCCACCCCACCCCCAATTCTCCTCCCCTTACAAGAGCAGTCGGGTCATATAAAACAGTGAGCACTGGAATATTCCCCTTGTAGAACGCCTTTAGCGTCCGCAACTTTCTACGCCACCTGGAGTAATGTGTGAATTCTGTTGGATATTTGCGCCAGCATAGAAAATAAGGGTGCTGATCGAAAATGTAAAAATGACCGCACTGTTTTACTTCCTATTTCAATAAAAAATATATCAGTAAAATGCTGAATAATTGTAGTTTTCGGAATGAACACGGAAAATTTTCATTTTATGAAAAAAAGAGACATATGCGGGTAAAAACTTTGATCAACGCAGTAAAAATGTCATGATTTACTATATATTCTATACATTTTGAGGGTAGTCAACTTAAACTAAAAAATGACCGCGGTATTTCTTATGCAATCTTTTCAAAAATTATATCAGGCTGTTCGCAAATTAATGCGGTTTTCGAAATGAACACGGAAAAATGGATTTGAATATAAGGAAAAATAAAATAAGAAGAAAAAGATGACTTGCCCATATCTCGTAGTGTATTTCATTACCAGCTCGATTCGCGAATATCGATTATCGATTTTTAAACAGTGGCGTGGAAAGTTATCCATGGTAAGGTCCTTATTCTCAAAGCTGTTTTCCATGTATTAAGTTGCCAAAAATGATCGATTTTGTTAAATATGATATATAAAGTTGTTTGCAGGTACTTCAATTTATTGCAGGAAAGACACAAAAAAAAAAAAAAAAAAAAAAAAAAAAAAAAATAGGTAACAACTGGGATTCGAACCCACGACCTTACCAAATATTTTTCTGGGCCGGGTTGTTCAAAACTTATGACGTCGTTAGTTAACGTTTCGTTAAAATTTTAAACGTTAATATCTCAAATACGCTGGCATTTTTTGTTGAAAAAATGTAAGAAGCTTTTGCACCGCTGGTATTTTTTGTTGAAAAATGTAACTGCAAAAGCTTCTTACATTTTTTCAACAAAAAATACCAGCGTATTGCAAGAGCTTCTTACATTTTTTCAACAAAAAATACCAGCGTATTTGGTTACAAAGATGCAAAACACTTAACGAGTTGACCCCTTAACGAGCTCGTTAGGCTAACGATGCTTTGAACAACTGGGCCCAGATATTTAGCGGGTTAATCGAGCGTAACATTAATTATCACTTTGTATATTAAAAGGTGTTATTTTCCGCATCCTGCAAAAACTACCGTCTGCATATACAAACACTGCCAACCTGCACACATACAAAATATACTGATTTAGCGTGAGATCTTCGCAAAGAAAATATCTAGGCATGCACAATTTTGAAAGGGAACTGTGCAGGTCTGATCAGACTGTGCAGTACCATGTACAGGCTGGTTCGGACAAGCGTAATTCGTGCGTTTATCCTATGTATGAGTATACATTTTTCATGGCGCGCCTGAAATGTTTAATTTTGATTTGTGCATGCGCTTTGGAATATACAAACCGTACATCACAGAACAGACTGTACATATGAGTCGGATCGTAGTCTTTGCTAATAGCACATGATATATGTCTTTATTCGGTAATAAGACGCGTATTTCCCTCCAAGGAAGTAGACAAAATTCTAGTTCCATCTTTTAAGATAGATGTAGACTTTAGACTGTACAAGATTAACCGGTTTTATTGCAAAATTACTATTAAACGCATTGGAGGTTGTTGTGTGGGTTTTTTTTAATGGGTGGGGGGGGGGGGGAGGAGGAGGGAAGCCCCGTCTTGTAGCCGAATTAATCTGGCAGTCAGGTTACCCAATCCAAGAGCAAATAACTCACATTACAGAACAACTTGCTGATAAATGTTGGAACTGAATCTTCTCTGTTTGTACATGATGAAACTTTTTATTCAGTTATAAGACGGGATTTCCTCCAAAGAAGAAGACAAAATTCTAGGTCCAACTTTTAAGATGGATCTTGAGCTTTCTTAGACCGTAAGAGAAATCCCGTCTTACAGCACAATTACTGTAGGTTTCAGATATTTGGGGTCATTCTGTTTGTGTGTGGGGGGAAATGAACCTCCGTCTTATGGCCGAATTAATATGGTAATCAGCTTGTCAAACCTTAGAGCTAACAACTCTGGTCTCAGAAGCCAAACATTGTTTTTGCCGAACTTATATGTCGGACGAAATTAATGCATTTCAGCGGAAAACAAACGTTGCCAAGCAGACAATTTGGTAGAAAAACGCATTTTTTCTGAAGAAAACAGTAAGATTAATGACATTACATATGTCCTGTTCATCTTATCTTATAGTACTATTTATTTGAAAAATCCAGGGAGGACACTTTTTACGAACTTTGCGTTCATCAAGTTATTGAAAGCCCTCCGCCCCCCCGCCCCCCCCACCCCACCCCCAATTCTCCTCCCCTTACAAGAGCAGTCGGGTCATATAAAACAGTGAGCACTGGAATATTCCCCTTGTAGAACGCCTTTAGCGTCCGCAACTTTCTACGCCACCTGGAGTAATGTGTGAATTCTGTTGGATATTTGCGCCAGCATAGAAAATAAGGGTGCTGATCGAAAATGTAAAAATGACCGCACTGTTTTACTTCCTATTTCAATAAAAAATATATCAGTAAAATGCTGAATAATTGTAGTTTTCGGAATGAACACGGAAAATTTTCATTTTATGAAAAAAAGAGACATATGCGGGTAAAAACTTTGATCAACGCAGTAAAAATGTCATGATTTACTATATATTCTATACATTTTGAGGGTAGTCAACTTAAACTAAAAAATGACCGCGGTATTTCTTATGCAATCTTTTCAAAAATTATATCAGGCTGTTCGCAAATTAATGCGGTTTTCGAAATGAACACGGAAAAATGGATTTGAATATAAGGAAAAATAAAATAAGAAGAAAAAGATGACTTGCCCATATCTCGTAGTGTATTTCATTACCAGCTCGATTCGCGAATATCGATTATCGATTTTTAAACAGTGGCGTGGAAAGTTATCCATGGTAAGGTCCTTATTCTCAAAGCTGTTTTCCATGTATTAAGTTGCCAAAAATGATCGATTTTGTTAAATATGATATATAAAGTTGTTTGCAGGTACTTCAATTTATTGCAGGAAAGACACAAAAAAAAAAAAAAAAAAAAAAAAAAAAAAAAATAGGTAACAACTGGGATTCGAACCCACGACCTTACCAAATATTTTTCTGGGCCGGGTTGTTCAAAACTTATGACGTCGTTAGTTAACGTTTCGTTAAAATTTTAAACGTTAATATCTCAAATACGCTGGCATTTTTTGTTGAAAAAATGTAAGAAGCTTTTGCACCGCTGGTATTTTTTGTTGAAAAATGTAACTGCAAAAGCTTCTTACATTTTTTCAACAAAAAATACCAGCGTATTGCAAGAGCTTCTTACATTTTTTCAACAAAAAATACCAGCGTATTTGGTTACAAAGATGCAAAACACTTAACGAGTTGACCCCTTAACGAGCTCGTTAGGCTAACGATGCTTTGAACAACTGGGCCCAGATATTTAGCGGGTTAATCGAGCGTAACATTAATTATCACTTTGTATATTAAAAGGTGTTATTTTTCGCATCCTGCAAAAACTACCGTCTGCATATACAAACACTGCCAACCTGCACACATACAAAATATACTGATTTAGCGTGAGATCTTCGCAAAGAAAATATCTAGGCATGCACAATTTTGAAAGGGAACTGTGCAGGTCTGATCAGACTGTGCAGTACCATGTACAGGCTGGTTCGGACAAGCGTAATTCGTGCGTTTATCCTATGTATGAGTATACATTTTTCATGGCGCGCCTGAAATGTTTAATTTTGATTTGTGCATGCGCTTTGGAATATACAAACCGTACATCACAGAACAGACTGTACATATGAGTCGGATCGTAGTCTTTGCTAATAGCACATGATATATGTCTTTATTCGGTAATAAGACGCGTATTTCCCTCCAAGGAAGTAGACAAAATTCTAGTTCCATCTTTTAAGATAGATGTAGACTTTAGACTGTACAAGATTAACCGGTTTTATTGCAAAATTACTATTAAACGCATTGGAGGTTGTTGTGTGGGTTTTTTTTAATGGGTGGGGGGGGGGGGGGGAGGAGGAGGGAAGCCCCGTCTTGTAGCCGAATTAATCTGGCAGTCAGGTTACCCAATCCAAGAGCAAATAACTCACATTACAGAACAACTTGCTGATAAATGTTGGAACTGAATCTTCTCTGTTTGTACATGATGAAACTTTTTATTCAGTTATAAGACGGGATTTCCTCCAAAGAAGAAGACAAAATTCTAGGTCCAACTTTTAAGATGGATCTTGAGCTTTCTTAGACCGTAAGAGAAATCCCGTCTTACAGCACAATTACTGTAGGTTTCAGATATTTGGGGTCATTCTGTTTGTGTGTGGGGGGAAATGAACCTCCGTCTTATGGCCGAATTAATATGGTAATCAGCTTGTCAAACCTTAGAGCTAACAACTCTGGTCTCAGAAGCCAAACATTGTTTTTGCCGAACTTATATGTCGGACGAAATTAATGCATTTCAGCGGAAAACAAACGTTGCCAAGCAGACAATTTGGTAGAAAAACGCATTTTTTCTGAAGAAAACAGTAAGATTAATGACATAACATATGTCCTGTTCATCTTATCTTATAGTACTATTTATTTGAAAAATCCAGGGAGGACACTTTTTACGAACTTTGCGTTCATCAAGTTATTGACAGCCCTCCGCCCCCCCGCCCCCCCCACCCCACCCCCAATTCTCCTCCCCTTACAAGAGCAGTCGGGTCATATAAAACAGTGAGCACTGGAATATTCCCCTTGTAGAACGCCTTTAGCGTCCGCAACTTTCTACGCCACCTGGAGTAATGTGTGAATTCTGTTGGATATTTGCGCCAGCATAGAAAATAAGGGTGCTGATCGAAAATGTAAAAATGACCGCACTGTTTTACTTCCTATTTCAATAAAAAATATATCAGTGAAATGCTGAATAATTGTAGTTTTCGGAATGAACACGGAAAATTTTCATTTTATGAAAAAAAGAGACATATGCGGGTAAAAACTTTGATCAACGCAGTAAAAATGTCATGATTTACTATATATTCTATACATTTTGAGGGTAGTCAACTTAAACTAAAAAATGACCGCGGTATTTCTTATGCAATCTTTTCAAAAATTATATCAGGCTGTTCGCAAATTAATGCGGTTTTCGAAATGAACACGGAAAAATGGATTTGAATATAAGGAAAAATAAAATAAGAAGAAAAAGATGACTTGCCCATATCTCGTAGTGTATTTCATTACCAGCTCGATTCGCGAATATCGATTATCGATTTTTAAACAGTGGCGTGGAAAGTTATCCATGGTAAGGTCCTTATTCTCAAAGCTGTTTTCCATGTATTAAGTTGCCAAAAATGATCGATTTTGTTAAATATGATATATAAAGTTGTTTGCAGGTACTTCAATTTATTGCAGGAAAGACACAAAAAAAAAAAAAAAAAAAAAAAAAAAAAAAAATAGGTAACAACTGGGATTCGAACCCACGACCTTACCAAATATTTTTCTGGGCCGGGTTGTTCAAAACTTATGACGTCGTTAGTTAACGTTTCGTTAAAATTTTAAACGTTAATATCTCAAATACGCTGGCATTTTTTGTTGAAAAAATGTAAGAAGCTTTTGCACCGCTGGTATTTTTTGTTGAAAAATGTAACTGCAAAAGCTTCTTACATTTTTTCAACAAAAAATACCAGCGTATTGCAAGAGCTTCTTACATTTTTTCAACAAAAAATACCAGCGTATTTGGTTACAAAGATGCAAAACACTTAACGAGTTGACCCCTTAACGAGCTCGTTAGGCTAACGATGCTTTGAACAACTGGGCCCAGATATTTAGCGGGTTAATCGAGCGTAACATTAATTATCACTTTGTATATTAAAAGGTGTTATTTTCCGCATCCTGCAAAAACTACCGTCTGCATATACAAACACTGCCAACCTGCACACATACAAAATATACTGATTTAGCGTGAGATCTTCGCAAAGAAAATATCTAGGCATGCACAATTTTGAAAGGGAACTGTGCAGGTCTGATCAGACTGTGCAGTACCATGTACAGGCTGGTTCGGACAAGCGTAATTCGTGCGTTTATCCTATGTATGAGTATACATTTTTCATGGCGCGCCTGAAATGTTTAATTTTGATTTGTGCATGCGCTTTGGAATATACAAACCGTACATCACAGAACAGACTGTACATATGAGTCGGATCGTAGTCTTTGCTAATAGCACATGATATATGTCTTTATTCGGTAATAAGACGCGTATTTCCCTCCAAGGAAGTAGACAAAATTCTAGTTCCATCTTTTAAGATAGATGTAGACTTTAGACTGTACAAGATTAACCGGTTTTATTGCAAAATTACTATTAAACGCATTGGAGGTTGTTGTGTGGGTTTTTTTTAATGGGTGGGGGGGGGGGGGAGGAGGAGGGAAGCCCCGTCTTGTAGCCGAATTAATCTGGCAGTCAGGTTACCCAATCCAAGAGCAAATAACTCACATTACAGAACAACTTGCTGATAAATGTTGGAACTGAATCTTCTCTGTTTGTACATGATGAAACTTTTTATTCAGTTATAAGACGGGATTTCCTCCAAAGAAGAAGACAAAATTCTAGGTCCAACTTTTAAGATGGATCTTGAGCTTTCTTAGACCGTAAGAGAAATCCCGTCTTACAGCACAATTACTGTAGGTTTCAGATATTTGGGGTCATTCTGTTTGTGTGTGGGGGGAAATGAACCTCCGTCTTATGGCCGAATTAATATGGTAATCAGCTTGTCAAACCTTAGAGCTAACAACTCTGGTCTCAGAAGCCAAACATTGTTTTTGCCGAACTTATATGTCGGACGAAATTAATGCATTTCAGCGGAAAACAAACGTTGCCAAGCAGACAATTTGGTAGAAAAACGCATTTTTTCTGAAGAAAACAGTAAGATTAATGACATTACATATGTCCTGTTCATCTTATCTTATAGTACTATTTATTTGAAAAATCCAGGGAGGACACTTTTTACGAACTTTGCGTTCATCAAGTTATTGAAAGCCCTCCGCCCCCCCGCCCCCCCCACCCCACCCCCAATTCTCCTCCCCTTACAAGAGCAGTCGGGTCATATAAAACAGTGAGCACTGGAATATTCCCCTTGTAGAACGCCTTTAGCGTCCGCAACTTTCTACGCCACCTGGAGTAATGTGTGAATTCTGTTGGATATTTGCGCCAGCATAGAAAATAAGGGTGCTGATCGAAAATGTAAAAATGACCGCACTGTTTTACTTCCTATTTCAATAAAAAATATATCAGTAAAATGCTGAATAATTGTAGTTTTCGGAATGAACACGGAAAATTTTCATTTTATGAAAAAAAGAGACATATGCGGGTAAAAACTTTGATCAACGCAGTAAAAATGTCATGATTTACTATATATTCTATACATTTTGAGGGTAGTCAACTTAAACTAAAAAATGACCGCGGTATTTCTTATGCAATCTTTTCAAAAATTATATCAGGCTGTTCGCAAATTAATGCGGTTTTCGAAATGAACACGGAAAAATGGATTTGAATATAAGGAAAAATAAAATAAGAAGAAAAAGATGACTTGCCCATATCTCGTAGTGTATTTCATTACCAGCTCGATTCGCGAATATCGATTATCGATTTTTAAACAGTGGCGTGGAAAGTTATCCATGGTAAGGTCCTTATTCTCAAAGCTGTTTTCCATGTATTAAGTTGCCAAAAATGATCGATTTTGTTAAATATGATATATAAAGTTGTTTGCAGGTACTTCAATTTATTGCAGGAAAGACACAAAAAAAAAAAAAAAAAAAAAAAAAAAAAAAAAATAGGTAACAACTGGGATTCGAACCCACGACCTTACCAAATATTTTTCTGGGCCGGGTTGTTCAAAACTTATGACGTCGTTAGTTAACGTTTCGTTAAAATTTTAAACGTTAATATCTCAAATACGCTGGCATTTTTTGTTGAAAAAATGTAAGAAGCTTTTGCACCGCTGGTATTTTTTGTTGAAAAATGTAACTGCAAAAGCTTCTTACATTTTTTCAACAAAAAATACCAGCGTATTGCAAGAGCTTCTTACATTTTTTCAACAAAAAATACCAGCGTATTTGGTTACAAAGATGCAAAACACTTAACGAGTTGACCCCTTAACGAGCTCGTTAGGCTAACGATGCTTTGAACAACTGGGCCCAGATATTTAGCGGGTTAATCGAGCGTAACATTAATTATCACTTTGTATATTAAAAGGTGTTATTTTTCGCATCCTGCAAAAACTACCGTCTGCATATACAAACACTGCCAACCTGCACACATACAAAATATACTGATTTAGCGTGAGATCTTCGCAAAGAAAATATCTAGGCATGCACAATTTTGAAAGGGAACTGTGCAGGTCTGATCAGACTGTGCAGTACCATGTACAGGCTGGTTCGGACAAGCGTAATTCGTGCGTTTATCCTATGTATGAGTATACATTTTTCATGGCGCGCCTGAAATGTTTAATTTTGATTTGTGCATGCGCTTTGGAATATACAAACCGTACATCACAGAACAGACTGTACATATGAGTCGGATCGTAGTCTTTGCTAATAGCACATGATATATGTCTTTATTCGGTAATAAGACGCGTATTTCCCTCCAAGGAAGTAGACAAAATTCTAGTTCCATCTTTTAAGATAGATGTAGACTTTAGACTGTACAAGATTAACCGGTTTTATTGCAAAATTACTATTAAACGCATTGGAGGTTGTTGTGTGGGTTTTTTTTAATGGGTGGGGGGGGGGGGGGGAGGAGGAGGGAAGCCCCGTCTTGTAGCCGAATTAATCTGGCAGTCAGGTTACCCAATCCAAGAGCAAATAACTCACATTACAGAACAACTTGCTGATAAATGTTGGAACTGAATCTTCTCTGTTTGTACATGATGAAACTTTTTATTCAGTTATAAGACGGGATTTCCTCCAAAGAAGAAGACAAAATTCTAGGTCCAACTTTTAAGATGGATCTTGAGCTTTCTTAGACCGTAAGAGAAATCCCGTCTTACAGCACAATTACTGTAGGTTTCAGATATTTGGGGTCATTCTGTTTGTGTGTGGGGGGAAATGAACCTCCGTCTTATGGCCGAATTAATATGGTAATCAGCTTGTCAAACCTTAGAGCTAACAACTCTGGTCTCAGAAGCCAAACATTGTTTTTGCCGAACTTATATGTCGGACGAAATTAATGCATTTCAGCGGAAAACAAACGTTGCCAAGCAGACAATTTGGTAGAAAAACGCATTTTTTCTGAAGAAAACAGTAAGATTAATGACATAACATATGTCCTGTTCATCTTATCTTATAGTACTATTTATTTGAAAAATCCAGGGAGGACACTTTTTACGAACTTTGCGTTCATCAAGTTATTGACAGCCCTCCGCCCCCCCGCCCCCCCCACCCCACCCCCAATTCTCCTCCCCTTACAAGAGCAGTCGGGTCATATAAAACAGTGAGCACTGGAATATTCCCCTTGTAGAACGCCTTTAGCGTCCGCAACTTTCTACGCCACCTGGAGTAATGTGTGAATTCTGTTGGATATTTGCGCCAGCATAGAAAATAAGGGTGCTGATCGAAAATGTAAAAATGACCGCACTGTTTTACTTCCTATTTCAATAAAAAATATATCAGTGAAATGCTGAATAATTGTAGTTTTCGGAATGAACACGGAAAATTTTCATTTTATGAAAAAAAGAGACATATGCGGGTAAAAACTTTGATCAACGCAGTAAAAATGTCATGATTTACTATATATTCTATACATTTTGAGGGTAGTCAACTTAAACTAAAAAATGACCGCGGTATTTCTTATGCAATCTTTTCAAAAATTATATCAGGCTGTTCGCAAATTAATGCGGTTTTCGAAATGAACACGGAAAAATGGATTTGAATATAAGGAAAAATAAAATAAGAAGAAAAAGATGACTTGCCCATATCTCGTAGTGTATTTCATTACCAGCTCGATTCGCGAATATCGATTATCGATTTTTAAACAGTGGCGTGGAAAGTTATCCATGGTAAGGTCCTTATTCTCAAAGCTGTTTTCCATGTATTAAGTTGCCAAAAATGATCGATTTTGTTAAATATGATATATAAAGTTGTTTGCAGGTACTTCAATTTATTGCAGGAAAGACACAAAAAAAAAAAAAAAAAAAAAAAAAAAAAAAAATAGGTAACAACTGGGATTCGAACCCACGACCTTACCAAATATTTTTCTGGGCCGGGTTGTTCAAAACTTATGACGTCGTTAGTTAACGTTTCGTTAAAATTTTAAACGTTAATATCTCAAATACGCTGGCATTTTTTGTTGAAAAAATGTAAGAAGCTTTTGCACCGCTGGTATTTTTTGTTGAAAAATGTAACTGCAAAAGCTTCTTACATTTTTTCAACAAAAAATACCAGCGTATTGCAAGAGCTTCTTACATTTTTTCAACAAAAAATACCAGCGTATTTGGTTACAAAGATGCAAAACACTTAACGAGTTGACCCCTTAACGAGCTCGTTAGGCTAACGATGCTTTGAACAACTGGGCCCAGATATTTAGCGGGTTAATCGAGCGTAACATTAATTATCACTTTGTATATTAAAAGGTGTTATTTTCCGCATCCTGCAAAAACTACCGTCTGCATATACAAACACTGCCAACCTGCACACATACAAAATATACTGATTTAGCGTGAGATCTTCGCAAAGAAAATATCTAGGCATGCACAATTTTGAAAGGGAACTGTGCAGGTCTGATCAGACTGTGCAGTACCATGTACAGGCTGGTTCGGACAAGCGTAATTCGTGCGTTTATCCTATGTATGAGTATACATTTTTCATGGCGCGCCTGAAATGTTTAATTTTGATTTGTGCATGCGCTTTGGAATATACAAACCGTACATCACAGAACAGACTGTACATATGAGTCGGATCGTAGTCTTTGCTAATAGCACATGATATATGTCTTTATTCGGTAATAAGACGCGTATTTCCCTCCAAGGAAGTAGACAAAATTCTAGTTCCATCTTTTAAGATAGATGTAGACTTTAGACTGTACAAGATTAACCGGTTTTATTGCAAAATTACTATTAAACGCATTGGAGGTTGTTGTGTGGGTTTTTTTTAATGGGTGGGGGGGGGGGGGAGGAGGAGGGAAGCCCCGTCT